>CM018574.1:6875833-8084166 GCA_009078335.1 Salix brachista | reverse complement strand
AGAGAAATTGAGGAGTATAAATACTTTTTTTTTTTTCTCATTTCCAGCAACATGAGATGGGAGAGAGAGAAGTTAGAGAGATGTTAGAGAGAAAAAGATTAGAAGGGACGGTGCTCCGACATCCATATCTCGGTCGGACACCGTTGGATCGGTCTGAGTTTTGGGTATGTTGTGCACCTAACTGTGGTCTTTAATCTGACCGGAGGGATTGTCAAGAACTAAAGCCGTTTGAGAAATATGATCATCTGAATATTTCTGGAAACCCCCCTCAAACCTGTCAGAGTCGCCGGACAGTTCCTCCACCGTTCACCGTTGGATTACTCTGATTTTTTGGTAAGTTGTATTTCATTATACTAACTACACGATGACCGTAGGGATTTTACATATCTCTTACCATTTGAGAGATATTGCATTTTGAATGAATTCTGGAATTTGTTGAGACTCTTTTCAAATGTGTTGCGCCACCGACTGAGTTTAGAGTTTTCATACCGTTGGATCAAGCTTATTTTTGAGTATTGTGTTTGCCTTGGTTGTTACTACATAGTCACCGAAGGGATTCTCCTGGTTTTTCTCCGTTAGAGGTGAGCTTTCTTTTGAAGAAAATAGCAAAATCTGCTTTCTTCTGCCAGTCAGAGCCGCCTGCTATTTTTGCTTCATATCACCGTTGGATGAAGCTGAAATTTGGGTATGTGGTGCTACTGAGTGGGATTAATGTTATGAACGGTGGAGATGAGAAATTGACAGTCCAGCAAGGAGATATGTATGTTGAACAGTAGCTCTCCAGTTTAAGGTCAGTCTTCGGTTTAACTCTGATCTTGGTAGATCCAACCGTTGAAATACCCTGAAATTTGAATATGTTTTATATAATGGGTATTTCTACATATTAACCGTTGGTATTTGATAATTGTTGAGTTAATTGTGATTTATTGCTATTACAATGTTTCGTTTCAAAACAGGTTTGTTAGGATTTTATTGAATGATTATGTGCTGAAAATTTATGGGTTCAATGTGTGTTTTCGGTTGGAATTTTGTTGAGGGATTATGTGTTGAAAGTTATGATTTCAATGTGTGATTTTGTTGATGGATTATATGCTGAAATTTATGGTTACAATGTGTGGTTTGTTAGGATTTTATTGAATGATTATGTGTTGAAATTTATGGTTACAATGTGTGGTTTGTTAGGATTTTATTGAATGATTATGTGCTGAAATTTATGGGTTCAATGTGTGGTTTCGGTTGGAATTTTGTTGAGGGATTATGTGTTGAAATTTATGATTTCAATGTGTGATTTTGTTGGGATTTTGTTGATGGATTAGGTGTTGAAATTTATGGTTTCAATGTGTGATTTTGTTGAAATAAGTAGGTGAATTACACCTCTCTTTTTATACAACACGTAAGAAGTATTTTAAGTTGAATATTATTCGAATGTGATAGAGTTTATATTAGATTGTTGAATGCTTAAATGTGAATAATCGATTGATTAGAGTTTATATTAGATTGTTGAATGCTTAAATGTGAATAATCGATTGATTAGAGTTTATATTAGATTGTTGAATGCTTAAATGTGAATAATCGATTGATTAGAGTTTATATTAGATTGTTGAATGCTTAAATGTGAATAATCAATTGATTAGAGTTTATATTAGATTGTTGAATGCTTAAATGTGAACGAATGATTGATTAGCTTCGGCTAATGGCATCCGAATGGATGACCGGCATGAATGATTGATTAGCTTCGGCTAATAGCATCCGAATGGATGACCGGCATGAATGATTGATTAGCTTCGGCTAATGGCATCCGAAGGGATGGTCGGGACGAATGATTGATTAGCTTCGGCTAATGGCATCCCAATGGATGACCGGCATGAATGATTGATTAGCTTCGGCTAATGGCATCCAAATGGATGACCGGCATGAATGATTGATTAGCTTCGGCTAATGGCATCCGAATGGATGGCCGGAATGAATGATTGACTATCTTTGGCTAATGGCATTTGAAAAGGATGACCGGGGTGAATGAACGATTAACCTCAGTAAATATGTCTTTAGAGGATAGACGGGTTATTAATTTTGGTTGTGTTGAGAACGATGTTTAAGATTTTGTAGTCCCAGGATGATTGGATCGAGATTGATTTTAAGGGACCTGTTACTGTTAGTGCTTGAGACATGTTATTGTCTCGGGACATGTTACTGTTAAATTGATGCATTTATATGCATTACAAGCTATTTGTACCAAGTACATGAAGAAATTATAAATGTTAATGCCTCCTGTATCTGCCAGACCGTTTGGTTACCATTATAATTATCATTAAGTAATTACATTTTCTTAAATATTTTGTATTGCTGTAGGGACGTCACATCCACGAAATGTCTAAGGAACCCGGTACACAGGAACCTACTTTTGCAAGGAACCATGTAGATGCATTCTAAATCACAATGTATTTTGTGTGATTCAATGTACTGAACATATAATTTTTATTAGACCCTTTTGTGTAAATTCTTAATGGCTATTAGTAGTATAGGAATGAAACCTCATGTCCATGTATGTATATTTTTAATATGAATTTCTAATTTTGCAATCATAATAGTACATGTTTATGTAAGATCCACTTTTAATGAAATGTTGATTGTATGGATGGTATTCTGATGATGTGAGGTAATCAGGTTCGCTGATTTCCGGTACCATATGTGTTTTAGATCATTTTGATGTGCTGATTTCAAAAATGATTTTTAAAAAAAAAAAAAAATCCGGGTCGTTACAGTTGGTATCAGAGCACCTGGTCTTGATCCTGGGGTTCAATGATAATGGCATTGTTGTGATGATTTTGAATGGTATTATAGGATGTTTCGAACCAGACAGCAAGCTAAGACTGACCCAACCCTTATATGAGGAAGGGGGGGAGTCGAGTTTACAATATGACTGTATGAAGCGGATTCCGTGGTAGATATTACATTTTATATACCCGCGATATTGGTTCATTCCGAGAGGAGAGAACCAACAGGAGGTCAGGAAAATTCTACTTCTCGACGGGTAGATATGCCTCCAACATAGGCATTTGAAGGCGAGTGACAAATCAATATATCTCCCTAGTAGCGCCGATGGTTGCGCTGAACATATTTTTAGATGGTGCTTTTATGGAATATATGGTACAGGCTTGGCGGTAAGGATGGCTGCAGGTGCTTCCAGTGTAGCTTCTAGAATAGATTTTAAACCTTAATTCCTTTTTTGTATAAGTTAGGAACTTAGGGAGTTATGGTGAAATTTTGATATGTAGAAGAACATGTAAATTGTATAGAATAGTATTTTTGTAAATTTTGTTCTGGAATATTAAATGTATTCACCTATGCCCCGGATATTAGAAAGTACTAGATTATCTTAGAATATTAAATTATGTTATGTTCCATGTATATGTATATATGTGAAATCTTCATGTGCGAACTGACTTTTTAATTTTTATCTTATGCGTGTGATGTAAGATGAAGTTTGGGAATGAATATGGTCCTGAGCATATTCTGAAATGAATTATGCAGTTAATTGTATTAAACATGAATGTGATTATGGGTGAGCTGTGATCCAAATTATGTGCAGGTTGTGTTATTGATAACTTGGGATCTCCCGATATAGGGGAGACTCTGCCGAAATTTCGTTAGAAATTTCGGCGAGAGAGAGAAAAATAAAATAAAATAAAAATTTCATGCTTAATCTTTACCCCTATAATAGTACAATGGGCAAAAGATATATAGGAAATGGGTTGTGAAATATTCTCAAGAGGATGTGGGAGTTATGCCTGATGTTGTGACAGGTACTGTAATATTCCACATTGGCAGGTGAGGGAGTGGTAACTAACCTTATTAAGAGTGCTGGTTGCTAACTTTTCATACGCGTTTTGGGGCGTCAAGCCCAGAAGTGGGCTCGCGTCACCAGGAACAAAACCGTGAGGGCGGTAAGGCCCAAAGCGGACAATATATTACAGGTTGGGCCGGGCTGTTACAGGTAAAATACAGTTAAATACAATGCAAGATTATACTTTAATTGATTCTGGGGCTAGTCATCCATTTGTATTATGTAAAATTATGGAATGATTGCATGTGGTGCCTCACAAGTTGCGAATAGGGTGACAATTAGTACCCCTTTAGAAGAAAGCATGAACACTGATGATATCTATAGAGGAGTGAAACTGTATATTGAAGGATTGGGATTGAATGTAGACCTTATGTCATTAGAATTATATGACTTTGACTTGATTTTTGGGCATGAATTGGTTAAGTAAACATAAGGTACAAGTGGATTGTTTTACCAAAACAGTGACTCTCCAGGGGGTAGGAAATAGGAATGTTGTATTTAAAGGAGAGAGAATAAATTGTATGCAAAGCTGGATAAATGTGAGTTTTGGCTCAAGGAAGTGATATTTTTGGGCCATGTGATTTCTGCAGAAGGAATATTCGTGGATCCAAAGAAGGTAGAGGTTGTGTTAAAATGGGAGAGGCCTACTAATGTGATAGAAATTTGAAGTTTCTTAGGTCTCGCAGGATATTACCGGAGGTTTATGGAGGGGTTCTCCACCGTAGCACCACCTTTAACCAGACTAACTCGCAAATAAGGAACAGAAGGGTTTGCGGCATATAGCGATGTTTCAAAAACAGGTCTGGAATGTGAACCAGGGTATAGAAAAGTCCTTTCAGGTGTTATCTGATGGACTAATAGCTATGGGAAAACGAATTTATTTGCCCAATAATGAGATCTTTAAAGATGAGGTATTGAGAGAAGCTCATGAATTCCGTTTTGCTACCATCCTGGAAGTACAACGAGGTATAGGGATTTAAGAGAATATTATTGGTGGTCAAATATGAAGAGAGAAATAGCAGAAATTGTGTCGAATTGTGGGATTTGTCAACAAGTGAAGATAGAACACCAGAAACCTACAGGGAAGTTGCAGCTGTTATCAGTTTCCAGAATGGAAATGGGAGGATATCTTTTTGGATTTTGTGATAGGATTACCCAAGGGAAAGAAAGGTAATGATGCCATATGGGTTATTATGGATCGACTAACAAAGTCTTTTGTTTTTGCCTATGAGAACGACAGACTCAATGGATAAACTTGCAAAATTGTACATAAATGAAGTGGTCAAACTCCATGGGGTACCAGTATCGATTGTCTCTGACCGGGATCCAAGGTTCACATCGAGACTATGACCTAGTTCACAATGGGTTTCGGAACAAAGTTAAATCTAAACACGGCATTTCATCCACAGACGGATGGGCAGTCGGAGAGAACCATTCAAACTCTTGAGGATCTTTTAAGGTCTTGTGTACTGGAAATTGGTGGAAATTGGGAAGATCACTTCCCATTGGTAGAATTTACTTGTAATAGTAGTTATCAAACTACTATTGGTATAGCTCCATTTGAAGCATTGTATGGGCGGAAGTGTCGTACCTCAATTTGTTGGGATGAAATAGGGCAAAGGAAGCTGTGAGGACCCGAAATGGTACAACAGGCAATTGACAGGGTACAGGTGATTAGAAAGAGGATTTAACCATGGAATTTAAGCCCATCAAGATTTTAGATCGGGATGTAATGATACTAAGGAATAAGAGAGTTACATTGGTGAGAGTATTATGGAGAAACTCACAAATAGAGGAAGAAACGTGGAAAAGAGAGTCTGAGATAAAGAATAAGTATTTGCATTTATTACCTGAAATAGGTACTTAATTTAATTTCGAGGACGAAATTTCTAATAGGAGGGGAGAATGTAAACCCCGGGAAATAAATGTAAGTGTTAAATTAAAAGAGAAATAAAATAAGTTGAGGGGAGGGTGAAATTGAAATAAATGTAAAGATTATGACTTATAATATAAGAAGAGAACATGTGGGGTAAAAAGTAGCATTTAAAGGAGATAGGGGGCCTAAGTGCAATAAGAGAAATTGAGGAGTATAAATACTTTTTTTTTTTTCTCATTTCCAGCAACATGAGATGGGAGAGAGAGAAGTTAGAGAGATGTTAGAGAGAAAAAGATTAGAAGGGACGGTGCTCCGACATCCATATCTCGGTCGGACACCGTTGGATCGGTCTGAGTTTTGGGTATGTTGTGCACCTAACTGTGGTCTTTAATCTGACCGGAGGGATTGTCAAGAACTAAAGCCGTTTGAGAAATATGATCATCTGAATATTTCTGGAAACCCCCCTCAAACCTGTCAGAGTCGCCGGACAGTTCCTCCACCGTTCACCGTTGGATTACTCTGATTTTTTGGTAAGTTGTATTTCATTATACTAACTACACGATGACCGTAGGGATTTTACATATCTCTTACCATTTGAGAGATATTGCATTTTGAATGAATTCTGGAATTTGTTGAGACTCTTTTCAAATGTGTTGCGCCACCGACTGAGTTTAGAGTTTTCATACCGTTGGATCAAGCTTATTTTTGAGTATTGTGTTTGCCTTGGTTGTTACTACATAGTCACCGAAGGGATTCTCCTGGTTTTTCTCCGTTAGAGGTGAGCTTTCTTTTGAAGAAAATAGCAAAATCTGCTTTCTTCTGCCAGTCAGAGCCGCCTGCTATTTTTGCTTCATATCACCGTTGGATGAAGCTGAAATTTGGGTATGTGGTGCTA
This sequence comes from Salix brachista, assembly GCA_009078335.1. NCBI lineage: Eukaryota > Viridiplantae > Streptophyta > Magnoliopsida > Malpighiales > Salicaceae > Salix > Salix brachista. Next base: position 8,077,551 of record CM018574.1, on the reverse strand, counting down.
CTGAGTGGGATTAATGTTATGAACGGTGGAGATGAGAAATTGACAGTCCAGCAAGGAGATATGTATGTTGAACAGTAGCTCTCCAGTTTAAGGTCAGTCTTCGGTTTAACTCTGATCTTGGTAGATCCAACCGTTGAAATACCCTGAAATTTGAATATGTTTTATATAATGGGTATTTCTACATATTAACCGTTGGTATTTGATAATTGTTGAGTTAATTGTGATTTATTGCTATTACAATGTTTCGTTTCAAAACAGGTTTGTTAGGATTTTATTGAATGATTATGTGCTGAAAATTTATGGGTTCAATGTGTGTTTTCGGTTGGAATTTTGTTGAGGGATTATGTGTTGAAAGTTATGATTTCAATGTGTGATTTTGTTGATGGATTATATGCTGAAATTTATGGTTACAATGTGTGGTTTGTTAGGATTTTATTGAATGATTATGTGTTGAAATTTATGGTTACAATGTGTGGTTTGTTAGGATTTTATTGAATGATTATGTGCTGAAATTTATGGGTTCAATGTGTGGTTTCGGTTGGAATTTTGTTGAGGGATTATGTGTTGAAATTTATGATTTCAATGTGTGATTTTGTTGGGATTTTGTTGATGGATTAGGTGTTGAAATTTATGGTTTCAATGTGTGATTTTGTTGAAATAAGTAGGTGAATTACACCTCTCTTTTTATACAACACGTAAGAAGTATTTTAAGTTGAATATTATTCGAATGTGATAGAGTTTATATTAGATTGTTGAATGCTTAAATGTGAATAATCGATTGATTAGAGTTTATATTAGATTGTTGAATGCTTAAATGTGAATAATCGATTGATTAGAGTTTATATTAGATTGTTGAATGCTTAAATGTGAATAATCGATTGATTAGAGTTTATATTAGATTGTTGAATGCTTAAATGTGAATAATCAATTGATTAGAGTTTATATTAGATTGTTGAATGCTTAAATGTGAACGAATGATTGATTAGCTTCGGCTAATGGCATCCGAATGGATGACCGGCATGAATGATTGATTAGCTTCGGCTAATAGCATCCGAATGGATGACCGGCATGAATGATTGATTAGCTTCGGCTAATGGCATCCGAAGGGATGGTCGGGACGAATGATTGATTAGCTTCGGCTAATGGCATCCCAATGGATGACCGGCATGAATGATTGATTAGCTTCGGCTAATGGCATCCAAATGGATGACCGGCATGAATGATTGATTAGCTTCGGCTAATGGCATCCGAATGGATGGCCGGAATGAATGATTGACTATCTTTGGCTAATGGCATTTGAAAAGGATGACCGGGGTGAATGAACGATTAACCTCAGTAAATATGTCTTTAGAGGATAGACGGGTTATTAATTTTGGTTGTGTTGAGAACGATGTTTAAGATTTTGTAGTCCCAGGATGATTGGATCGAGATTGATTTTAAGGGACCTGTTACTGTTAGTGCTTGAGACATGTTATTGTCTCGGGACATGTTACTGTTAAATTGATGCATTTATATGCATTACAAGCTATTTGTACCAAGTACATGAAGAAATTATAAATGTTAATGCCTCCTGTATCTGCCAGACCGTTTGGTTACCATTATAATTATCATTAAGTAATTACATTTTCTTAAATATTTTGTATTGCTGTAGGGACGTCACATCCACGAAATGTCTAAGGAACCCGGTACACAGGAACCTACTTTTGCAAGGAACCATGTAGATGCATTCTAAATCACAATGTATTTTGTGTGATTCAATGTACTGAACATATAATTTTTATTAGACCCTTTTGTGTAAATTCTTAATGGCTATTAGTAGTATAGGAATGAAACCTCATGTCCATGTATGTATATTTTTAATATGAATTTCTAATTTTGCAATCATAATAGTACATGTTTATGTAAGATCCACTTTTAATGAAATGTTGATTGTATGGATGGTATTCTGATGATGTGAGGTAATCAGGTTCGCTGATTTCCGGTACCATATGTGTTTTAGATCATTTTGATGTGCTGATTTCAAAAATGATTTTTAAAAAAAAAAAAAATCCGGGTCGTTACACTCTCTCTCTCTCTCCGCCTGTGAACAACCATGGAAGCCGAGAGCTTCTAACGCTTCCTCCGGCCACCAAAGGTCACCATTTACGATGAAACCACCACAGGAAGAACCACATCGACCTTCTCTACCCGTCGGTATCCTCCTTTTAAGCTCTCGTCGTGGTCGGTGAACAGTACCACCACCTTCCAAGGCTGTTTCCGGCCACCACAGGCCACCATTTCAGACGCCACCACCACAGGAAGAACCACCTCGGCCTCCTCTACCCGTAGGTATCCTCCGTTGAAGCTCTCGTCGTGGTCGGTCGGAAGGCACTATTCACGTGAATTATGTGCGCTGCACTGTCGCGAAGAAGACGCACAGTGCAGCGCACCGTTTGATTAGTTGGGCTTGGGCTAGGCTGCACTCGACCCAGCCCAAGTCCACCAAAGTTGGGCTTAGGCCTAATTTAGTTGGGCTGCCCTTGGCCCAGCCATTTTTAAAAAATATATATTTAAAAAAAAATATTTAGATACAAATCAGTTCTAATGGAAGGGAAATATATGTTCGTGATGAAATTGCAAGTAGTTTGATGGGAGAATAAAAAATAATATTTGTTTTTTCATGAATTATTAATTACATTATATTATTATAATTATTAAATTTACAATATTTAAAAAAAAATATACATATAAATATATACCCTTTTAAGTAATTTTACAAGTTAAAAGCAGTTTGTAAAGTTTGGAAACCAAACACCAAAACTGCTTTTTCTTCAACCTTCAACTCAACCACAGTTTTAACCAAACACTTAACTGCTTTTTTTGAACCACAGTGAAAAGCGCTTTTTTTGAAACTCCATTTTTTCAACCTCAACCGCAACAGCAACCGCAATACCAAACAGGCCCTTAAAAGACTATACGTTGCGTTTAAGATTCAAACGACGAACACTGCCCAAGAAAAAAAAATGCTTGAACATAAGTGAAATGGGATTGAATGAGTTGGCAGCGAAAACCATCCACCAACGACCGTGCAACGAAACCTGACTCTCTCTTTTGTTTGAAAGGATACCACGTGTGTATAGATTTTAGATAGCTTAGGACTTGAGATCTTATTATGTTTTTAACCCACCTTTTGCTTATCACTTGTCTGTGTTTTCTGTCCCATGAATTTCGCTGAGTCTTGCGATGCGAACGACTTGCTGTTTACCCTATATATGAACCGTTGATCGAGTCCCTGAGCAGATAAAAAGAGTAGTTTTAAACGAGTCACCTTCACTAGGCTGTGTTCTAATAAAATAGGGCAATGGCTGCCTCGTCAGTGATGTTTCGAACAGTATCGTGCCCTAATCAAAATTCTGCTCTTTATTTATTTATTTATTTACGAAATCGACAAGGGGTTTCTTGTATCTTTATTCAAAATGCAAAAAGTCTAAAGAGCTCCTAGTAGTAAGACTAAGATCAGCAGCACTATGTACTTCGTTTATTGACACTGCCCTGTATTTAAAGCAAGAACTCAAATTGTTGCAACTCAATATTCTGGCAAACACATGACAGTACGTACTTAAAAGACACAGCGAGGGAAGAAAGGCTTTTCCCACATACCCACCAGCCATTGCCCTTCTATCACATTGGATCCAAACAATTTGGGGTTATTATCTCTGAAGCCAGCCGCAGCATCTCCTCATGGTTGAGGGAATCCTCATGAAGAAAGGCTTTTCCCACATACCCACCAGCCATTGCCCTTCTATCACATTGGATCCAAACAATTTGGGGTTATCTCTGAAGCCAGCCGCAGCATCTTGGCTGAGGGAATCCTCGTGGTTGAGTTTTATTTTATTAATATTAGCATGACATTTACAATACTGTCCATTCAGTATTTGCTATGACTATTAATATTTTTTTACGAGTGTGCATGTGAACACATGATTGGTGATTTTATAGTAGAAGTGGCCGTTTGGCATTGTGGTGCGTTCCACGATTGCCAAACGGCAACACTCATTTGGTGTTTGGATAACACCATAATGCAGGTTATACTACTGGGACCCACACCATTTTTTCTCCAAAACACCATTCCAAAAAAAGCATGAATGAGGTGCTTTTTTATCTGTGATTCGTGTTTTGTGCAACGACGATTGTAGAAAATATTACTGTTGAAAAATAAACCCTACCCCTCTCGTCTGCGTCTCATCCCTTCCTCTCCTCTGCGCTCACATGTCGTTGGAATTGCACGCAGAGAGCTGCATGAAGCTCTCGTCGCAGAAGCTCCCGTCGCTGGAGAAGACGACGACGGCCACAACAGCCACAGCGGCAACTCTCTCTCCTCTCCACGACGACAGGCACGAGACGACGACGACACAACTCTCTCTCCACGGCGGCAATTGTCTCTCTCTCTCTCCACAACGCTCTCTCTCTCTCCACAGACGAAGCTTCCGATGCTCCTCACGGCCACCACAGGCCACCATCTCCAACGCCACCACCACAGGAAGAACCACCGCGTCCTCCTCTACCCATCGGCATCGGCCGTTGAAGCTCTCGTCGTGGTCGGTGAACAGTAGCACTGCACTGTTCAAGTGAAGAAGACGTGAACAGTGCAGCGCACCGTTTCAGTCTTCTGCGTGTGCTGGGTTGGGCTGGGCTGCTCTCGGCCTAGCCCAAGTCCAGCTAAACTGGGCCGGCCCATTTAGCTGGGTGCGGCCCAGTCCGAATTTAAAAAAAAAAATATTTTAAAAATAAAAAAAAAGAATTTTTCTGATGAATTTTTTTTATTAATTTTACAATATTTAAAAAAATTATATATATATATATATATATATATATATATATATATATATATATATATACCCTTTAAAGTAATTTCACAAGTTAAAAGCAATATGAAAAGGTTGGTAGCCAAACACCCAAAACTGCTTTTTTTTCAACCTCCAACTCAACCACAGTTTTAACCAAACACTTCACTGCTTATTTTGAACCACAGTAAAAGCGTTTTTTTTTAAACTGCTTTTTTTTCAACCTCAATCGCAAAAGCAAAAGCAATGCCAAACACACCAGAAGAAAATGACTCTTTTCTATATCAAACATGAACAAGATATATCAATTTATACATGCTTTTATTGATGTGTACTGGGTTCTCGTTAAATGTATTTTGTGTCTATAAAAAGTATAACTTCTTATGGTTTACATATTGCTCATAACACACCTTTCTCCATTTATGGTTTTACTATTACTAATTAGGTTGGTGGTGTTAATGATTGTAAGTCGGTTTATATTTATCTTGTGTATTTTCATAATACATTTATCTCCTAGAAGTCGGGCAAGCAAAAATGAGTTGTTTGTTGGCTGATAAGAAAATAATTGTATTAACTTGTTTGAAATTTGACAAAAAAAATAATATTAGAAAACTGACATGAATATAAATCGAAGGTAAGAAAATCTTAATTTCTGTAAATATAATCTAAGAAAATTTTACATATTCAAAATGCTTCACCAATAATAAAAAAATAATTGCTTAGTGACAAAACTGGGTCTATTCCAAGATAGCAACACCTGATTATAAAAACATGCTCTTTGAAATAATCTCACAAATATCAAGCCACCCTCGCTTAGTTAGTGACCAAGACAGGAAAAACTTCCCTTTGAAGCTGGTGAGATTTGTGATGAACAAGTGGTTCCCATTCCATGATTGTGGCTACATCAATATCTACAACTAAAAATATAGGGGGGAAACATCAAATCTTTACTAGTTTAAAAAAAAATTAATTTTTTTTTCAAAAACGCTTTTAAAATGCAGTATTGAACATTCTATAAAATTGTTTTTTATTATTAATTTTAAATTAAAATTTTATAGTGTTTTTATATCATTTTGATTTGTTAATGTCAAAAATGATTTTAAAAAAATAAAAAAACATAAATTTGATGTATTTCTGAATCACTTTCAAAAGCAATCGCAGCAACACTACCAAACATGCAATTAGTAGTCTGGTTAAAATTGTTTTTCAAAGTGTTTTCTGTTTAGAAATGTATTATTTTTTTTTAATTTTTAAAAATTATTTTTGACATCATTACATCACATGAAAATAATCTAAAAATACTAATTTTTTAATTTAAAATAAAAAACAAATCCTTTTTTTTTTTCATAAACATTTTGAAAATGGAGTGTCAAACACCTCCATTAAATTCATCCAAGAACATGGAGACAAATTTGAAATCTATTTCTTTGACCTTTCAACTTGCAGTCATACCAAACTTATGTGGCTCTCTCAGCTGAATTTTGGAGACACATGCATGAACATGTCATGGAGTTGTAACTGAGTGACAGTATGGTCTTCAGTTTGTAGGCTGCGATGAACCATCTCCCACTCATCTATTCTGTTCTTATCCTTTGTTGCCAGGACACCGCTGATTGCCACAATTGCCAGTGGCAGTCCCTCACATTTGCCAAGAATTTTTTCTGCAACTTTCTTCAAATGCCGAGGACAACAGCTTTTCTGAAATATCTTCTTACAAAATAATGTATAGGACTCTTCTGGGGATAAAGGATTCAAAGAATAGACATTATCGGGGAACTCCATGCAGCAAATAGAGGCAACTCCATAGTTACGTGTTGTGAGCAATACACGGCTTCCATGATTATTGTTTGGTAAAGCATATGTTCCACACATCATCCAAGACAATCAGGTACTTCCTTTGCTGAAGGAACATATTGATTATCATCATGAGCTTGTCATAGTCCATCTCTTCCACTCCATGGGGATCTGGTTTTCTGAGAACATGAAAAAGTTGTTGAATCATGTGTTTCAGCAGGTCCCCTGTCTTGTAAGATTAAGAGACAGTGATCCAAGCACGGAACTTGTAGTGTTTCTTCACGTCTGGATCATCGTAGACCCTTTTAACCAATGTTGTTTTGCCCAATCCTCCCATGCCCACCACTGAAACCACTTCACGTCCAGATTTGGTCCCAAGAAGCCGCTCAATCAGCTGCTTTTTGGGTTTCTCAATACCCACTAGATCAGCTTCTTCAAGTAGAAGGGCATCCCTTTGACATTCAATCCTAGTGGTGCTGTCGGAACTTGAACCGTGAACCATTATGTTATTTTTATTACAGTATCTCCGATGTGACTCTGTTATGCTGATGACTCTGGATTTGATGGCTTGAATTTTTGAAGCAATTCGACGCCGAGCTCTAGCATCCTTAACAGAGCGACAAATTTTCCTAAAGCAAGAAAAGATTCCGTGCCCATTATCATTGGCCAGGCATAGCCTGAATTCATCAAGTGCATCCTCTATGTCATAAGCTACGTCTCTTACCTTCTTGACCAGCAATCTGAGCGCAGAAACACTTTCCTCCATTGCATCAGCGAGTCTGAGGAAGGCTTTCATGAACGCAAGTTCATCGCTAACATGCTCAGCTTCATTCTTCACTGTTTCCAATTCTTTCCCCCTCTCTAGTAAAGAAAAAAAGAAGCTGAGCTGAAGAGAAGATTTTGATTGTATATTAAACTTGTATTATTCAGCCATGAACACTAGATTACACATGTAGAGAATTTATACAGATATGATGCTACCGTTGAGGTTCATTTTACAGAAAAGGAAACTTAATGTTTCCTTTGAATTAACAAGGAAGGAAACTGAGGAGAAGGGAATACAACCGTTGAGATTACAAGAAAGGAAACTTAATGTTTCCGTTGAATAAATAAGAGAGAAACAGGGGAGAAAACAGAGGATCTGCTGCTGTGTGTTTTGAATTTGCTGCTGATTTACGAGATCTTCTTTTTAATGTGAGAAGATTATTCACTTATTTACTGCATAATGTGATTGTTGTTGCCGTTGGTTGACTTGCTGCATTGATTGTTGATTTGTTGCTTTTTCTGGAACTGTTACTGCTTGTAGGGAATTGTTATTGTTTCTCTGCTGCGTGCTTTGAGTTGCAGCGTTAACACCTTCCCGCAAACTTTGTCGGGGCTGGAGACAAAGTTTGGAGCAAAAATATTGAAGAGCTGCTTTCGGTAATGGCTTTGTGAAGAGATCGGCAAGTTGTTGTTCTGAGGGGACGTGTTGAGTGACAAGCAGTCCTTGTGCAACTCGTTCGCGTACAAAGTGATAATCCAACTCGATGTGTTTGGTCCTAGCATGGAACACTGGATTTATTGTCATATGGAGTGCACTTAAATTGTCGCAATAAAGTGTTGGCGGAGATGATAATGGGACGTGCAAATCGTTGAGAAAAAAACTAGCCATGTGAGTTCGGCCATTGTGTGAGCCATTGCACGATATTCAGCCTCTGTACTTGACCGTGAAATTGTATTTTGTTTTTTTGCACACCAAGAAATAAGATTCCCTCCAAGAAATGTACAATATCCAGTAGTGGATCGTCTTGTTGTTGGACATCCTGCCCAATCTGCATCTGAAAAAGCACAAAGATCAAGTGTAGTATGGGAAGAAAAATGTAAACCTATATTAATTGTTCCTTTGACATAACGTAAAATACGCCGAACCATTTTTAAGTGTGTGTTTGTGGGAGCATGCATAAATTGTGATACATAATTGACACTAAATGATATGTCAGGACGTGTGAGTGTTAAATATTGTAAAGCTCCAACGATACCACGATAGTAACTTGGATCTTCCAGGAGAGAATCATTGGAGGAAGTTTTTGTTTTTGACTCAAGAGGGGTACCCATAGGCTTACAGTCGACCATGTTTGATCGTTCTAGTATTGTTACGGCATAGTGAGACTGTGATAGATGTAAGCCATGTGCCGTTGATGTGACTTCCATTCCAAGGAAGTGATGTATTGGACCTAAGTCTTTCATCGCAAACTCATTGCTTAGTACCAAAATAAAATTGGAGACAATTGTTGGAGTAGACCCGGTGATCAACATGTCATCTACATAAAGAAGCAAGATTAATGAGCCGTGATCTGAATGAAAAATAAACAACGAAGGGTCAGATAAACTACAAAAAAAACCATATTTAAGTAGAAAAGTACTAAACCGATCAAACCAAGCACGTGGCGCTTGTTTTAGGCCATAAATAGCCTTTTGTAATTTGCAGACATGTGACGAACATTGAGAGTCTCCCATTCCTGGGGGCTGCTGCATGTAGAGGTCTTCAGAAATGGTGCCATGTAAAAAGGCATTTTTAACATCTAACTGCCGAAGGGGCCAGGCTTTAATGAGGGTTATGGTAAGTATCATACGGATTGTTCCTGGTTTGATAACCGGAGAATAGGTTTCAACATAGTCCACTCCAGCTATTTGATGATATCCTTTTGCAACCAAGCGCGCCTTGAGATGATCTAGAGAACCATCGGGTTTGAGCTTGGTTTTAAATACCCATTTCGAACCAATGACATTCATTTGTGATGTTCGAGGGACTAATTTCCACGTTTGATTTTGATGGAGTGCTGCTAGTTCCTCTTCCATTGCTGCTTTCCACCCAGTGTGTGCTAATGCAACTTTAATGTTGTGAGGCTCACGTGGTATTTTGTCTGAGATGGTGGTGATCAATGCATACTTTGTGTTTGGCTTTACTATACCATGTCTTGAACAAGTAAGCATGGAATGAACAGAGGAACCTGAGGGGTATGACGTTGACATGCCAGGATGTTGTGGATATGATTCTGCTGTTTCTGTAATTAATGGTAGAGGTTCTTGTGATGTCCCATCGGTTTCTTGCCTTTGTGATAGAGATGCATCTGATGAGATTGTGATGAGATCAATCTCGTTTTCTGTTTCTGGACTTGTTGGCGAATGTGGTGTAACTTGAGATGGCACTGTCTCATAAGACTCTGTCCTTTGTGACTGGGATGAAGTTGTGATGAGTTCATGCTCAGTGTTTTCAAAGATATGCTCATTATTGCTTTCATGGTTTGTCACAGTAGGAAGTAGCTGACATGATCCGCTGATTTCAGGGGATGAGAGAGCAGTTTCATTCTCAGTAATAACAATTGTGTCCTCATGTTCAGTGTTACTGTCTGAGTTCATCTGGATGTCAACAGCAGGGTGTTGTTGTTGTGGTTAGTTGTGGGATTCTGCTGTTGGGAACGGTTGAAGAGCATTGATGTGTTGTGGCAGCAGTGGTATCTGACATGAGTTTGTGGCAGAGTTTTTTTCCGTTCCTGCAGTAGAAGAGGCATTAATAGATGATAACCATGAATCGAAAATATTTATTACCTGGGAGTGTTTGGCTGTTTTGCACGATGTCTTCTTTATCTGGTATGGAAAACTTGATTCATTAAAGACAACATGTCGTGAGATGAAGGTTTTTCGACTTGTAGGATGAAAACACTTATAAGCTTTATGTTTTTCGCTATAGCCTACAAATACGCATGGTAGTGATTTTGGATCAAATTTATTTTTTCTTGTATCCCAAGTGTAGGGAAAACACTTAGATCTGAATGCTCTAAGTGATGAATAATTGGGATGTGTCCCATGAAGTGCAAAATGTGGTGTGTCAAAATTTATAGACGAAGAAGGGAGGCAATTCATGAGATATACTGCAATTGTGAAAGCCTCTATCCATAAAAATAAAGGTGCTCCGCTGTGAAATAACATAGTCATTCCTAGTTCATTTATTGTCCTATGGCGTTTTTCAACTATACCAGTTTGTTCTGGAGTGTATGGTGATGATATTTGATGTACTATACCTGTAGACAAAAAATGGGTTAGTAATTTTGAATTGACGAATTCACCACCCCCATCGGAATGAAAGATTTTAATTTGCTTGTCAAATTGTCTTGCGACATATTTTTCAAAGGCTAAATATGCTTCGTAAAAATCGGATTTGTTGTGTAGGGGAATAATCCAGGTATATTTTGAAAAATCATCTACTGAACACGCATAATACTTAAATTTTGTAATTGATAAAACAGGTGCAGGTCCCCATAAGTCACAATGAATTTTTTCAAAGATACCAGTACTTAAATTTTCTGATTTAGAGAAAGGTAAACGACTAAGTTTTCCCAATTGACAACTATCACAAAGATGCTATAATTTTATTGACCCTACAACATTAATAAGCCCTTTATTTTTTAGTAATTGAAGTGCTGAAGACTGCGGATGGCCTAGACGTTGATGCCAAACTTCTGCTGAGGTTGATTTGAAGCGATGAGAGAAATATAATTCTGGCGAGGTAGGTAACACGTAGAGATCACCCTTGCGTCTCCCTCTCATCACTGGTTGGCCTGTTTCCCGTTCCTTAACATAAAAATCACGGTTAGAAAATTCACAATTAACAGGGTGTTGATCGGTTAGATGACTTATGGAAAGTAAATTTTTTGTTAATTTTGGGACTAACAGTACATCATTTAGAGATAAGGTTGCAGCCTTTTGTTTTATGCAAGAGTCACCAATAGCAATTATTGGCATAGAGGACCCATCTCCGATCAGCACAGAATCAGAACCACAATATTGACGAATGTTTGTTAACATACCTGGCTTACCTGTCATGTGGTTGGATGCCCTAGTGTCTGTTGTCCATTTATTGTCAGCAACAGTGGTGTCCAACGTGAGGGCTGCAAGTGCTTGTGGTATATCTTCCTGTTGGGTGGATTTCTTTGGCAGCCACCAACATATTTTAGCAATATGTCCTGCCATCCCACAGTATTGACATTCATAATCTCTGTATTTTTCTCTTTCTGCTGCTGTCATGCGTCTCTCACCAGGTGGAGGAGGTCTACGGTTTGAGTTTGTGGGTGTGATATCTATTCTTTGTTGAGCTTGAAATCCACGTCCAGTGGAAGTGAACCTTTGTGATGCTCCACGGTACCCTGTAAATCCTGGTTGTGTCCCACGATAGCCTATGGATTTAGACTGTGGGCGTTGCTGATGTTGTCCATAAAATGCTAATTGATGGGTGGGAGAAGGGGCTGTGATGTCTGTGTGACTGGAAAACCAATTGCGTCTTTGATCAAGGCTTTGAAGTTGTGAAACCAACTCAGTATATGATGGTCTAGGGGGGTTCAACATGGTTGTTGTGAATGTCTCATAATGTGGACCGAGACTGGTGAGAAGACAAAAAACCTTCTCTTGATCTGGTATGGTCTTTCCAATGGCTGATAAATTATCACAGATGCCTTTGAAAGTGCGAATGTGTTCTGTGATTGTTGTGTTGTCTTCTTTCCGGAGATAAGTAACTTGTTGTCGAAGTGTGAACTCATGTTCTTGTGAGTCTTGTGCATATGCGTTTTTGAGGGCCTCCCAAACATCATAGGATGTGTCAAGGCCAACAATGAGCCCAAGAGCTTCTTCTGAGAGTGTCCCAATAATCCATCCTCGCAGGAGACGATCTGTTTTTCGCCATGATTTAAAGGTTTTTGAGAGTTGTTGTGTTTCTTCATCTGTGTATTTTTTTGGAGGGGGATCTTCATTTGTGAGATGCCCAACCATTTCTTGGCTTTCAGCAAGAACCAATGCTTGTTCACGCCATAAGGGGTAGTTATTTGGGGTAAGTCTGAGAGTGACGAAATTACCAACATTGAGAGACAGTGTAGTCATTTTTGGAGATGATCTGTGACTTGAAAAAAAATGACAGAATGTTGGGCAGTAGTGTTTGTAGGTTTAGGTGATTTGTTGGGTAGCAGTGTTTTGTTTAAGCCTAGTGTTCACACAGGCTCTGATACCATAAAGAAAAAAAGAAGCTGAGCTGAAGAGAAGATTTTGATTGTATATTAAACTTGTATTATTCAGCCATGAACACTAGATTACACATGTAGAGAATTTATACAGATATGATGCTACCGTTGAGGTTCATTTTGCAGAAAAGGAAACTTAATGTTTCCTTTGAATTAACAAGGAAGGAAACTGAGGAGAAGGGAATACAACCGTTGAGATTACAAGAAAGGAAACTTAATGTTTCCGTTGAAAAAATAAGAGAGAAACAGGGGAGAAAACAGAGGAGGATCTGCTGCTGTGTGTTTTGAATTTGCTGCTGATTTACGAGATCTTCTTTTTAATGTGAGAAGATTATTCACTTATTTACTGCATAATATGATTGTTGTTGCCGTTGGTTGACTTGCTGCATTGATTGTTGATTTGTTGCTTTTTTCTAGAACTGTTACTGTTTGTAGGGAATTGTTATTGTTTCTCTGCTGCGTGCTTTGAGTTGCAGCGTTAACATCTAGGAGGAAGTCTCCAAGCTTCGTGATTAAGAAGGTCACTATCCCTTCAGACATGGATCTTTTATTGCTCTCGGAAGTGTTTCAGTAACTTCAGGGAGCGTAACACTGGTGTTTGAAGTTGTGGCTGTTATATAATGCCACCACCGCATCGATTCAAGTATGAGCTCTTCCTTCTATGAATATAATATTTCACTGGTCAATGAGTTTTTGCTTGGAGTGTACACCAATCAATCACCATCGGCAAAGATATATTCTGTAGTTGCTTTCTACGTAGTTCTAGATGCCGTTTGGCAACGCGGTGCAAACAACGTTTTAAGAAAAACATAGTTTGCACCCGTTTAGTAATCAGAAAACCACAATTTTAATTCTGGTGGGACCCACCAAAATCACGGTTGAAATGCCATTTACAAGAAGTAGAAAATTGATGCTTTTGGCTGCGTTTTGTTACCGTTGGAATCACTGTTCAATACTGAAACAGATCTTTGGAGGCTTTAGACTCGGAAGCAAATCTTCTGAGTTCAGGTTTGTTCACATGTTCAGAAGGATTCGGACTCGAATCCTACAATGGCTCCAACCCCATAAGCCTTGCAATCACACTTGGTGATCGGCGTTATTTGTCATTATCGTCTGTTTGCTCTTCATTGCAACGATTGACTAACAGAGTACCCATCCTAAACCAATTCTCTAGTCAGTACCTCATTCAGCTCTGTATAGAAAACTCCATCTGCAACAAACTAATAAGAAGAAGGAGATAGATCGTAAGATTAGATATAAGTGAGATCAACTCTCAATTAATTGAAACAGAATCAAAGAAAAGAGAGGGAAATTTTGAGATTACCTTGTGCTTCTTACTGATTTGGGCAGCCATGGTTGGAAGAGAAATTGGATATTTAAGAACGAAAGATGCTTTTCTGTTTTAGGTTCGCGAAGCGCATTAAAAACCTAATGCGGGAGTGGAAGTGGTAGTGGATACGCATGTATGTGTATAAAAAGGGCTAAGATTTTTTTTGTGATCTCATTAAACGTTGGTTCTCGATGTCGTTTTGGACGTAAACAAATTCCGAAACGAAAAGAGAGGGAGTGCTCTGGGTTTTGGGGTGGGGGGAGGATTGGGGTAAGTTATATATATATATATATATATATATATATATATATATATATATATATATATATAACCATATCAAAAATATTTATTTTGGTTTTTATTAAAAATACATCAATAAGAGAGTTAAAAAATATATACAAAATTAATAATTATATTGTTAGAGGATTTTTTAAAAGTAATTATTTAATTATATAATATGCAGATTTAGTTCGTGATGGAATTACAAGTAGTTTGATGGGAGAATAAAAGCAAATGTTTAATTTACTTGAATTATTAATTACATTTTATTTTTATGATTTTTAATCTACAATATTTAAAAAACAATATATATATATATATATATATATTTCAAAAGTTGATAACAATATGAAAAACATGGTAACCAAACACACAAAATTGTTTTTCATTAAATTCAAACTCAACTACAGTTACGAACCACAGCTAAAATTTTCCTGATGACTCTGGATTTGATGGCTTGAATTTTTGAAGCGATGGCTTGAATTTTTGAAGCAATTCGACGCCGAGCTCTAGCATCCTTAACAGAGCGACAAATTTTCCTGAAGCAGGAAAAGATTCCGTGCCCATTATCATTGGCCAGGCATAGCCTGAATTCATCAAGTGTGTCCTCTGTGTCATAAGCTACGTCTCTTACTTTCTTGACCAGCAATCTGAGCGCAGAATCATTTTCCTCTGCATCAGCAAGTCTGAGGAAGGCTTTCATGAACGCAAGTTCATCGCTAACATACTCAGCTTCATTCTTCACTGTTTCCAATTCTTTCCCCCTCTCTAGGAGGAAGTCTCTAAGCTTCGTGATTAAGAAGGTCACTATCCCTTCAGACATGGATCTTTTATTGTTCTCGGAAGTGTTTCAGTAACTTCAGGGAGCGTAACACTGGTGTTTGAAGTTGTGGCTGTTATATAATGCCACCACCGCATCGATACAAGTATGAACTCTTCCTTCTATGAATATAATATTTCACTGGTCATTGAGTTTTTGCTTGGAGTGTACACTATTATGGAATATCTAAATATGGGAATTAAATTGTATCCTACTATAATTGTGTCCCTAACCATACTAGATTTAGCATAGTCTTAGGAATTGATTATGTACATCACACATTATTTAACCTAATACAACAAAGGCAGAACACAAGGGTTTTGGCGGCCACATTCCTTCTCAATTGTTTTATCATGGTATCAGAGCTATAAAACAACCAAAACAGAATACATGGCAGGCGACAAAACAGAATCCATGGCTGACAACAAGAGTGTTTCTGGTGAGACACGAAAAAAAATTTCACCATATGATATTACATCCCTTGATAATCCTGGGTTTACGATCACTCAGGTTCAATTGAAGGGGGATAATTATGAAGAGTGGGCACGTTCGTTCCGAACTGCTTTGAGAGCCAGAAAGAAATTCGGGTTCATTGATGGAACCATCAAGCAACCCAGTGAAGAATCAGAAGATTGGGAAGACTGGTGGACCATCAACTCGTTGTTGGTGTCCTGGATTCGAAACACCATCAAACCGACACTTTGATCCACCATATCTCATGTAGAGATTGCATAGGATTTGTGGAATGACATCAAAGACAGATTTAGCATCACCAATGGACCACAGATTCAACAATTAAAATCCACATTGGCCGATTGCAAACAGAAGGGGATGACAATTATGGATTACTATAGGAAGCTGAAGAAAATTTGGGATGAACTGGGCAATTTTGAGCAATTGCCGATGTGCAAGTGTGGAAAGTGTACATGCAATCTCAGCTCAGAATTGGAAAAGAGACGAGGGGAAGAGAAGGTGTACCTGTTTCTTATGGGTCTTGATGGCAGAGGTTTGGCACAACCCAATCCAACATTCTGGCTCAAGACCTATTACCGGGGTTGCACAAGGTATACTCCATTCTCATCCAAGAAGAACAGGTGAAGGGCATGACTCGGGGTAGAGAAGTACAGGGAGAAATCGTGACATTTGTCACTCGCACTCAAACCAATGGGAGAGAGAAGGGGAGCACGATGTGCTCACACTGCAATAGACCAGGGCATGAAGAAGAAAATGTTTTGCTTTGAAGGGATATCCAAAGTGGTGGGGGTGACAAACCCAGGGGAGATGAGAGGAGAGGAATTGGCCGTGGAAGAGGACACTCGGGTGGCAGAGGAGGAGGCCGAGGCCACAGGGGGGCTCACCGTGCCAACGCTGCTCAGATCGCGACCACCACCGGCTCCACCAGCTCTGCCTCTGTCAGAGTCGAAGGAGGAGGCTCGCCGCTGCCAGGACTGAGTGACGATCAGTGGCAGAAACTAATGAAAATATTGGGGGAGCCGAAGGAATTAATTGATAAAATGACCGGTAAGCTTAAGCACTTATATGGGAGTGTGAGTGGTTCGGTTTGGATACTGGATATTGGGGCTTCTAACCACATGAACGGGTCAATCGAGGAACTGGATGACTTAAGAATAATCAGTTAATGTCCCGTGGGATTACCAGATGGGAGCGGTGCTTTGGCAACCAAAGAGGGAACAACAACCCTCAAGGGAAATTTATGTCTTGAAAATGTCCTTTATGTGCCAGGACTTACTTGCAATTTAATTTATGTGTCGCAATTAATTGATCAGTATGATTGTTTTGTCTTATTCACTAAAAAAAATTGTGTTATACAGGGCCACACTTCGAGGATGTTGATTGGTGTGGGTGAGAGACGAGATGGACTCTACTATTTTAAAGAGATGACACGGATTCAAGCAATGAAGATCAATAATACGGTGTCTCTCGATCTCTGGCATCAACGACTGGGTCATCCTTCTCTGTGAATAACAAAGTTAATCACCGAAGTTAATTCTAGCAATCATGAAAATAGTTTGAATAAAAATTATGATGTTTGTCAAAGAGCAAAACAAAGAAGAGATAAATTTTCTGTTAGTGAAAATAAGACTTCGGGTATTTTTGAATTGGTTCATTGTGATTTATAGGGACCATATAGAACAGTTTCTTCATGCGGTGCTTCATATTTTTTGACCATTGTTGATGATTTTTCTCGCACTGTATGGATTTATTTGCTTGTTGACAAGAATGAGGTCTCTAGTATGCTTAAAAGATTTCTTGTCATGGTTGAGAGACAATTTGCTCAACAAGTCAAAATTTTACGAAGCGACAACGGGACCAAATTTACATGTTTGAAATCATATTTCTTTGATCAAGGAATTATTTTTCAGACTTCTTGTACAGGCACTCCACAACAAAATGGACGTGTGGAACGAAAACATCAACACATTTTGAACGTAGCTTGAGCGCTATGATTTCAAGGCTCTCTTCCTATTAAATTTTAGGGTGAATGTGTATTGACAGTCGGGTACTTAATAAATAGGACTCCTTCCTTGACCTTAAATGGACAGACACCATACCGAGTCCTACATGGTGTAGAACCATCTTATAATCACTTGCGCATTTTGGGCTCTTTATGTTATGCACATGAGAAGACAGGGGATAAAATGGCAAGTAGAAGTCATCGGTGTGTTTTTGTTGGTTATCCCTATGGGAAGAAGGGATGACCCTTGTATGATTTGGAAAAACAGGATTTTTTGGTCTCTCGAGATGTTGTGTTCTCAGAAAATATTTTTCCTTTTGCTCAAAATAATGATGGGGCCTTTAATACCGAGATGGTTCCCACCGCTTTTGAAGAGACACAAAGTCTTATATCCAGGACTATGCTGGATTTAGCCCTTTCAACATCTGAGCTAGATACAAATATTGTTCCATCAATTTCTGCTCACCCAGAAGAAGCAGAGGTAGATATATTGGGGAGAGGACATTGTCAGCTGTATCCTTCCATACGGCTTCATGATTATGCTACCAACACCATACAAAAATTGAGTCCATCTCTCTCACCATCTGTGCCACTGCATTCTTCAGGTACGCCCTATCCTCTAGCACATTATATGAATTGTGATAAATTTTCTATGCGACATAGACATTTTCTTATTGCCATAACAGCTGAGTGAGAACCTTTATCCTATTTTAAGGCAGTGAGAAACAAAGGTTGAAGAGAAGCCATGCAACGAGAAATTTTAGCACTTGAAAATAATGACACTTGGATTGTTCAGAGTTTGACAGCCGGTAAGAAAGCTTTAGGGTGCAAATAGATGTACAAGATCAAATATAACTCTTATGGTATTATTGAGCGATTGAAGCCTTGCCCAGTCATTTTGGGTAATCATCAGACTGAAGGTCTTGATTATACGGAAACATTTGCTCCCGTCACCAAAATGGTCACCGTACAGGTATTTCTTGCTGTAGCCGCTGCGAACGGTTGGGCAATTCATCAGATGGATGTTCATAATGCATTTTTGCATGGTGATCTTCAGGAGGAAGTCTACATGAAATTTACACCCGGATTTCGAGTCGGGACAACCGGGGCAGTATGCAAACTCCGGAAGTCGCTATATGGGTTGAAACAGGCTCCTCATTGCTGGTTTGCTAAACTCTCAACCGCCTTGATAGACTATGGTTTTCAACAATCTTATTCCGATTACTCATTATTCACTTACCTTCGAGGAGCAATTCAACTCAATGTTCTTGTGTATGTTGACGATCTTATCATCGTTTGAAATCATCAGACTGACATCCAGACATTCAAAGTTTATCTCAGTGCTTGTTTTCACATGAAAAACCTTGGTTGTCTAAAAAAAATTTGGGGATAGAAGTGGCGTGCAATCCTACTGGGTTTGTTCTCTGTCAATGCAAATATGCGCTTGATATTATTTCGGAGGCCAGGTTACTAGGGGCTCGACCGACAGCTGTTCCTTTAGAACAAAATCATCGCCTTGCTTTATCCACGAGTACAGAACTAGGTGATCCAGAAAAATATTGTCGCTTGGTAGGACGATTGATTTATCTCTACTTCACTCGACCCGAATTGTCTTATAGTGTTCATGTCTTGTCCCAATTCATGCAATGACAATAGGAAGAACACTAGGAGGCTGCTTTACGAGTGGTCCGGTACCTTAAGGGTATCCGGGTCAAGGGATATTCCTTAGTAGTCAATGTGATTTGCAGCTACACGGATGGTGTGATGCCGATTGGGCTGGTTGTCCTCTCACTCGGCGTTCTCCTACTGGTTGGATAGTTTTTCTTAGTAATTCACCAGTGTCATGGAAAACCAAGAAACAACATAGTCTCCCGCTCCTCAGCCGAAGCAGAATACCGATCTATGGCCATGACTACGTGTGAGTTGACTTGGCTTAAAGCTCTACTATCTAGTCTTGGCATACCTCATACGACTCCTATGTCTCTTCACTGTCATAGTCAATTGACTCTTCATATTTCTCAGAATCCCGTCTTCCACGAGCGCACTAAATATATTGAAGTCGATTGTCATTTTATCCGTGATGCCATCGCTACTGGGAGTATTGCGACTAAGTTTGTTTCGTCGTCAATGCAACTTGCGGATATCTTCACGAAGGCTTTAGGAAAGCAACAATATGAATTTCTACTGTGCAAGTTGGGCATCCGAGACCTTCATGCTCCAACTTGAGGGGGGTATTATTGAATATCTAAATATGGGAATTAAATTGTATCCTACTATAATTGTATCCCTAACCATACGGGATTTAGCATAGTCTTAGGAATTGATTATGTACATCACACGTTATTTAACCTAATACAACAAAGGCAGAACACAAGGGTTTTGGTGGCCACATTCCTTCTCAATTGTTTTATCATACGCCAATCTGAAACACCATTGACAAAGATATATTTTGTAGTTGCTGTCTACGTAGTTCTAATATTTGCAAGCTCTACGAAATTCAATCAATGCCGTCGTCAATCTGTCAGGCTTAGTTCTTGAAAGTGTTTGAAGTGTTTAGATTGCCAATTGAAGAAATATTTCCAGATTTCAATCTGAACAGTACTTGTTGTTACTATTTTATTGAACTAAAATCTGACAAAATTAATTTTTCAATTGTTGCAATGTGTTTCTGTGTTTGAAGTGTTTGAAGAGTGTTTGGAAAGAAAGACAGAAAGTAGATAAGAAAACAGAATTGATGTTGCAAGGTTTATTAAGAATGAATAAAACTTAATTGCTTGATTGTTGACAACAATCTCGTACATATTTATAGAAGCAAATAAAAACTAAAAATGCTAAACTCAAGCCATGATCTTGTTAACAGACTAACAGATCAACAGACTCCTACAGACTAGGACAAGTCTTTATTAATACAGTAAAAATAGGAACTAAAAGCAGAATCTTTGACGCAACAACTTAAAGTAAAATTCAACACTCCTCCTTGTTTTAAGAGCTGCAGACTCCTAACATTTTCCTTAGATACTCAAACCTACTTACTGGAAGTGGTTTGGTAAATAAGTCAGCAAGTTGATCTTCAAACTTGCAATAAATTAACTTAATATCACCATTTTTCTGCACCTCACGTAAAAAATAAAGCTTAATGTTGAAGTGCTTAGTCTTCCCATGAAATACTGGATTATGAGAGATTGCAATGGCAGCTTGATTGTCCACTGAAAGAGATGTTGGTTGTCTTTCCTCCATTGACAAATCACATAAGATTTTCTGAAGCCATAGAGCCTGGTTTACTGCTGCTGTGGTTGCAATAAATTCTGCTTCAGCTGTGGATTGTGCTACAATCTCCTGCTTCTTTGAACACCAAGAGAAAACTCCAGAACCAAGATTAAAACAGTATCCTGAAGTGCTTCTCATATCATCAAGGGAACCAACCCAGTCACTATCTGAAAATCCATACAACTTGAAGCTTTGACACTTCTCAAATTTGGCCCCGTAGCTGACAGTTCCTTTAACATACCTTAATATTCTTTTTGCTGCTTTTAAATGTAATTCACTAGCACCATGCATAAAATGAGATAAGAGACTTATAGCAAATAGAATATCAGGCCTTATTGTTGTAAGATACATTAAGCATCCAATCATGCTTCTAAAGTATCCTTCATCAACTTTATCTACCCCATCATTCTTGCTCAGCTTTTCCTTTTGGTTCATTGGTGTGCTGGTTGCTTTGCACTCTTCCATCTGAAATTTCTTCAATATTTCCTTTGCATATTTCTTCTGGCAGATGAAGACTTCATTTTGGCTTTGCTTGACCTCCATTCCAAGAAAATAAGTCATAAGACCAAGATCGGTCATTTCAAACACATTCATCATTTCTTGTTTGAATTCTTCAACCAGCAATTCATTACTTCCTATCACCAAAAGGTCATCAACATAAAGGGACACTATAAGAATATCATTGTCCTTTAGTTTGACATACAGAGTGGCCTCGGATAAGCTTTTTACAAAGCTTAAATTTAGCAAATGCTCATCAATCCGGCTGTACCAAGCTCTAGGAGCTTGCTTCATCCCATAGAGAGCCTTATGCAAAAGGTAGACCTTATTCTCTGCTCCTTGAATCACAAATCCATCTGGTTGCTCCACATATATTTCTTCTTGTAAAATGCCATTTAAGAAAGCTGATTTTACATCTAACTGAAACACTTTCCACCCCTTCTGTGCTGAGATTACTAGCAGCAATCTGATTGTGTCCAGTCTAGCAACAAGTGCAAACGTGTCAGAATAATCAACACCAAAAAACTAAGCATACCCTTTAACAACAAGTCTGGCCTTGTGTTTATTGATGGAGTTGTCTGCATTCAGCTTTGTTTGATATATCCACTTTACTCCTATAACCTTTCTGCCTTCAGGTCTGTCAACTAATGTCCAGGTATTGTTTTTCTGAATCATTGACAGCTCCTCCTCCATGGCCTTCTTCCATTTGCTATCTTTGAGTGCCTCTTCATATCCAGTAGGTTCATAAAATACAATGTTGCATCTTTGATATATGTCTGACAGCAGCCTTGTGCCTCTAATTGGAGGATCATATTCTAGTTTATTCTACCACTGAGGAGCTATTTGATCTTTAGAAGGAGTACTATGTTGAAGGTTCTTCCAGTCCCATTGCTCATCTTCATTGAAGTGTACATCCCTTGTAATTGATATCTTCTTTGTTTGTGGATGATACACTTTGTATGCTTTGGAGACTAAGTTGTATCCCATAAATATGCCTGGAATTGCTTTCTTATCAAGCTTGTCATGCTTGACCCGAGGAAAATGGACAAAACACACACTGCCAAATACTTTAAGAAAATTCAGTGAAGGCTTATATCCATACCAGACTTCGAATGGTGTTCTTTCATTCAAAAACTTGGCTAGAAGTTGATTTTGAAGAAAGACTGCTGTATTTGTAGCCTCTGCCTAGAATTCTTTAGGCATCTCCTTGTCATGCAACATACACCTAGCCATCTCCATTACATATCTATTTCTCCTTTCACTAACCCCATTTTGCTCTGGAGTGTAAGGAGCAGTGAGCTGATGTTCAATTCCAGCTTCTTCACAGAATAGATTAAATGTTGCTGAAGTATATTCCTTCCCATTATCTGATCTTATGCTTTGAATCTTGTAGCCACTCTGATTTTCCACCATTTTCTTGAATTTCCAGAAAATTCCAGCAACTTCTGACTTGAACTTTAAGAAAAAAATCCAGCATATCCTTGAAAAATCATCAATGAACACAATGTAGTAGAGACTACCTTTCAGTGATGGTGTTCTTTGTGGTCCTGCTACATCCGTGTGAATGAGTTGTAGCTTTTGAGATGCCTTCCAAGAAGATTTAGATTAGGCAGCCTCCTTTGTTTGCCAAATTGACAAGCATGACAATTCGGCATTTGATCAGCAAGAGCAGGCAATCCTCGTATCACTTCATTCTTCTTCATTGTCAGCATTCACTGGAGATGACAATGCCCAAGTCTCTTGTGCCAAGTTTCAGTGATGCTTGCATTTGTGGAATAGGCTGTATGCTCCTCCTCAGTTGGAGAAAATGAAAAGCTTTTCCCTTTCATTTTGACTTGTAAAATTTTCTGATCAGCAACATCATATATGAGGCAGCAATTATCTTCAAATGTAACTTTGAATCCCTTTTCTATTAGCTGACCCACACTAAGTAGATTCTGATCAATATCAGGTACGTAAAGAACATCTGAAATAGTTTTTGTACCTGCGTTTGTTGTAATTGAAATGGTTTTGTCCCCTTGCTGAAATATAGTCACCATTTCCTATTTGAACCTTTGTGGTTTCAGTGGACTGCAAGTCTTTGAAAAGGGTTCTGTCATATGTCATGTGATTTGTACAACCACTGTCGATCAGCCAACATTCTGAAGAGCTCTTGGTTGAAAAACAGGTTGCCATAAAAATCTGATCTTCATCATCTTTCTCAGCAATTTGAGCATCTACTTCCCTTATCTGAAATTTGTTCTTGCATATAACAACCTCATGTCCAAGTTGATTGCACTTGTTACATTTTGCATCAGGCTTTTTCCAGCATTTGAATGGTGGATGACCTGTTTTGCCACAATGCTTACAAGGTGGATAACCTCTATTTGAGTTTCTTCCTTTGCCTTGATTTCTGGTGCTAACAGTGGCTTCATTGATTGAAGCCTGAAATTTCTTGATGAATTTCCTCTTGCCATGGTCTTGATGTTTGGCTGGTAAAGCTCCTTCAGCAATATGATCTTGCCTCATAAGCCTTCGTTGCTCTTGAGCTTGTAAGGCATTCAATAATTCTGCCAATGTGATCTTGCACAGATCCTTGGTATTCTCCAAGGTGGTTATGGATGCTTCATATTTCTCAGGTACAGTTACTAGGATTTTTTCTACAATTCTGGAGTCAGAGAAACTTGTACCTAGTAGCCTTACCTTGTTGACGATTCCAAGCAATTTATCTGAGTACTCTTTTATGGACTCAGAATCCTTCATCCTCTGCAGTTCAAATTCTCTTATCAAGTTGAGACTTTGCATTCCACGAATTCTTTCATCTCCTGCGTATTCCTTCTTCAAGTAATCCCAAACATTCTTTGCTGATTGAAGTGACATAATCCTGGTGAAAATGGTTGTGGAAACAGCAGCAAATAGACATGCTTTTGCTTTTGATTTCCTTGTTTTTCTCTCTTTGTGGTTTTTGATCTGAGCCACTGTTGGATTATTAGGCAGGGGATGCACTTCATAATCTTCCTCAACAGCTTCCCACAGATCCATAGCATCCAGATAGGTCTTCATCTTCACTGCCCATAGTTGATAGTTTTCTCCATCAAAGATAGGAGAAGACATGTGAGAAAAATTTGTTTCAACCTCCATTTCAGGTCCCTTCAAGAAGATAGCTCTGATACCGATTGAAAGTGTTTGAAGTGTTTAGATTGCCAATTGAAGAAATATTTCCAGATTTCAATCTGAACAGTACCTGTTGTTACTGTTTTATTAAACTAAAATCTGACGAAATTAATTTTTCAATTGTTGCAATGTGTTTCTGTGTTTGAAGTGTTTGAAGAGTGTTTGGAAAGAAAGACGGAAAGTAGATAAGAAAACAGAATTGATGTTGCAAGGTTTATTAAGAATGAATAAAACTTAATTGCTTGATTGTTGACAGCAATCTCGTACATATTTATAGAAGTAAATAAAAACTGAAAATGCTAAACTCAAGTCATGATCTTGTTAACAGACTAAAATTTTTTGATATTAATATATTAAAATAATCTAAAAATACTAACAAAATTTAATTTAAAAAAAATGTTTTTGAAACACAGAAACAAACACCTATAAACTGGATTTTTTAAACATATATATATAAAAATCTTTTTAAAATAAATCAAGAAAAATCCTAGATTTAGGTTATTGAATTAATTGGATCCAATAAACTTGGTTAAAAAATAAATTATCAATATTATGGAAATATATCCTTTCAAATATTTAAAAGGGACCGACGAAAATCCACACCATGCGCAATTACTTGGAATCTCTAAAGCAATATTTATAATTTCTTATTTATCTTCCGTTTAAGAACTCCAAGGAAAAAAGTGATTAAGAGACGTTTAGAATTATTAGGTTTAACTAAAAAATAATATTTGTTTTACTAGTTAAATAGCGAGTTTTGCTATTTATTTTACAAATCTTAATTTTATAAGAGCTAAAACAATCTGCTTTTCATTTATGAAAATTTATTTTCCATATAAAAAATCATTTATTAACAGTTTTAGTCAAATATATATCTTTTTAAATTACAACTAATTTTTTATATCTATTTTAAAAAAAAAACCATTGCTTGGCTATGTATTCCCGCAGCCCATGATCGAGTTACAGACACTGTCTTAATTATAAAGTATAACCACTTCATGAGAATTTCAGGGCAATAGTTACCCCCGTGAAACTTCCAAGAGAGAAGATTCAGGAATCTTGAAGAGCAATAGTCCACTTCTTCTTTGTTTTTTCTGCTTTAGATGGTTTGGTCTAGAATCTGCCACTGGCAGGTAAGAACATCGTAGCACCAAGTTCCATCTAGCTAATCATTATCCACGTTTTGTTTTGATGTAGTTAAACTTACTTTTTAGAGCCAAAAAAAGTATAAAAATAAAGGAGGATAAGATCAAAATTTTGTCAATTCTGGTTCTCTCTCTTCGTAGTAAGCTTTGGATCCACCTTGGCATTCGAGTCATCGGTCTATTTGGGAGAGCGGTTGCGGTAGTTTTTTAAAGTGTTTTTCGTGTCGAAATACATTAAAATGATGTTTTTTTATTTTTTAAAAATTATTTTTGACATCAGCACATCAAAATAATCTAAAAACACCAAAACATATTCATTTAAAAAAAATAAAAATTTAAATTTCAGCAAAACAGCAGTTTGGCCGCAGTGCCAAACCAAACGGGCTCATCAGCTTATACTAACTTTCTGAAGAAAATAAAAGGGGAAATAAAAGAATGAAAAACATATAGTAAACTCTGTGAATTTGACTTCTAAAACATCATTTTGGCTGACCATGCGTGGCATCTAGTCATCACTAACCTTTTCTCTTAATGAAAAGGCAAACTAATTGTTAAAGAACGCTGGTAAATTAGACAGCAGCCCTAACCTTTTCTCTGAAGGAAAAGGCAAACTACTGATTAAAGAACGCTGGTCAATTTGACAGCAGCCCTGAACTTCCAAGGACAAGACATACTACTACAGAATTATAGTAAAGTTTTTGCAGTCTTCGAAGCAATGTTTTATGTGTTGATTCTAAAAAATAAAACTTAAATTTAATATTCACATCAGCAATCTTTTTTGCTCATTAAATTGTATGTGTTTTTTTTAATGATTTTTGTGTTGTTGTTCAAGTTAGCTTCTGCCTGCATCAAATAGCTTAGAGAACTCTTTTAATTATAGGTTTCTGTATGTGTCCCTTATGATACGTCCCTTATGATACAATCTCTTGCATGTAGCTTTTGTATGCATAAATCTTAATGAAAAAGCTGGAAGTGTTGGATACAGATTGAAACAAGAAATGTTACTCCCTTGAGGGAAGGGAAGGGGGAAGTCGGCTGCAACCCAAATGGTTTTGTACCAGGCTGAACTGTTTTGTACCTTAAAGTTAGTGATCCTCGTTAAATCATGGGCCTCCTCATTAGTATGCTCTAAAAAGCTTGGCAAAGCCTATTTCAAAAGCTGACAGAAATAAAGTCAGAAAGCTTTTTATCTGATGTACTTGTAGAAAAATCAACCCTGGCTCCACACTCCTCCATCGACGCATATTGTTTGAATATTAACGACAAATATTCACATTTTACACAGTGACACCGTAAACCAAAGAGAATACAACAGAGAAGGAAGACAAAATAAGAGAATAAGCTTGTTCATGATTAATTTACAATCACCAAGATAAATTGTACTTTATAAACAAAATCGAAACATGTTATTTCCATATATGTTTGTGCCTGCTACCGTCAGGGCTAGGCAGGGAAGAACTTTTATCCTCTTTGGTGAATAAAGCGAAGTTATCCAATATACCGTTGTTCCAGTAAGTAGAGTAAACATCAGGAACATGTGCAACCTTCAAGTAATCTCCATGTTCTTCATTGGGTTGCAACGTCATGATGAGTTCTTTTGGCATATTGAAAAATTCCAAAACCTTGAGCGTGGCTAAGTATTCAATACCTGATGGCAACCTCTTCAGTTCCTTACAGCTTTGGACAATCAGCTTTTCAAGACATGGCAGTGCTCCTTGTTCAACAGTTATCACTCTGAGACTCTCTAATTTATTTATGCCCAGGAACTTGAGCCGTTGAAATCCTTTTTCTTGGAAACATATCATCTCCCCGTTGTAAACCTGTACAAGCTCGAGGTGCACTAGATTGGGCAAGTGCTGAAGAGACAGCAGTGGATCCTCACTGAACTGGCTCCATTTTAAAACCAACTTGACCAGGCTATCAGAAGAATGCAACCATTCTGGTAAACTCTGTAACCGTCCTGTCAAGTACAATCGCTGAAGAAATCGTGGAGGAGATGATAAGCACCCCAGATCAATAAATTCACTGTCTGTGATTGCAGTGATAGATAAGGCACGAAGCTCTGTCAGCTTTGTAACAGAAGAACATAGAGCCTCCCCATGTTCCTTTCTGAACTTTACAATGCCTAACCGTCTCAGCTGATTCATCCTCCCCAACTCCAGCAGAAGATCATCGCCTTGGTTTGCCTCTACAAAACAGAGTTTTTGCATGGATTGTAGATTTCCGATTTGAGTTGGTGGTTCGAAACCATATTTGGTGTGAATCCTGTCATCAGAATCAATTTCATAACGATACACCAGAAGATGGCGAAGTTTTCTGAGCTTCAGAATGCCAACAGGCAATTCAGAGATTTGAGTATGTTTTAGATCCAACGTTTCCAGATTCAGAAGCTTGCTGATGGAGCTTGGAATGGAATTGACATTGGTGTTCCTCAAACTTAGATACTTTAAGAGGAAGAGGCTGAAAACTTTGCCGGGGAATTCCTTTAGAGGTGCTCCTTCCAGATCCAACACATTAAGAAACCTCAGGTGACCAAACGACAAATTAGGCGTAGGAGAATCAGAATGTGCCCCCCAGAATATGAGCACTGAACGAAGTCGAGAGGCAACATGTCTTCGTGGTATACTTGGCATGGCTTTATGTATCGACACACGGCGGACTTTTTCAGGCCACATCATGCCGTCTTCCTTGGCTATTGCTACAAAGTCTTGGTCTTTTGCCTTTGTAATCATAATCTCGCGCAGAAGGTCATGGACGCGGCATGTTTTGACACGCCCATCACTGGTTGCCTCTACTACAAGAACCAAACTTCTTTTTATGAGCTCATTCAGGTAGTCTTCTGCAACTTCCTCTAATGTCATTCCTTCTTTTCCTTCCACAAATCCTTCAGCTATCCATAGCCGAATAAGTTTCATCCGCCCAATTGGATTACCTGCAGGGAAGATGCTGAAATACAGCAAACAACATTTCAGATAGTAAGGCAAATCATTGTAGCTCAGTGACAGTATTTTTCTCGTATTCATCAGTGTGTCGTTGTTTTCAAATCCAGCACCAAGGCTACGGTGAACCATTTCCCATTCGTCTAATTTATTCTTGTCTTTTGTTGCCAAGACACCACTAATTGAGACAATTGCAAGTGGCAATCCTTCACATCTACCAAGAATTGTTTCTGAAATATTCTTCAAATGTGGAGGGCAAGTATTGTTCGGAAATATCTTTTTGCAGAACAAAATCCAAGATTCTTCTTGAGATAATGGGACCAAAGGAAATACTCTATCAGGGAAATCCATACATGCGGTGGAGGCAACTTCAGTGTTACGTGTTGTGACCATAATCCGGCTGCCACAGTTGT
The DNA here is from genome assembly GCA_009078335.1 of Salix brachista. Taxonomy (NCBI): domain Eukaryota; kingdom Viridiplantae; phylum Streptophyta; class Magnoliopsida; order Malpighiales; family Salicaceae; genus Salix; species Salix brachista. Next base: position 8,048,564 of record CM018574.1, on the reverse strand, counting down.
TGTTTGGCAAGGCATGTTGGAAAGCACCCCAGGCACTTGTGTGCCACACATCATCCAAGACAATCAGGTACTTCTTCTGTTGTAGAAATTTATTGATCACAGTCCTTAGTTTATCATAGTCCATGTGATCCACACCTTTAGGACCTCGTTTTCTGTGAATACGAAAGAGTTGTTGAATGATGTCTTTTAGGAGTTCCTCTTTCTTGAAAGATTGAGAAACGGTGATCCAAGCTCGGAACTTGAATTGTTTCTTTACATCTGGATCATCGTAGACTTTTTTCACCAAGGTTGACTTCCCCAGCCCTCCCATCCCAACCACAGAAACCACTTCACGTCCTGGTTTTCTTTCCAAAAGCCACTCGATCAACTGCCTTTTGGGTTTTTCAATGCCCACCAAATCAGCTTCTTCGAGCAGGAGGCCATCCCCTTGAGATTCCAACCTTGAAATGCTGCTGAAGGTTGAGCCTTGCTTCATTATATCATTTCTGATCAGGTATCGCCGGTGTGCTTCTGAGATACCTATTACTCTGGATTTGATGCCTCGGATTCTTGAAGCTATTTGATGGCGAGCTCTTAAATTCAAAACGTAGTCGAAACTTCTCTGGAGAGGAGCAAAGAATCTTTGTCCACGATCATGTGTAAGACGCAGCTTGAAATCATCAAGAGCATCTTCCATGTCGTAGGCAATATCTCTCACTTTCTTGACCAATACTTCAAGGCTCGGGTCCCTCTCTTCCATGGCATCAGCAACTCTTAAAAAGGCTTTCATGAACTCCAGTTCATCACTGATATACTCAGCTTCTGTCCGAACCCCTGTCAAAAGCTGACCCTCTTCATCGAGAACTTGAGCAAGCTTAGAGATTAGAAAGTTCACTGAACCTTCAGCCATTTTATCCCTTGCTTAAATAACTAAAAGTTCGGGATTTGCTTGGTTACAAGATAAAGTTGGTTCTGTTTGTAAGAAAAATTTAATTGTATCCGAAGAGCTAATCCAATATAGGCATTAGATTTGTGACAGGAATGGGTATGTAAGGGTATTTCTTAAAAGAAGGCTGGAGATGGGAATTGTGTTGTATGTATCAGGACACTAAGAGAAGGTTGTTTGAATTGTGATTCTGAAGACTCTAACTTGGGCTTATATAGTTTGTTCTCTAGCCATTGCTGTGATAGGAAATATTCAAGATCCCTAATGATCAGTTATCCCCTCACCAGCCAATCACTTAATTGCTTGATAGCATAGTTCACTCAGAATTTTCGTCGGCAGGAATACTGATTTGTAATTATTTTGTGTCTTCCACAAATTGCACATTCCATGAAATTCTCCAATTCGGCTTAAGCTATGTCAGCCTCAAAAGTATACGGTCATTTCTACCAATTAGAGTCCAGAGAGCTTCATTACTTGCGCAGGAAGTTAAATGATTGGTGATTTCTCATTCGCTGAAGGTTCCAAGCAGCTACTTTTCTCTTTCGTCGAAAACTTCAAGGGCTAATGTCAAAATGAAAAATCCAGGGATCACTTTCATGAATGACGCACCCAGGAGGCTTAATTTGTATTCTTTCTTTTCTTTGTTTTTTTTTTTTCCTAGAAAGGGATGAAAAAACCATGTTTGCTAAACTCTATCAACTCGAGCTAGCATGCCGACTAAGAAAACTCAAAACCTGGAGCGCTAGCTCAAATCGGGTTTCTAGCGGAACCAATAAAGATTTGCAATTACTGACCTGATTCAAAACTAGCTGAGTCAATCCGAAGGAACCAGTAACCTTTTCCGAGTACATGTTTGAATCGAATCTGCCAATTATAGGAAAAAAACAGCTCAAAGATCGTTTCATTCCAGTTACTTTGAGGAAATCCCACCTGTTTTTCTGAATAGTTCCGTTCAGGAGGTTGAAAAGTTCAGTATTTCTTCAAGGAAATTGCAGATACGAAGCACATCCACTCGAACAACAAGCAACATCCCTTTTCTCCTTATCAGCAAGAAAGATTATTTAAATATAAATTGAAACTCTCGAAAGCTACAAATAACAATATTCTTAAAATCAGAAAAAACCTGTAAGCTGAGGGCTGCCTCGTCAGTGATGTGGGTCTCGGCTCTTAAAATCAAAAACCAGATGCTACTCCGTATTCAATGTACATTTTGACCATGGCAACATCCCTGTCATCAGTCATCACCACCGAGACAAATTCGGAGCATCAACAAGTATTAACAACAAATAATTAGCTCTGCTATTACCAGTTCCACTTATATTACAGAACAGTTATTGATGCAAGAAAGTCGCCATTTGACATCGTCAAGAAGTTTTAAAAAATAAATTGCTATTACCAGTTCCACTTATATTACAGAACAGATAGCTTCTGGCTCCCTGTTTCTTTGGAGTGTCCAGGTGATTGTATCGTTTTTTCTTCAGATGAACCATTTGATTGTCCAACCAATATTATTGTGAGGTTGTGATTTTTAGCCCACCTTTTGCTTATCACCTGTCTGTGTTTTCTGTCCCATGAATTTCGCTGAGTCTTGCGATGCGAACGACTTGCTGTTTACCCTATATATGAACCGTTGATCGAGTCCCTGAGCAGATAAAAAGAGTAGTTTTAAACGAGTCACCTTCACTAGGCTGTGTTCTAATAAAATAGGGCAATGGCTGCCTCGTCAGTGATGTTTCGAACAGTATCGTGCCCTAATCAAAATTCTGCTCTTTATTTATTTACGAAATCGACAAGGGGTTTCTTGTATCTTTATTCAAAATGCAAAAAGTCTAAAGAGCTCCTAGTAGTAAGATCAGCAGCACTATATACTTCGTTTATTGACACTGCCTTGTATTAAAGCAAGAACTCAAATTGTTTCAACTCAATATTCTGGCAAACATACCCACCAGCCATTGCCCTTCTCTCACATTGGATTCAAACAATTTGGGGTTATCTCTGAAGCCAGCCGCAGATTCTTGATTGAGGGAATCCTCATGGTTGGGTGCCTGTGCACACAAAAGTACAAACATCAATTGGAACTACAAAATAGCAAGAACCTCATCGTGAAGGAAAAATCAATACCGTGAAAAGATGAAAGAGTCCATAAATTATTGTATTAATATTCAGAATATGTTTCCAGTCTTCTCGTAAAATATTGAGGCAGACGTTTCCTTCCAGATCTATGTTAGGATGATAAATCCCTAGTCAACACCAGGCTTTATGCTTTTCCGGCGGAGTAAAGATGGAGTAAGGATGGAAAAGGAGCGTTGCTTAGAAAATTACTTCCTTTATGCTTAGGTGACGATGACGTATAGATTTTCGTTAAATTAGATGGTTAATTTTGCTCCTATTTTCAAGGCGAGGGAATAATAATATTTAAAAACAATTGGGCCCATACGTTGCAGCCCACAAACCCCGATAGAAGGCCTAAAATGAGTTAACACTTCATACGTAAACCCGACAAAATCCAGGCCCATAACATCATCTAAAACCCTAGAATAAAACCACCACCTCCTCCTCCAAAACTCTCGTCTTTGGTTCGCTCTGCTCTCACTTTGCAGCCTCTAACCTCCAACAACAGCCATGGGTAAAAAGAATCGAGAAGCCAATCTTAACGGCGAGCCGATTGCCCAACAAGAAACCGCAAATGGTCACAAATCAGATAAAAAGAAAAGGAAGGATAAAAACAAGAATCAGGAACCTGAGGAAACACAAAAGGAACCCACTGTAAAGAGAAAGCTTGAGGAAACCCAAGACCAGGAGACCGTCAAGAAAGAAAAGAAGAAGAAGCATAAAGAAGAGAAAGAAGGTGAAATCCATGAAGGGAAAGATAAAGAAAGTGGAAATTTTCCAGGAAGTACCAAGAAAGATAAAGAGAAGAAGAAAGATAACAAGAAACAGGATGAAAATGGGAAAGAGAGTGTAATTTGTGAAGTGGAGGAGGAAAAAAAGCCGGAAGAGAGAGTGGTGGTGTCTGGAAAGGGTGCACAAGAGACGAAGTATGCGCCTTTAAAGTCTTTTGCTGAGGCGAAACTGCCTGATAATGTTTTGGAATGTTGCAAGAATTTCAAGAGCCCATCTCCTATCCAGGCTCATGCTTGGCCTTTTTTGTTAGATGGACGTGATTTTATTGGGATTGCAAAGACTGGATCAGGTAGATTTTGCGGTTTTATTTTTCATGAAAGCTTCCCCTGATATATAGATTGGGGTGTCTGCTGAAATGTGATTTTGTTGCCCATCCGTTAATTATTTATTTTATGTGTTAAGTGTGATGAATTTATTTTTTGTATGTTTATGTTTTTTGAATAATCTGAAACTAGAAATAGAATTTGATACAAATATGTGATATAGGCAAGACCTTGGCATTTGGGATACCTGCAATAATGCATATTCTAAGCAAGCGGAAGGGGAAATCGACAAGGGGGGCAAAACCACTTTGCCTTGTGCTTGCACCTACAAGAGAATTAGCTGATCAAGTATGTATCTTATTTGCATAAGCTGAAATTTTAAATGTGTCCCATAAAAAGCTGGCATATGCACGGTGTGAAGTTTCTTCCTTTGAGCATGAATTGTAAGAGATAAACAATCTTCTACTATGCAAGTGAAAATCATTTGAGAATCTGCAGTTGACTGATTTCAGCAACATGGGTGCTGTGCTATTTTCTGGGCTCATTTTTCGCAGAAGCTACAGCAGAGGTTTTAAAACTCTTACAAATGCCTTTGTTTTTCCATCAAAAGATAACCTACTGTCTGCTTAAGAATTGACTCTTTTTGGAAACAAATATGTTGGTTGGGGTAGAAGCATTTTTATTGATTTTCTCATTGTAGTCCAATTTGTTTCCCTCTTTCTTTTTTTTGCCAACTTCACTGTACACTATACAAATGATCTATTAAAAGTAATTTTTTTGTTTTATTTGATTGTTTGAAACTCATTGGTAGGAAGGGGGATGATTCTTTATCTTCTGTGACAGATTGCAGTTGTTATACGTGATGCTGGGGAACCTTGTGGTGTGAGATCAGTTTGTATATATGGAGGAACTTCCAAAGGGCCTCAAATCACGTCTCTGAAGGCTGGTGCTGTACGTTATTCTATTATCTCTCTTAAACTACACACAAAGGCATGCATTTTCTCTCTCTTTCCCATACACTCATGCAGAGACCGTGCAAGTACGAATTTGCCAGCATGCTTTGTCTTAATCAACATGTATATTATTTTGATGCGGGAAAAGAAGATTTGAAGAAAGAAAGGGAAGAAAGAAGGGAAAGAAGAAGCTTGAGCAGAAGAAAACGAAATGGAGCTTAAGAAGAGAAGGGAAAGAGGGAGGAGGAGGAGAAATCCAAAGATTTTTAGTAATTCATCATAAACTGTATACAATGTAAAATAGTACATATAAATAGTAATGTCCCATACAACCAGCAATTGAGTGTATAGCTCACAAAAATAAAATGTCCAACAATAACAAAAATCAAGCCCCATAATTAAACTAAATGATATCCAATCACATACACGTAAGCCCAATCTCTCAGCCAAAGAGTGGCATAATTGAGCTATCCTCTGTCATCAACAACCATACATTTTTATCATTATTTGCTTACAGTATTCTTCTCTTTATATGCTCAGGATATTGTCATTGGAACCCCTGGCCGTTTGAAGGATTTGATAGAAATGGATGTATTGCACCTTGCAGAGGTATCTTTTGTGGTAAGTTAATCAATAACTGCTTCCCCTTATTGCTATTTATTGGATCCTTTTTATACTTGTTTCATAGTTTTATGTTGGTTGCTTAGCATGTTATCTTATAGTATTGAACTTGAAACTGACTCCTCTAACCAAATTATAAATGAGAATACAACATAAATTTAGGATTACCCCAGGTGGCTCAGATAAAGATTACAAGGTTTTATCATGGATGTTCGACATTTAGGATATCTATCATTTCCAGCATTTCAGGTTAAACTATTGTTGATACATCATGCATGTTGGAGGTTTCTGTCAAGTTGCTGGAGAGTTTGTCATGTTGTGTAAAGAGCCCTTTGCCTTGTGATAGTTAAATTATTTATTCTGAGATTTCCAACTTTCCAATATTCCAAGAGGTTAATTTAAATGTTTTGTTCCTGAACTGCATCATCATTATTTAACACAAACTCTTCTCTTGGTTTATGATAAAAGTTTAATTTCATGCTGTGGTAAGATCATGACTCCGAGTTGTTGAGCCAATAATTTGAAAAGGATATTGGTTTTCATTTTTCTCCTTTGTCAAGAAGGATGTTGGTTGTGTACTCTAGTGTATTTGTTGCAGTTGCAAGCATCGTTATATTGTCTTTTGTGCTGTCGTTCATATTGCTTTTTGTAGCATTCTAACTTGAAAGAATTAAAATTGATTCTTTAGGTTCTTGATGAAGCAGATCGAATGCTGGACATGGGATTTAGACAAGAAGTTCGTTCAATATTGAGCAACACATGTTCTGGTATGTGGTATTATTATAAGACTACAGCTATATATGGAACTACACGGGAACTTCAAGACAACAATCTAGCTTTGAAATTCCTAGAAACTCTAGGCTCAATACCAAAGTACCTCTGGTTACAGTTTTTCTTCCATAACCAGTGATCAGTTGCTGACATGTATAAGACACCATTATATATCTCCTTAGGAGAAATATCCTTTTTCCCTAGTTGACCAATAGGTAACTTGGACAATAAGATCTTCTCTCTGTTTTAAATTTTTACTTTTTTTGGTAAGTTATTAATTGCAGAAACATGCATTGAAAGCCTCCGAGCAGGGAAACCTGTACTTAAAAAGTACAAAGTAAAACCTCAAATCAAAAGCTCTAGACTCCCCACCTTGAGTTCTTTTAAAGGCATGGAAAAATCTAACACTTGCTCCCCCTTTCAAGAAATAAATAAATGAATAAATAACTTTCCGCAGCAGTCTTACCCCAAAGAGGTTTATTTTGAGTAAGCTTGTTGCATTGTGTCAAGGTGTTTGTTTGTTTGACTCTTGTGGAACTTGTAATAGAATTAAAGTCAAATTTAGTTTAAGAGTATAGAAAAAGAAGTAATAAATTCCACTTGTTAGAGCCTCATTACAAAAAAATTAAGAGTCAATTAGTTGATGTTATTTATCTTCTTACTTGAAGTGTTATACTAAAGTTACTTGAAATCATTTTAGTTATTACAAGTTCAAATAAACTACATTTGTAATGCACCTGTGTTTGACTGTTGGTACACATCCCAAAACCTGTGCAGCTCGCCAAATGATAATGTTTAGTGCTACATGGCCTTTAGATGTTCATAATTTGGCAGACGAGTATATGGACCCAAATCCTATTAAGGTGCAGTTCTTTGCATATCATTCCATTACAAATTTGCTATTTTCTATATGATCTAAAATATGAGCTCCATCTCAGGTGGTTGCAGGTTCTGAAGATACAGCTGCCAACCATGATGTCATGCAGATTGTTGAGGTCTAGTTTCTTACTGACCAGCAGGAGACCCTTTTTCACTTTTCAATGTTTCAATTAATAAAGAGAGATCTTTGTGCTTATTTTTACATCTTCACTTCCATAAATGCAGGTATTGGAGGACCATTTGCGTGATCAGCGTTTACTTGCTTTGCTAGAAAAATATCACAAATCTCAACAGTATGTTCGCTAATTTTTTTTACCGGATTTTGTAAAATGTGTTCTACAGACATATTTTGGGTCAATGCCTGAGCTATTCGAGCATGAAGAATTTAGAGCAATAGTTTTTTTCAACAGTATGTTTTCAACAGTATATTTTGGGTCATTACCATCTACTTTTGTTTTGATGAATGACCAAAAATGGATTTTATTAGTTTTCAGAAGCTTATGCTTAATGTGTGTTTACTTTTAGAAAACAGTTTTCCTCTGTTAATTTTCATTTTCATTTCAATTCTAAGTTACTTCACCGTAGAAAAGCCAGAAAACATGTGTTCTCACTAATAATTTTCTAACATAGAAAGCTAGGACCATGTTTTGATTATTTTAAAAAAATAATGAATGCTGAAGAGATCAAATACCATGTTGCTAAACAGACCCTTGTTTTTCTTAAGTGGAGAATTTGGGAAAGAACTAAGTTGCTTTTTAAAGAATCTTGTTTTTATTTTTTAATTAGCAAATATGTTTTCCATTCTCTTTTTTTTTTAGAAAATTGGAAAATTCTCCAATATTTGCATCCATGATGCTTTCATTTTGTATGCCAATGCTATCCTTCAATGGTGAAATGGCTTCTATATCTCCATGCTAAATTATGGAAACCTTGAATTTCCATATTTTCCTTGATGTGCTTTGAATATTCATTCATGGTGCTTATTCATGGTTTGGGCCTCTAATCAGGAATAGAGTGTTGGTTTTTGCCTTGTACCAAAAGGAAGCTGAACGTCTTGATGGAATGCTAAGAAAAAGGTACACAGACATTATTTTGGTTATTGTTGTGTATTTACTTAGTCAACATTTTCTAGGCAGCTGCTACAAATACACCTGGAAATCCATGCTGATTTCAATGAACTTGTTTTCACTTTCTGCCTTTATTTCTTGACTAAATTATGCAAAATTACCCTGAACTTTGGGTCACATTAAACTTAGCTGCTGAACTTTATTTTTTTTATTCGAGTATCTCAAACTGTTTTTTATTAAATATAGGTCTTTCTGTTAATGTTGATCATGGATGATACTTTTAAAAAATTACATGTCGAGAAAACACATGATTTGAGAAGAAAAAGTTAATGGAGGTTCTACCACTTAACCCCAAAAAACAGTTTGTGGTAATCAAATAAAAAAAATTAAAGTTTAGTGCTAAGTTCAGTTTGACTCAATTTTTAGGATAGTTTTAGCTAATATAGCCTTTTTTTACTGGTGTTCTAGTGGTTGGAAAGTTGTTTCTATTCATGGCAACAAAGCACAAGAACAACGAACGAAGGCATTGTCATTATTCAAGAAGGGCAGCTGCCCTTTGATGGTACGTTGAACAATTACAGTTTTCCAGGTATCACAACACAAATTTCTGCAGGATTTCTATATCTTCTCTATTGGTCTTTAGTTTGTGCACGAGAACAATGGTGGTAACGTGTTATTTTGCCTCCTTGTGCATGCTTACACAGGAGAGAAATAGTCTCTTCAATATGTGTTTCATTTTATGTTGTGCGCTTGAAAATTTAGTACTTCTCTTATGGAACAATTAATTTGTCTTCAATACGCTTTTCCTTTTTCAATAATGTAATGGTAATGAGTGGACTTCCAAAAGTAACAAATCCTCGAACCATGTTTATCTTGTTTTAATACAGTTTTTATGCTGAAAATGACATGTAAAGTTTATCTTTGGGATCAGCTGTTTTTCAGGAGCCGTTCATTGTAATTTGGATGAATGCCTATCATGTATATGAACCTTATTATTTAAGTTAATTTTTGGTTTTGCATGCAATTGATTAAAATTTTGGGTGCTCTCACATCCTATATCTATAGGTTGCTACTGATGTGGCTGCTCGAGGATTGGATGTACCAGATGTAGAAGTAGTGATCAACTATACCTTTCCACTCACCGTGGAGGATTATGTCCACAGAATCGGCAGGACTGGACGGGCTGGTAAGAAGGGTGTTGCTCACACTTTTTTCACGCATCATAATAAGGTCATATTTTTGTAACCTTTTTTAATACTGCTGCTTAAATTCTTCTATCAAACTATCAAGTCATTGATTATGCAATATTTTGACTATATTTTTCTCATCTGATGATTATTTCAGGGGCTTACTGGAGAGTTGGTCAATGTTCTTAGAGAAGCTGGGCAAATCGTGCCCCCTGCCCTTTTGAAATTCGGCACTCACGTGAAGAAAAAGGTGTGCATTTCTACAGTTCATTATCAACTAATGATCTTATTACATGATTATTCAATTTATGAACTGCAACTTATGTCATGTGCTTGCACGTTGAACTAATGTCTAATGAGATTGCAGAAACATAATTCACCTAAATTATGGACTGGTCTCATTAATTTGGGTACTTAGCCATGCACTAGGAACCTCTATGGTTGTATTCATCATTCACAGTGTGCCTTTTCTCGTTGCAGGAGTCCAAGCTATATGGTGCTCATTTCAAAGAAATCTCTGCAGATGCTCCAAAGGCCAAGAAAATAACTTTCAACTCAGATGACGAAGATTAAAGCATGTGGTCTCTAGATTTTGTGATCAGCAAGGAAACAAATATCCAGTATCGGTTATCTATTATTTAAAATAGTAAAAGTTGTTCTTTCTGTCTCATCTTTTTGCTCATTTACATAGTGATCAGCAACATTTGATTCCTAGGCAAATTCAGTAAAATTAATACCGGTTGTTATTGGATTCAATCCATTGATTGTCTTTATATATTTATCATTTTGTTCATTTATTTTTCAATCTATATTATTTAATGTAGTTCTCGTGACTACACTATATTATTTGATGTGTTTTTCAACCTTGGTGTAGGAGTAAAAAAAAAAAAAAAATTGGTTTCTGAAATGTGTTTAGTCCTAAATAAGTTTGTGGTTGCACCGGACGGGATAAATGTGGTTAATGCCTGTGAAAAGACGGGAAAGGCTTACTAAAATCATGAACAGATTGAAAGGGGTTGCTGTTATTTTTTTTTTTTTTGGTCCATCAGATTGAATTGTAATGGAAAAATAAAGAAAAGATTTAGAAGGTTTCTACGTCGATCTTGTCAATGGAAATTAGAAAGGGGTGGCTGTTGGATTCTTATTTGTGGGCAATTTGAATAGTGACTTAATAGGAGTGGTTGTTGATTATTGAGTGTCAAGGAATCTAAATCTCCAGTTCCAATTTTTTATGCAATCTTCTGATATTTAAAAGAAAGGATCATAAAATAACAAAAACCATTTTCTTAGGTTGATTGGTCAATCAAGCAACTGGTTTATTGGTAGTAGTGGGTTTGCATTGCTAGTGTTCTTTGGATAGAAAAGCTTGTAAACTCCTTTCCATATTTTGCTTCCACAAATCCTTCAGGTAGAATAAGTTTCATACTATCTAAACACGAGTATGGAAGATCATTGAAACTGAGAGAAAACACCTTTTTCAAATTTAGAAGCTTATCATTGCCTTCAATTTCAGCACCAAGACTACGTCGAACCATTTCCCTTTCATCTATCCTTCGCTTGTCCTTAGTAGCAAGAACACCACTGATTGCCAAGTGGAAGCCCCTCGCACATTCTTAGGATGTTTTTACAGGTATTCTCCAAATGATGAGGACATGAATTCCCCCGGAATGTCTTCCTGCAGAAAAGAATCCACGACTGTTCTGGGGGCAAGGGCTCCAGGTTATAGACCTTGCCTTCTGATTCTATGCATGCTTGACAGCGTCCCACTCATTTATGTTCCGTACATCATCCAAGACTACCAGGTACTCTTCAGAGCCAGGTATCAGATCACTGTATAAAGTTTTTGGGTCTGGATTCCTCTCTGAAGCGAAAGTTGTTGAACAATGTCTTCAAGGTCCTTCATCTTGTAAGATCGAGACATTGTAATCCAGGCATGGACACTAAAATGTTTCTTCACTTCTGCATCATCAAAGACTTGCTCTGCCAAGGTTGTTTTCCCCAGCCCTTCCATCCCAGCAAGCGAAACCACTTCACGTCCAGAACCACCATTGACAAGCCAGCCAGCAAGCTTGCTTTTCCGCTCCTCGATTCGCACTAATCAGCCATGTTTAAAAGAAGGGCATCTTCTCGTCGGTCCTGTCAGCCTGTGCTGGTGAAATTTGAACCTTGTTCAGCTAGAAAGAAAGTTTGACAGAGTCTGTGATGGCCATCAGATACATTTTTGATTCTTTCGTTGAAGATTTCATCTGTTATCAATTTGATAGCGAGCCTTCATGTTTTTGATGCAGCATTAGACATCTTGTGGATCAAACCATGGAGTCCACTCCCATGATACTTTCAAAAATGATCAACCCAAGATCAAACATTTTTGAAAGCAATGACAAACATAGCATTTATCAAGCTGGTTAACTTTGCCTTTACTTTCTCTCTAAGCTTCTTACAAAACAAACACCTTCCTGGGCTTGTTTCTAGAATCTCTCAGTGCATGGCAAGAAATTAGACCTGGACACTCAAGACTTGCCAAAATGACCTTTAAATATTTTTAATTTTTTTTTTACCGTTTGTTACCTCTTAAACTTACCAAAATGACCTTTTTTTCAACCTTTTCCTGAGAGAAATCAAAAGTTGATAAATGTTCTATTAGGTCATTTCATTACTAATATCAATTCCAACTTTATTTTTAACCAAATAACGGAAATGTTTCCGCTTAACAACAAATCCAATCACAATTTTAACAAAATATATTTGTTTATCTAATCAAATCAATCACTATTTATTTGTTTTTGTGTTTTACAAATCCATGTTTGCCCTTAATATCAGGTTATTATTTTAATTTTTTTCATATATATATATATATATATATATATATATATATAATTAATTATATATAAACAGTATAACCCTAAGACGGCACGCCGAAATACTCTGAAAATCAAAACATTCTGTATCAATAGAAAAACCAGAACGGCGACCAAAATAATAATGACAACCTTGCTTCTGACCATTATGTGCCTCGGCCTGCTCTAATGCCTGGGTCCATCATGGGTCTGAAACAGGATATATAATCTAACATGAAATTAACGCAGATCCAACTGTTTAAACATGCAAAATAAATTGGTTTGTGAAGATGTAATCTCCCATCCAAATGAATTAATTGCTTGGAAACATTGATCGATGAACAAAAAATATTCACTGCAAACTTCCTTAGTACACATGACTACTAATATTTCACTAAATTATATCACTGGACAAACAAGAAATTAATAATTAAAAAAGCCAGGCAAAAATCAGAGTACCAATAGCAAAATTAAAGATAGCATTTTGCATTAGATAAAAAAAAAATGACATACAACATGATCAATGTGGGCGATCCGGTCCTCAAAGACGTATGCAAAATTGCTGGGTGAAGCAATCTTTGGGAGGAGGTCGATTTCCAAAAAGAATTTTGATGGATATGGCTGACCTAGCAAAATTTCTATTTACTCGAACCTTACAAAATTGGCGATATTTTGGGCAATTAATGCCTTACAGATACAAAATCTAACTTCATTTGAACCATGATATCCGGTTTTTTCTCATGACATTTTATCCCCTAGATATGCAAAAACCCTTTTCTTAAATACTAGACCTAACTCAACAATTTCTGATTCTTTCACATGTCCTTTGACATCAGATTGCCTGTGTCCCTGGTCTTCTTGGGACAACCTGTTTGCAATATCGATGGTCAAACTAGCCATATCTCTTCTAGCCGTTAATACACGCAATGCTATAGGCGAGTAGCCAGGATTGGACACGAGTCTATTAAGTAATATCAGTGCCTCCCGAATCAGCAATGTCCTACATATACAGAGGTATTGACAACAAGAGAAGCAATCAAGGAAAATGGGCTGTAAAAATGTAAGCATTGACAAACCATTTAAGTGATCCACTTACCTTGCTTTGATGCTTCTTTCTGGCTCAGCAGAAGCTTCCACATCCATTTCGAACACCAACACTTGCAAAATCAACATAAGAAAGTTTGTCTCTCCAGGTAATTTGTGAGTCACCATAATTTCAAAGCCAGATTTTCCAGATGAGGCTAAAAAAGCCAGCATGATGATAGCCCGCTTGCGAAGTTCAATATCCTGAAAGCCATTTACTACAACATTCAACAGATTGCATTTTGCAGCAAGTACCATGTTTGTATGCTTTACCAGAATAAAAGAATAAAATGAAAGATAAACCAGATTGCATTATGATCAGAGTTCCTTTATGTATAGATGTATTCCCAATAACAAAATGAAATGCAATTTCATGTCTCACTTTTGCTACACAGCATCTAGACATGCCATAGTAATATACAGCAAGCCATTAGATTAGATGTTACCTAAGATACATTAAAACAAGTATTCTCTTGATAAAATTGTATCATACAAAAAGTACATAAGTTCAAAACCAGAACCAAAAAACAGGCAAATGCAGTGGGAGAAATAAATTGCACATTAAAAATGTATGAAAAAATTGTGCCACATCAAATTTTGTCGTTAAACTGAGAGCTAAAAAATATAACACCTACCTGTAGGCTATTTCCAGAGCAAGCAATACATTCTGCCAAGCCCTCAAGGGTGCTACTGAATACTTTGGGTGTTGAAGTAATTTTCTGGTCATTTGTGGAATCAGAAATCTCTGCCTCTTTACAGCCAGAGCAAAATACACTCAACAGCTTGGAACCTACAATTCAACAAAGAGCCATAAGCTAGGAAGGGTTTTCCTGGGTACCATGGAAGTAGCATGTCATGTAGATTCAAATCTTTAACTCCTAAAACAGGGAGGTACAATAGAGTACTAAGCAAAATAAGGTAGCGTTCATAATTTATTCAGCTCAAATAAATAAGCCAGGAGATGTCATGGGAAATAATTTTGAACTCAACTCGATTGCTCTACAGAGGTTTCAAGATGGGCTTCTAAGGTCAGCTCAGTGAGTTGGCTATATACTCCTCAAGAAATGTATAAGCTGCTACCAGGACCAGATTTTGCTTGGTTGTTGGATTCAGAATTTGAAATCTGTAATTTACCTTGCATAAAGCTGGTATAAGTGAAGCTTGAGACATCTAGTTGTAGAAATTGTTATGTATTATAAGCTTATGTTAAACATGACAATACTTATTTCTTGGTGCAGCCATTTTCATTTCATAAATTTTCATAGGGGCAATGGAGGAGTCCATGATATCCTCCATGAGCTATCACGAACTTCATAGGTTTAGTGGGTATACATGGAGCTATCCATAATCCACCGTGCACTATTTAAAAGAAATATAATTATTTGAAACAATGCGAAACAACTGCTGCTTCTAGTTGTTCAAACTTTTCAAGTAAATGAAAGGTCTCCAAATAAGTGTCAAAAAAATGGGGGACAAGGTTTTAACATCCTCAAAGGTATATTTATATGGACATCAATGGGGGACCAGTTCTATAGAAATTAGGACCTTTATTTCTAAATACTACGACTTTCTGAATAGTTTTTGCAAAATTGTGCTATTATTGTTGGGCGTTGTTGATATAACCACCCATGTTTTATTTGATTATATTTGATGTACGAGAATGATGGTTTATTGAAATCTTGACTATTCTTTTTCACCAATTGTATTCTAGGTCTCCTTGAGGATCAAAGGAACCCCTTGTCAGTCACTATGGTTTATCTTCTCTTTGATAACAAACATGTACACACATATATGTACTTACATATCTAGAATGCTGTAAGACCAGATCTTGGATTCAATCAGTTCTTGCAGGAAACCATCAGATGCCAGTAAAGCTTTATAAATGGCCTGATTGGTGTTATTTTCTTATCATATGTTTGTTACTCATTTCAATTCAATGGAGCATTTGAGATAAACTAATCCAAGTTAATACATGAGTTTATTCCGAGCATTTGGGTAGAAAATAAATCTATTTTCTACTAATCAGATGTTTTACAGTTTTTAGGGTATAGATTTGCCTCTTTCTTTTAACCAAACTAGAAGATGCATAAAGTCACCAGCAAATCACATGAATCAATATTTGAAAGCATCAAAACTTGATCCTTCAGTTTTGTACTAGCCACTACACCGCTGCTTATTCATTTGGGAAAAAAAAATCAACAGAATAGGTTTGTTTCCAAAAAGTTTAATCCCGGCTCTAAACAGAGAGCAAGCTAGTTAACGAATCAATGGAGCTAAGATAGACAACATAAACAAATGGGGGAGGACAGATCAACTTGAATGGAATTTAACAGATTGTAAAAGAAGTTTGACAGCTAAGTTTGAAGTTAAAGCAAGATTCTCACCAGAAAGAACATGGAAAGCTAACCAAATTAAACAGAAACAAGAGACAAAATTGGCTCAGACTTACAATTTAGCAACAAGAATAGAAGATGGAGAGCTTCCTTTTGGACACGTGAGCCAGCTTCCCTTTTTAACAATTGTGCTATGCTTTCAAAAATTGGTAATTGGCCAAACCTTTTTAAGCAAGATTGGATTCAGAATATAAAAAGTATTGCTTTTAACAGAATATGCAACCAAAGGAGTAGGAGAACTCACTTTTCCCTCTGTGTATACGCATTAGCACTCATCAGAATCACATTCATGATAGAGACTGCCTCCAGTCTCACACATTCATCTGTATTGCTCACAGCAACCCGAAGCATCAGTTCAAACAAAGAAACCCAGTTTACAGAAGAACTAACCAATGAAGTGTCAGCATTCCAGCATCTCTTCTTGCACAGGTGTTTTAAATCAAAAGATCTAACCCCATGCGAACTACAACCCACATGGGATGCCTCATGGCTGACCACACCAAACAGATCTTGGCCTCCAAGGCTGCCCCCAGAGCAAAGTCCCTCGATCTTGATATTGTCCCTGAATATAGTGCACTGGAAAGATCAAATCAAAGTTCATAAGAACAAAAACAAAATGAGGAAATCTTAGGACCATCACTTCACAAGCACCATATATGCACAAAGTACCAAGTCCCTTTTTCCAAAATAAGATTATGTAATAACTTGAATATGCTGGTGAATATTTGATGCTTATTAATAGTAGACAAAACTAAGAAAATGAAGCTTCTGACTTGATTTCCTGTTCTCTTTTCAGCGAGCAAAAATATCCAATTCCAGACCTTTTCCTATTATTTCCTCTTTGCTTTCTGCTCAATAGATCATCAGTCATAATTCAAGATGTTCTTTAGCTCATATGTTCTAACATGTAAGAAAAACAATCCTTTTTATTTGGTGTATCAAACAAATTGACCAGAGTTGGGATCCTCTAGGGAGTTCTAATGGTCAAACTGCATTTTAGAGGCATTTAAAGTTTTTCATATTTATTAAAGCAACTTGAAAATACAATATGAGCAATGCCCATATACTTCTAGAATCTAAATGGCATTTTGACAATCTAAAATTTTGAATAAGGAACAAAAAACAAATCAGGAAGTTATTTTCAGTGCAATTGTAAGTGTCAGTCAGTACCTTCTTCTGTTGAATAATTATCATAGCATAGAATCAAAATTATGATCGGAACAAGAAAAATAAATTGAAACGTCATGAAAATCAAAGGAAAGGGTTCTAATCCACACACAAAGCATAACAACTTCAATAAAGAAAAATGAATATACGAAACATAAGTAAACTTACCCTCCCAATTTTGTTCCCAAACTCAATAGGTACTTTAAAAAGACGAGCAGTATATGTAAAGAACTAGAAAGAATGGCAACCTGTAGCAAGGAAAACACAAAGAATGATTGGTGATTCCTTAGAACTAGATGAGAAGAAAACAATTGAATTTGACTATGAATAACCCAAAATGAATTTTGATCATGAAGTATGGAAAAACAGAATCTGAACTCACATTTGGAACATCACAGAGATCAAGTAAAGATCTAAACAAAGCTTCCAACTGTTGCACTCCATTATTGATCTGTAAAATAGAAAAATCAAGCAGAAAACAAGTTTATCAGGTGCTCAAAATAGTGGGGAAAACATTCCAGGATAATTTAAGAATGCCTTAAGCATGAAATGTTTTGGCACATAACATAAAAGACAGGTAGCCCCCATGTGTTCTGCAGGGTTATAAAACTATCTCAATATCCTTGAAGTTCATGTCATTATCATGCATGGCTTCCCAATCAATTACCATGCGCGGTCAATATTGTTGTCACAAGCAAACATAAAGGTCTTTTCTGACTAAAGATTGCCTATCATTTTTCATCTTTTATTAAGGTAAACCCACCTAACTTTTTCCGGTCCATGTTTCTATGACCTAAATCCTTAATAATATCAATGACATGGCCATTGCTAAGTTATGGTCCCAAGCTATCATAGTTAGGGGCCTTGGAAGGAAGTGATTAGAGACTGTCAGATGATTGATATTTGTATCCAAACAAGCAACTTCAGAGCATGGCAATGAAAGGAAAGGATGAAAAGGAAACCAACACCTAAAATTTAAATTATACAAGATTATCAAAATGATATTAAGGAAATGGGAGACAATTCCACGAGAATAAGGGATCTCACAAGACACTAACCAGAGCTTCATGGGATCTCACAAGACACTAACCAGAGCTTCAAAAATATGAAGTCCTGAACTTTAAAATGTTTGAACCAGAGAAACTAAACAGGGATATCTAGAGCTAGGCTGGTTATCCATACATGGCATTCAAAACATTTCAAATTATTAATATATAGTCATCTTAACTCCTCTTTATAAGGCATTATTTAAATTTTATTTGTCAGATGATTTTTTTTTGAAGCATTTCCAGTCATTTTAGTTCCCATTATATCAGATACAATCCAAAAGAAAAGGCTAAAACAATGAGCCACACATTTCACACAGTTGCACTTCAAGGGTTAGTCTCGCTTAAACAGGACATGATGCATGGCTCCTTACACCTCTTCCTAAAAATGAAATTACTAAATTGTAATATGGGATGCGTCTCAATCATAAATGTCTAAACTCTATCTTTATCTCTAATTAAAAGTACATGAAGTTTTACATTACAATACCTTCGTCAATACAGAATACAGATGAGAAACTTTTGCTGCTTCAGATGTCGGAAAAGAACGCATATGATACTGCAAAGCTGTATGAGAAGAGCTTTCACCTGGCATATAGTCCATTTGTACTTTAGAGGACATATCCATGCTCATGCACCCAAAAAGGACCTGAAAATCTGTCATGCAAGCCATGAACAGCTTGGAGATCAGATTTCTCCCTAATTGTTGTTCACTTGTGGAACCCCAGATGCCCAGCAATGTTTTGGAAAGTTCAAGGTGAGAAGGTGAATCATTGTTCGAGTCTATTTTGGTAAAATCAATGCTTCTCTCTGTCTGAACTCCTATGGCCTTGGATGTAGAAGCTATTAACAAACATAAGAACAAAGCATGGAGACTTCATGTCAAAAATAAATAAATAAATAAAAAGACAAAGAAAATACTATGACAATAGATGCTTGTCCAACTCATGCATCTTACCTATATGACAAAAGAAAATACTATGACAATAGGCGTTTATCCAACTCATGCATCTTACCTATATCAATCTGGTCCTCCAAAGGTTTTGCATTTTTAGAGTGCTGGAAAATTCCATGAACATCCTCGCTGTGAACCCCATGCTCCCTGCCACTATAGCCAGTGCCATTCAGAACAACTGTAAAATACAGCAATAAAAAAGTGCCCACTGCCCAATTGTGATTTTATATCTGACAAGCTAAATAGTCAACGAAAAAAATGTAAGCAATGTTCAGAAGAAGAAAAAAAAGGAAAAAGAAATAACCAAATCCATAGCTAGAGAAAAATTTCAAATAAACAAACTGATGACGCAGACAACAAAAGAAGCGATATTGGTAGCTTTGTATAGACAAGGGTATTTCTGTGATTTTCAGATTTTCTGGAAATTATAGAAAAGTAATTCTAAAAGAATTAGCTTTATTAGGCATTTCCTATTCTATTAGGTTTTCTTATTCTAAATAGGAATAATTATGTTGGAGGTTTAGGAATCCATGTCCTTATTATGATACCACTAAAACTCTATAAAATAAGAATGTAGGCTTTCAATATTTTTCAATGTAATAATATGAAATAATTTCCAGTAACTTTGCTTTGATTGCGTAACTCGATTTCTTCTTAGGACTCTTAAGAACCCTAGGTGTGACTCTTAGAATCTATCTGCATCCTTCCTCGTATTCCATCACAAATTGACATCAGCACAGTTCTAACAGCCCTAAAACAGCCTCTGAAAGTCAGATTCAGAACAGCCCCCAGGCTACCTTGCATCAACTGACTAAGAATAAAAAAGCCACCAAGAATATTTTGTAGCTAGATAACCACTCTGAAGCTGCCAAACTGTGAACTGGATTTTGCAATGCAAAATAAGATTGATCAAGACCTCAGTTAGTGTTTGAGTAGAGATAATATGCCACACATGCAATATCACATAAACAGGTGCTTGTATATATAACCAGGATAGTTCAAAGAAAATTTAAATGATACGGAGAGAAAAAGAACTCACAAGTTAGTCTTTTTTCGGCTGTGAACATCCATATTTTCTTTTTCAATTTTTGCACATGCAGATTTAATTTGGTCATCTTTTTTTCTTCTATCCTTCTTAAGTTCAAAGCATTCTTTTTCCTGAAATGATTTAGCAATTCATCAAAACAAAACCCCATTAAGGTGGACAACACTTTCAAACAAATAAACCAATTAAAAAACGTAACAAAGTGTCAAAATCAATGAGATGTAGCTTGAAAAACTAGACAGAAGAAAATGAATGAATGGGTAAGAAGAAAAACAAATGAGGTATACCAAAGGAGAAACTTTCTAAAATCATGCACAGGTAAATACTTATAACATGGAGAAAGAGTGGGAATTTTAGTTTTTACCAAATTTGTAAGGTGCTTTGATACGCGGCCCAATTCTCTCTGCAATTTGTAAAACCAATTAAAACTGAATCAGAAATCTCAATCCTTTCCCCCTTGAGAAAAGCATAGCATCAAATACATCTTTCACAGAAAGTGGAATTCAAAAAAAAATATCAAAATGTAAAGTAACTTTTAACAACGTCAAATATCGGAATTTGATAAAGGAAGCAAATATGAATCCAGAGAAAGGAACGAATAAATAAGAACTTTCGAAAAAAGAAAAACGAAACCTTTAAGCGATCAATTTCCAGGTCCCTTGCATTATCGTTGGGGACGGAAGTAGAAGGAGCGGAATGCGAGAATCCGTTAGAAAAACTATCAAACGTTATGCTGTTATTGTAGTTGATACCGAACTCGATTGGTCTTTGAGAGAGTTCTCGCGGAGGAGAGTAATTGATGGAGTTATTTTGATAATCTTGGTGGTGTTGCGGTGGTTGTAGTGGTGGTGGGAGGTAGGAGAGTTTGGTGGTGGTGGGAGGGGGGGATATGGAGGAGGGGAGTTGAGAAGAAAGAGCGTGTTCTTCGACTTGGATCAATTGTTCTAAGAAATCAGCGCCCCATTCTCCAAACCCTCCCTCCTCCTCCTCTTCTTCTTTCATTTTTCTCTTACCAGTTTTTGAATTGAGAGAGCTGTTCCTCTTTATGCAAAATGCGTGTCGTGGCAGAGTTTTAAAAAAAAAAACACTTTTTGAGTACTTGATCAGTTCCTCTGATTTTTTTTTTAAAAAAAAAAAACAAATTAAATAATCCTTTTAATTTTAAATTAATTAATCAATCTCGTGATCAGTGTTGACATACTTAAATCTTTATTCTAGAAACACCTTTTTTCCCACCCATCTTTCCATGTTTTTTTTTTAAAAAACAAATAAATTTAAGAAAACATAAAGTGTATGAAAAGAATTGCGTTACAGCTATACTAAAAAACATCAGATTTAATTAACTATTTTTTAAATTAAAAGAAGTGTTAATTTATCTTTCAAAATTATAGATTCTAATTTACAATTTACTCTTACTTTTTTCTTGGAAATGACTGCCTTCCAAAAACAAAAAACAAAAAACAAAAAAAAAAGGAATTTCAAATTCCATTTAGTAAATGGGCCTAAGGCTTCATTGCAATAGGCATTTTAGCCCATGTGCAAATAAATCAGACTGGTAATTTTATTTTATTTTTTCTGAAGAAATATTAAGAACTTTATTATCTGGTAATAATTAAATAATAATAGAAAACTGTATTTTTCATCAAGGCTAATTATTGTTGCTCCGTGAATGGTTTATTTAATTTAAAATTTAATTTTATGTATATGTAACAAGTCAATTTTGGACCATAACAGCAGCATCACATTACATTACATCACATCTGTTCTATATATACGCAACAAGTCAATTTTGGACGCAGAAACTTTTTCAAGATTTGTTGTTTGTCGCTATGTTTAAAAAACGATTTTAAAAAATTTGAAATTTTTTTTATGATTTTATATCTTTTTCATGTGATAATATTAAAAATAAATTTTAAATAATAATAAAATATTATTTTGATACATTTTTAACCAAAAAAATAATTCAACATAAACTTAACCAGATTTCCAAATAGTCAAATAATTATTACTGCTTGACAGATGTTGTCATTTATTATTGCTGATGGAAATAATCATTGTTTATATCCACTTGACAATGTTACCAGGTCCAACGAACTGTTGGTGTCATCAATTCCATCCTTGTTACCAGATCCTGATTCAGCTGTGACTTGTGAATTACAAAAACACAAAGTAAATTCTCATAGCATCAAATATCATGTGATTTATCACCAGTTGGTGGTTTTTTTGTGCACTCCGCGTGATTCAAATTTTCAAGCATTTGATTTTTTTATAGAATAATTCCCAACAAGACATTTGTTATGCGAGTCTTCCTTGTTTGATGTTTTCGTGGTCGACACAATCTGTTGCCTGTTGACAAAACTCAAGAGGAGAAAAGTGATGGATTGATCAAGCACCCGGTTTGATTAGCTATATTGTTCTTGAGAGGAAATGGAGATGATTTCTGTGACAAATTGAAACAGTGCATCAAACCGATGTAGCTAGTGATCAGATGAACTGGTTTGCTAAATGTTCCTCGGAGAAAATGGGATGAAAATCCCATTTAAAAACATTTGCTGTCATTCATCTATACTAAGAAAGTTCGCTAATACGACGGATCAGAGTTTCATTAATAAAAATTTGCACATGGGTTTCAGCCAGTCCCCCCTGACTGGTATGGGCAAATTCAGAAAACTAATCACAAATAGTCGATGCATCACAAGTAAGGGACTACAAAATTAGGTATTAGTCCATGATGATACAGAAGCACACAATAAATAAACAGCAAAAGAGGAGGGAGGAGAGAAGAGGTGTCAGGTCGACCTAGAAGAGGAGTACTTAGAAGAACAGGGAAGGCTATACAGGCAGCTTTGAAACTTCAAACGGATGCTCTGCTGTCGGGTTGACCAGGTGCTTCCTAGGGCCACGAGCGCCTCCGTGATTTATTCTCCGCCACGACCGGAATGAATCTGAAGCGTCGTTTTTCCCGGCAGCTGAATGGATGGAGGTGAAAACGAGGATCAGAAGAACAAGGGATGCGAGTATGGCCTTGAACCGCACCATTGTGTTTCTTGGCTCGTGGGGAAGGAGGGTGGGGTTAATAAAGAGACTCGAAAGGGGTTGTTAACTTTGCGTTGCCCGGAAGTCACATGGAAAATATTTGTCTGTTTGGAAGAACGGTTGCGGTAGTTTTTTAAAGTGTTTTTCATGCCGAAATACATTAAAATGATGTTTTTTTTATTTTTTAAAAATTATTTTTGACATCTGCATATCAAAATGATCTAAAAACACTAAAATATATTCATTTAAAATAAAATAAAAATGATTTTTTTAGAAACAGCGTTTGAAACGTTGTCCTAAACGGGTACTTGACCATAATTTGCATAATGTAGGACTTGATTGCTTGCGGGACTTATCGTGGTTTCAATGGCTTTTGTTAGTGGGGTTGGTTTGCCTGCTTTGTTGTTATCTTTCTGCTTCAACAACAGTTATTTCCATGTTTCAATATTAAAACTCTTCGCCAATTACCCTATTTGGCACTGTTTAGAACTGGCATAAATGTTTTTGGAAAATTTTAAAAATATTTTTATTTTATTTTAAATTAAAAAATTTAATACTTTCATATCATTTTTATGTATTCATATAAAAATAAAATAAAATATTATTT
This sequence comes from Salix brachista, assembly GCA_009078335.1. NCBI lineage: Eukaryota > Viridiplantae > Streptophyta > Magnoliopsida > Malpighiales > Salicaceae > Salix > Salix brachista. The sequence continues at coordinate 8,024,825 of CM018574.1, read as the reverse complement.
TAATATATTTTTATATATTTTCAAATAGATCCTCTAGGAAATCATAATTAGGCCGCCTAACAAGGAGAGCATCCTCAACTCAACGATGCTTCCCTTCCCTCTTATGATCTATGATCACGTATGATACTACCATTTTTTGGCAGATGCTATTGATTGAATATTGGCTTGTTAGTATAACGGTCTTTATTTTTTATATATATATAAATTTAACTTCATCTCATGATCTAATAAGCTTAACAGGATAATTTGAATGGACTTGTGATGTTTTTATTTTATTTTATTATTTAATATTAGATTGATTGTAAATTAAGTTTTGTATCTTTTTATTTGTTTTCAATGATATCATCTTGATCTTATGGATTTAGTTTTTTATTTATTTTAACCTTAAAAAATTGAATTCATTGTACATGGATTTTGTGAATTTTTGTATTTGTTTTTATGAAGTTATTTAGATCTCGTGACTTACATCATCACGAGTTTAGTTAAGTTATTATTTTAGATTTTTTAATTATTTTTTTCAACTTCATCTTTTAATATTAGATTGATTACAACTGAGTTTCATAGAAAAATTTATTATATTATCTCGATCACATGACCTGAGTTATAGGTTTGACACATTGACTTGAGTTAAAGCTGAATATTTTTTTTATTAGATTTTTATCTTGATCTCTCGTAGTCCAATCATTTTATTCTTTTGATAATTAATTTTTTTGCTTTTGATATGTTTTTAAGTTATTTTTTTAAATCTCATCCCTAAACATTTTATTCCATTTGATTCTTTATTATATTGTACTTTTTTTAATATAACTTTAATCTTATTCTTTTAATTGTGATATTTATTCTTTTCTTAATTTATTTTTGTGGCAATAACTTTGTTCAAATCAATCTTATTATTTGGCATGCGACTGCGGCCTACCTGCCAGGAGGAGGAGGATAGCCCTGCCAAGGTTAACTGATTTTGTTTTATTGAATTGGGCTGAACTATCAAAGCCCAAATATCCAATCCCTTTACTGTTTAACCAGGCCCAAATATTATACTACTCCACTCCACTATCCTGTTTTTCCCTTTCCCTTTTTCTTTTGTTTTCTTTGAGCTCAAGCCAGACAAACTAATCCCACGCCTCACAAAGAAATTAGAGAGACGCATCACCCCTGCCCCCCAAAGCTCAAAGCACAGAAAAAAGATCTCAATCGATCGGCGCCATGGCCGCTCTACAGTACTTGGAGACGCAGCGCAGCGCGCATCCTGAATTGGACGAGTGGTACAACTCACTTGCAGATCTGTATCAGAAGAAGCTTTGGCACCAACTCACTCTCAAACTTGAACAGTTTGTCGCTCTCGCAGTTTTTCAGGTCTATTTCTCTACTATTTCTTTCTTTTTGCTCTACTCTCGCTTAATTCTCTTATCTGCATGTGTCACTGTTTGCTTGTGGTTGCTACTTTCTCTCTCTCTCTCTCTCTCTTTGTGGACCTATTGGGATATATTTTTGGAAATTGTGTCCTAGGTTTCAAGAATTTTGGGGATTTAGGGTTTTGAGGTATAATTAAGGTTTTTAGAGGTGCAGTAAGTCATTGGACCTTGTAATGAGGAGATTTGTGGTTTTGACTTTTCTAATTAGGGGTTCTACGTGCTTCTGTCTAATTAGGGGTTTTGAGATTTGATATTATTAGCTGCTTTGGATTTTTAATAAACTGGGGAAATGAAGCGAGATTTCAATCTGAGTGTTTCTCATTTTTGATTTTCTCGTTCAGTTCTTGCATAATTTTAGTAGTTGAAGTTAGTTGCGTTGGTGGACTGTTGTTTATGGCTTTTGCATTTTCTTTTTGGTTTTCATTTTTACTTGTTGCAGACTGAAATTTGGTTACTGTTTATTGTGGTTTAAGATGTATATTGTAATCAAGAACCGTGGCTTGGTATTACATGCAGACAATCTGATTTATTTCAAGAAGTTGTTATGCACATTGCAATATGTTTAGCTGTAAGGTCTGCTGCCAAATGGGATTGTTTTGTAGGTTTGAAATCAATATGTCAAAATCATGCAATGATTCTGGTTTTTAATCTGCTGTATTTGCTAATTTTTGTTAACTTCTAGTAGAGCTTGAAGTGCTTATGATTGCTCTTCAATGAGGACTTTTGGTACAATTAGCAAACTGTCAAATACCCTGAAAGTTTATGCACTTAGTGAAACATGCACGCACTTACACTTATTTTACTCTCTCATTCCCATCCATTTACCCCTTCACAATACACAAGAGTGCTTTTGTTTTCTGTATTTACCCACTTCATCATGTGTATTAAAATATTTTCCTTGGGTTTGTTAGCCTATATGAATCAGATACTTATATTTTATCGTTAAATTCCAGGCTGGTGATGCTCTAATACAGCTGTATAATAATTTTATCACCGACTTTGAGACAAAGATCAACCTTCTCAAACTTGCACACTTTGCTGTTATAGTTTCTCAGCGTTATACAGAGAAAGATGCTGCCATTATCTATCTTGAGGGGGTGATTGAAAAGCTTCAGGCAACTAGAGAACAGCGTATAGAAGAACCGGTCCTTTACATTAAGATGCAAATAGCCATATTCAAGCTTGAGCAGGGTGATCAGAAAGAGTGCAAGAAGCTTTTAGAAGATGGAAAGAGTACCCTTGACAGTATGACTGATATAGATCCATCTGTGTATGCCAGTTATTATTGGGTTTCGTCTCAGAACTATAAACATCGTCAGGAATTTGCTGAGTTCTATAAAAGTGCTCTTCTTTATCTGGCATATACAGCAGTGGAGTCCCTCTCAGATTCGTTTAAGCTGGTATGATTATAGATGTCCCAAATATCTGATACAAAAGACTGATGGTGGTGTAGCCTTCTTCCATTATATTTGAGCTCTATATTTTCTCAGTTTCTTTTGGCTTGCTAGCTTTAGTAAGATGCATGGAACTTCTAATTCTAGATATCTAGATCTTGGCTCCCTGTAGCAATTGTTTATTTTGATTATTACATGCCTATGGAAACTTTAAAATATTGTCTTGCCAATTTCTATTGGGAATCAATCTCTCATTTATTTCAGACCAGTATTATTTTGGCATTTGTCATGGGGGAAGTATGATGACCTGAAGAAAGTTCAAGCAGGGAAGTTTGGTAGTGCTTTTGTGGGTCTAGGTGTGCTCAACTGAGCATTGTATTTTAATTTTGTTTTTCCTATCTCCTGCTAACTTGGATATGCTATAAGCAATTACAATCTAATTATTTTGAATTGTTATAAGTGTGAAACAGTGAGAATGGACTTGCCATCAAGTAAAACTGAATTAAATTACTTTTGACAATGTCTCAGGCATTGTGAGGGTTTTCAATGATTCCTGGGTTAACATGAATTCTTAATGGTGGTTTGTAGTTTTTTTACCCAACAAGCTTTAAGATTGGTGGTAATTATTCTCCCAAAGCATCAAATTTTGAATTGGTATATAATTAAGATGTCTAAGCATCAGTTAATCTCTAGGAGTCTTGATTTCTGAAGTTATTATTTGTCTGTTTGGAATGAGAATTTATTTTAGTGATGATGTTTTTGCTGGAATTGGAATTTATGAGCATTAGGTTTAGTGAAAAATAGGGTTATATGGATTGTTTCTTACTGTTACTGGCACTGGCAACAGGTTTTTATTTTTGAAAGAGTTAAAACAAACAGAATAAATTCCTTGGTTAAATTGTTTATATGCTTCTACTTTGAATTATTAATTATGATATGGTGTCCAGTTCACAATTTGACTTGATCTAATTTCTTATCTTATCTTTTTAGGATTTGGCATTTGATCTTTCTCTTTCTGCGCTTTTGGGGGATAACATCTACAACTTTGGAGAGTTGCTGGCTCATCCTATAGTAGGAATATCTTCATCTTTGTTCCTTTTCTCTTTATATATCTCCCGAGCTTTCTAACTTCATTGTGAGTCTGGGATGATAAGCATTTAATTTATTTTACAGATAAAGAGCCTACTGGGGACTCAGGTTGAGTGGCTCTACTACATTCTCCAGGCATTTAACTCTGGTGACTTGGTTCGCTATCAAGAATTGTGTCGTGTGCACAACACTGCTCTGAGGGCCCAGCCAGCATTGGTTCAGAATGAGCAGAAACTATTAGAAAAGATTAACATTCTCTGCCTAATGGAAATTATCTTTAGGTATATGTATTAGTAATCTCTTGCTTCTTATGGTTTGATGACCAAAGTTTAGCAAATCATGCGCCGCTTGTATTATATTATTGCTGGCTGAACTTAAATATGCTTCCTTGCAGCCGTCCTTCTGAAAATAGAACTATTCCATTAAATGTTATTGCTGAGCGCACAAAGCTTTCCATTGAGGATGTGGAGCATCTTCTCATGAAGAGCCTCTCTGTAAGTCCAACTCTCTATCCTAATACTGATGTTGAAACTTGGATGGGGGTGCATGTAATTTTTCTCTCAATAAAATTCATCATCTTTCTTTTCAGTGGAAAACTGTAGTTTCCATAAAGAAACCTTTTCAGATGATATAAAGAACTATGTAGATCTCTTAACCTTTTTGGAGGCTTGAACAAAAGCAAGCACTCACCTAATTGAAGCAAAGCACATGATTCCCAAACATCATCCCTCCACCTTAGTTCAAAAGAACTACCAAAGGGGGGAAATTGAATCAACAAGCACCACAGAAAGCAATGATTTGAATTGATTGGTTATTTTTGGTCCAAAGAATTCTTGATGCATAGAAATATAGAACATGAACTATGTTTTGTTTCGCATTCTATCAGGAAATAAGTTGCATATAAACAAAAAAAGGGGAAAAAAGAATTGGGAAGATGGAAATAGTGAAGAAGAGGGCAACTAGTGCATGTTTTATAGGTGCTTTGTGCTCCACGGAGAGCATGTCCTTCTGTTCCTACTGAATGCATCTCACTTGCTGGCAAAAGGAGCTTTCCTGCATTATTTGTCCATGGAACTGCTTTGCCAAATTGTTGTCCCAAATGAGCATCAATTTTCAATTGCTATTTGATGCTTTGTGCTGCATTGCAAAACAATCAACTTCCAACCAATGGCAAAAACACTTGAAGGCTTAAAATTGTTTCAGCATTCCCTCATGAATTATGACATTGACAAAATCTAGAACTGCATTAACTTAAATTTGAAAATTTCATTTGCTTCTCTGTGCACCTTTTATTGTTTCAAGTTTTTACAGTGCAAAGCTAACGCAATGATTTTGGCAATAGGTCCACCTTATTGAGGGTATAATTGATCAAGTTGAAGGAACAGTGCATGTTTCCTGGGTACAGCCAAGAGTTCTGGGGATTCCACAGATCAAATCCTTGCGAGATCGACTAGACAATTGGTTGGATAAAGTACACACCGCTTTGCTATCAGTGGAGGCCGAAACACCTGATCTAGTTGCATCGTAATTTCCCCCCATTTCTTCTTGTTCCTGATTTCCTTTCAGCCTAATGCAACAATTTCCTAATCCAAAAGGCAGATATTGATGGGTGGAAAAGGTGGAGAGACAAGCTGTAAGTCACATGGGCAGTAGAGGCAAATTTGTATGCTTCCTTTCACATTGCAGAATCCTTATCTTGAATCATCCATTTTTGCTGCATGTGTACCTCTTTCACTTAGGAAGGTGAATTAAATGCAAAGAAAAGCCTTTCTGCATTTAGCATTGGTTATTACTTGTTAGACCATGTATTGGTATTTTTCGTTTAAGGCGTTCAAGATGTGATCCGCTTGTTTGTGGAAAGCAAACTGCACTTAATTTCTGGTAGACTTTCACTTGTTGGCTCTTTAAATGCTTATGCACTGCTGCCAAGTTGTTTCATGATGTGTGCTGTTTCTTGGCACGTGTTTGTCTTTATCTCAATCAATCCATATTTGTGGCCAAGATGCGAATGGCATTTTACAATTTCGGGAATCTTTACAAGTTTCATTTTGGGTCTGGGACTCCATAGTTGAGAGAAAGAGATGTATCTCATAAACCGAAAGATTTTCAATGTATTCCATCATTTGAGCCATGAACTTTCAACCCAATATTTATATCATAAAAAGAAAAACATCAGCGCAGGGTATTAGTTTATAATCAACCATTATCGAATGACAAGACAGACCATGAGCTTTGTAAAGCCAAAACTCAGCAAGCAGTTGCAAATACAATTCTTCAATTAGTTTGTTGATATAACGTTCCCTGCGTTACGCTACAGGAAGGAGTGTTTTTTTCTCAGTGCCAAAAAAAAGAACGTAGGTGTGAACATTTTTTTTATCATCAACAAAAATCTTAAATGTAAACTAAGAAATCTATACAATAAATCAATAATTGTATATGCTAATAAATGATAACAAACATGTTGATTCTAACAGAACATAGAGTCAAACAAAACATAGTCAAAGAACATATGGAGTTATCTTTACTTGGTATGAGTCCCTCATCTCCTCTTTCTTATATCGTTTTCTATATCATTCTTGAGCGTCGGTCTCTTTCATGGCTGACCGGTTCATTAGTTACATGTGCGTAGAGCCTTTGTCAATAAGCATCCTAACACTGATGTATACATGCAGCAACATCCAGGTTTTGTTGATATTACTTTGTCACTTCAAATCTTCAAACTTCATTGGTCTTTGTATACATCAAAATAGGCGTCCTGGATTTGGTTCGATCATCTCCATATCAACTTCCAGGTTTTGTTGATCTTACCATGTTGTTGAGTGGTTGGCTGTCTAGACAGGAGTTGTTCTACCACTGGCTTGAGCATATTTCTAGGTAATGAATGCTCTTATTTCTTGGAAAGCCAGAATACAAGCAACGGTCTTCAAGGCTGAATGTTGTGCTATGTCCGCTACTAGTGCTAAGATCCTCTATTAGTTTTGAGGTCTGCTAGTTGAGCTTGGTTTTGCTCAAACCAGTCCCACTCTCTTCTTGTTGAGATCAAGGTTTTGCTCAAACTAATCCTACTCCTCTAACCCAAGTTCTGACTCGACATCATCGCTACTGCTCGATCCTTGAGCATCAATTTGAGAAGGACGCTATTAAATCTATTTTTGTTATCAGGTCTACTCGAGACAATAATTGTTGCCTCATACAGATAGATAACCTCCTATAGGAGATTTGCTGTATAATGAAGACAGATTTGAAACGAAAATGCTTTGTTTTATTAACACCCACTCTAACTGACCATATCATGCGCAGTGGCTACAATATGAATCTTCTCAGAAATTTAAAGACAGTTCAACATTCACCAAACGATTCCTTCCCCACCTATTTATAATGATTTTTGCACTAAACATGTCAACCACGGGGGATTACATGCAGGACTGTGAAAGCAAAGTTTTCCCACCAGCAAGCTTCATAAAGATGCGCGTAGATTGATTCCACCAGATTCCCTCGCCAATGTCATCCATAAAAATTGATCTCACAAAGAAAGATTACAAGCAAGCAAGTTAACTTATTTAGAAGGTTAAGGATAATGAGGATGAAATTAATTTCTTTTTTACATGTTCTCTTTATCTATAAAGGAAATGTAAAGAATTCAAGAGCGTATCACTCTTGCCTGACAAATGGTGAGGAGCTCATGTCAGTACTGTAGAATGAATCCTCAGCTCCACCAAAGTAATTATCGTCTTTCTCCTCATCCCACTTCAGAACCTCCCTTGTGTACTTAAATGCCTCATCAATTGTCACTCGGTCCCTTGCCCTGGCTTGCCATACAAAAAGTTTACGGCCTGTGATGGAAGCATATAGATCTTTAAACTTCATTGCAACATAGTAGTAGGCCTGGTGAGCAAGTGATTGGTTGTTGTGGTGAGGTTGAACCGGACTGAAGTCATTAAACCACTCACAAGCACTTAAGTGCACCCGATTAACCTTCTCTTCAAAGACATCGTACTTGTTAAGTATCAGCACAAAAGGCGTATCCTTAAAGCAAGGGTGCCTAATCATTGTCTCAAATAGCTCCTTGCTTTCTATCATCTTGTTCTGGAGTTGAGATCCAGTGCCACTACTCTCTGGCACAAACCACATTTGATCGTAGTCACTAAGGGCTACACAGAATACCACTGCTTGAACGTCTTCAAACATTTCAACCCATTTACATCCTTCATTCATTCCCTTAGCATTCACTCTAATAAGTTGATACCTGAAAAAAGAAAAATGCAGGCATTAATACTCGAATTCTGCCAACATAATGAAAGAAAAAAGAGTATCAATTTTCAAGTTCAAATGCCATGAACTTGAAGTGAATATATGTTAAGTTAGCACTAGATGTGTGCACTGGTACACCTGGTCAGTTATCATGAAAATGTGTTAGTTTTCCATGAAAGCATGCTGTCATTCCATTCTATATAAAAAATGGTCTGAGCTAGGGTGCTCACGATGTGAATGCCTCTAGTAAAGTTGAATAGATCTGAATATTTTATTTTAGATTTCTGTTTTGTGCTACGGGTGGCATATTTCAGGGGGATTACACAGAACAGTATAGAAAACTTGCCTGGTCAGAGGTAGGGGTGGAGCATCCAGATTATCTGTGTATGTTTCAGACATTGGACTGCGATCATCAAGGGAGAATTCGATGAAAGCAAGACCATTCCCTTGGGTGACCCCTTCTGCATAGAGAATATCACGTTCAGAAGGTTCGTATTCATTGCTTGAGATCTCAACAGCCTGAAAGAAAGAAGACCACATGATATAGCCATTCAATGACCATAATGGTAATTAAAACAGTTTATCTTGGATCAAAATATGCAAGAGACATCCATTTAATGTGAGACACCAACAATGTCAGAATTAACAACTTGGTGATTAAAAAGAACTCAGAAATAAACAAATGGCATATTGCAACTGCTAATCTTGTACAACCAACTGATGTAAAATGCAGAATTCTACCCGACTCAAGAAGTACTCGGCAACATCTGGAAGGAAGTGAAGCTCATCTTTTCTTCTATATGTTTCCTGTGTAGCAGGATCTCTCCACACCTCCTCAACTAATGGAGCGTACTCACGTGTTGCTGCAGGGAAGAAAGCATCCAAATCTCCAGTGGCTATAATATCCAGTAGCCAGTCAGAGAAATGCTTCAACCTTGGGTTGATCGAATAGATACAGTGATTATTTTCACTATGGTCAACATCTCCACCTAGAAAGAGCAAACAAATGATGTCTCCATCAGATTACTCAGAGGTTTAGAGTTTAGCTCTTATTGAAAAAAAATACACTGAATTATTTCCTTCCACCTCCTGGGAAAAAAATATTAAAAAAAAAAACCATTTAAAACCATTTCATGATAAATTCCTAAAAATAATGTCGAGATTACTGGAAATTGCCCTAACTTCCCGAAGAAGTTAACTCGCATGCACTGAAAATAAAAACCTCCAAATGCTTACCAGTCAAGACATGAAATGAAGAGGAGAGATGAAATGCTACCCCGTCACGAGAGTTGGGATATCAAATTTTATTGCCTTTATATTACTTTGCTGTACTCTTTAAGAAAAAGGCAGGTTATTTGATCCTTAACTTTCTGAGCACATTATCTATGAAGAGTATAATTTGATTGAGTTATTGATTTTATGGAACTTTCATCTGAATATTTATAACATACATGCTTTTTGTTGCATGACATTGCATCGTAGCCCCAACAGCTGCACAACATTTCATTATAGCACCTGTCGTTTCTTTTGATGAAAATTGGTATATTTTATTTTATTTCCATAAAAGAGGGTTATCCAATTGTTTGTGCTCAAATAAAAATAAAATAAAATTACATGCACATCCTTAGACAACCGTGCAACACTTAGATTTCCTACTACAGGTCCTGTAAGCAGAGGGTCTTTCAGATCAACCAAATGCCACCTGTTCCCCCCTCAAAGCCTATCTGCCACAAATTAATTTGGGAAAAAGGAAAAAACCCATGAGCTCAGAACTTGTTTCAGCGATGAAAACCATAATGGGTCTAGATTCAAATTTCAAACAGAGAAATCAGTAAATCATCACATGAATTACATTCTCTACATGCGAACACTGGCGATAAACCCCGTGGGAACTGGGGCCCAGTTAAAGGTTGACTACTCTTGAACTGTTTATATGACTATCCAGCTCAATCACAAAGTTCTTTGCATATTCATCATACTAAACCTATGTGACATTAAATGGTGCAGGGTCTTCAATTACAGCACCTATACTACAGTTTGCAAATTATAACAGATTTGATAGGTAAGGATACGGAAAATAGGATATAGATGGGGATTGGGGTGTGTTTAGCTTAAGGTTGTGCTTGGAAAAGTAAACAAACAAGGAAGTAAGGATCAAAAAGGTTAGAAGAAAGAAAACAAACCTAGCATCACACTAGGGCTCCCAGAAATCATTCCTAGGTAGGCATCACTCCTAAAATAAAATGCATCACACATCTAACTTTGTGTGCTGAAAATCTCAATTTCCTTCACTGAAAATCCATCCTCCAAAAGTGAGGGTTGCAACTAATATATATAGGCTAATAAGGAGGTGCCCAGGGAGGTTCACTATAGTTGATATTAGTTGGCAAGTCACTTCCTTAATGCTAAATAAGGTGATTGGACAATTTTCCAAAATTACAAAATTGCCCTTGAAATGTTTTTTGCAGAAATGCCTCTGGCAGTTTGACCCCCCCAAAACCATGCCCTATTAACTAGTAACACATTCTAGATTAGCTCCAATTAGGATCAAGCCAGATAGACATGCTTGTGCATTAGATTTTCCCCTTCTATAAACTTTCCAGGTACTATATACATCACGAAACATACATTCACATTTTTTGAACCATGACATGTTGAAGTCATTAGTAAATCATGTTTGCACACAATTGTTTCTTCAGTAAGCGAGGCAAAAGAAACAGCATGAAAAGAGTTCGTGTACAAAATTAAAAGAGGACATCTAAATTTAAACTCTGGTATAGGATAATGTTCCTCATTCTTAATGCTATATATCAGGCAATTTCTCCATCCTGCAAAGGCACTCTTATTAATGCAAAGCATTTAGGATAAAGATGGTCGTTACTGGCAGAAAAGTTTTAGAAGAGGTTTACATGAGTAGAGAAGACTTGGGCTATGAAGAGAGCAAGCATTTCAAACAGGTAGCAGGGGTGTAATATACTAAAATTATATGCCCTCAATCAAAAATGAAAGTCCAGTCGGATATGGTCCAATAAAGAATCAAGCATTCGTTCATTTAAGAATCAATCAAGCAATTAATGAAGCGAAACATGTCTGTTTCTTCTTTTCATCAATGACACACCTTTCTCCCGTACCTTAACTCTCTACTCTTACAAGGAATTCTTCATGTAAATCCTTGTTTTACTGTTCTCTTTCCTTGCTTTGTACATTACATTATCGATGCCATTATCCATCTCACAATGTAAGCATGATGTGGCACATTGCCACTAAATCTTATGGCATGTAATAACAATGCAAAGCAACTCTGTTTCCTTCTTTAACATGCTTTTTTTCTATATTGAGCATTTTGTAGAGCTAACCAGCACCAGTCTCCCTCTCTCATGTTAAAAACATCTCATTTGAATGTTCTCTACATTATTGTTATAATGGAAGTTTCTTTTCTAATAAGATGAATATATTGCTCCTATTTTATGTTGTGATTTCAACAATTTTTATGCATAAATAATGTTATAATTGAATTTTTAAGGGACTTGATAAAAAAAAGAATGTTGAATGAAACTTGTTAATTTTTCTATATATGTAAAGAATTAATTTTAGTTAGCATCTTGGGTTTTACAAAATTTCAGTTTATGAACTCCCCAAAAATTTAAGATTAAAAAGTGATTTTGATAGGCTTTTATTGAATAAATATTTGATAAAATACAAGTACGGAATATATCCAAGAATTTTAATGCATGAAAAGAAAAACTAGAAATTAAGATATTACCTGCTTCTGAGTTTTGGTCTTCGACACCAAGCAACTTCCTCCTATAGGCTTCCTCATCCTCAAAGCGCTCCCGCCCATCAAGCAAAATGCTAAGATATCTGTACATATTGCTCTGGATCATCAACTTGATATCTTGCAAATCTTCTGCAGTAAACTTGCTCCCATACAAAAATTTGGCCTGTTTAAGCGATGCATAATGCACATTAAGAAAGATATCAGCGATCATAAAAAGACATTTCTAGATCTAGCATGGGGCTTTAGTAAAAATGACTAGAAATTTTGTGTCTTGTTGAACTCAGGTTGAGATGTAATTCTATTGAAAAATGCGACAGAGGGTCTGATCTTTATCCTACATGCATCAAGCGCATGATATCTCAGGTTCTTCACTCTATCTTAGTGAAATATGTTTGGGAAAAATTGTGTTTCAGAAAGCATAACCATCACATAAAAGGTCATATTTACATGTGTCAATCCCCTAACAGTGAGTTCCTAATTACATGGGCAGATAGAGCCCATGCTAAGAGGAATTTAAGATCCACTTCAAGTGTGTGGCGAAGATTTTACAGTTGACTACTCTCTAGACCATAGCTAATCAAGGAACCAACAGAAAGGCATACCTGCTTGAAGATAGTGCTAGTTCCAGAACCTTGAATCCCAAGTAGAAGAAGTTTCTGTACTTTTTTCTGCTCTAGATAATTTGGAACAGTGGTGTAATTGCTGGCCTCATCTCTATGTCCATGAGGTTGACCATGGGGCACAGGCAAAGAGAAAAGTGTACAAGCAATCCTAGTTGATGCCTGTCTAGCAAAGAGCAAATCCAAATGATTAATAAAGGACCTATGATTTTATACTGGCCACAAACTTCTAATTAGGAGTTTCCAGCACATACCTTCTCCCAAATATTTCCCCTGATATTATTCTGACCTTCCTCTTCATATCGACCATCATCATAGACCCAAAAATGAGTGTCTCTAGGACACTGCACCTTCGCCAGCTAAAACATTAGGAGACCAGGTTAGCTATTGTGATGGACATGAACCAAAGAGACTTAAAGCACATGCAATCAACAATAAAACATCTACTCAGTAAGGAAGACCAATCCAGAAACTATGGTAGCAACCAATTATGCCACAAGGACACGAAAATGAAAAAAAGTTTTGTTGTGCAACATCAATAATACACTACTAAACATTCACGAGCTGGGCTCAAGTATAAGGTTAAGCTGTCCTCCAGCTATGACTGAAATTGGGCATCATAACTAAGCAGTGGCCATGCTGAATTCAACTAGCAAGAAGTATTATTTGGCTCATCTGCATCCACAGCTGTTATCTCTCCATGACATACTTTCTAGCCTACACCAATCCACATGCTTCCCTAACCTGTGTTTAGAGATTCTCTATCTTTACACATCCCTAATGGTGACAATATTTCAAGGCCTACAGTCTATGCTAAAATATGCATGAACTACACGTTGCAACTTCATGACTGCTTATACTTGTACGAGCATTGCATTCTTCATTTCTGGAACAGAGCTTTAGACCACTCTGGAAGGGGATATATAACAATTGTAGGGATTCATAAGACATTGTCATTTTAACATATCTAGCTTATTATATGACACAAAATGGTAGCACAATTTATTAACAGTATCAACTTAAGATTTCAACCTACCACCCTGCTCATCTTTTGTCAATGCTGAGAGCAACTGAAAATTTCAGCAATAAACAAAAACAAGGCATCGTCCAATTTCCTCCAGGGAAAATTGGAGATTTAAAGCAAAAATGAAGTCAGAAAGTTCCCTCCCAATCATTTGTAGTCGGCAATTAAAATAGGAAAACAGGCTTGAAATAATTCTTCTTTAAATGGAAGTTCCTAACAAATCCTATTACCTTATTAACTACACAAGAAAACTTGATAAATCCAATATTTTGTAAACTAAGCGAGGGAACATGGGATAAGACCAGCAAGCCTAAATGAGGTTGAATACTGACAACCCCTAAATGATTATCAAAATGTAGATACACATGAGGAATGTGCACTGGAGTTCATAAAAGCAAAGGATAAAAATCAAACCCCAAACTACTTAGCTGCTATTTTCATGTATCTAGCAAGAATCTAAATGTTGTTGTTTCATCACACACCAGAACAAGAATAATTGGGTGAAGAACTTACTTTGAGAACCCTCAGTTCAAGTTTGGTTATTTCCCGACCATTAATGTAAACCTCTGTGCGACCATTGCTTGCGTCAGGGCTGAGTTTCCCTGTGAAATTTAAGTTTGAACTAATGGTTCTATCAGGTTTTTCTCCCTCCTGCAAAGTAGCAAGTAAAAACCTTAATTCACGCTAGCCTGAAGGGATTTAATTTTTTTCCCACGAGGTCAGGTAGAAAGAGACCTGATTGATGTTTTCTCAATTTTAATTGTAAAATTCAACTCACCTTTCCCCAAAGACCAGATTCTTTGTCATACCAATATCTACCAGGTTTCAATTTCCGTGGAGGCAATGGGCATCCAAGTAATTCAGACATCTCTTCTGGTTTCAGAGGATATCCATTCACAATCAGCTGCTCTGGCCGAAGCTGATTAGCCGAACATTCTTTCTCTGCTTTCATAATTTGCTTGACTTCCAAAGGACTGAGTAATCGTGATAAAACCCTTGAATGTTTGCCCAACTTCGACCTCTTTGATTCATCAATTGGTTGACCAATGCACGCCACACACTTGCGCCCTTCAGGCATCGATCCCATGGCTCGAAGCACACAATTGCTGCAATACTTAACATCACAAACCAAGCATGATTCCTTGGTTTCCCACCTCCCCTTTCCACACCTGTAACAAACCCTACTTCTTTTCTTCTTCTTTTCCTTTGAAACTCCAACGTACCCTGGATAATCTAGCATCTCCACTTCATCTTTCCTCTCAGGTCGATCAACAGTGTTAAATGTAACAACCGGCACTCTCTTTGCTTCATTAGCCATTTGTTTTGGAGGATGACTCTGAGAATTCTGGACTGACCCCGGAGAAGCTGAAGCAGAAGAAAAGTCAGGGTTTTGCAAGACAGAGACTACTGACTCTGAGCTTGCTGATATTCTAGGACTTTGATTAGGTGAGCCAGTGACACCAGCTATATGAGACACGGGTAGAGGTATTGGTTCAATTACTGGAGGGCCTGGATTTGAAACCAGTCTTTGTGATTCTGAAAGCGGTTTTGCGGCGCGGGTCACATGAGAACTCACATCAAGAGGTTCAGCTTTCGGGACATCATAAGAGACTGGTGGGCCGTCATACACCATCGCTATAGAATAATCAAGCTTAGTCTCATCTTCAGGGAGAGGAACTCCTGGAGGAAGCATCTTTCTCACCACTTCCCGCCAGCTCTCTCCCTCTCTTCTGTCCATTTCTTCAACTATGACACCAATTACTATAGTCTTTACCTTCAATATCAACTAAAGAGCTTCTCAAAAATTACTCATATCCAAATTAAGAAATTGCAACTTCATGGAACTGCTATCAACAAGCAAACCAATAAGGTTGCAACAAACAAAAGATCCACAAAAAAACCGCTAAACAAAGTTGAATGGCAGATTGTAGGCGATAATCTTGATGAGGACTTGGAATTAAAACCAGAAATAATCAAGCAGCCGCAATCAACAGTCGTATACTCCACCTGGGTCAACCTTTGAAGCCTTCATATTTGAACGAGTAAATCACAAACTGATCAATAATTGGATCCAAATTCAAATTAACATGAACCAAATTCAACCATAGCAAAGAAGAACCAGTTTATACAAATACCATCTGAGCTTAAATCATGTCAAAGTCAAAAAAAGAAAAAATCAACTGAAATGTATCCAAAATCGGTACTTTTTAGAGTCAATGCATGAGCTTTCAGCAAAACAAGCAAATCCCAAATTAAATCAAATCAAGTTATAGTCAAAATCAAATAACAAAACTGGGATTACCCATCTGTCTTCAAGCTTTAAATTAACATAAAATAAACCATTTGTACTAAGTCCAGAGTTAGAAAATCAAAGTTCATAGTTTAAAAACTAATCCTGAAACCCTCCGAACTTTAAAAACCAATGACTAATCCAATACAAAAGAAAAGAAAAACCAACCAAGAAAGGAATCCAGAAAAAGGGAATTTGATAAATGCCCTTTCGAGCATAAACTTTAAAGTTTTCTAAAGTGATAAAGCGCGTAGAGAGAGGAATAGAAACTTTAGAGAGAGAGAGAGAGAGAGAGAGAGAGAGAGAGAGTAAGGTACCTAAAACAAAGGGACAAAATGAGAGAGCTTGAGAAAAATCTATGAAGAAGAAGGTATTGAGCCTTTCGACCCGCTATTTCTACCTCTGCTTCTGCTGCTAACTAGTATGCTTCGAAGAAACCAAAAGGAGAGAGAAGGAAAAGCTTTGAGCTTTTTAGCGCTCCATTTTTATGCAGAGAGGGAGTGATATATACAAGTGATGCTAGGGGAAAACTACAGAGATAGAGAAGAAGGAAGTTGTGGGTCCCATAGAAGGAAAGTGGGGCCATACTTCATTTTGGTTCTGTGTTTTGTATTTTCTTAGTGATGATTC
This sequence comes from Salix brachista, assembly GCA_009078335.1. NCBI lineage: Eukaryota > Viridiplantae > Streptophyta > Magnoliopsida > Malpighiales > Salicaceae > Salix > Salix brachista. The sequence goes on along the minus strand of CM018574.1, from coordinate 8,008,337 downwards.
CACTGAGTTTTTTCTTAAATTAAATTGGGATTTTGAATATAAAATTTAGCTAAAATAGCACTAATAGTATAGTTCATTCACAAGTGCAGGTATTGCATGCGCCATTAGCTATGCAGTCTCACATGCATTATCTTGAAATTTTAATGAAATTAACTCAGTAATTTCATATATCAACAAGATCAATTATCATTACATTCAACTATATCGTTCGACTATATCTAGTAATTTGCCTCATAGATGAGTCAATCTACACCATCGGAACCACCATGAGCACGTCCTATTCCATGAAAATAGACTTATCATTGGTTGATGGCATCTTGATGCCCAATCATCCTATCTTCATTGAGTCCATAGTCGCACATTGAGATCAAGTTGTCAGCCGCGACACGCCCAACCCTGCTAGTTCTATCATTAAGCATGACAGCGACTCGTTGACTCTCTTCTATAAATAAAAATTATATCTAAAATGTAATTTCAAAAATAGATAGATTATGTGAATGGTAGACAATGGATTATTGCTTATTTATCTACCTTACTCTTATCCCAGGTTCAAGCCTTGTTAGGCACGTCTGTCACCCCCGTGGTGTCTTACATGCCCATTGGGTTTGCAGGATGTTCAGTGGGTCCGAGGATTTAGTTGTGGTGCGCGCAAGCTGACCCGGACACCCCGGTTATAAAAATAAAAAACTATTTTTTGGGTCTCCACTAGACGAGATGTGATAACAAAAAGCTTGAAATCTGCACAGTAAATTTCGAGTTCAAGTCAGGGTATGCATCTCTTATAAAAATCTGGGACAAATAAGGTTTTACTCGTTCACATGGATCCACAAAATAACTTTCCAAAAAACTTAATAAAACTTTTTGGGATAATTAATAAAATATCACTTAGTTAGACCATAAATATTTAAAAATTACTAGAAATATCTGTATTTTAACTATAATTACCAAGTAGCACTGGAAAAAAAATCACTAATACCACAACAAAACAAAAAAGGGTTATCTTAATGTAAATCAAAATTTGGATAAATAAAATGGGTTACCCTTGCGAACTTATTGGTCCAACCCAGAAATATTATAATGTTAGATTATATGATAACGATTTAATCGTGTTTTTTTAAGGGAAATTATATTTTTATTATTATTCTAACATGCTGGTATGAAAAAGGGTTTTATTAAAATATATTTTTTTAAATAAAAAAAAATGTTTAAAACTCAGCACCACCTAAAAGTGTTGGCTAATAATTAAGTTTAAAAGCAACTGTAAAAGTGTTTGCTGATAATTAAGTGAAAGTGGGGGAAATAAAATAAAACTCCATCCTCATTTATTTCATGGCCCTTCTTGCATTCGTCCCTTCTGTGAGATTTAATTTTTTAATTTTTTGTTGTTGTTGGTTTCTTGCTTGGACTGTTTATCAATGCGGGCATCCATGATCGACCGCATGATACGAGTAATGGCTAATGGGTGCAGTTGGGGCTGGGCCATCATGTTATATGACTCACGTGAGCCACTATCTGATCTCATACGCTGGAATATTTGGGGGGTTTAGAGCTCAATTTTATTAAAAAAAAAAAAAGTTTATGGTTTTTTTATTCTTTCAATTGCATCCCTGTACGACCAAATTAGATGAGATTAGTATTGAGATCACGAGAAACAAATCATGTTATAAAAAATTAAATGATAATTTCACTCTTCGGGCCTGTTTGGGAGGACGGTTGAAGTTGCTTTTGAAAGTTCTTTTCGTTTAGAAATACATTAAAATGATTTTTATTTTATTTTTAAAAATCATTTTTGACATCAGTACATCAAAAAAAATCTAAAAACACCAAATTTTTTTTATTTAAAATGAAATTTTTTTTTTGAATTTTGGCCAAACGCCGGTTTGACCGCAGTGCCAAACAAGCACTTCAATCCCGCATAAAGACATAAATACCCCTAACACCAAATATCATTGATTTTTTTTTAAAAAAAACGATAATTACTCCATGCAAGTGAATTACCAAATGCGGGCAGGTGTAAAGTGAATACCCCTTTCGGTTTAAACTTTGTAATAATTTAATGGATAAATAATAAGTTTGGATTTGACTGGTAGTGTGTAATTTTGACCGGTCTCGTCATCTTCTTCTCACACTTATCTGAACAAGATTATGTATTCGGTAGTTTTTTCAATAAAACAAGTCCGAATCTCAATTATTATAATTTATTTTCAAACCTGATTGTTTCTTACAACGCTACCTTCACTTTCTTGTCTTAGACCCGTATTTTTGAAAAAAATTAAATCTTATTTTTACGATGTTTTTAGATCATTTTTATATTTTAAAAAATGAAAATAAATATTTTGAAAACTTCTAGATGAACAACATATGATATTTTAATGACATTGGCCCATGTACAGATTTAGATTGCAGATAGGGGTAGCAAGGGCTGCAATTATTCAGACAATTCCCAGCAACTTGCAGAAGCCATAATCATCAAACATAAAAAGGTATGGTGAAATGCTGGGAAAGGAATGGTTAAGGGAGTCCCCCTTGACATAATTAAGGTTTTCAATGCTTCGCTGTACGAGAAGCAAATCATGCAGAGATTGCTAGAGCCCAGAAAGAGACAGTGTTTCGCAGGTTCAGAATAGTGTAGTCTCGTTGACCTTCACAATTCAGGGGGGGAAAAGAGAGCATTTTTCGGCTGCTGACTTCCAGAAATCAAGGAACCTTGCTTTTCACATGTAATAAAAGATGTTTAAATCTCGAGTCTTATAATAGTAATAGGGGTTTGGCTGACCTTGGAACGGTCTAAATAAAATTGCAAAGAAAATGGGTTTGACCGTAAACTTAGTTTAGTGCTGTTTTAAAATTGTTTTTTTTTTTAAATTGTTTTTTTTTAAATTGTTTTTAGATTATTTTGATGTGTTAATATTAAAAATGATTTAAAAAATAAAAAAACATTATTTTAATACATTTCTAAATAAAAACATTTTTAAAACCAACTTCTCATCCATATTCTTGATCATGCTCTTAATTTATAAAAGGAACTCAACCCATTACCACACATAACTCAAAGCAACCAATCATGGAACTTGGACTTTTCCACTTGGTCTTGCTCCTTATTTTGTTTAGGCTTCCAGCATTTCAATTTCACTAGTTCATTTGCGGACCACATTTTTTTTTTATAACCGGGGTGTCTGGGCCAGCTTGCGCGCATCACAACTAAATCCTCGGGCCCACTGAACATCCTACAAACTCAATGAGCATGTAAGGCACCACGGGAGTGACAGACATGCCTGACAAGGCTTGAACCTGGGGTAAAAGGAAGGGAGAAACCCTTCATGACCACCAGGTCAAGACCCTACTGGCTTTGCGGACCACATTTGAAGAAAAAAACACAGCTAACATCATAGGGGTGTTTTTATATATTTTTTGTATAATGCAATTACTGAATAACTCCTAAAGTCAACCTTTTTCCCCTAAGGTTGAGGAGCAAATTTTATTTTTTAACCTCAATTTTCATGCAATTACTTTATAACATTTTTATATAGTGTGATTTCCGAATGGCTCGTGTGCTCGACTTTCTTTTGTCTAGGACTATAGGGTGAAGGAGTATTTCTAATTTCTTAACTCTTTTTTTGTGTGTAATTATCACATGCGACTGACTGTGTGCATGAAAGGCACTTGCATCTTTGAGCAGCGCATCCAGGTGACCATTGGTTGCCGTAGGAGGTTAAAAGTCAACCTTTTTGAAAACCTCCCCTTCCTTGGAGGTTGTATTAAACATAAGTAACTTCCCCTCCTCGGAGGTTGTACTAAACACAAGTAGGGTTAAAAATATTCATCCTCTTGCCAAACATGTTCTTAAGTTGACCTACAATACCCCGAAGCTTTAAAAAAATATAAAAAACATTGTCGAACACGAAATTGGTAGTTGAGATTGAGCACTACCGATGATTATTATTGTCACCTTGGCATTCTAATGTGCATTATAGATCTTGAATTCGAGTTAGATCTTGAATTCGAGTTAGAATGTGAATTTTTATAGGATTCAAAAAATAACTACCAAAGATTACTGGAAGGTCATAAATCATAGATACACTTCAGGAATTCTTCAGGTTATGTGACTTTGTAAATGGTTAGTCACTTAATCACAGGATTATGCGTTTGGAAACGGCCAAGCACTGCTGTGCTTATATGATAAAGCGGATTATAGTATCACAGCAGTCAAAGCAAACCCAGGAAAGTTTAGGGTCTGCCAGGCTTAGGTTTTTAATATCAGTCAAAGCTAACAGATGAAAGTGGAAGAAACACACGCTGCTTTATTTGATATCACTTATGGCAGGCATAGCAGGTACAAACTTTGATACTGTTCTTCTTTATGAGCAAACTTTGATACTGTTCACCAGGATTTTTCTTTCTTTCATTTTCAGCCTTTTTTGATACTGAACCAGTCCACAAAATCTGATACAAATCTTTCTAAATTTAGAATTTGCTACCATTAAGATGATAGAACTAGCTCACTCAATATGAACTGCAGAGACGGTTGCTGTGATTTCCTCGGTTCTTGGATCAGCAGTTTCTAAAGAAACACCATGAGGGTCTTCTCTGACTAACAAGGCCAGAACATTGAGAGAACTCCAAGCTTTGGCGACGTTGTTGCCAGAGTCCCCCAAGGTTACAGCAAAGACTGCATCGAACCCACCTGCTCCAGGAACTCCAGCCAACAAAACTCCTTCCATATCCATAGTAGCATCCAAAAGTCGAGTCTGTGATTCAGGCTCTATCTGCAAAGTTAGTACATTGGTAAGTCCTACAGCTAGTTAGTACTAAAAGCAGCAAACGTACTACTCAGAAACATTGATGTTTATATAATAACTAAAATTATTGTCCTAGCACTTTTCTTTGCCATATCCATAAACATTTCACTCGGAGATAATGAAAAGTTATATCTCGGGAAAACACACAGGCCTCAAATAAAGAGAAAGAAACCTACCGGGACACCTGCAGCCTCACCCATTTGGTGCATAAGATTTCTGATCTCAACCATGGCACTTCTAGCTCCTAATAATGCTTTAACAACTGCTTCTTGGCTAGGTTCGATGGATTGCTCTATCCACTGTTCAGGCAATTAATGATATTATATCAAAATCAACACTAGACGAAAAAGTCACGAGGTAAGGAAGGAGCACCGAACAAAAAGGATTGAAGAGAACAGGATAAAAAAAAACATTCACAACATAAACAAAGTGGCAGCTTGCACATTGTTATCCACAAACAATATGAAACTAGTGTAGCTAGACATGATTCAAAACAAGCATCAAACTAGCTTGTTCATTCATGTCTACATTTGTCAAACACAGTTTTCTGTTATAAGAACAGTCATGTTTCAGGTGCAACATTTTTCTGTGGAGAATATTTGAATTCATGTATATTGCTGAGTGAATCCCACAATAGTGCATTGTAATTAGTCTCCTTGTGCTATTTAATCAAAGATGCTAATGATCGTCAAGGGAGAATTTTGAATAGGCTAAGATCAATAGGAAAGTACAAAGCAAGGGAAGTAAATAATGACGTGTCAACTGAGGTATATGAAAGAACAGCACCTACTGCTCACCAGATATTATATTATTGTTCAGCAGAAGTCACTTTTATTAGACTTCAACAGCCAAGAATGAGGAAGAAGAGTAGAGAAGGCAGAGGATCTTTATAGAGCACCCCAAGAAATTACAGACTCCTGCTCTATATTTATCTATTTGTTTATTGACAAGTAAAATTCAAATATATTATAAATCATTGCCCCGCAGCAAACACCCCTCTACCACCAAATCCAAAGCTTGGAAACCAGATTTCCTGTTCTGGTAATTCATGATTGAGGTGTTGGCAATGAGAGCGACTTATTTAAGGCTTTATTCAATTTGAAATGAATATTTGCAGGATAAAATTAACAAAGGCATGTTTCAGTACATAAGAAAACCACAGATTTCCAGTACCTGTCTTTTATAGAATTTCTACTACATGACTGGAGGATAACAGCAGTAGGTGACCTTTCATGAGGAAAGGAACCTCTACATGAATGATAAAAAAAAGAAATAGAAAATCAAGAAGTTTCACTCACTACTGTTTCACAAACAACACAATCTACAAGGATATCCCACAATTCCAGAAAAAATCGAAGTTCATAAATGCATATAACCTATTAGACAATCAATAGAAAGTTATCAGGGTTTTATCAGTGCTTTCTTTTTAGATATTACAAAAACAAGTCCAATAAATACCTTCTCTGACTTTTGCTCGCTGAATTTGTCTATCACACATTTGTAAGCATTACAATTCTCTTCAGCAAGCTTGCTTAAAATATTGAATTGGATTTCAAGTTTTGAATTTGCCTCGGACAACTTTCTCCATGTTTCTTGGGCCTTTGCAGGATCAGATTTCTGCCACCTTTTCACAGCACCTACCATTGATGGCGTGGATGATCCTCCAGTCCCTGGTTCTCCTAATAGCTTTGGAAAGCATCATAATTCTTCAGCAAACAGCTATTAAGGTCTTTGCAAAATGTGAAAATCTCAATCAAACCAAAAAATTGTTGTTTGAAAAAGAAAAGGAAACTGCAGCTAAAACTGTCCCTTTTCCACCCCAAGTTTGTTAAAAGAAAAAACCAAAGTTTTCTTTTGATTGCCTCCCTCGGTTTGTTAATGCATACCTTTAATCATTATTGTTCCCATAAAATCTTCACATCTATTGTCTAATCAACCAACAAGCACAAGCTTCTCATCAATATCAATAACACAGGATGACGAGAGGACAAATTGATTATACCTAGAAACCACGTGAGAGTACATAAAAAATCTTCAAAAGTAGACAGAAGGAGCCATGTTTCTGGAAAGTGAGACTAAATGAGAGTTTTCCTTTCTTTCCTTTTCCCCCCTTCTTTTAGTCTCTTAAAACTAAAGTTGGAATAGGGCTTTCGCCATCATATCTATATAACTGTATGGTAGGGCAGCTACATGTTTTCCAACAAAAGCATAACCATAAATTCATACACATATATGGAAACATCAATAGTATATGTCAAGAAGCTCACAAGGTTCATCAATGGGGGCAAAGAAAACTTGGTCCTCTCATGGTCCCACTTTCCTTTTAGGATGGCAGCCATGACTTCCTGTAATGGCGTTCCGTTCGCTGCATCCTGCAATGTTTTCCATTGAGTTTTTAAGGAAAATGAACTCTAGTGAAAATTGCATAAAACATACTCACATTTGCATATAATATTCTGAAAGTTGCAGGGGTACAGTTTTCAGGAACATATAACATCTTTATCCACATAAATAGACATGCGTGTTGTTAATTTTATTTATTCAAAAACTGGTATCGATCTACACAATAATGAGACAGTTTCCACAGTTCAATTATTGCAACCTGAATAAGTCTCTGCTTCTTTCACATCACACTCTGAGAACCGTAAACTTTGTCATTTTCACAAACCTTTAACCTTGCCTCAAGAAATGCACAGAAAATTATTTGTGCTAAAATCTAGTAAGAGATGGTTTTTATTACTATTAGAGGTTTTATTATTGTTTTCATCAATAGAGATCACATACACGACATTGAAGAAAATTTAGGAAGACAATGGATAGTAAAATTATGCAGAAAACAACTATGCGTAGAAGATAGGCATTTGCTCAACTTTAGGTGATAGCATCAATTCCTCAAGAAGCCATACAACCCACAAACCCAAGATGGGATTCACGCATATTAAAGAAAGAAAGCAAACAAATCAACCAGTATTTGCAAATAGATTTTTAATCTCTTTACTTATTCAAATTCAATGAGGGAATGATCATGCAGTCATGGTGTCATCTCTCAATTAAAATTGTGAACCCAATCATTAGATGCACAGAGAGGGAGAGGAAAGGACCTGAGCAGAAGAAAGAACATCTGGTGAAAAGCGGACATAACGGTGACTTCCATAAACTGCAGAACTGACATCAAAACCACTTCCAACTTTCCCTTGTGCAATACAGTGAGCAGTTTGAGCAATAATATGCACCACATCAAGATCTGCAGATCCCTCAAATTTAGACAAGGGTGAAAGATCAACCACTCCAAGGTAATGAAGCAAAGCAGCTACCACAGCAGTGGTCATTGCTGCAGATGAACCCAATCCAGTTTTTGCAACTTCAGGCTTGCAATTCTGTCCATTTTGTTCTTCTGCATTGAAGGTAATGGATGTGAAGGGAGGAAGAGCTGCCAATGATTCTGGTGTCAAAGGGAGTCCACGTGCTTCAATCTTTGAAAAAGGGTGACCACGTTAACAAAAAATTATAATAGAAAACACTCTACTTTTATGCGAGCAACTCATTCTCAAGAATCAAATAATTAAATGTTCTCATGTACCTTTATTTTTTTGCAATTTATTTATGAGATAAAACTGTAGGCTGGTGTAAAGAAATGCGTGCTGTTATCTATCATGATGCAAAATTTAATTTAATTAAATGTGTTATAGAGCAATGTAACTGACAGTTGTGTTTATCATGGTTGAAAAACTGCTGGGGAGCGAAGATGAAACAAAAGGGCAGCAGAAGTTATGAGGGAGATGAGCAAATTAGAAATATGCTCTGCCAGATTTTATCTGTGTAAATAACACAATAGCTGGCAAAAGCAAAGGAAGGTAAATACCTGATTTCTGTATGAATAGAAGTCATTGCAACCTAAAATTGTGATATCAAGGCCTGCCTCACTAACCAGTAGAAACATTAGATTCTTGAAGTCCTAATGGGTGATTCTTGCATAAAGGATAAAGAAAACATAAGCATCAACATTACCTTGCAAGAGTAGCTTGTTTAAAGCATCTGTCTTATCTTTGTCAAATAAAGCAAGTGCAGCTGCTATGGCATATGGAACCGCTTGCTCCACAAACGGGTTCCTTGATTCACTGAAATACAAATTCATTTAACCATACATTTTCCAGAACAATTGCACTTTTCTGGCCCAGGGATATCTTTCTAGATAACCCTCGCCATGTTTGGTGCCTATTTGTTCTTTAGAAAAAAATTGAATTTGAATTTTGTTTTTTAATTTGCTTCAAATTTATATTTTTTTAGTGTTTTCAGATAGTTATGATATGTTGACGTCAAAAATAAATTTTTTTTTTTAAAAAAAAAAACATTATTTCAATGTATTTCCAAGCGAAAAACAATTTGAATTTTTTTTTTAACATAATATCAAACGGGCTCTAAGTGCTGGAAGTGCATAATCAGATTTATGTAGGTACTGTTGAAATGAATCAATAAGGAATACAAGGACTACCAGGGATCTCGAATGACAGTAAAACACAAGCACTTGATATAATCCACAAAAGAACTTGCCTTGAAGAGACACACTGAAGCATTAAATTCTTCAGTGACAATTTATACATGCTTTCTCTGGAGAGTTGGGGAGATGTTAATTTAACATCAGTCCAAACCTGACATGTAAGCAAAAATACTCAAAATGCATTCCAAAGCTTTGATCACGTTACGTATTTTTTTTTAAGAAAATAGCAGAGATAAATCAATTAAATGCATTGATTATCAAAGTTAGAGACTTTAATAGTATAATCTCAAAAACAACCAAAATAACGCTAAAAGATGACAAAAACTAAAAGAATCACTCACCCAGGCCCAGCTATCATGCTTGATTTCATCATAAAGAGGTTTAACAATGGCATAGAAACGAGCATTTGTGCTTAAAACAACTCCTGCGTTAGGTCTCTCCAAAATGAGGTATCCCCCAGTCATCAAAACCTTACCAGGAGCAGAAGCAACTCTGTTAAATCAACATCAACAACACCAGTCTCATCAAACATAAACCAAAAAAAACCCAGATCAAGAATTAACTAAGAAACAGCAAGCTTTAAAAAATGATACAGAGTCGGTTGACCCAGAAACAAAAAAAACGAAATTTAGGTTTCTTCACTATGTGTTTTCTTCTATCATAGCAGTAGTGTAGATTATAACTCTTTCAGTGATAAAGGAAGGAGATTCAAAGCATGGATTTTCTGGTTTTGCAAAAGAAATGAATAATAATAGTATTTAAAGTAAGGAAAATTGAACTTACACAGCCATGGCTAAGCTAGCTTCTTTGAAATTTGCAATCTGAGACAGGTGCAGTCAAAAGTTAAATCTTTCGAATTTCGTAAGGCAAATTGCGAGGAAGGAGGGAAAGGGATGTGGAGATTCAAAGGACGACCACCGCATCACTCAGGTGTTTGGTGTAGCATGTTTTTGTTTTATAAAAAAAATGAGTTTTTATTTTTATTTTACATTGATTTCTTAAATAATTTTATATTTTTCTAATATGTTATATTAAAAATAAAAATATTATTATAATACATTTTTAAATAAAAAATAATTTCTACTCTTTTATAAAATAATACGGTGAAAATAACTTTATTTTAAAAAGTTATCGATAAAAATGTCATATATTTAAAAAAGAAGGGAGAAAAAAAAAAAGAAATGAAAGAGATCTCAAAAGCAAACTTGAAAGCAACTATACACGTAATGTAAAAAAGCAAATGAAATTTTTGAAGAAATCTATGTTTTTTATTGATAATAACTTTTATTTTCTTACCTGTTATTGTGTATAATAATTTTTAAAAAATAAAAAATATTATTTTAATATATTTTTAAAATAAAAATATTAAAAAACAATCAAAATCAAACTCGCAAACAATCACTGAGTGCCTGTTTGGGAGTGTGGTTGCGATTACTTTTAAAAGTGTTTTTCATTTAGAAATGCATCAAAATAATGTTTTTTTATTTTTTAAAAATTATTTTTGACATCAGTACATCAAAATTATCTAAAAACACCAAAAATCATTTATTTAAAATAAAAAATAAAAATAAAAACTTTTTATTTTTTTTCAAAAGTACTTTCGAAAAGCTCCCCCAAACACCCCTTGAATTAGAAAGGAGATTTACCCGTATTCTCTTTTTAGTGTATTCTATGCATAAAATTTAGGTAGTACCCAATAGTGTAATAATAATTATTTTTAAAATATTTTGTATTTATAATCGCTTCAAGATAAAAAAAAAAAAAATAGTTTTAATTTTAGTACATGTAATCTCAAGACATTAAAAATAATTTTTTGTAAGTAAAAAATTATAAAATACAGTTTCTACCACAAAAATAAATAACTCTTTAATAGCTGATAGTATCCAAGTATATGAATTACAGTTTCCATCGCAGTGATTTTGTTTATCGTCGTCCTGGTGTATTTTTCATATTTAAAATGAGCTTTTATTTCATTTTTTCTGAATAAATTTAATGGTCCGCCTGTCACATCAAATTCAGCCATGGTTGACGATGTACTTCTCCACCTTCGTATTTATTTTCTTGCTGTAGTTTCTTGACTGTCAATGCGAGTGCACTTGATTTTTAAAATATTTTTATTTTTAAATATATTAAAATAAAATATTTTTAAAATTTATTTCTTATATTAGTATGTTAAAATATTTAAATATACAAAAAAATAATTTTCAGCTAAAAATAAAAAAATATTTTAATTTTCTGTAGAAAACCGTAATCCCAAACACCGCTTCGCCCCTTTGGTCTGGAGTTCTTAGGTTGTATTTTAAACTAAGGACCTCTTTGGAGGAGGACGGTTGCGGTTGCTTTTGAAAGTGTTTTTTGTTTAGAAATACATAAAAATAATATTTTTTATTTTTTTTAAATAATTTTTGACATCAGCACATCAAAATAATTTAAAAACACCAAAATTTTTTTATTTAAAATAAAAAAAATAATTGAATTTTGGCCAATAAAATTTTGACCGCAGTGTCAAACCGGCACTATGTGACGTTAGAATTTACTGAACTGATAATGTTGACTTTTTTTGTTGAAGTACTGTTCTCCGTGGAACGTGGATTGTTGACTTTCAAATTTAAATTATCTAAAAATGGGGAGAGAGTTTAACTAGTATATGGATGGTTATTCTCGAGAAGATTATTTTTATGAAGGGAGTTTTTCACGCTAATGTCTCAAAACGAAGACCGAGCTCGTGTTTTCTATATAAAATTAAATGGAATAAAAAGTAGCTAATTAATTGTTTTGTTTTAAGAAGAACATGGGGAAGAGAAAAGGCTAGTTAACATTTTACATTTTTTTTTCAAAAATATTTTTGAAAAAAATATTTTTTTTATTTTTTATTTTAAATTAAAAAATGGTGTTTTTAGATCATTTTCATATGTTGATGTGAAAATAATTTTTGAAAAAATAAAAAAATTATTTTGATATATTCATAAATAAAAATTATTTTTAAAACACAACCTCAATTATACTCTCAAAACAGTCGCTAAGACTTTATCTTAATTTCATACAAACTAGTCCTTCATAAATCTATCCCATTAAAAATATAATTCCATCAGAAATTTCTAAGGCATTGCTAACCAGATAAAACCCCAAACCTTTTTTTTGAAATAGATACATCATCACAACTTTTTAATTTGTATGACTTCTTATTCATTTATATTATTCATGGACATCTAATTTTATTTTTATAAATATTCTTTGAATTAAAAGGTATAAAATTAATAAAACCCTGAACATTTTTAAGATAATCAGCTATATAACCATTGCTTATGATATACAATATTAGTGAAAATATTTATGTACTTATTCGTTTAAATTTTATTTTTTTATTAAAAACTAAATTCACAATCCAATAGCTAGTTATCATCATTTGTTTAATTCAAACTCGACCTAAATTAATACCTTTCAATTATTATCAATTCCACAATTGTTTTTCCCAAATCTCCTCATTTTTTCATATTGACAAAATGTAATTGGCACCCCTTAAATAAGCCACAATTTCTTAAATTATAGCACGCCTAAGTTATAAAATCAAACTCAACATCATCAAAATGATAGTTAAAATCAATTTCTCTTGGATCTCAAAGAAACCTAGCATACAAATCATATGCCAGTACAATAAATTAAAAAAAATATTATAATTTTTTTATTCTTTTTTTTTTGGGTTGCTTCTATTTTGGTTAAATAGAAGAAGGAAAATTTGGTTAAAGTAAAAAAAAAATCATAAAAAAACTGAAACTATTTTTTAGTTTTTTAGTTAAAAACCAAGCCGAACCAAAACCTGCCGGTTTAAACTGGGCCTAGTTCGGTTTCAGTTTTATTTATTATTTTTGGTTTGATTGTTTTTATTGATAAAACCGAACTGAACACAAAATATGATCATCTTTTTTCAGCTGATGTTTTTGTTGCTATTTGTGATTTTTCTTATAGTATTATATAATACTTTTAAGGAATCATCTTAGCAATATAATCTTCTAGAGAATCATTTTAGCAATTTAATCTCCAAAACCTTAAACACCGCTACTATAAACATTATGATATCTAGAAAAAGATTTTGGTTTGGTGGGAGCGCACTTGACACCCTTGGATTGTTTTCACAATGGCCACGAGAGACTTTTAGGTGGACAAATTTGAATATGTCGTCTGCCTACACATGTATAGAAAATAACTCTGTAATTAACATTTCATTTAATCAAAATTATCATCATAATATATTAAAGTATTTTTTGCTAATTATGTTTTGACAGTAACACCTCAACAAGACCATTGAGAAATATATTTTTTTCAAATTAAATACATTTTTAAATCACACCACAACATAATTTAAAAAAAAAAAAAAAAACTAAAAGGCGCCGTATTGTATGAAGCACCTAGCAAGTGTCCAAAAAACTTGATGTGGACCAAATCTTTTGGGGTTTTTTTCAGCAAAAGAGAAGGAAGCTTCCTTCTTGTCAGCGAATCAACGCCAGGAGGAGCTGTGTTTGGGAAGCAATGTAAAAGTATTTTTTTTTAAAATGATTTATTTTTATTTTTATACTATACTGATGTAAAAATAATTTTAAAAAATATTATTTTAATATATTCATAAGTAAAAATCATTTTAAAAAACAACCAAAATCCCATCTCAAACAACATAATATATGTCTTAAACCCATGCAAATAAGAAAATCTGCACATGCCAGCAGGGTCTTGACCTGGTGGTCATGAAAGGCTTATCCCTTCTTCTCACACCAGGTTCAAGCCTTGTCAGACAAGTCTGTCACCCCCGCGGTGCCTTACATGCTCATTGAGTTTGCAGGATGTTCAGTGGGCCAGGGGATTGGATTTAATTGTGGTGCTCGTAAACTGGTCCGGACACCCCGGTTATCAAAAAACAAAAAAAAATCTGCACATTGATTGTCTTCCCGATGAACCTGGAGAAGCTTGTAATAAAATCTCCTTTTCAATAAACCTCTGATATCCTGAATCAGGGATAAACTGAGGAGATCAGCTGCTACACAAAATAAAATAATTTAATGTTAATTTTATATAAAAAAAAACTTGTTTAGCCCTTTTTTTAATGACATTTAAAGAAATAAAATGAAGGTAATACAGGATACAAAATAAATTGAATTTTATATATTCAAAACATGTGAATTCAATTTATTTATTGATTAAATTTAAATCACACTATAATTGAATTCAATTACATTAGATAATTGATTTCAAACAACCTATAAGGGTTTAGAAATTTGAGTTAAAAAAAACATCAGTAGTGAGTGAATTCAATTACATTAGCACACCAAGGCTAGCCTTGCTAGCAGCTTCCCCGAGATCATTTATCAGAACTCAGGCGAATCCCTACAGTTGCATTAATAAAAACAGATGCTTGACAAACATTAGATGAAATGAAACCATCCGCAGAAACCATCAGTTTCTATCTGTAGACCGTTCAAACATTTCGCTCAAGTAATAAATAAATAAATAACAACAGCCCTTAACATTCAAACAACAAACTATTCAAACAAATACAATTCACGGAGAATTCAAAGCAAAATGCAAAATGGGTCCAATACTGTTTGTTATCCATTTAAAACTACCTATTATATAAATCAGAGTATACAAACATAGAGGTGAGATAACAAGACCAGAAGAAATCCTATAGTCGCCGTGAGAGCCAGAGTTCAACTCTACCAAAGGTCAGTTTGCAACTGCATTCTATGGATTTTGAACCTCATTATGTATACATATCAGGGTAACAAAAAGATGGGGAGAACAATAACGAGCAATTTCTCAGTAGTCATAATAACATGAGCTGCCTGAGTGAAGGTGTGCATAGAAATCTTTCAGATGTGTCAGGTGGAAATATTTCAGGCGTATGATGGAGCCAAACATTCGTCAACCATATCCACCAGGTTTGGGTTTTCCAATGCTGCGGCTACTCGCTCTTTATCATTTAGCTGTTTATTAACTGCACAAAAGATAGATCAGGATAGAGAACAAATGCCACTTTATAATTCATATGCACTTTTATCAAGTTAGACTTTGCATGCCACCTACAAGGAAAAAGAAGGAGGCTCACATCACAGGAGTTCTAAAAAAATGATGCTACTCAGTAATCCAGGAAGTGCTCTGTGAAGATTCCCACAACTCATGTTTCGAGAGCTTGATAGGTCACAGAAATAAGGAGGTGAAAAAAAAGGAAAAAGAAAATTGGTTGTCGTTATTTCTAGAGGCCAGCTATCTGATTAAGGATTCAAAACCAATGCCCGTGGTATAATACAGCATCCTCAGGCTTCAAAACATTAGCTTCAGGGTACGTAATACAAGGACACGACCATGCGGCTTTTATTGTTTGGATAGGGAAAGAAATTCTAACAAAAAGAGAAGGAAAAGAAGCACAGAACAGAGAATAAGGCTTGTTAAAAATTTAATAAATGGGGCAAATCTATCGCGGGCATTTGAACTGCCACCCAGCCACAAATTAAAAGCATCCAACAGCTGATTCCCTCCACCCCAAGATCTCAGAGTGATTACCTGCAGATTCAGTTGCATGAGTTCCTGGTGCAACCCTGATATCCACCTAAACAACATTGGGAAATATTGGTGAGAAGGAGAGGAAAAAAGGCAGAGGGTGATGCGCTACAAAACTACAATTAGAAGTATGAGAGGGACATGAAGTTAAGAATTATTGGGCCAAAAGTAGCTGTAAGACCAGAACTGCAACACTACAATTTTAAGTATCAGACAAAATTCAAAGTTATCAGCAAAACATTGACTTGGGATGCTCCAACCACATATCGTTTCCAGAGTCCTAATCATATAGGAGATAATAAGCTACAGCATGTACTTCAACAATCCCTAACTCCAGCAATTATAAATTAACATTGATGTACGAGTTAAAAGTTTTCTGAACTATGCAGATAATCTGTGATGTTCAATCCATTTTAGGACATAATGGTCACTAAGAAATCATTGCTTTATCAAATCATTTGTTCCATGGCCGTGACACTTTTACAAGCGGTAAGAAATCTTCCTTTAATGGAGTAATGAGTAGGGTTTGTGGAACAAAACTTCCTCTATATAACTATAAAGCATAATGTTGACATTCCAATCAGGAAAACTTTTTCATCTACTTTATCTTAGTCTATTGTGCTCCCTCATTCCTGGTGCTGACGAATCACATAACTACAGTTCTTGCATATGGATTTGCTGCAAGCCAGTCAAGTGGGCATTCACAAATTACTCCAGATATATTTGTGGTAGAGGTCAAAATTTCATAAATAAATAACAGCTACAAAATGCCACAATATAAGGAATGACAGGAAATCAATTTTAAGCAATTATGTTCCTAACATTCCTAACAATACAAAGCCACCAAGCTTTTCTAGATAAGCTTAGTTGTGTATTCCGTTGACTTCAACAATATATCTATCCTCAACCCAAGTTCATAAAAAGGGCATATCTCAGTATGCATGATCAGATTTAGGTTCATGAATGACTATTCATGTAAAATCGGGGGAGGTGATATGACCTTGCAACATCCATTAAAGGAACTTAAACAAAACTGCCAATCACAAATTGTGGTCTGCCTCTGCTACAGAAACAGATAACAAAGCTGAAAACCCAGTTAACAAATACCTTGTAGCGTTGTGGCAGGCTTCTCATAAGTTTCACTCTCAAGCAAAGACCAATGACGGTTGCCATGCTACAATGTTCAACTGTTGGAGTGAATGTCACCCTGAATAAGAGAAATATCATAAGGTTTTATTTGAATTTCAGTTATATATTAAAAGGAAGGACAATGACGTAAGAATAAAAAGAATTGAGACGACAGTCATTGTTACCTGACATGACTGTTATTGTCATCTACTTCAATGGCATCCTCCGTTATCACTTTAAGCTCTTCCAAAGAGTAAGGATGCTCCGGATCCTTTATGTCTCTAACATGATTTAAGAATGTTAAGAAAATAATCACTCTAACAAATCTTGATTCAAACTACCGAAAGCATCAATCCTTTCTAAATTACTTAGCATTGCTTGCGCCAACTCCTCATCCACCGACAGTAACATATTTTTTCATGTAGCGTATTTGGGGTTAATTCTTACACTGTCCAGCCCCGTTCCCAGCAAAAAAAAATCATCAAATCTTTTGTCTTTAGAAGCAATAATATTTTGATCGCTTTTGAATCAAACATAAGAAGAACATCCCGGGAAAAAAAAACTAAACTTTACAACTGAATTAAGAAAATAATAATGAAAAGGATATCAAAAACTTCAATTTGATCAATAGGCTCAACAGCATGCTCATCATCACCAACACTTGGAGCTCTTCGAACCCGTCTCTGCTTCTTCTCATAAATTACTGGGTTGGCGTTGATTAGCCCAGAGACCATTTCTTTTCTTCTTCTTTTTTTCCTACTTAAACCCAAAAAAACAAAAACAAGAACCAGAACCAGAACCAGAATAATGCAATACAAAACGTAAATAGTAACCAACACCCAGACAGAATCAGAGAGAGAGAGTTATCGACGGAGGATGTCCCGATGATTTTTTTGGACTTCCTTTTGCAGGCTGGAGCGGTGAAACCTTTACGGCTCTCTCAAGGCGCGGTTTGTTCTAGTTATTAGATTTCTTGGGCCTTCGACAAAAGTATGGGTTGGGCCAGACCTTTGTTTGGGCTCATGAAGGATTCAAGCACGTTCTCTCCATCTTCAATATGATATTACACCATGTATTATTAACTATACAATGCCCCCGCGCTTCGCCGCGTGCGGCACAATATTTTTTTAATGTAAAAAATATTAATTGTGTGTATTTTTTATTATAATATAAATTTAGCTAAAATAATAAATCTGTGCAGAATTCATGTCAAGTGCAAGTTTTTTATAAAATATATGAATTTAAAATCGATATAAATTTATCTGTTTAGTAGTTTCAAACGAAATAACCAGCATAAATTTATCATCATCATTAAAAAAGCAAGAAAACTCGGATATCTGAATTATTAAGTTCACTGTATTAAGATTAGTTCATTTTATAATTCAATTTAAATTAAACAAAAATAAAATATAAATTGTGAAAATACATACAATAATCAAATAAAAAAATAAGTTGTTAATTTTCTATCAACAAAAAGACGAAAACATAGATTGAAAATTCATCCTGACGTTATTGCCATTATCATTGCTATTAAAGCTAAAATTATTACTAACATTACTGCCAAAACAATTAAAATAATTAAATTTCCATGAAAAAAAAAATAGCAAAAGATTTTATGAAAAAAAAAAAAAACAATAACTAAAATTATCATTATTATTGCATAAATAATAAAATCATAAAAATCATATAATCTAAAGAACAAATAAAGAAACAGAAAACAAAAAAAAAACGAATAAAGGGAAAAATAGAGTAATATTACTTTTAAAATGATCAACGATATAAATTAAAATTTCAGGAAAATCTTTTAAAAAAATCAAAATATTTTTATAAAAAAAATAATCACTAAAATTATCATTATTATTGGTTTGGAGATTAGTGAACAAAAAAACGTATAAGAAAAAAAAAAAAAAATAATAAATTGGTTCGGAGATTAGTCATGGTGTGTCCACGCTGGCCTGGACACCCCGATTATCAAAAAACAGATTTGGTCCGAGGAGTAGTGGTAGTACACTTGAGCTGGCCCGGAGATCGTGGTTATAAAAAAAATATATAAGTGAAAAAAAGAGCTAAAGCTGGCTGAGAGACCATGGCTACAAAAAAATATATAAGCGAAAGAAAACAAAAAAAAAAGTATAAGCGTGAAAGCACTGTAGCAATCCATATTGTTTTTAAAAAAATTCGGCCCAAGAATTAGTCGTGATGTGCTTAAGCTGGTCGGAGATCCCTGTTATAAAAAAAATGTACCAGCAGGAAAGCATTTTAGAAGAAAAAAAAATGTAGGTCCGG
This sequence comes from Salix brachista, assembly GCA_009078335.1. NCBI lineage: Eukaryota > Viridiplantae > Streptophyta > Magnoliopsida > Malpighiales > Salicaceae > Salix > Salix brachista. The sequence continues at coordinate 7,989,077 of CM018574.1, read as the reverse complement.
GGATTGTCGTGGTATGCATAAGTTGGCCTGAACACCCTGGTTATCAAAAAAATTTGGATATGGAGATTAATCGTGGTGCATTTAAGCGAGCTCGGACACCCCGATTATTAAAAAACAAAAAACCAAAAAAATATATAAGTAGAAAAAAAAATATGTAATAAGAAAAAATGAAAAAAATAATAATTAAAAAATACAAAAAAAAGGCAAAAAAAGAAGATGCAAAAAACGGAGGAAAAAAAGAAGAAAAAGAATAATTAGGAAAAAAAAAAGCAAAAAAAAAAAGGAAGAAACAAAAAAAAAAAAAAAAAAAAAAAAAAGAAGAAAAAAAAAAAAAAAAAAAAGAAAAAAAAAAAAAAAAAAAAAACCTACTATTGCAATCCACAGTGCACTGTGTCTGTGTGCACAATGCACAGTAAAAAACCTACGGGTTTATATATACTAGCTAATTGCCCGCGCGTTGCCGCGGGTATTTTTTTGTATATAATTTAATATAATTAAATCAACAACGATAAATTTATATGATATAAGTAAATAAAAATTATAGATTAAAAGATAAAATGTTTAAAATTTTGAGTTGAGTTTGTCACGTAAGCATAGATTACATCTTTTAGAATATAGGTATTGCGTCATAAACGATCACAAAAGAGCGCGCACTAACATTAGAAAAAAGAGCAAAATATTTGAATAAGAAAAAAAAATTACTGAAATCATTATTGTGTAGATAATAAAATTATAAAAATCAATTAATAGAAAGAGCAAATAAAAAAAAAAGGGAAAAGGAAGCAATATTAATTTAAAATATTATAACAATAGCAACATCGGAGTCTTAACATCTAAAATTATTATTGTTGCTAGAATAAAAACAACAAAAATTATTAAATTATACCGAGGGAAAAAAATAAAAAGCATGAACAAAACAGCAAGCAAGAAAAACCAATTAAAAATTATTATTATTATTATTCTTATTATGAAAGAATAAATAATCACTATTATTATAATAATAGAATACATAATCACTATTATTATAATATTAATAATAATCACTATTATTATTATTCTTATTATAATTATTATTATTATGTTAATAATGAAAGAAACAAAAATAAATGAAAGACTAAAAATATCCCAGAAACTTTAACAAAAGATAAAAAAAAAATTATCATTGCTATTACTGGCAAAAAAAAAAAATATCAAATTATCGGGAGGGAAAAAAAATAGCAAAAGAGTAAGAATGAAAAATAATTAAATCATGATTATTATTATTATTATTATTATTATTATTATTATTATTATTATTATTATTATTATTATTATTATTATTATTATTATTATTATTGTGTTAAATACACTTATATATACATGGACAAAAGTAGGGATTAAAAAAATAAAAGTGTAAGGGCTGAACTGAAAATCAAATATAAAGGGATTAAATTAAAAAATTAAAAGTCAAAGGGCTGAAATACAAATTACATTTATTGTGAATTGAAATCAGAGGACAAAATTGCAAAAATCGGAACTTTTGTACCGAATTGATTGAGTTATATACAGCAAACCCGGAAATTGAAAGTAGAAGGACCGAAGTGAAACTTTCACATTCAATCAATTAAAATCGGAGGACCCAATCGAACAAAATCAAAACTTATATCAAAGAAATGAGGACCAAAAACGAAATTAAAAGTAGAGGGACCGAAGTGAAAAGTAACGCAATATGGGGGACTCTCCTGCACATTGACGTGCAGGAGAGAGAGAAACGTGGCCGGCGGCTTTAACCGGCCTCCGCCGCGTCCACGGACATTTGGTGGTTACACGCACCACCGCGGGAGGAATACCACGCGGCGGCGCATCGATCTAGCCTCTGGTAGACAATTTCCGGCCACCGTAGGAGGCCGCACGCGCGACCTTAATAGGGTGTGAGGCGAAAAACCGTCTGGCGCGTGCGCCTCATGCCCTGACAGACACCGATTAAAAAATTCAAAAAATAGAGCCAATTACCGTTCTAACCCTGTACCCAATTCAGTGTTTTTGTCTTATTAGGGGCTAGAATCGTATTTAGCCATTTCAGAAAATATAAAAAAAAAAAGAAGTTGCGGCGGACCGGACCGGGCCGGCCGCGTGCAATTACGCCGGTGCCCCTCAGCCGGATGCCTTTTTTTGTCTTATTACCGGGGGTTAAAGCGTGATTACACTGTTCATAGCTGATTATTTTTTTTTAAAAAAAGAAAAAACCAAAATTAGCCCGTTTTACACCCACCTTTTGCCGCGCGGCCGAGGGCCATTTTCGCCTCCACACTGCTCGAATCCACAATGATCTGTGAGAGGCTCCACAGTAAAAACACCATGCCCTTTATTTGTTTTGTAATAGTAATTATCCAAAAAACTAATCCCTAGCGATAGCGAAATCACGTGTAGTTAGGACACATAACTAGAGCCACGCGCTCACATTATGCCGTCTTTTGGCGGTGCATACGATTGGTTTTGGTGGTTATAGTCGTGATCCCACCGTATCTTTTAATTTAATTTAATTTGTCATAATATTTTTTTTTATAAGGGTTTGTTTTGGTTTTATAAATATTTTTAATTTCATTTTTATAATTTTTTAAATTCATTTTTTTTAAAAATTGATATTTATTTTACTAATTAAATTGCATTCTCATTGGGTTTTTTTTTATCAAATTTTATTCCCATTGTTTTTGTTATTTTTATAGGTTCTTTTATTAATATTTTTCTACTAATCTCATCTTTCAAGATTAAATTAGTTTATAATTTTGTTTCTTGGTTGAATCTAAGTTCAGAATTTCAAACGATGTCTCTTAGAAATTAAATCAGGTTTAGAGATTTGTTAGGTTTAGCCTTTTTTTTTTCTTTTTTAAATTGATGTTTTCTTATTTTTTCTTTTGAAATCCTTTTTTTTTTTTTTTTTAACTTTCACTTTCTTATTTTTCTCGGTTTAGTTTTATTTGGCTAGCCCTTCTATTTCTTCGCTTTTATTTTTTAATCTATAAGTAATATATCATATTACATATAATTTTCAATTTCGCCACTTATAATTTTTTAATCTTTCAATTTTGATCATAATTTTTTTAATTGCAATTTTTTTCTCAGGGATATTTTTTATTTCAAACTTTATCCTTATTGAGTTTTTTTCTATTAGATTTAAGCCCTATTTTCCACCTATTTTTGTTTCTGCAATTTTCTTTGTTAATAATCTTTTAAATGATTTCATCATTTAAAATCATATTGGATGGCATTTAACTTCTTATAGTAGAATTTATCTTGATGGAAAAAATAATTTCAAAACGATTTTATTTTTAGATTTAATGATAATCTCTGAAATCTTGATAGTTTTTTTAGATTTATAAAGATTTAGATCTCCTTTTGAACCTTCATCACTTTCATCGTGTAAACTTTTGCAACCACCTTTGAACTTTCATCCTTTTGTTTTGTTGTTAAAGGTGATGGATCCCTTTCACAAGGACGGGGCATGGCTAACATGCATGAACTTGTAATGGCATGTATACTTTGTTCGGAAAGGTTGGAAAGGGGGGGCTGCCACCGTTTCGAACATGCAACCACCGCATCTGAAAAGTCAGTCCGGCCGCTTGATCAGCGGGATTTGACAGAAGATTTGTAGCAAGGAATGAGGCTTCTAGGAAGCTTCTCCAGCTAACACGGAGGAAACCTGTACTCTATTTCGTGGATAAGGACAATGTTATGTTGTCTATTCAGCACGAACACTTGCGAAATGAACAGATTTACAGGTGCTTGACTTAAATAAACAAATTCATTACAGCCAGTTTTGATGACTACTGTGTTAGATCACCCATATGATTATTCATTCTATCAGGGCATGATAAAATTGAAACATCACCTCCCGTACTGTTGTTGTCTTTCAAAAATAGTTAAACTCGAAGTTTCATATTCAAATCCGAGAATAGATGGTCTCAGGATTGTAGAGCTTGGAAGTTCTGCTACAACGTCACCATATATCTAGCTTCTAGGAAGCCATTTCCACTTTTAAGTGAAATTTATCCAAACCCAATATTTGCTTCGGAAAAATTCCTGCTTGCTCTGGTCATTTCTTCAACGTATCGTAAGCTATGAAGATCCCGAAGCTAATGTTCTCCTTCCTTCTCCTGGCCTTGACAGTAATATCATTTCAGACGGCCATTGACGCTCAAGGTCCTAAAGACGCGGTGGTTGATTCAAATGATAACGAGGTTCTCATGGGTTTTGATTATTACATCGCCGTCACCAGTCCATTTGATGGGATGTCTCTAGCCAGGGAAGCCAGCTGCCCGCCTCCTGTCGTGCACCGGAACAATCTCTCTTTGCTTCCGATAAAATTTTCGTCGGCGGCCGATTCCAACGACAACGTGGTCCGAGTAGACAGTAATCTAAACTTGGAGTTCAATGTCGAGCTCAATAAGAGTGCTTGTAACGTGCCGACCATCTGGAAAGTCGAGTTCAATGCATCCATGCAGCAATGGCTAGTTACGATCGGTGGAGATCGAAGTCATAATCGGTTTCAGATTACCAGGGCATGCCCGTACAGAAAATATTTCTACCAGCTTCGTTACTGCCCGTATCTCGGCTCCATCCAATTCCCATGTGTTACAGTTTGCTCTCTTTTCAAGAATGGATTAAGCTATCTGGCTCTCAATGGCGATCCTATACCAATTGTGCTGGGGCAGCTCGGATCTTCATCCTGATGCTATATATTCTAGAATATTACCATCTTCGAACTTTTTTCCATGTAACAGGGGGCTGCATAGCTAGGATACACTTTTGCTGGGGGCTGGGGGACTAGGAAATACTCTTGAATAAATAAATGAATAAATAAATTCCAAGCTTTTGCATTTGATGTGGTCGATCAAGAATCTTCTGCGAGCCCTTTAGTTTCTTTGGTTTGTATGAAAACTTGTCTTGATTGCCATAGTTTTTAACTTAAACAAGTGGTTCATGTGGTTCTTTGCAGTAACCTGGTCAGCTTGGCTCTTCAAAACTGCTATCGTTCTCCATTGAAGTGCCTCAGTCCTGATCCAGAGAGCACCGACTCCATACAACCCCGCAGGCAAACTTAATCATGGAATCATGTTTTTGATTAACAATTAAGAAATCAAGAACATGCTGGCGCTTCTCATGAGATGGAATGGCTCTTCTCTAGACTATGAGCTTAGGCCTGCCGGTGTTGGTTAGTGTTTTAGGTTGTAGTGACTGTTTCGGTGTTTAACATTTTAATAGTATTTTTCAAAATATCTGATTTTTTTTAAATCATAATTTTTTAGTATTTTTAAATTATTTTTATATGTTCGAAAATAATTATTTTAATATATTTTGAACAAAAAACACTTTAAAAATTAACATCTATCTTATCAAATAGGCACTACATGTGGATTGGAATTTTTTTTTTCTTATAATTTTTTTTTTTTTTTTTTTTTTTGGGGGGGGGAGGGGATAATGCACGGCCGACAAGGGTATTTTTTCTACTTCTCTTCTTTTTTATTTCAAACTCTTCCCCTGCGTGTTTTCAAAACAACCATTTGGTTTGTTTTTCTATTAAATTTGATCTTTTGCTTTTTTCATTGTTATCTATTTTATTTTAAATAATATATAAAATTGAGATTTTTTGTTTCAATTTAATTATCCTTTGATTTTTTTCACATTTCAGATTGGGTCCCATTTATTTTTATTGCAAAGTTTTTTAATTAAATTATCTTTCCAATTGCATTCCTCAATATCTTATATAATTCTCCTAATTGGATGAAATCCAGCTTATGATTGGATGACAGTTTTTCTTTCAGCTTACAAGGAAAGAATGTAAATATATGATTACACATCGTTCCTTGACAGCTATTTGAGCACACGGCGACCGTCTACACTTCGTTTTGTAGCTTTCTATGGCTTCTTAGCTGCTGCAAGTTTTTTTATTCATCTCCTGGTAACAATTGACATCTGAATTTACGAACAGTGAAGTTGACTGGTCAAAAGTCAACTACTTGTGTCTTCGTATCAATTCATTTTGGCCAAAATTCCAATCTATTAAACTCCTGCGACCTGGTTAAATAGCAGAACCAGTAGCTATCACAACAGAGTTGCTTAGTGTAAATTGGCATTCTCTCTTCTAGCAAATCACCTGCCACCTGCAAATTCTCAGAAGCAGCTACAGTATCTGCAGAATGGTCAATCAACAGAGAAATCGAGTGCTCCTGCAGTAACCCGGAACTGACATTAGGCTAGCAAGTTCTACAAGCTGATGTCTGAAAGCTGTAAACAACTTCATTACTAAGAAAGATTGAGGACATGGTTTCTCAAACCTCCAACATAAAATCCACAAGTTTCCAACAGGACAAAGTGGATTAAGCCCGCATTCATTATTGGTAGGATGAACTTGGCTAAATAATGCGACTGTCAGCTTCTTTTTGTTGGATGAAGGATCCTCTTAATGAGAGAAAGCGAAGGCTTAACAACCAATTGAAAAACAAGGATCGATTGTTAGAAAGGAATTCCAAAGAGATTTTGAACTCATCAGGCGAATGATTTGACAAGATCGTGTTATATAGTGAAAAGTCAAGGTGCGAGTGATGTGCTTAATTTTGTGTCCAGACAAGGGCAATATTACAAACCCATTCCCATCCCAGGATGCAACCTGCAAATAGAAAAATCGACGGTACTTTTTAAAATTTCCTTCGAGGATTTTGGAGGCCCTGTTCCAAAGATCATAGAACCCTAAAAATGTTATTTACACATGCGTAAATGTAAACAAAAACGTGTATTAAGAAGAAAAAAATAAGAAAAATTCCTTGAACCTAGAAAATTCAGCAAATATTTTTTTATGACCCCACCAAGAAGCAGAACATGACCGTGTATTAAGAAAAATCCTTGAGCCTGGAAAAATTTAGCAAACCTACAGTATAGAGATACCAGAAGACATCTCGTACATGTGGCTGCATTTATGAGCAGATGGACCACCAATCTAAACACAAACTACATATTCAACTGTAACCAATCCATACATGAGGGCTATCATACTTAACCTACATAGATCATCAAAAATATCTGAAGAGTTTCTTTCAGTTTTCAATAAGTTCCTCTAAATCGTGAGATGAAACCCTTTCGTTAGTTAATCCTTTAAAACATGAGGTGCTTGTGCCTTTGTTACTCATTTGGGTTTGGAGATATGACCAGGTTAGTTTTTTTAACAAAAATTACTAAAGTAAATGATCAGACCAAAATAGGCAGTCATGATTACAGAAAACACAAAAAGTGATCGGTTGCATAATTACCTCGTACGGTATTTAATTTACATCCATTTATTTTCTACCTCAACCACTGAATCAGAGAAGAAGAGCTATCATAAAGCATGTCAGTTCTCCCTACACAATGTCATCTTCCCCACCAATAGTAAGCAAGTCTGAAGGAAGTGAAGCGGGATCAAGTTCCCAACAGTCCTTTAAATTGTCAGCAACCTCGTCACCAGAAAACTTTCTTGAAGGAATCTGATGTGAAAACAACCAAATATCGGCTTTTTCAAGCAATCTAATAGCGTGGCACCCAATCTCTCGTCGCTTAAATACAGTCTTATACCCATCAACCTTCTCAAGGTAGGCCACGCTCAATCCATGCATCTCACTGTAGGTGGTTAACAACACAACAATGTCATAGCATCGCTCATCGCTGGCTGACAGATTTCTTCCTTCTGCACCTGAAGTTGCTTTATAAAGTGCCCACACTGAACCCTTCTTAGGATAAATCCTATAAAGTTCCCTTGCTTCCCTTTCACATTCCACAGTATGTGAAAAGTTATTAACAGAGTCAATTATCATCGTCCTGGCAACTTTAAATCTCCCACAAGACACATGAAGTCCCATTTTCTCCCAAATTAACACCTCGTCTCCATACCTTTGAATATCCAACCAACTCAAGTTCACTTTAAAGGGATTCACTGAAACAACTTCATCAATCAAACCATAATGTCTCGGCATTCCATCATCATCATAAATAGCCCAAACCTGCCCTTTCTTAAATCTCCTCTCCACTCTATCACTATCAAAATCAAAGAAATTTGAATACCCCACTGCCATACTGTCCCGATCCCCCCTTGAATTCTTGTGCCTCGCCATTTGCAAACTCGCGCTCTCCCTTGATGCACCTTGCCACATGATTTCCATTCTTCTACTTGTCTTTACAGCTTCCCTTGTCTTGGTTTCCATATCCCCACTCTTCTTTGATGCTCCACCTTTTTCAGTCTCCAAATCCCTGCTCTTGCTCAAGACTAGACATATTTCCTTCCCCTTCAGGTTCACCTTCTCCTTCTCCGTCACCTTCACCTTCACCTTCTCCTTCTGCTTCTCCTTTTCTTCAACATCCTTTTGCTTCTCCTTCAACTCAACCTTCTTTTGACTAGCCTTTTTCTTTGCTTCCAACTTCATTTCTGCTAATGTCATCGTTTCATCAGAAAACTTCACCCTCTTCAGCTTTGATCTCTCCAAAACCTCATCAACAGTGCTCGTTCTCCTCCTCAAACCACCGGTCCTCAATTTCCCACCACCCCATTCTCCAGAAATTACTTCATTCACATTCAAATTCACACCTCCTGCACTTTCAGCATCCAATTCTCTCCTTGACCCCGCACTGACCCCTTCCCCAGAACTCCCAATTCCCTTGACACCAATATCTTTCCTCCTTTGCCTCTCACTCCAAACTACAACCTCAGCTTCCTCTTTGTCCCCTTCTTTTACCTCAACAGCCTCAAAACTCTTCTTACAACTAGGACACACCAAATTATGCCCCAAATACTGTCTCTCAAACTGATGCAAAAGCCTACACCGCGAACAGGCAGTCCAAAAGGTCTCCACAGCAGAATTATCACTAACCCTCTCGTCCTGAAGCCGTATCCTCAACCTCAAATCATACTCTTTCTTCCTAATCTTGTCAGACAAGACTCTAAACCCTTCAGCAACAAGCTTAAATGCCTCTTCGCATCCTAAAAATGGGTTCTTATCAGGGTGTAAGACTAAAGCTAGTTTCTTGTATTGTTTCTTTATAGTGTTCATATGAGAGAAGGGTTCTACCTGGAGAATCTTGTACCAGTCTGTGATGTCTGAATTTTGGGCCTTGGAGGCGACACGGAGAATCTTCAAGGCTGTCAGCATTGAAGAGAGTCCATCGAGTTTTGGAGAGATACGGTGGGCTTTCTTGGCGTGTTTGAGGGCTGATTTGAGGTTTGAGCTGGTAAATTTCGTCTCTGCTATTGTTCTGAGACGCCTTGCTTCTTCTTCTTGATCTGCCCTTGTTCCCATTGATTATTGACACGCAGACACAGGCAAGCTGAGAGAAAGAGGAGAGAAAATGGGTGGGGAAGGCTTTCTTCTTCTTCTTCTTCTTTCCCTTTCCTCCCTTTTCTTTTCTTTAACAATGAAAGCAAAGCCACGACAGAAACAAAAGAAAACGTCGAGCAAACTTCACTCTCGCCGGGAGCAAATACAGTAGCTTCTTTTTTTTTTTTAAGTTATCAAATGGGCTATATAGGCTTTGATTAGTAGTATAAAGGAAGCAGATGGTAGCAGTCTAATGCCATTTCCAAAGCCAAAATTCTAGCACCAGAGAATAACCCATAACAGGTAGATAAAGCTTGGTGGCCTCGGCCCATACACAACCAGCACCGAAAACCTTAACAGTGGCTAAGCTATGGATGTGGAAACTCTTCGTTTATATTGTTCCGTTGTGGATTGGGTTAAAAGAATTTTTATGTGATAAAAAACATTTTGATATTTTTATTTAGTATTTTTAGTGGGTTAATTTTTTTCAAAAAATAACTCAATTATTCAAATTTAAAATTAAACTATATTGAAGTTGTTCGGACGTGAATCAATTGATTTGTTTGTTCAGAAACAACTTTTAGATCAATAAAAATAATGATAATAAAATTTAAAAACACTTGATAAAATCACAACTGCTGCTGTATAAAATTTCTCTGAATGTCAAAATTGAACATCTTCCATAAATTTGTTTAGTATTTTTGAATTAGAAGATTAAATTCTCTCAAATAATTTTAAAAATATATTCCTATATCGATTTGATGTGTTTTTATAAATTTTATTGGATAATAGCCCTAGGTTTGAACCCAAAAATCTTTTAAAATGAACATATATCTTTTAACCATAATATTAATCTTTTATAACTAATAAATCCCGCACACATAGCAGACTCCATTCGTCTGTGCTTAATGTATTTGTTTGCTACCATATATATATATATACTAGATAATTGCCCGCGCGTTGCCGCGGGTATTTTTTTGTATATAATTTAATATAATTAAATGTACAACGATAAATTTATATGATATAAGTAAATAAAAATTATAGATTAAAAGATAAAATGTTTAAAATTTTGAGTTAAGTTTGTCACGTAAGCATAAATTATATTTTTTAGAATATAGATATTGCGTCATAAACAATCACAAAAGGGTGCGCATTAATATTAAAAAAAAGAGCAACATATTTGAATAAGAAAAAAAATAAATGACTGAAATCATTATTGTGCAGATAATAAAATTCAAAAAATAAATTAATAGACAGAGTAAAAATAGGGAAATAGCAACATCGGAGTCTTAACATTTAAAATTATTATTGCCGCTAGAATAAAAATAACAAAAATTATTAAATTATACCGAGGGAAAAAAATAAAAAGCATGAACAAAAGAGCAAGCAAGAAAAACAAATTAAAAAATTATTATTATTATTATTATTATTATTATTATTCTGAAAGAATAAATAATCACTATTATTATAATAATAGAATACATAATCACTATTATTATAATATTAATAATAATGACTATTATTATTATTATTATTATTATTATAATTATTATTATTATGTTAATAATGAAAGAAACAAAAATAAATGAAAGCCTAAAAACATCTTATAAACTTTAACAAAAGATTAAAAAAAAAAAACTATTATTGCCATTACTGTCAAAAAAAAAATTATGAAATTATCCGGAGGGAAAAAGAACATTAAAGAAAGAGCAAGCACGCAAAACAATGTAATTATTATTATTATTATTGATATTATTATTATTATGTTAATAATGAAAGGAAAAAAACAATGAAAGACTAAAAACATGCAAGAAATTTTAACAAAAGATAAAAAAAACAAAAACAATTTGCTTACTGGGCTAGGTAGGCAAATTGCTTGTCTTGTAAATAAAATCCACAAGGCAAAAGTACATAATGACCAAAGGACAGCAGCATCTATGAAAAGAATGTGCTTCACAAATGAGAATATTTTTGTTCCTCACATTTACACACCTTGCACTCATGTTTTTAGCCTAAACCATTAAGCTTCTACCACGTCAAATCGAGGTAGCTGTAATTTAACAGATACTAAGCCAATCGGCAATCCAATGTCTAGTTGAAATAGGCTTACATTTGACCGGACAATGTCGTCGGAATGAAGCATAAGAACCAGGTGGCTCTTCACTTGTAGGCCAGTTACTTCGAGCCAACGACCAGCGCATGCCCCGTGCAATAGCAGCACGCGTTTCTTTTATAACATAATGTTCGTTCTTGCCAATGGATTCCAGATACCGGTAATATCACAGATATTTGAGCATACCACGACCTTCCACACTAAGCCTTGTAGCTTGCAATTGCTTCTTTTTCGGTCCCTTTAGCTGATGCAACTTTTTATTCATCTGCCAGTAACAAATGAAATTTAAGGTTAGAAAGAGTGAATCTGGAAATCTTGGTATCTTTGAAACACAAGCATGGGTATGCACGCCAGTGAAAACTGCAAACTAAAAAGAAGATAGAACCATCGATAGACCTTTCCAAGGAGTCTCCTTTTTAAGGAAGTAAACATTTTAGAGAGCCATGATGCAAAGTAGAGTCAAAAGCAAACATCAACCAGCCATTCACCAAAAAGTATAAAAACACTCTCAAGTTGCGTAAGCATTTTAGTTGACCTAGATTGTGTTGGATGTTTTTTTGGAACATGTATATTTAGAACCATGAACTTTGGCTAGTTATTGAAAGGGAAAGAATCGAGAGCAATAAGTATCTATCCCATTTTTCTCTGACAATACTGAGCAATTGAAATTGAAAACCCTCACCAATATAGGAGGGCAATGACATTCTAAGGGATGACTCCAAAGCACCCTGTTAGATAGGGATCTATGTAACAAACAAAAATTTAGCTCAAATGGAGACAGCCTTGTCCCACGAATAGTACCAACTCAATGGTGCATCATGAAACATTGAGGTCATGCTGTGTGAGGTAATCATGCCACCACTCAATTTAAACATTTACTCTTATTGATTCATTTATTTGCTCGCTTTCATGTGTTGGAATGGAAAAACCAACCTTTACACGACGCTGATCTTGAACTACTTGTTTAGCACGGGCCCTAATTTCATCAGGATCAATCTTGGATTGGGGACGCACCACAAAATCCAAAGGTGTTGCTTCTGGCCTGGATGCATGTTGTTTGTCTGAAGATTGACTGGACCTCCGTTCCCTGAATTTTTTATTGATGTAAAATGAAGATTAGAATAGAGAAAAATGGCAGAAAAAAAATCATAGAAGCAAACAGGCACAAGATGTTGTTTAAGTAATCATCAGCAAATATGTTAGGAACAGGAGTGATCATCTGACACATATTACCGTGAAATATCCAAATCAAGATCTCCATCCCTAGATTCCATTCCAGCAGAATTATTTGATGGCCTGAGATTCAAACAAATATACAGGAAGAAAAATTGTAAGGCATAGACACATGAAACTCACATTTACAAACATCCAGCAGTAATAAAAGTTGGCAGTGTGAGAAAAGAGAAATACCTTCTCACTGTTGGCCTTCTGAAGGCCCGATCATCTTCAACATTTCTCATGTCCTCAAACCTTGTACTCTTATTAAATATTGGCCGACTCTATATTCATTAATTTCAAAAATGCAAGAAAACATCAATACTTCAGATACAAATCTTCTTACTGCACATATTTTCGAATTAATGAAAAAGATGTTTTTTTCAGTAAAATAATACCGATAAGGAAAAAAATTCAAGTTCTGTTTAATTTTATCACACACTTGAGATCAACAAATGACAAGTCAATGAAATATAAAAGAAAAGAGGCATTTCGAACAAATAGGAAAAGAGATCACCAATGAATGAAGCCTAAAAGGAGTAAATCTATCCATGAGTGCCAGTCTAATATGATTTTCCAGTACATGGATGCCCCTAGGTTTTGCACTCAAAAAATATTAAGGAGAGGTGGCAGTTATTAAACAAATAGAAATCATGTGGTGAAAAGAGATTGCATTACCCATTTATCAACCAAATCTTTAGCAAGTTTTCTGTTGGATGTGGTTTCCTCATCAGATTTTGATAAAAACATTATAACCTGCCAGAGAGTATTAAATCAGTCTGAGTTTGGTTCAGTTCCAGTAGAAACAGCAAGTTCATTTCCACCACGTAAGGAGATCCCTAACCTTTCCAAGACCACTTTTTTTCAATTGTTCTCTTCTATCATACTGCTCCAGATCAATTGGAAACTGCATGAGATAAAAAAATGTTTCAGGCACCACACAAAGTTTGTTCAGAAGCAACAAGTACCAAACAGGGGAGGATGGTGGAAAACCCCAGGCAGCATACATCAGCCAAAATCTTCAAAACTGCAGCACGGATATTTATATTGGGTAAACTTCCATCTGGAAGGGGTTCTAGCCAATTTTTTAACAACATTAGTACTCCATGATCTATGAACTCTTGTTGGAGCTGCTTCCTGCACCAGGAGACAGCAATAAATTAACTGTAAATTTTGAGGGAACAAAAAAAATATTGTGCAAAGACAGCTTACTTTGAGAGAACCTCAGTAAGAAGAGGCAGCTTCTTGAGTTTATTAACAGCAGGCTTCCCCTGTCTATTAAGGTCTGCATCTTCTTCAGCAGTGACCTCAAGCTCAGCCATGACATTCTCAACTAATAGTGCAATTTCTGCAGGACTTTTCTCATTCTTCTTCCTTTTCTTACCCATCTTGAACATATCCTTGATTTCGTCATCCTCTTCACCTTCCTCTGCCTGGAAAGAAATGGAATAATAAACCCAATAGCATAAAAGCTAGGAAGTTCCATATAAAGCATGTCAACAGACATACATAGATATTATTATAGAGATGAAAGTCGATTTAATAGTGCAACATCAATTATGGAGCTCTGCAACAAGACAAGCAAACTCTCCAAACCAATCCAAAGCAATAGTGCATAAAAAAAATACTGAACAAGCCAGGAGCCTCATCAATAAAACGGTTTATGGTGGGCCTAAAATTGCAAGTGAGAGTCAGGAAAAGAGCTGGACTATTAACCTGAGGAGCATCAGTAGGAGAGTGTGGTTCATTGTCACCTCCATACCGATAAGCAGGATCCACACCAGTGTCGTCTATGAAGTTGTCATCATCTACAGTCCTAGCACCTTCTTGATCATCCTATTCCAAAGGAAATTGAAATATATTTAGACATTCAATAACAAACCAAAAAACATAGTAGTTACTAAGGAAAAACCCAACACTTAAAAACAGCTTAATAAAACAGGGTTCATTCTATATCATGGAATCAATGATGGTCACACAGCAGGAATCAGACTTGTAATGTTAATTAACTACAAAATTGAACCTTGAGAGAATAGCATATAACAAAAATTAGTAACAACTATAGCAAAACTTGCTAGATTACTAACATACTGTTGTGTAAGAGATAGTGTAGAATCAAGTAACAGCTACATCAACATCAAACTGTGATAGAAATTGTACCCTAGAGGTTGATAAAGAAGGTGCCACCATTTACACGGATTTAACCTAGTACTAGCAATCAGATATCAACCAATTACTTGCCCTAGCAAACTCAAAAGACAACCCAATGCTAATCCATCCCAGCAGAATTTTGTACTATAAATCAGAATAGCAAGGTCCTATAGAATGCTGATTCAAGCTATTAACATACCGACAGCAAAAACAAATATTAGCAACCACGAAATCAGCACCATGAAGACTATACAGCCCGGGAAACTTTAGCTCCGCAAATTGACACCAAAATCACTCGATCGATCTCTTCTTCGAGTCAATTAATCAGAAATCTCAATCAATCACATCCAACACAATCAATTTAAAATTTAACACATCAAAGCATCAAAGAAAAAAAAAGTCTTCGAAAAAAGATACTCAATTCAGATAACAAAATAAAAAATAAAACCTCAGAATCGCCACCAGCAATAGTATCCCACATCTCTTTAACTTCTCCGTCATCCTTTCCAGACACCAGTTTCGTCGGCATTCCTTTATTCAACCCCAATTTCGATTCACTTCCTCCTTTCCCTCCAATCTTCTTTTCCCCTTTGCTGAACTTCTTCCTCTCCTTGTCCTTCGCAAATTTCTTCGTAAAGTTCCCTTCTCTAACCGATCCTTCCCTCTCAAACCCCCCGTAATCCTCCTCGTAGTCATCAACAAACTCCGGCGGCACATAACTACTGCTACCACTCTCTCTCCTTGAATCGCCGCCTTTTTTAATCAATCTTTTTCTAGGTTTTCCTACTTTATCCGTATCGTATACCGGAGTTTGTGACCTCTCTCTTTGCCAATTGTCAATATCATCCTCTAATTCGTCTAGTATATCATTCTGGTGTGGTTCCGGTGATTGCCCTCCGCCATCTGATTGTATTTCGTCGTAGTCCATTAACGGTTCTCCGTCCTCATCACGATACCTGACAAAAAAAACATCGGTCAGTAGAATACCAAAAATCGCAATTTTCTCGATTGGGAATCGGAAAATAAAGCAGTTGCAAAATTAATAATAATAATAATAATTTTCGAGATAGATTGACCGAAAAGAACATGAATTTAAGGATTTGAGGGGGAGAGAGAGAGAGAGAGAGAGAGTACGGATCGTCTCCATGACCCATGGCGATGTTTGATTGTGGAAAGGTGTGAAATCGATGACGGAATTTATAGTGAGGGCCGAGAGGATGGTTTTAACTTTTAACTGAGCAGAGTCGGTTGTTTATGTATATTTTATTTAAAAATATATTAATTTTTTTTTTTTTTTTAAATTAAGACATCTAACTAATTTAAAAATAAACAAAATTTATTAAAAATAAAAAAATAATTTAAAAAAACATTTTGAAATGCTTCCCGAACATCTCTTTTATCACCGAGATTATTTTAGGTACGGTCTGTTTTTCAATGAAAAGAATGAGAATTTTATTTTAAAATTATTTTAGTGTATTAATATTAAAAATAAAAAATATTATTTTAAAATAAAAAATAAATACATTAAGAAGATGAAAATACTACTAAAATAGTGTTTGTGAATGTGATATTAATTGCTTTTTAAATCATTTTAAATTTAAAAATACATAAAAATAATATTTTTTATTTTATAAAAATTAGTTTTGATATCAATAAATCAAATTAATCTAAAAATATAAAAAAATCACAAAATAGAATATTTAAAAAATATAAAACAGTTTTATCAGCAAAAACAAAAACACGTTAGGAAATTGGAAAAAAGAAAAGGAAAAACTATAGATTTAGCCCCTGTAGTTTTATCGCTATTACTCTGTGATCTTTGTATATTAAACATTTTCAATATTTACCACTCAACACTACAATTTCAGTATATACAATTTACAACAACGGGCATGGATTTTTTGGACACTTGTACTTGATCAAATTAGGTTTCGCATTGCTCAAACAATTATAAATCAATTTTTTTTATTTTTGTAAGTAATTTAGAATGACGTGGAATGATTTTCTCACCGATTACTAGCATAGCACCCAGCAGAAAATATTTGCAGTAAAAAAAACACATTCCTTGAGCAACCAAATAACTGTAAGAGCAAGTACATGGAAGAGCTATTTTTAAGAGTCAAATTCTTAAAATGGCTCTTTAAATAGTGTATATATGTTTTTTTTTGTTGATGTGTGCTCCAATGGTAAAAGCCATTTTGGAGAGCATTTTTTTATATTATTTAAATATAGTACAATTATGCAATTAATTAATTAATATGAGTAAGTTATATAATTAAATAATTACTTTTAAAAAACTCTCTACCAATAAAATTATTATTTTTTAATTATATTTAAATTAAAAAATAATAATTTAAAATAATAGCATAATTATACAATATAATTATTTTTTAATTATATTATTTTTAATCATATTTAACCCCCACTCGATTATAATTATATTATTTTTAATTATATTTAACCCCCCCACCCGATTATAATTATATTATTTTTAATTATATTTAACCCCACACTCCCCAGAAAAATGAATTAAGTCTCCCTCTTTCTCCCTTTCCAGCAAATCAAAAAACAGATTCTCTACATCTCTTCTCAACAGCAACAGCAATGACTCATATCCTTTTCTATTTTTTCTTGGCTAATTCTAGATCTCTCAATTTCTATTTACTCTTTCAATTTCTGCAATTTTATTTTTATTATTTTGTTTCTTTTAATTCATTTTTCACACGGAAATCAAAGAGAGAAAGATGGTGAGAGAGTTCAAGCTCGTAGCGGTGGAAAAGGAAGCAAAACATTATTTTATTCATTAAATATTATTTTATTTTTTAATTCTTTGGTTGAAACATGTAGAAATAGCTCCTACGATGACAATAGCCATTTTGACTCTTCAAATACCTCCTGGAGATGAAAAATTTGACACAAAAAACCAAAAAAACAAATTTTTACTTTGGCTCTTCATATAGCTCCAGCGTTTGACTTGCCCTATCAATGGTGGGAGCTCGTTTTGCACTGGCACGGTTAATGGCAGATTGGATGAAATAAAAAAAAACAAAGAGAGAGAGTGCAGGGTTAGAGTGGTTCTTCTGACTGCTGTGGCCGATTGGTGTTGCTGGTCTGCTGGAGTGGACCAAGTGGAACCATACGAGGAACTCTTGGTTCCTTTCTTATAACAATTCCATCACATGTCAAATATTACAGCGAGTACGAGGAGGGAATATTAAGTTAATTCCTCGTAATTAAAACTTTCTTAGAAAGTCCATGTATATATAGATAGAAGGATCATGATAGAAGCATCTAAATTATTGGTTGAGGTGGCACAAGGTATGTAAATTACTTATGTAATTCAGTTGAAGAGAATACGGTGTTTGACAATGTTATCCACTACTTTTTGGATCGGAAAAAACCACTGGCTAGCCACGGTGGCGTGCTATGCGAGGTAGGAAAATAATATTGAGGTGAGTGTCTGTGGGGGCAACCTACCCTGGTGATTGGAAAAAACAGAATTTAAAAGAAATGGAGGGTCAGGATGAGAGGATAGATGTTTAGGCTAGCCAAAAGATGCGTGCATTTCTTGCATATGACCCCTTGTCCTGCTCTCCGCCGGGTCAAATTTTTTTATCTTGTTTTAATATATGTAATTTTTTATTTTATATTTTGATTTTGATTTTTTTTTATTTTTTTATCCTTTTGTGATAGTTTTTAAATTTTTATTTGTATTTATGTATTTATACTCTTAGTTTTGACTTTAATTTTTATTGCAATTTATCTTTCTATTAAATGCATCTTGCGTTAAAAAATAGAGTAAGTGTAGCTTTAGTGACGTGAAATGAGAATGAAACTCTCTTTTATGCATGTATAGTTGTTAATAATTTGTTATCTTTGTGTTTTTTTTGTATTTATTTTGTCTATGTGTGACTTGATATATTTTTAGTTCAAAGTGATTTTTATTTAAAAAGAAATTAATTTTTTTTTAAAGATTTATTCTTCATATTATTATATTAAAATTATTATAGAACATTGGGCTTAAATTAATTTGAGATTTTAAAACAAAAAACTTCATTATATATATATATATATATATATATTAAGATATTAATATTAAACAAATATCAAATATATATAATTAGTCTCATATATTTTTAAGAAAAAAACTCTTAAAAATAATTGTTATTATTAATACTTTAAATGCCTTATCGATAATAAAATGAATATATTAAAAAACTAAATAATCAAAAGTTTTGTAGGCTAATTATTTCGCTCAGATGCATAACATTATAAGAAAATCTAGGACCATTAATGTTTTTTTACATGTTAAAAAATCTAGTTCTGATTGCAGTGACTCGTATATTTTTTCATTGTAGATAATTTGACCAAAATTTTCCACCCATTTTGTCTACTTATGGCTTCAGATATTTTCTGTTTACGTGATATTAGATCTAAAATATCATATATAAAAAAGGCCACAAAAGTCATTTTTTAATAAAAACAACATTGGCTAATGAATTATTTCGATTATTATTCTCATTGTTATTATCATAATTGTTAAATTATCATAATTATTATAGCTGACATTATAAACATTATTGTAAATAATTAATATTCTAATTATTATTGACAATACTATTATTGTCACCATTATTATTTTTATAAAAAAAATATTTTTATTTTTTAAGATTTATTCTTCGTATTATTATATTAAAATTATTTCAAAACACTGAGGTTAAATTAATTATTTTAAACTTGTTCGTTGAGTTCCTTTGAACAAATAATAATTTCTTTTTTGATTTATATTAATATTTTTTAAGTTATTCAAATCGTTTTGATATTAAAAATCAATTTTGTAAGATAAAAAATATATTTTATGGGTCTAGATGAATGAGTAAAACTCTGGTTGTCTCAGACTTTTACAAGGAATGCATGTCCTGACTCAAATTCGAGACCTGCTGTGCAGGTCGTAAACTATCTGTCATCACGATACGCCTCTTGAGTACTACCTTCATACTTGATTTGCCATTTCATTAATTTATGTTATAGAAAAACCTATTAATACATCTTTAAATATCACATCATCAAAAAATCAATCAATTATACCTTTAGCTTGTTCTTAAAAAATAACGGGCAACGTATGATCATTTTAATAGAATTTATAAAAGAAAATATTCTTTCAAATCAATAAAAAAAATACCTCTTTAAGTAGAAATAATAATAATAATAATTAAGGTTCATGTTGTTTACATTTGGTAGTTTAAAAATATATGAAGTTCACTCAGATTTGAATCCCTACACAAATATATGTGTGTATTTTATTAATTAAATGAGTATTTTATATTAATTATATTTAATTCATATAGTCATTAGGTCAATTATGTAGATTAGATTAAGATCAGAAAGGTTAGATCCACATGGAAATGTAGAGGCTCAATTACTGGTTGATATCCGAGAAAAAGGCAGGCAACATGTTTCCAAATCGACAATCCCCATGTGTTCTCTATTTCACCATAGAATCACTCTCTTCTTCCTCTCGTGAAATTATATATATATACTGTTTCAAAAAATGTGAAATTTTAGACACATCCACCGACAATTTTTGGTTTTAAAACAAATAGAAAATAAATAAATAAATAAGCAAAAAAGCTGTTTAATACTCACCGATTCATGCATGGTATTTCTAATCGCAATCCATAGTATTAGTGTCTCCCTTCCTTTCCGGTCAAAGCATGATCATTCTGCAAGCCAGCTAGCCGCTCAATTCTAAAATCATGAAAACCGAAAATTAATGAAATCATCAAGAATTTGTTGGTCGTAGCTATGCATGGCTATGTTTTATGCCACTATATATATATATATATATATATATATATATATCAAAGTCATTTCTCTGTAAACTCATCTGAATCCTGAACAGAAGAGAAACAAAGTCGTTCAAAATCATCAAAATGATACTTCTGCCCGGGAAGTGGCAGAAACTACCGAGTTCCTCAGGTATGTTCCTGTTTTTTCAAGTTCTAGTTGAGGTAATTGATGGAAGTCTTACTTAAGGTGGCTGTGCTTATGTGTTTCGCCTCTCTGTTTGCACTGACTGCTGGTCCCGCATCCATTCTGACAAACTTGAAGGCGGTTAATAGACTTAAGCCAGTCTTATTATGATCAGTCTTTTAGTAAACTAGAGCTGCTTAGATTTGTTAGATTTTATTGCAATATGTTTATCGATTTGGATAATGTTGCCTGGCCCCAATAGTTGTGGAACTGGATAATTTGGCTATTCATGGCTGCTGTGGACTAGAATAAAAATCTTGAACAAACATCTTCAGGACGACAGACGAGGGGTTAAGATTGATTATTCTTTGCTAATTGATCATAATCCAAGACCCCTCTTCCTTAAATTACTCCTTCTTCAATCAATGTTTGGTGATTAGCAAAAACTGATGAAAAAGAAAGTATTTAAAACTTGGATTTATAGCCCCTTATTACTATTACTAAAACAATTAAAAGGTGTGGAGTTGCTTTTACTGTTCTTTTTTTTTTCTTTTCATTTCCAGTCTTTAATTACAGTTTTTTTTTGTGATCTTTTTATTTTTATTTTTTAATGTGAGATTTTTATTGAATTTTATATTTTAGTATAGAGTTGGTTTTTTTTCTTTGATCTATCCAATAAACAAGTTTACGTCAGTATTAATTTTAAAATTCAAAATAAATCTACATTATTTGATAACAGCAAAGTTTTTGATACGTTAAATATTATTTAATCAGATTAAAAAATAAAAAAAATCAATTCAATCGTGGTTAATAAACTAGGAGTACTCTATTCCTGCAAGAGTGTGTGGTTTTAAACTGAAACATTGAAACTGGCATTGACAGGAAATAAGGTACTTTTATTACTGCTCTCAGCACCGGCTTTTGACGTATCTTGTACACAAGCTTTTCTGGAAAATGGAAACAAGATAAAATCTAGAACTTTCCAGTCACCTGAGTTCATGTTGGGGCCAGGATCAGTTGAGAGCAATATATACTATGATATTGACTTCCCGAGAGGTCATATTGCTCTCAAGAGTTTTAATGCCGAGGTAGTTTTTTTTTTTTTTGGTATAACTAAGGTATCTGGGCTTTGCCCAGACTAATCCCTTTCGCGCGGCGTGGGTGGCGCTCCCCATGTGCCTTGCTGCAGACGAAGAAGGGGTTCGAACCCCCATCCTCGTAAGCGGTCCGAGGCTGCCCTTACCACCTCGACCAGGATCCCATGGGTAATGCCGAGGTAGTTGATCAGGCTGGGAATCCTGTGCCACTTTATGAAACTTACTTTCATCACTGGCTTGTGGGAAAGTACTATGAGCGTCGCCCATCAGATCGTAATTTTTCACGAAACAGTGGTATAACTAAGGTATCTGGGCTTTGCCCAGACGAATCCCTTTCGCGCGGCGTGGGTGGCGCTCCCCATGTGCCTTGGGTCAAATTCTTGGACCCGAAACACGAAAAACAGCCACACATATTCCAGATACTTTTGGAGTAGAAATCGGCAATCCAGCCGAAATTCCTGAAGGGTATCAGGAAAAGTGGTATCTCGTTGTCCACGCAATTGAAACACGGGGTGTGGAGGATAGGATGGGGTGCATTGAATGCCGGTGTGATCTATATAATGTCAAAAATGATGAAGATGGAAACCCCATAAAGCCAGACTATAAGGGAGGTTTACAATGTTGCTATGGTCAGACACGGTGCAAAGTCAGTCAGGGTTTTCAGGGGGGCAAGAGGAGCCTCTCCATGCGATATACGGCGAAGTGGATTGATTGGGATAGTTCCGCCATTCCTGTTGAAATCTTTATGTTAGACGTTACTGATACTGGAAAAGGGCTCCACGGATTAACAGGAATTAGCCCAGAGAATGGTTGCCAGGTGAATGCTTTCTTTCTTGATACTGGACAGATGTCGTAGTTGCCACCTCTTCTCATTGTGATGAATTGAAATCTCTTCTTGGATACATGCTGCACTGACAGAATCTTCTACAGATCACACAACTGACTAGGCAGGTTCTATTGAATTCGTTTCCACCGAACAAATTCCATCGTCTAAAACTCATAAGAAACGCGTTGGCAGCTGATGCTTGATGATAAATCACAGCAGTAGATACATTTCTTGTTAGATTAATTTAATACATGCAGTAAAAGCTAAAACAGTAAAGTAGACCTGCAGGAATCACAAGTTCTGGGGTCAAATTAAATGAGGCTTCTCTTTTCCAAGGATGTCATTGTACTGCGAATCACTAGAATCTCTCTGGTGCAGGTTGAGTATGAAGTTGAGTCTTGCTCTGCTACCAATGCAGCTGGTAATGGGTGCGTTGACATCAAAAGAAATAGCCTCACCATGCCGACTGGTGGTTATGTCATCTATGCCGTTGCCCACCAGCATGTTGGCGGGATAGGCTCAACTCTGTATGGACAGGTTATTTTCAACCTATTTATGATCACATGTTCTCGTTTTTTCTGCATCTTTTTTACCCTCTTTCATATCTGGTAGGCCATTGAAAATTCTCTAGAACTGCTATTGAAGTAAACTATCATCTTATTATCTTATAATGACGCTCTAAAAATAACAACTCTCTGTCTATTTTCTGTCACCGCAACTTTCACAAGCAGAGTCCTTTCCCATGGCAGCATAAGGGAACCTTCTTCAATTTGTCTGTTATGTTATCTGTTTATCACTGCAATATCTATAACTTCATGTCATCGTTGATCAAGTTGAACAACATGTGAACTTATATGACGAATTCAGGATGGGAACATAATATGCACTTCAAAACCAATTTATGGAAATGGGAATGAAGCTGGAAACGAGGATGGTTACATTGTCGGAATGTCCACCTGTTATCCTGAACCAGGTTCTGTCAAGATAACAGCTGGGGAGAATCTAACTCTGGAATCTAACTACAACAGCACTAATAAGCACACAGGAGTCATGGGGCTTTTCTACATATTCATAGCAAAACAAGCACCGCATATGACTTTCTCTCACCCCCCTGTTCAGGCAAGTTTTTGTTCAATCTTCAGCTAGTGATTTCTTTTTTAGACAGGATTATCCAATTCTGGGCAGGAATTCTAGCGGAAAAAAAACATGTGACCTCTATTTGTTTTTCTTGAATCGTGCAGAAGCATGGAAGCATTAAAGGAACAACTTACGCCTGGTCAATTGTGTTTTTCATTGGACTGGCTGTGACTATTTCTGTTGTTGTGCATTCTTGGCTAAAGAAAAGGAGAGAAAGGGGCTACAAAACAGCTCCTAAATAAAGCTGTAAATCGCGTGATGTTTCCATGAGTTGTGGACTGCATCTCTACAACCAACGTTGTCATCATTATATCATATGTTATATGGATATAGACTTTCCCATGAGTTGTGTCCATTTAGAATGAGTTGATGCCCCAATGCCTTAGCCTTCATGTAGAGTGGCTTGATTGGTAGAGTTCTAATTTGTAACAGTGCTAGTTAAACTTTTGAACAATAACCACCATGGAATTTGGTGGGCTTTACCTTCGTTCAGTGAGTAATATATTGACTTTGACCGAGTTTGATATGCTACAGTCAATGCCCTAACATTCACCAATATATACATGGAGAAAAAAAATGTTCAAATGAAAATGAATTTTCTTGACAAAGATATTGATGTAGCCGACATGAGATAACATGTGATTCTTGTGTTAATATGTCACAATTAAATAAAAAAAATATTATCAACACTACTATCAAAACAATTAAAATCATTAAATTGCTCAGAAGAATAAAAAAAAAACAAAAAAACACTAATCACTGAAATTATCATTGTGCAAACAATTAAACCATAAAATCATATGATTTGAAGAACAAATAAAAATAACAGAAAATACCAAAAAAAAGAACAAAGGGGGAAAGGAAGAAATATTAATTTTAAAACGATTACCAACATAAATTAAAATTTCTGGATTGATCCGAATAAAAATAAAACCCCAACAAAAAATAAAATGACAAAAATTAAAAACAAAAACTAAAAGCATAGATGCATAAATAAAGAGAAAAAAATAAACATTGTCCAAGAGGGACCAAAAAAACTATAGGAATTAATACTAAAAAAAAAAATTACAAGAATAAAGGCCGAAGTGAAAAAAAATATAATTAATTTCAACTGAAGGACAAAACTGCAACAAATAAAAACCTTGGGACCAAAACAAATAAAGGGGTTTTTAAAATAAGTTGCAGTGTATTTTTTTTAAATAAAAGAATAAGGACCGAAATGAAAAGTAGCATATATGATCAATTTCAATTGGAGGACAAATTAAAAGAATAAAGACTGAAATGAAAAATAACATTTATGATCAATTTCAATTGAAGGACATAATTGAAAACAATCAAAATTTTCATTGAAGAAATTAGGAAGAAAAACGAAATTAAAGCATAGGGACTGAAATAAAACAACCAAAAACATGAAGGACCATCATTTATTTTTTGGTTGCAGGAGAGATAAAAAGAGGGGAAACGAAAAACCATCCACCTGCGATTCCCTAACCACCTTCACATGACATGCACCGTACCGGGAGGAAGAGGACATGACAGCACACCTGATGACACGATGACCTGACATTTTCCACCACATATAAACATCGCATGTGCCGCCTTACAAGCGCATACACATGAAAACAGATTGCGCGTCTATACGACACGTTTGCAGTAACTTAAAAAAATACTAAAAAAAATGGAATTACCTATACACTCTTGGACCCAACGATAACCATGAAAAATTAGGCATGAAAGTACCACAATACCCCCCCGTCAGACATTCTTTTTTGTCTTTTATGAGGGTATTTACGTAGTTTTAC
Organism: Salix brachista; assembly: GCA_009078335.1. Lineage (NCBI taxonomy): Eukaryota > Viridiplantae > Streptophyta > Magnoliopsida > Malpighiales > Salicaceae > Salix > Salix brachista. The sequence goes on along the minus strand of CM018574.1, from coordinate 7,963,443 downwards.
TGTGCATGAATATGTGAAAAACCGAAAATACCCTCACCTCCAACCCCCTGTCATGCGTCCCACCTGAGGACAAAGCTGATATTTCACTATTTTATATCAGAGGAAAAAAAAATTGTTTGTATTTATGTATCTATACACTTAGTTTTGACTTTTACTTTTTATTATAATTTATCTTTGTATTAAATGCAACTTGCGTTAAAAAAGATAGTAAATTTAGCTTTGATGACGTGAAATGGGGGTGAAAGTCTCTCTTATGCATGTATAGTGAATCTTATGTTGTTAGTGATTTGTTATCTTTGTGTTTTTTTGCATTTGTTTTGTTTATGTGTGACTTGATATATTTTTAGTTTAAAGTGATTTTTATTTTTTTAAAATTTAAATTAAATTTTTTATTTTTTAAGATTTACTCTTCATATTATTATATTAAAAGTATTTCAGAAAACTAAGATTAAATTAATTTGAGATTTGTTTTTTTTAAAAAATTAGTTCATTTGACCTAAGAAAAACTATATTGCTCACTTGTTGAATTTAATATTTATATGTATTTTTGTTTTTAAAATGCCACTAGCTAAAAGTTTTTCGAGAAGTGCCTTTTTTGATACAATAAACGCAAAACCCCATCTCTAACCGCCTATCCCAATCATACATCGCCTCGGCCTACCAACCACCACCACATGATCTCCATGAAAAATGTAGAATTTTTATTCTATTAGCCACTGATTATTGTTATTACTAAAACCTAAAAGGGGAGTTTTTGCTACATAGAGTTAAAAATTATAATAAAAAAGAATTCCACGTGTATTTTTCTCACTGAAACCAGAGACTATAGGACGACGACCCACAGCGTCTGGTCCCTGAACCCCCAGCACCTTCACCCGGAAAATACCCAGAATTGAACCCCAATTTTCTCTCTGAAATTCCCACCAATTTGTTCATTTGTATTGAAAAATCGAAAAACAATTCTCTTTCCCAATCTTTGCCCTAATCATTTTCAAATTCTCATCTCTGTCCTTAACTGAAACCAGCTCACGTGTATTTTGTTTCAGGGTTATTACTTTCCGTGGATCAATTTTTGGATTCTTACCTTGATTTCGAGGATTTCAACAAGCGGTAATTAAATCGCCTGATTGTATTTTCATGGCTTGTGCTAATTTTAGCCGTTAATTTGCATGATTAAGCTGAATTTCAAGGCTGCCTTTTCTTTTTCCTTTTAGGGTTATGATTGATCAGTTTCTATGTAAGGATTTCCATTACCTGAATTTCTTTTCATATTTAGGGATTTGGTTATTTCATACGGTTCATGTCTCATTTTCTACTATTTCAATTAATGATTAATTCATAATCTAGGGTTTCTCCAAATGAATTATAGTCTGCAAATTGTTTTGGTGTTTTGGGATACGATGATAACTATTACGGAGAAGTTAGAATCTAATCTACTGGAAGTTTGAAGCTTTACTGTATTGGATATGCTTCAGCTGTCGCTTTGCTTTTTTGTAGCCTTGAAATTAAAACTTGCATGGAGGCACAAATCTGATATATATTATTGCTCCCCCCCCCCCCCCCCACGCTTCAGTAATATGACTGTAAATTGTAGCTGGAGTGAATTCGTGGGTTTGTAATGATGAGAATGATGGCTGTTATATTGTAGGATGTATGTGAGGAATTGTTGGAAGGTAATATATATAATGGGTAGCAGTGATATGGATAAAACAGGAAAGGAGAAGGAGAAGGAGGCCAGGACACCACCTGCTGCTTCTACACAGGTCTACTTGCGTGTTTTTTGAATGCTTGGTTGTTTGTCATAGAATAAACTATTCTCACATGTTTTTCACTCTATTGCTGAAAAAAATGTGATATTTATAGGCTTCTCAGGAACAGCCTTCAACTGCTGGTGCTGCCTCAGTAAATCCAGACTGGACTGGGTTTCAGGTTCTATTAAGGAAAACTTTCTTGGTTTTTTTTTCAAACATAATTCTGTTTTCATATTTTATCAGGCTTATTATACAGATTGGTTGTTTCTTCAACAGGCCTATTCTCATATACCTCCACCTGGATTCTTGGCATCAAGTCCCCAAGCTCACCCATACATGTGGGGGGTTCAGGTACTAATGATTTTGTATTTACCTTTTCCAGTATGCTTTAGTTATTACAACCTAATCTAAAACTATAGAGGCACTAAATTTGGGCATTTTAAGAAAAAAGTGTAATTAATCTCTAAATATCTTAGCCTTTAGATGGACTCAATCGTGTCAGACATCTGGCCATTTGAAAGATAAATGAGTTTACAGGTCACATGAATGCCTATTTTGTCCTTGTCTGTTTTGACAACCTTGAAACTGCTCGCCTGTCTGTTCTTGTGATATAGCATAGTCAACATGGTTTGTTTTCCTTTTTAATAATTGAAATAGAATATGCTGGTCAGAGAATTTGCTTCAGAGATCCGCATGATTCTTTTGCCATACTGTGCTTCTAGCAGAAAAAAACTACTTTTCTTATGGGTGTCTTCAGCAAGTTTCTTTAGCAGTCATGAAAGCAGCTGGGAATCATGGCTGCTTCACTTTTAGGACCTTTGTCTGGCCTTCTTGCAGCTTTATTTTGATTTGAACACCAGCTTGAAATTTGGTTTCCATCCTGGCTAAATCAACCCAAAATTAGTTGCGTCAATGACTACATGCAACTCATAGGCAGCATGCTTACAGTTCATTGAAATGCCATTGTTTAGCAAGTGCTTTCTATATCTGTAGCCAAAAGATGTTATAGATTGTCTTTTGATCACATAAAGATATTATTCATCTAATTACATGAAGCTTTGGATAGTTTGCATGCTAATTTCATTTTCCTCATTTCGAGTATATTTATCTCTTAGGAAATTTTAACACCCTTCAACTTCTGTAATTTCACCTTTTGGTTGGAAACTGTAACAGTTCTCATGTAAGTTTTAAATTGCAGCACATTATGCCTCCATATGGTACCCAACCACATCCATATGTTGCAATGTATCCTCATGGTGTATATGCTCATCCATCCATTCCTCCGGTAATTTGTTTTCATTATGCTTAATATTTTTGCTCTCAAATTGACACCATCAAATCCAGCAAAAGTTAATCCTATCCTAAATCCATGTAGGGTTCTTATCCATTTAGTCCTTTTGCAATGCCTTCTCCAAATGGTATTGCCGAGGTTTCCGTGAGTTTCCTATACTGATTTCTTCTGGAATAATTGCAAATGACAAGGCATCTTTTTTCTGTACGTCAACATAAATTTAACTTGTATCTTTGAATATCTGATTTAGGGAAACACTCCTGGCAGCATGGAAGCTGAAGGTAGACCATCTGATGCCAAGGAAAAACTACCTATTAAAAGGTCCAAAGGAAGCTTGGGCAGTTTAAACATGATTACTGGGAAGAATAATGAGCATGGGAGAACAACAGGAGCATCTGCTAATGGAGCTTATTCGAAAAGGTAATGATGGACATATGTAACATGCATGGCTGTGATTTATGTTGAGATGAATTGTACATAGTGTTTTTTGGGCTACAAATGTTTTTGAGCTCTGCTTTGTTGTCCAAGTTCCATATTTATTGATGATTTGTTATGTTTGATGGAAGGAAAATAGCAGGGTAGGATTATGTGTCTCAGATATTCTGTGACTGCCATGACCTTATCATAACTAATTGTAGAAAGGGTGTCGCTTTGGTCTCCACACTGCATTTACTTATTATTGCTCCCATGGGATTTTCCTAACAATCTGTCATTGGAATTAATCTTGACATGTAGTGCTGAGAGTGGAAGTGAAGGCACAAGTGAAGGAAGTGACGCGGATTCTCAGAGTGTAAGTGCATTAAGATCATTTGTTTATCTTAGTTTTATTAAATGCCTCACATGATCGATTGACATTCTTGACACCATTCTTTTTGCATCAGCCACTTAAATAGAATTTGTGGTTAATCAAACTTATGCCCCATCTTAATTCTTAGCATTACCTGGATGACTGGACAAGAAAGTTCTTTGGCCCGTCTGTGCGGCATATTAAATGCTTTGATGTAATAGCAGAGTTTTGCTCCTCAAGTAACTGTGGAACAATTTGCCACTAATAATGCTGGTATTATTTTGAGCATGGAATTTGTGATCATAATAGGGTCAATGGTAGAATTTTGATTGCCATTTCCTGTTACCTTTTCTTCATTCCTGTAGGAATACATATATCTAGCATATGATCACATCTCTCCAGGAATAATTTTTACTGATGTTAAATGTTATGGGTACAGTTAATCTGTATAGAAGCCAGTATTAGACATTTTTTTTGCACGCTGTGCTTATGACCTTTGAATTGACACATTGAAATCACTTACATGAGTAATCTTGTTCTGGTTGCTTTGCATCCTTGTTATTCCACAAACAAATGATTTTTTCTAAGTTAGTGTGATGTGCAATGAAACTTGATTGCAATATAGGTATATGAAATGCTAACTACAAGATGCCCAAGGAAAGAAATAAAAAGATAAATAGAATGCTATGTCCTTAGACTTGTGAATGTTTAGTCACTCACTAGGACTGTTGTATGACAGGGATAGTTTAAGGCATTGTTTTTTAGCACCAAGTATGAATTGGTCTTAATATATCAAGAAAAAGTTCATAAATTTTTCTTGAATGTAGGCGCGTTCCCAATCCATTTATCCTAAATATTTTTTTTTATTCTGGTCATCATTGCATGCCGCTTAACCCAAATAAAGTTAACAAGGTTTTTATACCTGTCATTCATCATCTAATGGACTTGGTTGCTTATGGATTTGGGGCACCTTTTCTTTATCTGTATGCTTCTTATAATAGCATTTTCACACGCTTCATTTTCCTTTACTTCTGTAGGACTCACAAATGAAGTCAGGTGGCAGGCAAGATTCACTGGAAGGTTTGATTATGATCATATTATATTTATTTAAGTCACCATACTGAGTGTTGCATGTTTATTGATAAAGAACTTTATTACAACAGAAACATCCCAGAATGGTGGCTCTGCACATGTTGCTCAGAATGGAGGACAGGGTGCATCTACAATCATGAATCAAACAATGGGTGTCCTTCCAATATCTGCTGCCAGTGCCCCGGGATCTATACCTGGTCCCACGACCAACTTAAATATTGGAATGGACTATTGGGGAGCCCCTGCTGCATCTAGTGTTCCTGCAATTCATGGGAAAGTTCCTTCTACTCCAGTTGCTGGAGGGATTGTTACTACTGGATCACGAGATGGTCAATCTCAGCTTTGGTTACAGGTTAATTTTAGTCGTTAAATTGTTGGTTTCAAATGGATGGAAATACTTAGTTTCCATAGTTTGCACCTACCTGCATGAGTTTTGTTTTGATGCACCTGCCAATGCAATCGCATGGTCTTATACTTATTTACTGTAGAGTAAACTAACTCCTTGCTGTTTGAGACTCTAATTATACTGGAACATCTATAATGTAAATACTCAGAATAGGAGAAGTAAAATTCACTGGCATAGATGGCTCTCCAAATTCTCAATACTTATGACCTGAGATTAATTGAATAGGCCACACAGTGAAATAAAATCATCTAAAAATGCCTCCCACTGCTTTTCTGAGGCCATACCTTAGTGAAATCATGCCTTTGCCATGCTCATTCATTCAGCGTTCTAAATTAACTCTCATATCATGACTGATCATAGTATTTCAAGGGAGTTTCCATGCAAGAATTGGTTTTGTTAGGTTTTTTCTTTTCTAATTTCTGGGTCTATTGCTATGTTTGATAGTGATATTCTAGATGTTCTTCTATGAAGCAGTTCAGTTTTTATCATCTGTGTTTTTATATTGTTTATGCTCTCCAATTGAGTTGTCTCAAATTGAATGAATTTAGATTCTGTTAGGCATGACTTGTGGAGACTGACTTTTGATTTTGAGTCATAAATCAAAAGTTGTTTTTGAAGTATGTTTGGTAAAAATGACTCAAAGCAACTTTTTTGAAGAAAAGTCATCAGAAAGAATCTATAAGTTTTAATAAATTTACTTTTTTTAACTTTTGATTAACTCAAAATTTTGATTCAAGTCAAAAGTTAATTCTTTACCAAATATATTTATGACTTTTCTACGAGTCAAAGTTAAAAAGGAACTTAGATCAATTTGCAAAAGTTATACCAAATGGAACCTTTCAAGTTCACAGCTTTTGAGGTGAAGTTTGAATTATCAATTGCCATACATGTTTATTGGATTAAGTGTAAAACTAATTCTTTCTATCTTTGTTAGAGATCTAAATCAGACCTAAGTGGAACGACATGTATTATTTTGTTAGGAGCCAGAAGTTGTTATACTTTTGTATTCTCAACTGTTACACATCTATAATGAGTACTTGCCTCTTGTTTTTCTGGGTGCAGGATGAAAGAGAGCTTAAGAGACAGAGAAGGAAGCAGTCAAACAGAGAATCTGCTCGCCGGTCCAGGTTGCGTAAACAGGTATCAAAGTGTTCCTTAATATCTGATAATTTAGTCTGGGCATGTCAAGCTAAGTGCTCCTATATCAATTCATTGGGTTGCATGCATGCTTTCGAGTCAGGCTGAATGTGATGAGCTGGCCCAACGTGCTGATGTTTTAAAAGAAGAAAATGCCAATCTTAGATCAGAAGTAAATCGGATCAAGAGCGAGTATGAACAACTTCTCGCAGAGAATGCATCTCTCAAGGTGATGTTTTAATCTTTGATCTGTTGAATTCTGGTACCATTCATCACCTAAATATCCTGCACAAGACGAATAATGAAATTTAACGTATTGCAAGGTGGGGTCCCTGAGAGGCTTTACAACCATAGCCATGATTCATGAATTATTGGATCTGGGCACTTTGATTTCACATGTCGATAAATAAACATAGAAGTTGTTTGAGTGGGTGGACATGATTAAGTGGCAAATTAACTGGACTTTGGGGGAGCTTTTCCATGAAAAAATTCAGGAGGACCAAAATGCTTTTCATTTCTACTTGAGTACAAGTAGGCTGTTGGTTGATGATGATGAACACCTTTTATGAATGACACTTGGGGGGATCCCGATGAAGGCCTTGGAAGGGATTAAAATCTTTGATGCTATTTGCAGATAATTTTTGAACGGCTTTGAGACAACACATTAATTAGCCACCTCAGGAACAAGAAACTGTGCTTCTATAAAGTGGTTTTCTAATACAATTTCGGTTGCAATTGCAGGAGAGGCTTGGGGAAGCTCCTGGACTAGAAGATTCCAGGGCTGGCAGGAATGACCAACATACGAGCAATGATACACAACAGACTGGGCAAACATAGCTTCTTCAGGGTGGTGTCTCTAGGATCTAGGTACTCTGTTTTCGTGCGGCTTTCAAGGAGCATAACCTAACCAATTAGCAACAGGAGTTTTCTTCATATTTTGCATAGCATGTAGTTTGAATTTATCGAAGCTGACCTTAATAGTGTTAGGATCTGTTCATCTCATATCATCCTAGAATTCTTATTGGGGTCCATCTGCAACCTTCGAAGACCTAGGATGGCATGCAGAGTGAAATTTGTGCTGTACTCTGTTTTAAGAGGGCAGTATCCACACTATTCTTATGTTTATCTGTATTAAAAAATTTGGTTGAGGATGGTGTTAATTGTTAAACTTAACTGTGCTATATTCTATATAAATCCCTAAATATAGTGTGCCAGGTTCTTCTGTTTTGCTGCTTGGGTGCTTCTGATCTGAAATCATAAATTGAGTCCATCTTATTTTGCAAGTGATGTAAAATGTTCATGTGGTGGTAAAGAGATAGATACTAAACTTGTCATGCTATCTCATCTGAGTGTTGGTTTCAAAGTTATACATAATTGTCGGAATGCTCAAATATTTTTCTGAAGTGTATAGTTTATTTCATGCTACAATTTCTGATATTGTGAAATCATAATTCTTCCAGGATTAAGATAAGATCTGCCTGTTGAAATATTGGCCAAATACTTAGTGTAAAAAATTATTAGTGCTTAGAGCTTGAAATTGGATTATGTTTTTTTATCAGGAGATATCATTTTTGTTTTTTGAAAAATGATTTCATTGGATAATAACATGGCATCAATGAAAAACACTGGCAGCCATAAAGTCTGAATTATTTTGATTCCCTGATGTGCGTGCTTGGAGGAGGAGATGAATCCAATCTATTCTACTGCCCTCTATCTTTTGATTCTCAATTAATTATGTTTCCTTTTATTTTCATCCACTAGATTTTTACCTCCTCATCCAAGTATATCAATTATGATGAACCCTTTTTTCAATGCTAATTTGTTTTCACTTACCTTATCTCTATAGAGAAATAAATCTTGTATTAGAAAGCTTTCATAAATATGCCTAATCAAACCATGAAAAATACTGTTGGAAAAAAAGATTTAGCTTTCGGGCCCCAACCTTAAAATAAAAAAAAATAAGACATTGTTCTTGTTGGGTTGGCCCATTGTTACGCTATGTTCAAGAAAAAAAAAAGCCGAAACGAGGGGAAAAGCCGAGAATATCCATGCCAGGTGAAACAGAAATAAAAATAACATGGTAATATGAAACAATTTATGGTAAAAATAATTTCAAACAAAAATAATTCTCATAAAAAGTAAATTCAACATCGGACCCAAACAGTCACTACATCTTAATATGAAACACACAATTCAGCAGCACCATCATCATCATCAGCACCAGCACGGCTCTCATTATCACCTTCCATCTACCCTTTTGATTTGGTAAAGGTAAAGAAGAAGAGGAGATAAAATTATGCAGCAGATAAGAGGAGCAGCAGCTAGCGAAGTGCTGTTGGTTTCTGTACCTACGACTTCAACAACTGGAGGAGCTCTCAAGTCTCCTCAACTACTTGCGCAGAACTTCCATCCTCTGTCCTTTGTCTCTCCTCCTTACCATCTAACTAAAGTAAAAAATCATAATTCTCTCCCCCTGTTGTTTGTAGTTTCATATTCCATGTTAGGCTTTTCATGTTGTAACTTGTAATAATGGGAAACAAGTGTCTCTCTCTCTCTCTCTCTCTCTCTGTGTGTGTGTGTGTGTGTGTGTGTGTGTGTTTGTTGGTTCTTGTTCATTTGATGTTGTTCTTCTTATGATATATATTTTTCTTTTTCGTTCCTCTTCTTCATTATTTCAATGGAAAACCAATCTTTGAATTTGGAATGCTTGATACTTGTTCTTTCATAATTTTTCTCTCTTCTAGAGATGCCCCTCTTTCGGCATTCCGAAGCTAGGAGCCGGTATGTACAAGTGCCGACCAAGAGGCTTAACTGTGAGAGCGTCAGGGGATTCGGCTGGTAATTCGGTTCCAGTTTCTCCTCTTGAATTCGAGTCCCCAGTTGGGCAGCTTTTGGCACAAATATTGCAAACCCATCCACATTTACTCCCTGCAGCCATTGATCAGCAACTTGAGAACCTTCAAGCGGATAGAGATGCCCAGAAAGAAGAAGCCGCGTCGCTTCAAGATTTCCTTTACAAGTTAGTGTTTTCCACTTTCTCTGTAGATTTTGGCATGACCATGCTGTTAACACATGATTATTGTCTGGAGACATAAGAGATGTAGATAGTTGGGATTGAGAGGAAATGTCTCTTGAAAGGACATAGATTCATTCTGAAACTGTTGCGAGATAGATTTATTTTAAGTCTCCCTTTTCGTCTCTCTAACCAAGTATGTTTCAGTCTGTCTCTCCTGTTTGAGACACTAACCAAAAGCAACCTCTTATTTATGCTCTTTGATTCTACTCATATGACTTTATAAGTGTTGCTGGGGCTTGTTGTTCTAGTCCAAAGATGCAATAATGGAGAGATTTCGATGCTGGAGCCAAAAGTGATGAGTTGTATAGAAATAGAATCGTGGTGATGAACTGAAAATTCTGAGGTGCACTTGCTGTGGATTTGGGCATTTATTAAGATGCCGATTACATTTGTGGGGATAGACCTACATGGGATGCCAATTCCTGAATTTGGCCTGGGTTTAGGTAGCCTATAAGACTCCCTGCATCATGATATTGCTTGCAGGAAATGGCCTCGTGATGAGCCTTTGTACCCTAAGGTGTGTTTCTTGGAACAATTCCTGGGGACATTGGGGCATTACCTCACAGTGTGGCAATCAAACTAACGACCTACCAAAAATTCCCTCCAAACATATCTATCCATATGGAAACCTTGACAAGTTACTAAATGTTTGTATGGTATCCTTTTGGAAAACCTGTTCTTGGTATCCGTTGCAACCCTGATATAAGCTTTCAAAATAAATGTAACCATATAGTAGTTTGCCAACAGTACAGTAGTAGAAGATTCTTAAAATAGCCACAAAGACAGCTGTAATATATAGTTTGCCCAATACCAATTAATGTAGTTTTTCTGTCACTAGGAAGGAGATTGATTATTACAAATACCATAAAATAAGTTATAAGGAAGTCATAATTATGATGCCCAATTGAAAGCCCTTGGAGGATTTGAAACACAGTAATCGTATGGATGCATATGATTTGAAGCGTGTTTGAAGTCAAGGAAATTCTAGGTTGGCCAGGTACTAATCAGTCTATCATGGAAGAGAGCAAGAGTTTAGGCTGCACAAATCCAGACTTTAATAAGAGAAACAACATTGGGGAAGCCAGATAATCTAAAGGGCCTGAAGAGAATTTCTATTTAAAATCTACCAAAGGTCTCCCAAGAATCTGTGTAGTGACATCATCGTCAGAATCGATTACCGTTAAGTATATGCATTTGCATGACACAGTATTTGTGTAGCAAATTGGAATAGAAACCCTTATTTTGGATTCTACAGCACACCCACATCTCAATAGGGTGAAGAATGCTTGCTATGAACTTAACCTCTTTAATTATTCATAAAGATCTATCGTCCCTTTTCATCTCTCCTGAGTTACATGAAGATTGGAAAATAGGTAGTATGGCATCGATATCTAGCTCACTGCATTGTATTTTGCGTTTGACAAATTTGTTCATTTCATCCAACACTTGAACACAGGTTTTAATTGTTTGCTTGCTTTTCTAATTTTAATAAAGGTGCGCTCCCATATTTCCAAGCTTGTATTTTCATATTTTACCAATCGCTTGCTAATCATTCACTGGCCTGCGATACAACAACTAATGTCACCAATCCTTGGATTTTTTAGGAGAATTGCTGAAGTCAAGGAGAAAGAAAGGAAAAAGGCACTGGAGGAGATCATTTACTCCATGATTGTTCATAAGTTTTTAGACAATGACATTTCCATGATCCCAAAGATATTGCCGAACTCAGATCCCACTGGACGAGTGGATTTTTGGCCAAACCAGGAACAAAAATTAGAATCTGTCCATTCCCCTGAAGCCTTTGAAATGATACAGAGCCACTTGTCTATTGTACTAGGAGAACGAATAGTTGGCCCCCTTGAGACCACTGTTCAAATTAGCAAAATCAAACTTGGGAAATTGTATGCTGCTTCTTTAATGTATGGATATTTCCTCAGAAGAGTTGATCAGCGATATCAGCTTGAGAGAGCCATGAATACTCTTCCCAAGGGATTTGATGAAGACCGGGCAAGATTTGAAGATCCAAGTCCAGCGAAAAGACTTTGGGATCCAGATTCTTTGATCAGGATTCTGCCTGATAGCGGTGATCCTGATGCGGACTTCATGGATACCGGTGAAGAAAAATCATATAGACTTAGATCATATGTAATGTATTTAGATGCGGAGACACTGCAAAGATATGCAACTATAAGGTCCAAGGAAGCTATTTCTTTGATCGAAAAGCAAACTCAAGCACTCTTTGGGAGGCCAGATATAAGGATTGCTGATGATGGTTCCATTGAAACAGCTAACGATGAAGTGGTTTCGATAACATTCTCAGGACTTACAATGCTCGTCTTGGAGGCGGTAGGTTTTGGATCATTCCTATGGGATGCAGAAAGCTATGTTGAATCAAAATACCATTTTTTCAACAGCTAAAACACCATTGTATATTGATTCTGCAGATTTGTAAATTACAGCTCAAGGTCTCTTACTTTGTTTTAGTGGTTAAAATGGAGCACAGTAGCTGGGAGATAGATGGTAAAGCATGATGTAGGAGCAAGCTAACAATGTTTAAACAAGGAAAGCAAGCTCCAAGCAACAACTTCTCATGCCTGTTTATCAGAAATGAATCGAGTTTTATCTTTCCCCGCCATGCATTTTTCTTCTGTGTTTTGGTCGTCTAGTTGCATCTGCGGTCAGCATCCATAAAATCTCATCTCCATAAAACCAGGTAAGACTTGAGAGATTATGAAATGGCATCATCGAAATGTTTTTATTTTATTCCAAAAAATCACAGTCCAAGTATCTGGTTTACTTTCATAATCTCCAATTACTAGCCCTAGCATTCTTGAAATTTTGACTTGGCAAGGCCATTATCTTATCTGGCTGCTTTCATTGCCCTGTGACGTTAGAATCTGTCTTATCTTTTTTCTTTTTCTTCAAGTTTATCTCTTGAAAGTTCTCATCAACCTGTGGTCGCAAATGGCACCATCAAAAGTCTCTCCGATCCTATTTGTCCTTTTGATATTGACACAAATCAGTTTTATTACGAGAGTTGAAAAATATCGAGTGAAGAAGGGTAGTGGTTACGTGTAGCTGTTTTTTTTTATTATTAAATTTTAGTTTTTTTTAAAAATATATATTTTTATGTTCTTAGAATTTTTCAAATTCTAGTATCAAATTTATTTTTAAAAATAATTGTTTTTAATAAATTATCAAACAAAAAAATTAAAAAAAAGATTATCACATTTTCAAACATCGTTTCAATAATCATCTCATTAATTATAGTAAATACCACAGTGGCTCAAAGCGAGTTCTGATGACATTGCTATGGTGCCAGGGGGGGTTGCAGCTCTTCGTTATAAGAATCATATGTAGTAGTATTAGTCAGACAAACGAGAAATTACATAAGAAAGGGGATGTAGCTCAGATGGTAGAGCGCTCGCTTAGCATGCGAGAGGTACGGGGATCGATACCCCGCATCTCCATTTTTCCTCTCTGGTAGAGGATTTTGAAAAACTAGTCCCCGAATATCTGTAGCCACACATGAAAAATTATACAAACCACTCGGTTTTTATATATATAACATGATAAATATTTTACCTCCTGGTCAATTTATATATATTTTTAGTTTAATTTTGGTCTCTTAACTCTTAATAGTTTTATATAAACATAATTTTATTTATTTTATCAAACCAAACACCAATTTTTTTCCAAAAAACTCGATTTCAAACTTTTGTTTTATCCAAAACTATTAAAAAACACCTTGATAATCTTATTAATCATCTTAAATAACCCAAAAAACAAGAAATTTAAAAACTTTTCAAGCCTGAATATACCATTTCAGGCGAGCAAAGAACATTCAGTTGAGGCTCCCTCTTATCAAAAATCTTAAGGATTGAAAAACCAAAAGAAATTGGAAAATATAAGGATCAAAATCAACTTTCCATGAATATTTGAAGGGCCTCCACATGTTTTCCATCCTTTTCACTTTGATTCAATCTTTCAGTTTTGTCCTCGTTTAGCAGGTCAAGTCAATTAACTATAACTTGGACAAAAATTAACATATTTTATTTCCTAGGTGGATATAAACTTGAATATATATTATTTTATATTGTGAAAAAATACCTTCCTCGTATGAAATTAAAACTTTTGATTTTAATATATAAAAAAAAAAACAGAGGGAGAAAGCCCGATTAAATAGATGAAAAAGTGATTTTTCTTTCGAGATGTTTATTTTTTCCAAGAAAAAGGTTATTGACAAAGTGTTGCTGCTATAAAAGCCTCCATTAGCATAGCACCTCACGTGGTTTTCCCAATTTAAACGATTGTTTTTGGGTTTAATTATGTTTTCTTAAATTTTTTATATACCAGTATTTAAATAAATTTTAAAAAATAAAATAAAAAACTAAAAAATATCTAAAAGCAAAGAAGCTTTTCGTTCTCTCTATCCTTTGAGCGGTAACTTGCAGCAGCGCCCTTCTTTTCCCGCAATGCCCTTCAACTTGTGTGTCAAAACACGGATTTGACCATAGTGCCCTCCAACTGCCGTTAGATTTTATTCATGTGTCGATTTCATTGTTTTGGCTAATCTCGCAATCAATATTAAATCTTTTTGTTTGCTTGATCGTTATGCTATCAACTGGCTGGACCACGTTAAGATGCTGAAACAAACTCCACCCTATCATGCTGTGACACGCAGGCATGCGTCGCTGCTGGATATATAGTAATTAAGGATGGTTTAATACAGGACACATGTCAGTTCTGGAAGCTTACCATTTGTCTGAATTATTCCCTTTCAATGTTACGAGTTGCCAAAATGCATGTGTAACCACTCGCCGATGTTCCGGTTGGTAACAACACCACCAACGATTATAGTGTTTTTTTCTCGTCTTCTTTCTTCCTAATCTGATACAAATCAAGATCATAATGCTTTTAATTCTTTATATATATATATATATATATATATATATATATATATATAACACTAAACGATTCAACTAAATCATCATAGCCATACTTATATAGTACTACTTCTTTCTTTTGTGTTTTTAGAGATTCTTAAACTAAAAAGGATTAAAATTATCAATCTTAATATTTTATTTTATAAATTAAATAAAAAACATCAAAAAATATTTTTTCTAATTAAATAAATAATAATTAGTCCCAAAAAAATAAAAATAAAAAACATCATGCGTCATCATATAACTTAAAACCCATTGGCAGAGTGATACAAATTGCAACCACCGCACCACCACCTCATATCCCACTGTACAGTGGAATAAACGTAAAATTGAAACTTTGAAAGGGCATTCTTGTACATAAACTCAATTCAAAAACGACCGCAGACTAATTTAACCCTTATTATGACCCAGTCTCTCCTCCTCCCGTATTCCTTCTCATCCCAATTCATGTTCTTTGTATACATATAAACTTGCAGAGAAAGCAAATTAAAGATGGACTAGGGAGTGAGACAAACAAGAAATACTGAGTGGAAATTAGGTTAAGAGAATCAAAAATGGATTGCTTGTGTTGTTGGTCTGTCTCGAAACCTTCGTATCTCCTCCTCTTGTTTTATTTCTTTTCTTTTACTGCCAAAGCAGCTTTCAATCTCTCCACCATCTCCTTCGATGAAGGTTACAGCCCTCTATTTGGCGACGGCAATCTTGTTCGTTCTCCTGATGGTAGGAGCGCCCGCCTCCTCCTTGATCGCTTCACAGGTACTCATATGAAAATCTGCATGTATGCTTAATTATACTGGTTTTTTGCTTATAATCATTCCGCTGATCGATCGTTCGTTTTTGGAAATTCCAGGTGCGGGTTTTATTTCATCCAGGATGTATAAATATGGATTCTTTAGTGCGGATATCAAGTTACCAGGCTATTACACAGCTGGTCTCTGTGTTGCCTTTTATGTAAGTGACAAGTAATCATATATTCTTTTCGAGAAACAACAAAATTGTTCTCCGTTTTTGTTTTTGTTTTACTATTGCCTTGTCTTCTCAAACAAGTTTTCATGAGGGTTTCTGGTTTGACAAGAAATTCGAGTTTCGATCCTTAGCAGTTTCGGACCTGCATATTGATTAATAATCCTTAATTTTATACGTTTTTATGAAAATTCTCCATACAAACATCTGAATTCGGCCGTGCATGGTTTTCTTTTTTCTATAATTTGACAACCACCACTGTAAAACTGGAGGAGGGGGTAATAAATACAGAATTACAATTATCATGGTCTATGTATTGCTAGCAATCATGATCGATGATGATATTTTCAACGCGCGCAGACATCAAACGCGGACGCGTTCAAGAAGAACCATGATGAACTGGACATGGAGTTCCTGGGAAACACCAAAGGGGAGCCATGGAGGATTCAGACAAACTTGTATGGTAATGGAAGCACAGGTCATGGCAGAGAAGAAAGATATCGATTATGGTTTGATCCCTCCAAAGAGTTCCATAGGTATAGCATTCTATGGACGGCAAAGAACATCATGTGAGTTGTCTTGTAGCTCCCTCTCACTTTATATCCACTTGTTGCTTTTTGCTACTTCACATCTTCATTAGTTGTGGGATTTTTTGGACTTTAGACACGACCTAATTTAAGGTTTTTTTTGTTTGTTTGTTTGAACTTGGACAATTTAATTATAGCGTGTGAGGTGCGAATACTAACTAGTGGACAAACTTTGAGTTAACGAGATACGTTTTTAGACTGCTTGTGAGGCCAGAGAGACATGCTAATTTGACCTAAAAAGCTGGTTAATTTATTGTTTCTCATCAACACTATTGTGTCTATAACTTTCAATTGTGCACTCTATATTTGGTAATTAATTAATTAATTAATTTCGAAAATAAGCTTTTTCTTCCTTTCAATTTAAAGTGGTTAAAATTAATGAGCATTTAAGACTTCGAATTCCCTCGATCTCTTGGATCAAGTAAAAATGAGCAGTGATTTTGCCTTTAGCAATACGTACGTACCTCCTGAAACTGAAAATTCTAATGAAAATATTTGTGTAACACGGGAATGAGTCGTAAGAATTTATTTCATTTACTTAATTGAATTGATTTGTTAATTCAATTCTCATATTTGGAACATGCTTTAAAATTACAGAATTCATTTGAACAAAATTATTTAAAATATATCATATATCTAGTTTTCCCCTCATCTTCAAATTTATCATTTTCCAACTCTCTCAACTCGATCTCTTTGATCTTTAACCTTCAAGCACATCAAAAAATCTCTTTATTTATTTTGGAAACTCAATTACCATCCAACAAAATAAAAATAGCATTGACGCTAGCAACTTGATCGTAAAAAAGAAAAATCCAGAATCTACATGCCTCTGTATTAATAGCAAGAGTCAATAAACCAGTTGTCTTGAGATTAAAAAGCAAGTCATCAAAATGGCAGCGTACCAATTTGAGCAGTTTCCCTTAACTCATCGTAGTGACCGGGTTACATGTATTTTATTGTGAGTATAGATGAAGAAATTTTGAAGATTAAAGGTGTTTATATCTGTGTTGAAGAAAAACATTTTTAGTTGGAAAAAAAGGTTATTTTGGAACACAGTTTTATGGTAAATTTTGGAGTAAATCGCATCCTTTTGAGTGCGATTTAGAATTACACGAAGACCTCTTGACTTGATGGATTATAAAATATATTTATCTTGTTTTGAGTATTTTTAATATTTCTTTCATCATATAATAAAAAATATTAATTAGATCTAGTTAATTTTATAAGCAGGCTTGCAAGTTTGATAGATTAACCAGATTAATCTGATTTGTTTTCTTTTTATATTTTTTATTTGAACTTATGTTGAAGTAATTTCTACAAGTTTTGATTTAAAACTCATGCTAAATAAATAGTTATATAAAAAAAATGTTATACCAATTTTAATAACAATACTATACAAAATTTTAATGGTCCAAAAATTTCACCGACTGCTGTAAGTGAATTGATGAATATAATTTGTGCCCTATTTTTTCCATCTCTTTTTTGGTTAATCTCCATAACTAGTATGTATGAGCATTTTTTTTTGCTCCTTTTGATCGAAATTAACATGTGAAGTGTGGCTGTGGATTTTTAGATTCTACATCGACGATGTTCCCATCCGAGAGGTGATTCGCAACGAAGAAATGGGCAGCGAGTACCCATCAAAGCCAATGTCCTTGTATGCTACGATATGGGATGCGTCGAGCTGGGCAACTTCTGGTGGGAAATACAAGGTAAATTATAAGTTTGCTCCATTTGTGTCCGAATTTAAGGATTTTGTCCTCGAGGGCTGCTCTTCCGACCCCATCGAGGAGTTTCCTTCATTCGATTGCTATGAGACTGATGTCAGACTCGAGAGTGCCGATTATGCCACGATCACGCCGAGGCAACGCTCGGCTATGCGTAGATTTCGCCAACGTTACATGTATTATTCTTATTGCTATGATGCATTGAGGTATCCCGTGCCACTACCAGAGTGTGTTATAATTCCGTCAGAGAAGGAGAGATTCAGGGACACTGGTAGATTGAAATTCGGTGGCAGCCATCAAGGTGGCAGACGCCGTTCAAGGCGCCGAGGCCGGGGCCGAGTTCAAGCTTCTACTTTAGAATATGATCCGGATATGTGATGCCAATTCGATCGCTTGTAAACTATTTTGTATGGGGCTTGCATTTTTTATTTATTTTTTAAAAATATTTGTTCCTATATATACATACAGAGAGAGAGTGAGAGAGAGAGAGAGAGAGATTGAAGAGTCTAATTTGGTGATTATATTATTGCAGCTGCATGGTTTGGATTATTTGTTGGTTCATCTTTATTGGCACATGAACTTCTCTATTGAGTAAGCTTGATCATTGCCAAAATAATTATTAAGACATTGTATATAGTATAACAATACCATCCAACAACTTTTATTTTTTATTTTTTATTAAGATATAAAATTATATATTTTTTAAATTCAATCTCTACTATTTTTTAATTTATAAATAGTCTATCAAATTACAAATATCTTTCAATTTTTTTTATAAATACTTTTCTACAACATGCTCCCTTGCAATGATCATCGATCTCAAAGATTCCTGGTCAAACAGTGGAAGAAAAAAAATAAAACCAGAGATGTAGAGAAAAAATGTGCACAAATCAATTCCGCAGTGAAAGTAGAAAAAAACGTAAAGATTGCAAGTTTTAAATCATGGAAGGGCAGACGATACTAATCACGCTAGTTTCTGAAGTTACATCCGAGAATCTGTAAGGAATGAAAGTATTATTACTTTATAAGTAATCCACACCCTGTATGAACACCAAAACAATGCTAGCGATCAACAAAAGGTACATGATGAAATCTGTCTGCAGATTTGAAACTCATGCTGCGAAAAAAGAAACTCATGGGAGTTGGAATAGTCCCCCAATTTGATTATTTCCTGATGGAGGGTCGATAGCAACCCAAAGTAATGAAATGCAAATCGAGAGGAGAGCCGACCAAACGTATAAGATGGTGGGTGTCTTTCCACGTCTTCCCATTAGCCCTTTCACAAAGGGGTAGAAATGAGCCAGGACCCAAAAGCTGAAGAACACGCCTCCGAGTAATTTGCTCCACTGAGGTGACTCACTATATATAGTTCGGGATACACCGACTGCAATTGCAATCAAGTTCGTCATAATGATTGTGCAAGGTAGTATCATGAGAGATGTCCATTTGAATAGATAGAGATCGGAAAACTCATCATCCACATCATCTCCAGCTGATTTGGATGTCAGCGTGAATGAAATCTCAATCCCGGCAATCACCTTCAGTAGCCCCTGGAGCACGGCAGCAAGATGCGCGCTTGTGCCTCCGATTAACCAGAACTGCTCGTTCCTCCACCACTCTTCCAGTTCAATTCCAGACCAGTTGATCTCAAGCACGGCAAGGATGCAAAGGGTCACGCTGATGATGAAGAGGTATACTAGGAACGTGACAGTTAGAGACGCGACGATGAACTGATTGGTGAAGAGTGAAAATGCGGGAATGAAGCAGTAAACAACGAGGAATATGGAAGTGAAAGGGTAAATTCCAACATTGAGGTAAGCAATCCTCTGGAGAAGCTTCAGCCTGGGGCCACCGAGAAGGGCGTTGTTGCGAGAAAAGAATATCTCGACAGAGCCAGTAGCCCACCGGAGAACCTGATGAAGTCGATCAGTAAGGTTAATAGGGGCAGTCCCACGGAACGCATCCCTTTCAGTCACACAATAAACTGATCTCCATCCCCGTCCATGCATCCTATACCCGGTGACAACATCCTCAGTTACAGATCCATAAATCCACCCAACGGATTGGCCCCATTCAGTTTTATCTTCATACCAGCAAGAGATGACATTCACTGCCTCTGCAATTTTTGCTAGATGTAGGGGCCTAGGACCAGTCAGAGCACCAGGAGGTCGTCCGTATTTGACATATGAATTGTCTGCGAGGGGAAGACCTTGAAATGCTGCCACCCGTACTGAATCAAGAAACAAACTCGAATTTCCAAACTTTCTAGGAATAAGAGGAGCATTGATTTCCTGATTTTCTGCAACTTCCATTCCATGAGACTGGCTGGTTTCTGGGGCAGAAGCAACGGCAGCCTTCTTCTGACGGCCGAAGAAGCAGCTGCCATGGTCTTCATACCTCGGAGGATCGAAGTCATAGAAGGCAGTCCGACGAAAGAGGCATCCTGTTCCGACATACACCGGACCTTGTATCCCATCAAGGGCTCGCATGTTGACATCAAAGAAAACAGTGTTGTGATTAGCATATCGGTCAGATGGATCAATTCCTTCGAACCTCTGAGGAAACTGAACATAACAAATGCCTTCCCCACCCCGGTCCATCATGAAGCATATGCCTTCTCTCAAAGCCTGGGAGTTGTATATGTAGTGGTCACAGTCAAGGTTAAGAATGAAAGGTCCATTAGACATAACAGCAGAGGCTCGAACCAGTGCATTCATCGCCCCGGCCTTCTTGTTGTGATCATAACCAGGTCGCTTTTCACGAGAAACATAAACCAACACAGGAAGGCGAATGTTCACTTCAGATAGGTTCATGGAATTGCTATCCCCTGCTATTCCTTTCAGTGGTTCATCACTAGGAGGCTGCAGCATTACCTGTAGTTAATTGTTCAGCCTGTTATTCAGGTTCATTAGAAGTTCTAATGTAAGTTTTTGAAGAAGTAATCTTGCCTGTAAGATGCTGGCATGATCACCTCTAGTGTGCTCAGGTGCTGGAACTGTCCAGGTGCCAGGCCAATGGGTTCCATCAGCCATCCAGGTAGCCTTTGGGATCTTCAATCTATCCATGGGTTCATCATCTACTTTCTCTTTCCATCTTTTCATTGCCTTAAGCTCTTCTTGAGTATTATAGGCATCAGATCGGCGGCGAATTGAATCAGAAAGGCTGTTAATTCGAACCTTTAATTCATCATACTCACGTTTTACCCGCCTTCTATCCCTAACAAAATCTGGGCGGATTTTATTCTTGTAAGGATCTCTTCTCAGATTGAAGTAAGATTCTGGGTTTCTAGGTTCAATTTCATGCTTCCTACAGAATGGGACCCACAAGCTGGCAAAACTAGCAGCCTCTGCCATGGCT
This sequence comes from Salix brachista, assembly GCA_009078335.1. Taxonomy (NCBI): domain Eukaryota; kingdom Viridiplantae; phylum Streptophyta; class Magnoliopsida; order Malpighiales; family Salicaceae; genus Salix; species Salix brachista. The sequence goes on along the minus strand of CM018574.1, from coordinate 7,942,323 downwards.
TCAAAAGTTAGCAAAGCACCTCCATCATCAGACACATAACACGAGAGCTTCTCGACTGGGTAGTCAGCTGCAAGAACAGACAGAACTGTGTTTGCAGTAACAAGGGGTGGTTCTTTCTCTGGATCTGCAGTTGAAACGAAGATATCTATGCCAGGAAGGTCAGATTTTCCTGTTGGATTACTTGGACTAGGAGTTTCGAACTTCTCCTTCAGAACATCAAGGTCAGTAACACGGTTAATTGGACAAAGCTTCGGGAGCTGGTCAAGTAGCCAAGAAAAGGCAAACCAGATTTCACAAACTGTAGACATGCTCCACAACCATCTTGCATCTTCATTAGGATTTGAGACCCTCCAATGCAGGAATAATGCAAGAACAATCATTCGGACAGGGATGAGAAGCCTGCAAGAACAGTTCATAAGAATGCATGAATCATAGAATCATATAGCTCACATGTGGAAAGAGAAAGCTCTCAGAAATAAGTAAACATAAACTCAGAATAATCGTTTCGTGAAATGATAAACAAAGAAAAACAAGCAGAAAACTTTAAAATTTGCTGATACTGTGGAAGTTGTAGTGTGCATATAGCCAATCAGAGATGGAGCAGAAGCCAGAGTAATGCAAGGTGATCCCAGAACCTATGAAGTTATATAGGGATTTAAACTCCAAAGGTTGTATAATCCACATGTCCACCAACGCAGATTGAACTAAATTATTCCTAACCGAAGAAACCAAGAAATACAGAACCTTTCAATTCATAGAAATTAGTCAAATGTTGAGAAAGTTCATCATCCAAGACTGACTACGAGGAAATCTCTTACTGTTATGCAGCTCTTTGTTTAACATCCCTGTTATTTACCACCCAATACATTCCAATGATGTAAAATCAGTTTCAGAAAACAAATTGTTTTATCTAGAAATTACGCATGACTTGAAAACACAAACGGCAAATGTACGTTACAAGAACGGATTAAAAACCTATTCCTGAAGCCCTGTATCATTTATTCACCACTCCAAATATGCCAGGGCAGGAAGAAAAGGAAAATCACAGCGCAGAGTAACTAAAAGAGAATATGAGAAGAAAATTGGTGTTCTTACCGATATGGAACGATAACTTTAGTAGATATTTTCAATTCACGGGAAAGGGGTTTCCATTGTTTCTCAACAAATGATTTTGGGACACCACTAGTGCCCTCATCATTGCTTTTCACACCATCAGATGGCCACAAAGCATTTCCATGCCCGTAATTCGTCTCTGAATCGAATAAATATTGGGAATAATCAAGCTCACCACTCTGGCTCCTGGCCTTGGATTTACCGAAAGATAACCTCGAGCTATGCAACTCAGGCATATCATGGCTCCGATAAGGTTCTTTGCAACCAGGGCAAATCCCGTCACCAGTAGCCAAGACATCCTTATAGCAATCCCAACAAATTTTGTATTCGCATTCACAAGGTACTAAATCAAGGCCTCGTTTATCAGTAATGACCTGAGCATCACAACCTGGCACCGAACAACACGACCCGTTTGCACCTGCCACTCGAGGATGGCTTGTTTGGGACTCGATCATTTTTTCTTTCAAATGCGCACGAGTAGCGCAATTATGCCCGCCTGTAAACATGGAATTCGACGTGAAACTCCTCTCCATCTTATTTCCATTCTCTGCAGGGATTTCCATTGGCTGGTTGTCAGGTGTGGGCGGTATCTGGACAGTATACGTAGCGAATTCTACACTGCCAATTTCACTACCAAGTTCCTCCCTCGAGTTACTATAGTGGTGAATTGTGGGCGCTCTTCTTAGATGGTATGGATCAGCAGCAGCCATGTAGCTGACTGTGCAAATCTTTTGCAGACAATATTGAACTAAACAGACCGTGAAATTAATTAGAAAAGTAATGTAACCAGTGGGAATATAATAGCTACCAAAAAAGTATTGACATACACAGATTACAAAAACAGCCCAAGATCATTCCATCCGTTCTTTTTATCCGATCTCTCTTTTCATCCTCTCCTTACAGGGCAGGAAACATGGGTTATATCTGAAAGCAGAACTCAGTTATACGACCACTGGTAACGTTGGCCAGAAAACAAAAGAAAAAGGAAAAAAAATCATGTCTACGAAGAACACAAAGTCTGGTGAAAGTAGTTGAGAAACAGAGTAAACAGAAAGGATATATTGAAAACAGAGAGACCGGGTCCAATTCAAACCCTCAAGCCACCAGCATCATTTTTTTATTGAAACCCATCATATCAACACCCATACCAATAATGTCTCTCCACAGAGAAAAGCAAAAACAATGCAGGGTCTCACCAAAAAAAATGATCTGGTCCCCTGTTGGAGGTTTTTAGAGAGGTTTAAGGAGGATTAATAAAGTTTCCTATTTTGGAAAATGAGGGAATTTACAGTTCAACACTCGTAATGATGACGACGATGTTGTTGTTTTTGCTCCCCTTCGATTGGGGCATTGAAGGAAAGAAAGGATGTGAAAGCGAGACCTCCGAGGATTTTGTAATAAAGTCAGTGAAGAGAGTAAGGAAACTTTAGATTGTTTTCAAGACATTTTCCTGTTGTCAGGATTTCAAGCCGCATCCTACTCTGTGTTGCAAACTTGCTTTCACATGCTTCCGGCTCCGCCTCTTCGACACTATAAAAGTGACGTGATAAAAATCAATTCAAGCAACCAGAATTTTAATTTCACAAGTTAACGTGTCCAGACTCCACATTGATATTTCTTTTAAGAAAAATAAAGAAGGTCGAAAAGATCAAGTGATGCATGCTATCTATGAAAAGGCCTTGCTTCCTGGATTACTGGGTTAATTTGTTTATCTAGATTTATCATTTTTATTAAAATAATGCCTTTCTTTGTATGTGCTGATCCAATCAGGTTTAACTAAATAAAAAAAATAAAAATAAAGTTAATTAGATTTTACCTAAATTAATTCTTAGGCACCGTTTGTTTGCTGGAAAGTGGTTTCCTTTTGGAAAGTGAATTCCGATGTTTGGCAGTATTATGGAAAATGAACTAGAAAACACTTTCCAGTATTTGTTTGTGTTATGGAAAATAAACTGGAAAATAATTTATTAATAAATTAATTTTTTTTTCAAGTTTATTAAAATAATGAGGAACAAATCTTACAAATTAAAAAGTTGAATGAGAATGAAATTGAAAAAAAATATAATTTCATAAATTATCTCAAATAAAATAAATAATAATCAAAATAATAGAGATCAAATCTAAAAATTTAAAAAAAATGAAAGGTGAATAAATTAAAATAATAATAATTAACATTTCATAAATTATTTCAAATAAAATAAGTAACAATAAAAAAAATGAGGACCAAATTTGATAGATAAAAATTTTCAATAAAAAATGATAAGAAAAAAGAAAATAGCAATTATAAAAATAAGGACCAAAATTAATATAAAAATTAAATTTTAAGAGATGGAATTGAAAAATAAATATTCAAAACAAATTATATATAGCAATCAAAAGTTTGAGGATCAAATTTGATATAATCAGCAAATAATGACATTTCTAAATTTTTCACAACTTCCGGAAAAGTGTTTTCCACCCAAATTTTCCGGAAAACACTTTCCTGAAAACAAAGCCAAATTTTCTTTGACTGGAAAGTGTTTTCCGTTGACCAACTTTCCGGAAGGCAAACAAACACAGGAAAGTTTGGAAAGTAGTTTCCCGGAAAGTGAATTCCGGGAAACAAACACAGCTTTAACTTCTAAATGGGATTTATTAATGCGAGCAACGTTTTTAGGTCAACTTTCATCACTTCATTTAAGATCAAAGAACAACAACTTGATCCTAAATTAAGGTAGCAATCTGATCTTATCTACCAATCACCACTAACAAAAACCATATTTTAAACCTAGAAGACATAAATATTTGATGTGCTGATGGTTGACAAAAGTCTAATTTCTTAAGAAAATACATGAAAACACAAGAGGCTAATTAAAGACATTTAGCTTCCATATCTATTTTAAAGGTATTTGCTTGTGTTTTAAATTTTTTTAAATAAATATTTTTTTTTGTTTTAAATTAAAAATTTTATGTTTTCAAGTTGTTTTGATGTGCTAGAGTTAAAAGTAATTTAAAAAAAAAATATTAGTTTGATATATTTTAAATGAAAATCATTTTGAAACACAATTTCTACCATACTTTCAAATGAGCACTAAATCCAAGAATTAATTTCAAATACCCAAAAATAAAATCTTTTTTTTATCTCTTATGTCACTATAATTTTATTTTGATTTTTTATTTCTCTATTTTGATTTTTTTAGTATTTTTATCCTAAAATAACAACTAACAACTAATTTAAAGTTGAACCCATCATTATAAACCGATTTTGGTTTGGACTCTATATAATATTATAAAGGTTTGAATCACATAATAAATTGTGAAGAAAAATTATAAACATAATAAGATGATCTATCTTTAAATTTAAAAATCAATTCCGATGTTTAAAGTTGATCCAAGAAACTCCTCTTTTTTCACCTTTTCAATATACATTAAAATATAAAAAATCTGCCTAGTTTTTGTTATTTTTATCATTTTTCTTGAGATAATTGTTTTTGGAGCAGCCTAGGAATAGGGATCTCGCGTGGATGTCCTTCTAACCGCGTGGGGCCCACACTGAATGGGCGCGCGGCCCACAGAGAGAGAAAAATATGGCTCGAGACTCAACGCATATTTGAAAGAAAGAAATATGCTCGATGTTGTTTTGCTGTGGGCTCCAACACAGCCTTTTACAGGTCAACCTTTTCGCTTCTATTGCCGTGAACGCAGAGGCCTCCTTTCTTTCTTTTTTTTTCTTTAATATAAATGATTGGGTTACATTGTATATATTTTTATTAATTTTATAATTTTTAAAATTAATAATAATAAAAATTTCCACAAGATTTAAATTTGAAATTATAAGAGTAAGAAACCTTAAATTTCAATTTTGTACCACTAAGAGGCAAAGCCGTGCCGCAGCTTTTGCTTTTTTTATTTTTTTTTATTTTTTATTTTAAATGAATATGTTTTGATGTTTTTAGATCATTTTAATGTGCTGATGTCAAAAATAATTTTTAAAAAATAAAAAAACATCATTTGGATGTATTTCGGCACAAAAAGCATTTTAAAAAGCTACCGCAACAGCTCTCCCAAACAGGCCCTTATCAACTACAAGATAGTTAGAGTTACCTTTCCTTTTAATATTATTGTATGCGGTTTAGTATAGGGATATCGTTTTTATATTTGAAATTATATTAAAATAATATTATATTTTTTATGTTTAAAAATTTATTTTTAATATTAGTATGTAAAAATAATATAAAAATATTATTGAATAATAATAATTTTTCAAAAGCACTTTTAAAAGAAATACTATTTTATTTTGTACAAACTTTTTCCTTTTATTTTGAATTCCAAATTCCTTCTTTCATATGTATTCACATTTAATGAAAAAAATGATGAAATCATGACATGGGATCCATAATAAAATATAAATTATTAATTGGTAAGCGCATCACATTCCAATTTAAAAAATATATAACAGAACTTTAATGAATCGATTAAAAATGAGTTCAATAATAACAATATATTAAGATGCAGAATATAAAAACAAAAATGAATGAAGAAAAAGAAGAAGAAAAACAATTAGAAACAAAGATGTATTTGCCTCAGAGGAATGCATATATGAATATATATTTTCCTCTCCTTCTTGGCAATATAGTTGAAAACTTTTTTCTCTTTCTCATCCTCAACCATCTAGTTCAGAATATTGAGAAATTTAATGTAATGTTAGCTTTGTTTATAAATTTTATTTTGAATATGTATTTTTGTTGTGGATATGTGTTTTTATTGTGTTATATTATGAAATGTGATTTTTGTTTATTGAATGTTGTTATTATTGTATATTTATGTAAGAAGCATATGCATGAAAATTATGATAACTGATCAATAAAAAATTTAAAAAATACCAACAAAAGGCGATTTCATCGGCATCTTTCCACCCATTTCAGAACTTTAAAAAAATTATAAAATGTTTAAGATTTATCGATATAATAGGCGACGAACAATTCTATCGGTAAAAATATATGAACTCTCGTAAACCATTAGATTTTATAGTGATATTAATACCAGGTGATAGCTTCTAAAAATTATAATCATAATTTTATGATTGCAAGAAACTGCAGTTACGACAATTCTGATTTTATGAGTTTACTAATTTTTTTATATGAACCAAGTCAAAACTAAAATTGACTTTAAAATGTTTGTTGACCAGTTTTGTGAGACTGATCATATCTCTCAAACTGTATATCGAATCTAGTTAAAATTTTACAGAAAAATACTAGGCATATGAAAATGTATTTTAATAAATTTTCAGGTCAAACAGAGTTCAAATATTATTCTAGAGAGTCAAAGTTACTAGATGAATCTTGTCAAATCCGTCAAAACTACTCCTCCTTGTATTGTTTTGGACAAATTCAAAGCTATAGTTGGAACTTTCTTGCAATTCCAGTTGAGAGGAAAATGAAACATTTCAATATTTTCACACATATATATATATATGAAGCTCAATAATTCATTCATACAAGAGAAAACGATGTATTTGATGAAAAATGAAAATTCATATTATATTGAAATTTTTTAGCTGATTTTATTAATTAACCGCAGTATTGTTAACTCTCTGTATTATATTTTAATGTAATTGAATTTTTTATATATATAATTAATTTAAAAAAAATACTTATCATTTTATAATTTGAAGACACGAGTTTACATTGTGTTTTCCTCTTTTCACCGCGGTGAACACTCAGTTTCTGATTATTTGCTGTCAATTCTTCTCTCCTTGCTTCAGGTCACTTTCTCTGTATTTTCCAAGAGAAAACCGTGCTCGTCCACCTCGATCATGCAAATCAAACTACTCTTCCATCTCTGGTTAACCACCATACTTGCCCAAGAAATCACTACTGCTCAAAGGGAGAGGTATAATTTATGCTTGTCACATTTGTATTTGTGTTGCTTTTTTTTCTAACCAAATGCTCTGTCTTCAGACAAAACTTCAGGAGAAACAGTAACCAACTCTAACTGATCAATTCCCTGGTGTTTCCATGCAAGAACTCCAGCAAGTACATCTGGAATCAGATATTACTTTTTTGCTCAATTTTGATGGCCAGATCTTCATCTGCATTATCCCGACACATGGTCCGTCAGATCTTCATCTGCATTATCCCGCCACATGGTCCGTCAGATCTTCTTCATACACGTTCATTGTTAATTGTTTTGAAAAACGTCAGCTTCAAACTCGATATGTATTCCTGCGGGAAACTGTTCGATCATCTGATATGATTGTCTTGCAGTTTCGGTTGTGGGCCCAAAAAGCGAAAGGACAAAAAATATCGCCGTTGCCGGGGATCGAACCCGGGTCACCCGCGTGACAGGCGGGAATACTTACCACTATACTACAACGACTTGATGGAATAGCACCGTTACTCTTTATAAATAACTTTTAAATTCATTCAGAAACATAAGGGAATGTTTTTTCGAGGTCAGATAATCAAGATAATAATAACAATAATAAATACTAGTCAAATTGATTGAACTACAATTTATATATTCTTGTATCATTTACGCCATGTGAAAATACTGAACCAATGCGGTGCATATGTCAAGATTAAATAATTTACATGAAAAAACCGATCGGTCTAAACCGGTTTTTTTTTTTTTTTTATAATTTTGACTTGATTGTTTTTATAGATAAAAAATAAACCGAATTGAAATGATCACTCATAATACATATAATAAGCCTTTCTAATATTATTTAGGGTGATTTTAAATTGTGATTTAAATTATTTTTTATTTTAAAAATATATTAAAATATTTTTTTTAAAAAAATATTTCGACATCAAACATAATGTATAATAAATATCCAGCACGCTGTGGCACATGAAAACATGACTTCTGAGGCATTTAGCTAGCAGTGTAGGGTCATTTGGGTTGCCTATAACTGTTTTTTTATTAAAATTTGAACAGATTTTATTTATACTAATGTGATATTAAAAATAATATTTTTAAAATGTAAAAAATATTAAGTTTATATATTTTTAAATTAAAAATATTTTAAAAAACATTTTATACATTCCTTGTATCTTGAAATATGATCAAAGAGTAGGACCCAATTCCCTTAACAGAACCCATCAAAAGTGGGCCCAAAAGCCCGCCCACCAACTAAGGACCTGCTGCGTCAACAACTCCACCCGAAAGCAGTTGATACACAAATGGGGGTGGCACGTGGGAACATGTAATATCTCACTCAGTTTTGATTTGTTAATTGACTTACGCTATCTCTAGAATGATTCCACAAGGCTTATTACATCCTGATGACTCACCAGATTACTCGTTTTTTATTTTGTGTATCAGACGGCTCCCCTGTCCCTTCTGCTTGTCTAGGACGCCACATGTAGGATCAGGAATACCCAGTTCAACTTTTGAGGGACATAGATTATCCAAACCACGAGAGAGAAGTGAGAGTGGCTTCATTGCAGATGTCTTGAAAGTTCTGTTAATATGCAACAATTTTATTTCCTGTATATTTTTTTATAATGTGAATTGAAGTGATTTCTAAGAGAAAAAAAATCTCAAATCAAATTGATGATTTTTATACTTTTTTTTGGATGATTTTAATACCATTTTATCAAAATCAGTAAAACTCATCAACTCAAATACATTTAATTAAAATACAATTGTAACCCGAGGCAAGAAGTTATGAAGACACCTTTATATATTCATTGTATGGTAAGGTAACATAATAGAAATTCGTTAAAAAAATATTCCATTTTTAAAAAATTAGCTATGTATCATTGATGTTCTACATTTTGATGTTTTTGGTGTTATGAAGACAAGAACACATAGTGGTACTGTTTACTTTATGACCTTTATAGATGTTCATTCAAAAGAAGTCATGGGTTTACACTACGAAAAAATAAAAAAACAAAGTATAATGTGCTTGCATAATTTTATGCCTTAGTTGAGAGAGAAACTAACAGAAAACTACTAAAGTGCATTCGAATTGATAATAAGAGAGTTTCCAGGTCTATTTCATTATTATTATTATTATAGACCATAAGGTATTTTCAATATATATATATATATTGAAAATACCTTATGGTCTATAATAATATATTACAAGAGATATCATTGGATAAGAGAAGGTTTTAATGGCAAGTTGTTAGAGCTTGAGAAAATCCATGCCAATGAGAATGGTTCTGCTACGTTGAAGAAAGCCCTAGAAAAGGAAAGGCTTGAGACTTGTAGCTCAATTGGTGAAATAGTGAGTCCTTCCACCGAGTCGAGAAAGGAGGATATGGTAAGAGGATTTGGAATAGCCTATGGGTGCTTCCAGCCATAATAATTCACGAGACAAATTCTCCAGATTAGGAGAGCATGCAAAAGGATCCATGCATTTAGTATCATCACCACCGAGAGAGAGAGAGAGAGCAGCTAGCAAGATGCAAAGTAGCGAGTGACATGAAGGCAAAGGGTTTGGATAAAAATCGAAGTCGATTAGCATGAGTTTGTCGCCCATAAGGGCTGCTAATTTCTTCATGGAATAGATCTGGATAGGAAGTTAAAAACACATGTAAAAATGACCACACATATCATAGATTAATGGTTTTGGATCCAAATCTAAGCTTCCGTGCTAGAGCAATGCATGCTCTTGAGAGATTTAGGTGTTGGTCAAGGCACATAGAAAAAGAAACATTGAAAGGCTTTTTAAATTGCATCATATAATATTTAGTAACACTATAAATTAGTCCATCAAATTTGTTTAAATTTGAATACTGGATACTAATTGAAAACGGAGATATTTATAAACCAAGTTTGATCACTGCAATTTTTTCAGTATGCTAACTAGCATTTCCTTGCGAGCAATGCAGACTTCTCATTAAAACAAACATTTAAGTATCCAAAATCTTAATTGCAACCCAGCAATTCATTTATAAGACATGTCCTAAGAAAATTTTCTTGAATTGTTTCACAGCTACAGCCCAAATAAACAGGGAGCCAGCAGGGCTCAACCTTAACCTAGGAAATTCATAATCACCAAATGGAGCACCAAGTTGCAGAGAACAAAATCAGCAAACGCACGCTCTGGTGCTAAATCCTGTAATTGGTTGAAAGAAACATCAACTAATTGTTTGCAATGCAAAAATAGGGAAAACTATCAGCACTCACTTCAATACTTGCTTTTAAACACTCAATTAAACTACCCACATGATGACTCCTTGTTTCACTCAAGCTGATAACTGCCTTTAGAAAATTGAGGCCAAATGCTGAATCAACTTTCAGTTTGTTGTCTCTTTACCAAATAAATGACCAGTTACCAGTTGGAGTGAAAAATTACCATAAGATGAAAATTAACAGAATAGTCTTACCTTGAATTCCTTGTTTTCCTTGTTCACTTGGATACGGAGACAAACTGTGACAAGTGAAACAAATTAATTTCTCTATTGTGAACTTTAACAGCTGTTATCTTACTAAACAATAACTACTTACCAGCAAGGACTGCAGTCCCTACACAAGAAAGTACACCAGAAAGAAAAGAGTTGAATGGAAATGATCCAACAACGGCCATGTAAACTACCTGTTACCAAAACAAGTCAAGCAAGCTGGACAGCATAACTAACTAAACTCAAGCTTGAGATGGCTTGAAGTGTGTGCTTGGAATAATACATAAATTCTATATAAAATTACATTTTGAAATGGTCATTGAGTGTAACCCTTTGAATTCAAACAAGAAATGCATCTTTGATGGTAAAAAATACATGAGTAATTCTAGAAAGAGAAACTGGATTAGAATACACGTGCTATTCTAACTCAACAAGAAGAAGAAAAACATGCACAAAGGGGAGAAAAGTCTTTGAAAATGCAGAAACAGCAAGTTCTGAAATTGCAGCACCTCCTCCAGGTAAATAATGCAGGCATGGCAGGATGAAACTAAGAAACGAAGCTTTTGGAAGACCAGAGGAAAGGTATCAAAATAGCATATAAGATATTTACGCACTGCTGTCCTAGTCAGTTCTTACTATTATAATATTTCCTTGAATCAGGATGCACTGCACATCTAATGGCGCATGTATATTCCAAGACACCCACCACTGAAAGGAACTTAAATGCTTTTTTTCGGGTGTATATAAAGATTAAGGTGCATATAGAGCACGAGCACAGTATATAAAATATGGTCGATGTGCCAGCTTATTTGAAATATTAGCAATCTATCCATAATTGTTTGAACATAAAACTGCCTTTGGTTTTACCCTTTTTGTTTTTGTTCAATAAATCTCTTCACTCTTAAGGCTTCTCTATCCACCATCAATAAGTTCCCTATCATCCTTAGAAAGAAAAAAATAAATTCTAATACCAATCCTTATGCCAAAGGACATGCTGCTAAATTCCTGCTTTTATTTTATTTGAATCTAAAACGAGCACTTTAAAAGAGATGAATGTCGCGTCTGGTATTCATCAAGTATTTCACAGGGCTCGTCAGTTCTCCTTATTTTATTTATTATTTTTTGGACCATAGGCCTCATTGGGTTTTAGGCAATTTCTGAACTTCTTGGTGTGGTTGTTAGTACTACAACGAAATGAAAATAATGCCCTGAAGCTGTTAAAATACACCAGTGAGTAAACAAATGCTTAACACTTTCTGACTGACTGATAGACTCAGATGCAGGAGTTCCCACAATCAAGTAGTACAACCAGAAAAAGAAACATACTTGACTGACTGATAGACTCAGTTAATGGAACATTTCATATACCGATATTTCACCTCACAATCATAGTTGTTTTATTATTGCTTGATTCGAATAAACCTCTAAATTTGCCTGAATCTGACATTATTCTTAATCATGTTCATCTTCCACTGATCCAATTGAAACCATCACAGATCCAATACCTAACATTACTGCCTCATTGAAACAATAAGCCAGTCCTTCAAATCTCATAAATCACCGCATCAGAATCGAAGTAAAATAACAGATCAATAATAATAATAATAATAAAGTTTTAGGAAAGATGTACCTGAATTATAGCAGTGAAGACTGCAAAACACACATACAGATCGATAATCTGGACACCAAAAATAACTCAATTTCAGAGCTTCATCGTCAAAAATTGAGGAAATAAAAAAATAAAGAGAGCGCGAGAGAGACCTTAAGGCTAGTAGGAGTGGAAGTATAAGCAGAACGAAGGGAATGGAAGAGAGCTTGTGCGTCGCTGCTGGTAGTTCTCGCCATTATCAACACTAACTGGTGCAAAGCTTCCAACTTTTTCCTTTGTTTTTATCGAGTCGTCTATGCAGGGAATTGCCCTAAGAAGTCAATTTTAGGGATTGCTAGTTGGAAAGGCAGAACAGACGCCGTTACGAGCCGAAAGAGGCCAAGCAGCCGGTGATTGCATCATAAGGGCAGTAATGTAATTTGGAGAACGTGTGTGTCTATGTCACATGTGAATTGTTATTCTATTGGTGCAAGTCTTTTTTTGTATTAGAGTAAACCTCGTCTCTCGAAAAGTATATTTTATGAGTCTAGATAACTGAATAAAATTCTAGTTATTCTAGACTCTTATAAGAGGTGTACGTCCTGTCTCGAACTTGAAACCTGCTGTGCAGATCTCAAGTCCTTTGCCATCACACCACGCCCTTTAAAGATTATTGTTGCAAGTCAATTTCACAAGAACTCCATTAAAATTAAAAAAAAACTAAAAAATGATTAAATGTTGATATAAACTGTTAACAATGAGAAATAAAATAATGTTTTGACATTTTTACCCTTCTTCACAAAATTCATAAGGCTTGTTTCCCTTAAAGATTATTGTTGCAAGTAAGTTTCACAAGAACTCCATTAAAACTAGAAATAAAAAACTAAAAATGATCAAATGTGGATATAAACTCAAAACAATGTGCAATAAAATAATATTTTGACATTTTTACCCTTCTTCACAAAATTATAAGGCTTGTTTTTTGTTTTCAACCATAGTTTTTTTCTCTTTGAAGGAAAGGATTTGGACATTTCAAATTAATTAGGGAAAATGGTCTGCACATCTTTTTTTTTTCAATGTAAAATAATGTTGATACTTTTAAAAGCTAATATATATGTATTCGTTCATGGATATTTTTGTCTTAAAATTTTATTTGCATAGTAAATTATCAAAATTACCTCTAGAAGCCAAACATGATTTGACATACATGGGTGTTTTTGTATTTTAACTCTAATTTTTCTGTAATAATCGATTTGAAACAGGGGTTGATATGTCTTTTATCAAATGTATAATATTATTTAAATAATTAATATAGAGACACGCATGACCTCTAGAAATACTTTTGTTGTTGACTGATGGCTTCTAAGACACTTGTAAAATCATTTCAGTGACTCTTATATTCACAAACAACGTGTGTTGTTTCATCGCTTTTAGTTCATCGTCAATAACCATTTATTTCTTTCCCTCTCATCCTAGAAAATCATATGGCTCTAAAAATATCAATGCAATCCTTCAATTATTTTGTTGTTCATATTTAGTCTTTGTTCTTTTTATTAATATCTGTTTTATTTTAAATAATTTATAAAATTAGAGTTTTTTTCTTCAATTTCACCCCTTATCATCTTTCATATTTGATCATCATTATTTAATTTCTATTTTCTTATTTAATATGGATTTTAAAATTATTTTTCTATAACATTATCCTCCTTGATCTTTATTTTTATCGAATTTGATCCTTTGAAATTGTTGTTTTATACCTGAGAATTGTTTTTGATTATTTTTTTTTTTTACAATTTTATCCTCTAACATTAAATCTTTCAAGTGTTTAGCTTCATGGTTTAGATTGAGTCTAGAGCTTAATGGATTGCAAGTTTGAGAGATTAGTTCAGATTTAATAGGTTCCCCATACTTGCATGGTTTTTGTGTTTTTGTTTTTTCATTTTATTCTCCAATATTTTTTTATTTCTATTGGATTTTTAACTGCTTTGAGATTAACACAACTCTTTGTTAGATCCAACTTTTTTTTTAAAAATATTTTTTAATTAAATTATTTTTTTAAGTTATTTTATCCCATCCTCGAACATTGGATTGGTTTGATATTGTCTTAGTTTTTTTCTTTTATCTTTGTTAGATTTTATTTTTTTTCAAAGGAATTTTTTTTTAATTGAATCGGTTTATTTTATTATTCAATATTCAATTGATCAAACTTTGAGCTTCCTTGTTTTTTTTTTTTTTTTTTTTTGGGGGGGGGGGGGGGGGTTGTTAAAAAAAGATTTTTGTTTTTAAATAAAAATATAAAATCCTAATTTATGATATTGTTTTTTGTTTGCTTTTCAGGTTGGCAATCTCTTTCAATTGCCTAAATCATAGATTTTTTTACTTCTTTGAAAATGTTGATGTCAAATGAATATCCTTTTTTATGTTATGAGAAAATTTGACCAAATCAATTTAAGTCACAAATTCTCTAAGATGTCTAGAGAGAGATGCTCTCTAAAAAGCTGACCACCGTAGTTGCACACGCTACTCCGGCAAGAACACCCGAAACCATCAACCCATCCCAGCACACCCCTGTCTATCACCATACTTTCCGATCCACCTCTCTCTCACCCACACAACCAAAATTCACCATACCCATACACCCCCAACACCAATCTACCTCCTGCCCCAACCAAAATGGCCACCCACAATGAAAACCCAACCCATCCACAACCGTTACCGGACAAGAAGGAAGGACGTGACACCCCTCAGGCAACATGGGCAGACAGGGTCAGGGTTACAGATTCATCAACTCGGCATACTCTGGACCCTATTCCACAACAGCCAGCTGGATCTCGCCTCAAGATACCCACAGGTATGAAGCTACTTAATATGGACCAATGGTCTCGCTGCATGATAGGGTTCTTCACAGGATGCAGGTTACCCTATCATGCTGTCAATCTTATAGCAAGGAAAGTTTGGGGTCCTTATGGACTGGAACAGGTTTTCACCATGGAAGATAGCTTTCTCATTTTTCGTTTCAAGACAGAGGAATCAGTCCTGGAAGTTATGGAGAAAGGCCCATGGATGTTTGGGGGCAAAAACATTATTTTGCAGAAATGGACACCTCAATTCCAGTTTGACCGAAGCAAAATAGGCCATGTCTCTGTGTGGATTCGCCTGAGAGGTCTTCCTCTTCCGCTGTGGACCAGGCAAGGTCTGAGCATGGCAGCTAGTATGGTTGGTAAACCTCAGTCCCGTGATGGACAAACTATATCCTGTAAAAGGCTGGACTATGCTCGCCTGTGTGTGGAGCTCGACGCAAGACTTCCCTTCATCCACCACTTTGAAGTGGAGAGCCCGTTAACACAGGAGCCGGTGAAGGTAAATGTTGAATATGAGTGGAAGCCCTCACGCTGTGAGGTGTGCCAGAGTTTTGGCCATAAGTGTGCCATGCCAGAGCCAGTTCCCAAAGCGGCGGGTAGGGGAAAAGAAGAGGTGGTTGACCAGACTCAACGACAGGGTAGGCCAATGACGAGGGAGAAGCATCAGCAAAAAAAAGATGCAAGCCATAGGGCTCGGCCGGAGGTGGACAAGCAGCTGGCCGTAGAACAGCCTTTGCGCCGTGAGGGGAAACAGCCAATGGCTGACGCAAGCCCTACGAGGAGCCCCATGCAAAAGCTGCATGTCCAGCAGGTAGCCCACTCTATAAAGCAACCCAGCCAAACTAAGCAAGTCCCAGAAGTCAGCACGCAAAGCAGCGTTGGAAAAGGGGGCCAAAATGGTGCTACAAAACAAAAGGACACCCAATGCAGCAAGGACAGCATGCAAGACAACAGGGACCCTACCGCCATTGTCAGGGTGCACAAAACAGACGCAGAAGATGAGGTGAGTTCAGGAGACAGCCACACTCCACCGGCAGGGGAAACTAACATCAGGACAGTACCGGTTGTACGAAAGAAGAAAAAGGGCAGGAACAAGAATGAGGCCAGGGGCCTCTGAGCCAAGGCTGACTCTATCCAAATTTTAATAAATGGTTGCAACCATAGGTGCATGGAACATAAGAGGGCTAAATGGCCCCCTAAAACAAAAAAGGATTCAGCAATGGATCACCAAAAATAATCTCAATATTGTTGGCATTCTGGAGCCCAGGATCCGTATGGCTAACATGGCTAGAGTTGAGGCAGGCCTGGGCCTCCAATCTTGGCAGTTTGAGTCCAATATTACTCAATGCAACCTTTGCTGAATTTTGGTGGGATGGGATACCAGGAAGATATCTGTTACAGTCATCCATAGTGACCCTCAGTGGTTAACCTGTGAAGTCAAAAGTCTCCTAGATGGGACCTCCATAAGGACTACTTTCATATACGGTTTGAATACCCAGGAAGAAAGATCTGCCATATGGAGCTATTTATCCACGCAGAAGTCTCTCAACAGCACTTCTCCTTGGGGCATCCTAGGAGACTTCAACGCCATCATCAGCTCTAGAGATCGCCAAGGGGGGGACCCGCGATGGCACAACCACATGGATGACTTCTCTAATTGTGTTGCCCAAACTGAACTTATCCAAATCCCGGTCTCTGGCTTACATTTCACATGGCACAATGGGAGGCAAGGTGAAGACACTATTCTAAGGAAAATTGACTGGGCTTGGGGGAATCAATCTCTTTTGGCTACTTGGCCCTTGGTTAAGGCAAATTTTCAGGCCCGTATCGGTTCAGATCATAGCCCAATCTTGATGTCTCTTTCCCCCCATCCTCCTCGTCAAACGCCGAGGTTCAAATTTCTAAACCTATGGGCGGATCAAGAGGGATATGAAGATACGGTCAAGGCTGCTTGGGAGAGTGAGGTCTGGGGTAATCCAATCAGCAGACTAACTTCCAAATTGCGGATTTTAAAAGGGTATTTGAAGCTCCATCATGGTCATCGCACAAATTGCATCTCGGATAAAGCTCGCGTTGCCAAGGAGAATTGGCAAGCCGCTCAGCTTCATCTGGACAATCATCCCGATGACGAGGAAGCTAGTGCTAGGGAATGGGAAGCTTGCTACTGCTATCACAATTTTAAGTGCAGAAGAGGAATGCTACTTTAGACAGAGATCGAGGGTCCAGTGGCTGAAGCTTGGGGACAAAAACACAGCCTTTTTCCATCGCTCTCTTCTGCATCGTAGCGCTCGGAACCAAATCCATAGTTTGAGATTGGAGAACGGGGAAGAGGTGAAGGACCCTGTGGCCATGGGTGGTTTGGCGGTAGATTTTTTCAAAAATCTGCTCTCCAAGCCTAATTCTATTTCGCAAGTTTACACTAACGGGCCCTTGTACTCAAAAGCTATAAATAGGGAGGATGCGGATTGCATGGCTCGGCCTATATCCCGGGAAGAAATCAAAGATGCTTTGTTCTCAATCGGGGATGACAAAGCCCCGGGGCCTGATGGGTTTAACAGCTGTTTCTTCAAGAAGAGCTGGGGAACTGTAGGGGATGACTTCGTTGAAGCAGTGAATCACTTCTTCTGGTCAAACTACATGCCTAAATGCATCAACACCACCCGCATCACCCTTATTCCTAAAGTGGAAAACCCGGATTCTCTAAGCGATTATAGGCCTATCTCGTGTTGCACTGTTATCTACAAGTGCATCTCAAAAGTCCTTGCAAATAGAATAAAGCACAGCCTTGCCGGTGTTATCAGCAGGTCCCAATCGGCTTTCCTTCCGGGAAGGAATATCTCTGAGGCCATTTTTCTGGTGCAAGAGCTTATGCACAACTACCACCACAAAGGAGGTCCTCCCCGCTGTGCAATCAAAGTCGACCTCAGGAAAGCTTTTGACACTCTCGATTGGGGTTTCATCCTTGACGCCTTAAAAAGTATTGTCATTCATCCAACCGTCATAAATTGGATTAGGGTGTGCATCACCACTCCTTGCTATACGGTTAGTCTTAATGGTGAGGACCATGGTTTTTTCCAGGCCTCAAGGGGTCTGCGGCAGGGGGATCCCCTTTCCCCGTATCTCTTTGTCCTGGCCATGGAGGGTCTAAATGGCATCATCCAAAGGGCTACTCTTGACAGTTCTTTCAATCATCATTGGAGATGCAAGGACCCTAAGATAACTCATCAAAGCTTCGCGGATGATCTAATTTTTTTCTGTGGTGCAGACCCAGCTTCAGCTCGGATCCTCAAGCAAGCTCTTGATACATTTTCCAATTTATCGGGCTTAAACATAAACCACAACAAAAGTTCCCTCTTTGTTGCCGGGGCTGATCAAGAAATGCAATCTAGGATTTCCGCCATCCTGGGAATCCAAATCAGCTCTTCCACCCCCACATACTTAGGGGTTCCTCTTATTACTACGAAGCTTGCAAAGGTTGATTGTCTTCCTCTGGTGGATCGTATAAAAGGCCGCATTGGATTGTGGACTTCAGCTTCCTTGTCATATGCAGGGAGGCTCCAGTTAATCAACTCGGTCCTCTTCTCGGTTCAAGTTTATTGGGCTACCAAATTTATTCTCCCGGCTGCCACCATTGCAAAAATTGAAAGCATTCTCTCAGCTTTCTTATGGAAAGGAGCCTCTCTTTCCGCAAAGGGTGCCAAGGTAGCGTGGAAAGAGGTTTGCATCCCAAAAGCAGAGGGAGGTCTGGGCGTTAAAAATTTGAGGGCTTGGAACAAAGCTGCCACTCTCAGTCACATCTGGGTCATTCTCACGGATAAAAGCTCCCTTTGGGTTGCTTGGATGCACAAATATCTTATCAGAAACCGATCCTTTTGGCAGGTAGCTATTCCTTCCAATCCCTCTTGGATTTGGAGGAAAATTCTCCAAGCAAGGGAATGGTGTCGAGGGGGTTTTCGGTCGAAGGTTGGTAATGGCAAGAATACATACTTATGGTATGACTACAGGATGCCAACAGGTCTCCGTCCCATCGACCTTCTCTCCCAAAGAAATCTCTCCTCCTCTTTGCTCCCATGGAAAGCCAAACTGGCTGACATCATTGAAGGAGGCAGATGGTCCTTCCCGCAGGTTCCAATTCTCACGCAAACTCTCTGGTCAACGGTGAACTTCCAGCCTAACCCCGTGGAGGATGACAAGGTTCTTTGGCATCCTGATAGCAAAGGGAAATTCTCAATTGCTTCAGCCTGGAATTACCTTCGAGACAGAAGACCAACTACCATTCTTCATCGTATCCTTTGGCATTCTCATCATATCCCTCGTCACTCTTTCCTGTTGTGGTTAGCAGCTCGGGGTCGTCTTTCAACCATGGATAGATTGCTCTACCTGGATGGAGATAAAACATGCAGACTCTGCTCTAAGGAACCCGAATCCCACAACCTTCTATTCTTCATGTGCAGCTTCTCATCCCAAGTTTGGAAGATTATCCAGGACAAAGCTCGAACTCGCTGGCCTGTTCTAGCTTGGGACAACCTTGTTGAATGGACTTCTAAGAGGTTTAAGAATACAAATTCTACTAGCAACGTCATTGGTGCTCTCCTCTTTGCTGCTACAATCTACCATATATGGCAGGAACGCAATAAAAGGATCTTCCAAAACCATGCTACTCAGGCCAGCATAGTTGGTGATGAAATTTTACGGCAGATTAAAGAACATCTAATGAATTATAATGGTATTTGTATTACCAATGATATTCGGACGGCTTGGAATTTATCTCCACGGGCTTCCATTAGGCCGTCCAGCCATCTCTCTATGAGATAGGGCCAGTAGGCAGCTTTGTCCCGTGCTAGGGTTTGGAGCGGGCTAGCTTGGCCTAGTTTGGATTATCAGCCTTTTTTGGGCTTCTAGATCTTCAATGGCCTTAGGGGCCTTCTTAGGTTTGTTTTTGTTGTTTCTTTTTCAAGGTTGAAGGTTGTTTCTTCCTTGTTTCCCTCGGTTTTATAAGCCGCTATGTATTTTCTTCCGCCTTTCAATATATATCTTCGTTCAAAAAAAAAAATATTGACCCGAACCATGGTGTAGTGTAGCCCATCTAGTTACCTAAAAACAAAAAGTAAAAGGGTTGAGTTTGTCACCACGTATTGAAACAATGAGATAACTATTTTTTCATTAAAAAAATGATTAATTATTTTTAGGAGTAATACAATATTTTCTACATGATCCATTAATTGTTACCATATTGATTGGAGCAAAACAATATTTTCATATTTTTTTAACACAATAAAATTACTCAATTACCCTTAAAAAACTTAAGATGATGTTTTAAGAGCTTGTTTGTCTTTTCATGTGTTTAAAATTATAGTGAAATGACTCAATTTACCCTTAAGAAAAAAAAAACAATAACTTAATTTTTTGTTACAATTTGGTATTTAAGGGTAATTTGGTATTTAAATGAATATAAATATTATTTTTAAATAAAAGTGAATAGCATGTGCAATGCATATGTTAGTGAGTGGGAGACACATGCGTTGTTTAGGTGATACGTGAGGCATTGTCCAACAACAAAATGATAGCTTCTTAGATATCTAGGTGGCATGTAAAATCAAAATACTTTTAGTGTGAACAATATTTTTTTTTCCTCTTTTTTTCTTTGATTTCATCAACGCCTTACTCTTTAATTTTTCAAAACAACCCCTCAATTGTTTTTAGGCCTGATCAATATTTTTTTTATTACAATTTATTTTATTTGAAGTATTGTATAAAATTAAGATTTTAATTTAATTTCATCCTCGAATTATTTTCATTTATCATGTTGCTGTATTTTAATTTCATCTTGTAAAAAATATTATAGAGATTGATAATTCAAAGATTTCTTAGAACTTTTTAGTTTAAAGTTTCTTTCTCTATAGTTTAGGATTATAAAATTTAGGATTTGAGAAACCTTAGTTCTTTATATTGTTGTGTGTTATTCAGTTGAAGCAAAACAAGTCGGTCAATTTAACAGATAAAGATGTTTACAATATCATTTCACCTTGCAATACAAGAGTGAATCATTTAGGGTATTGTAAGGACCTGAGAGGAAACATAAAGAACTCTATCACAAAAATTTGATTGTTTAGATCAACTATTAAGGAGAGGTATAATCAAGTATTATGATGATGAAAGACTTATCCTAAATGAACCACACCTAAACATTATATATATAAGACATTGCTATATAAGATAATAGTGTTTATGATAAGCGAAACACTAGAGACTTAACTCGCAGTTAATCTTTTTATAGAAATGTTCTTTATTATAATGAGATTCCTTTCTTTAATAAGAATTTTATTAGAAAGTATTTATTGCATGACTATCAAAGTTAGAAGTATACTTTCTATTGAAGAAAATTCGTAGTTATCAAAAAGTAGATTTTGCAAGATGTAAACTTATGATGTTGAAGATCAGTGGTATAATGTTCAAGATAATAAAGTTTATATTGGTATATATTAAATTTCATTGTGGTAAAATATGAGAAAAATATTAATTTTAGAGTTTGTACAACATGATCACGAAGATATTTTATACAAGGCATATGAACAACTAAATTTATCAACTTTATCAAATAACAAGGTGGTAAAACATAGAATGGATGAGATTGGTAGAAAATTTCTTAGATTTTATGGATTGCGATATAACTAGACTTGAAAGACTTTACCTTGAGATGAATATATTATGTTTGAAGGTTGATGTCGTAACTTTTAATGGAGATTTGAATGTCAAAGAATTTATGGTATATCTCATGCTTATATTCAATCAATTAACTTATTTTAATTCAAAAATATTTTTTAAAAAGAAGATAAATACAACATAAAAAAAAAACAACTTGAAATAACTTAGTTATGCTAGAAAAATAGCATAGTACAATCTCTAATTAAATAAATATTAAAAGATGAAAGTTACAGAAATTTTATTTTCAAGCGTAATTTAATCATTTCACTATGTTTTTAAAAGCAAAATTGCCAAAAAAGATTAGATGCTAGCTTTAAAAATCTGTTTTTAAGAATAATTGAATAATTTCATTATGCTTCTAAAATGGTAGAAGATAAATTTATCTCTGATTAACATTAATGACAAATAACTGTTTAGAAAAAAACTTTACTGCCGATTTCATTTGAGAATATCAAAATATTCATTACACTATTTCTTACCCATAAATAATGCAATGAGTACAGGATTACACGGACTCACCGATTCTTTTTTATTATTTTGAAGGGGAACCTGTCCAGTACTAAAGAATATTTTATCTTAAGATTAGGGGGTATTATTGCAATTTTGTAATAAAACCAAACCTTCATGGTTACCTTCGATAAGAATGAGAATGGGGGGAAACCTGTGGTGTCCAACAACTGCAGTTTTGTAATAAAATAATTCTTCCATAGTTATTTCCCCGTCGTGAATATTAAATGCAATTTCAATTTTCTATCCCAAAATTTATTGCGCTTCCAAAATCAGACAGATATGCAACCTCTAGCTTCGTTTGGTCTACGTTTGTTGTAATGTGCCTTTTCTGTTCTGTGGTGTGATCAAATATATAAAGAAGTGCCATTGACTGAAGCAGCCTAAAGTACCTCCTAGCAAAGCAAGCTCAGAATGCATCGACTTGATCATGGATAGGCATGCTAGGGCAGGTTGGATAATGGTTACCAGATTACGAAAGTCATCTAATCAAATGTGAATAATACCTCGTAAAGTCGAGGAAACCGAAGGAGATTTCAACCCGTGCGCCTCCGCAAGGGATTGCTGCATCTTGATGTCCTGGCAAATTCAGAAATGTTCAACCCTACACTTTCATTTGGCCATTCTTGTTTAAAAGAAGTTGCAGGTTTTATTTGCTTGCCGATGGAGCTCATTGAAGGTTGCCCCCTTTTCCTTATGCACAACCACCAGTTATCATGCACCACATTGTCCTTCCAACATCTCGAGGAACGTATCGTTCTCTGATCCTTCTACCCAGCCAACACCACCAAGTTCATTGTCCAACATTAAGAACTATTCGGCGAAACCTCTTCTTTACATGGACTCTCAATTAGACACAACAGGGCGATTTCAAATAAGCAAGGCAACAGCCTTAAAGCTGTTCAAGATTTAGACAGTTTCTACCAACACTTGCTTCTCTTGAGAAGTAGGCTTCTAACCACCAATTAATAGACAAACGCTCATTGAAGCCTCGGGAACTCCACAACAGGTCAAACAATCCAAAAGTTTATTAACCATAGCTGGAGCATGATCGTCAATACAGGACAAAATAAGTAGCAGAGTCATCAGCAAGTCGCAAATAAATCCATCATTAACAAAAAGACATCTAAGAAATAACCAAGCAGTTTCAAGATAACTAAGACCTACAACCCTTGATAGGATATTCACTTCATGTCGACACATTCTACCAACAAGCATCAAACAAACTTCACCTCAGTTTCCAACAAACAGCAGCAATATGGCATTTTGGTCTCTCAAAACCCAGCCGAGCCTTCTGTAGTTGGTTTAGACACAGATACCTCACCCTTAGATGGCAACTGCATGGATCCAAAAAAGGTGTCAGGACAGAAAATTTTGACAAGCAGCATATTTTGAAATAAAGATAGATCCAGCAAATAGGTGTAACAAAACTATATTTTCCGTATAAATTGCCAATATAATATTGTATGGCGAGGATAGCTTCTCAGCCACATTCGTCTTCTTTAGTTTTTTAATCTACCTTCTGAGCATCCATATTTCTGCCATGAAATGGTACTGCAGACACTGGTCAGTATTATACTCTTGGTATACAACCTAAGGCAGTTTAAATTACTGATTGAAGATGAAAGCAATTCTGTTTCACAACCCAAGAAATCGAAGACTGAATATGAAGTTTATAAACAGTTCTATACCAGCCATAGCAGTCTGTTTCAAAAAGACATGTAGGGGAAGAATAGCTTATAAAAGACTTCTGTTCATGAATTTTGGAACGTTCCAATAATACCAAAACTACATTCAGACCATAGAACTAAAATTCTCACAGAAGCAGCTAAATCAAGACATTCCTATAACTTAAAAAGAAAAGTAGCATTGGGAAAAAATATATAAACAGAGTGGAATCAGTCTGTCTAATGTTCATCGGTTCCAAAAGATGTATTCTAATCAAGGTCAAATGCAAATGAACCTATTGATGAATAAACTGCATCAATATAAGCTCTATATTTTAGTGGTAAATAGTTACCAGGAGCTCTCTTCAAATATATGCCCCTGGACAAACTATTGACAAATTTTCAGCCAAGCAAGTTAAGGTGCACCCAAAATCATAACACTAGAAGACACCACTGGATGTCCCAATATAAGGCATTAACACAAATCATAATATACCTTGCATTGAAGACTTGTAATTGTTGACTTCAGTAAAGCATCTCCAACAATCAATCTCAACTTCTTGACAAAATCCTCCCTGTTCACCTTCTTTGCCTGATAAAATAAACAATAGGGAGATCAAATATATCATGAGAAGCATTTGAATTGGAATGAAAGATAATAAAAGACCATGCCATTTTACATACCCTGAACAGTTCGTAATTGTTAGTTACGAGTTCCATGTCTTTGCTGGGAACTTTTTTTGAAATCGCAGCAAACAACATAGGAAAAGGCATCCATGGTGATTTAGGAGCTCTGGTACTGCTTGAACTCAGACCTGGTGATCTTCCAAGAGATCTCCCAGAAACGGAAACTGTTTGAATTGTGCTTCCCTTGAAGATAACAAATGCTAACAGTTTAGTAGCTCAGGCACAGTTACGAACATCAGAAACTAAGAGCTCCATATTGCCTTTTTAATGTTTAAACGATCCATCTATTACTCTAGCTCACACAGTTCACAAGCAGTGCTTGGCAACAGATGCTGTTTGTTTCAAACCTTTTCATTGCGCAGGCAGCACTATCTTAGACAGACTAAGACTTGTGAGTAATAAATCCAACAATTTGACTTTCATTTCATATTTTATGCTTTCTTAAAGAGCAAGCTGTCTTCAGTCTAAAATGGACCATACTTCACGGGCAAATGAAGAAACATGCATCTATACAAGCAAAACCAACATTAAAGTTTTCCCCCTCATTATATTGCATAACAAACAGCACACATAGCACAAGCAAAACCAACGATAAATTTTACATCCTGCTATAGATTGCATAACAAAAATGGATAACAATCCTGACAAATATACAGAGAGAAAAATAGCTGCCATACCATATCAGCAGTAGGGGACTCATTAAGATCAACTGCAGAGGACTCGACTGGTAAATTCAGATCAACTGCAGAGGACTCAATTGGTAAACATCCCTGACCTCCATGAGAAGTGGTCACCCCTGAAAGAGTATGCTTACTCTCACTACCAACCAGAAACCCTGCAGAAAGAATACAAAATACTACAGCGAAGTACCAAAGAAGTTCCAAGAAGAAAATTAGAGGTACTCATACAGCATCTGCAGAAGACACCGCTGACAAAGTCATTGAATCAATGGTTGAGGTGCTGATTGATCTCTTGAATGTAATAGAACACAACCAAAAGGAGATTTCCCCATCATGGATGAAACCTTTATCTTAAAACTACCATCCTTATAAATTTCAGCATCCAAGGAGGTTGGACTTTTGAAATGATACCTGTGTCCAGCCATCAGAATTCACTGGACATGTTCCATCCAAAAAATCACTAATGATCGAGGACCACAAATCCAACACGAGCAAAGATTTCATTCCAATCCTAAAAGACATCTATCGATCTATCTATCTATCTATCTATATATATGTAAATATATATGCATGTATATATATATGTATGTATGCATGTATATATATATGTATGTATGCATGTATATATATATATGTATGCATGTATGTATATATATATGTATGTATGTATGTATGTATATATGTATGTGTATATATATATATATATATATGTATGTATGTATGCATGCATGTTTAAATTATTCATGCCAAAACTAACACCTCTAGAAGAAGTAGCATATCACCTTCAGTGGTGGAAGAAATCTTGAAACTAACAACAAACTCCGGATGAATGTGGGTGTTCATATTCATATTCCAGACTATATACTCTCTTGGATTTTCAAGATCATCCACTCCACTATCAAAATTTTCACTACTAGGATGGAACTGCCAACTCCCAGGCTGAAGAAGCTCCATGTTTCCCATTATTACACGACAAAATACCAGGTGTCGTACTCCATTTTCGTCAACATCACAATACTTTGCACTGTAAACAAACCAAAAGTTGAATCTTCCACAACATCACAGTATTTAAAGGAAAAAGAAAAGGAAAAGAAAAAGAGAGTCAAAACCAATTATGTAAGAAAACTATCATAGAAAATGCATCACATGCATTTCTGAAGGCAGGTGACTTGTGGCACAGGCAGCAAAACATGGAAAGCTTTTTCAGTAATTCTTGATACAAAAGGCTGAAAGAAAAATTTCAAGGTTAACACCTCACATTGACCAGGATTTTATTGTTCAAAGAATAAAATTTTTAACAGGTAGGATGCAAAAACCAGGAAATTTCACACTAATATAACAGGCAGTAGATATGTGAAAAAAAGGCTGAAATAGCAGCCACCGAGACAGTGATATGAAAAGTGAACAGATTTTTTCTGTGAAATAAATGAAGTTTTTTTTTTAAAAAAAATAAATCATGCAGATCTTCATGAGAAGCATCAAAAGTTTAGCTTTATCAGTCAATTACACATGTTACCAGATTCAACAGGGAATTGATAGGCAGCTCCTGAGAACAGACCTACAAGTAATTTTGCTAAATCTAACAACACAACCAAATTGAAAACAATAAGATTACACATAACTTCATGGTATTATTAGACATGCATGACATAGAAAGAAAAGCAATCTCCAAATTAACTTTTCAAAACCAGACTGACAAGAAAAGGGGATTCTTCTTTAAAGATGAGGATGGCAATTTTCTAGCCAGTCTAGGGCTACTGTCTTAGAGTAAACTGAACATTTTACCGCAAGAAAAACTTAGTTGCCTGTTTAACAACATGATATACTGGGGTTATTGCTAGACTATGACTGACAATTTCCACATTAGACAAAATGACATGACAGGAAAAACATCCAACCTGGTATGACAACAGTTTTCTGCAGAGAGATGAACACCAATTCCACGTTTGGAATTTGTTGTGCATGGCCCACAATGTCCAAGTCCATACAACATGATTGTTGAGAGTGCTCCTTTGGAAGAAGCAAGCCAGGCATATTGAACATTTGCATCTCCACGATATTTCCCTGTTAGTGCAATCTGCTTCTGGAAAAGCTCAAATCGAGCTTGCATTGAAGTGCTCGAGCAGCGATAAATATCTACAATGTCTGCACCGCCAAAAGGTTTCATTACTGTAACAAACATTTTCTTTACAGTATCAGAATCCAACATTTGAGACTCAGTGAGTAAATTTGCTTCAATCTGTTCATTTTCCTCCATCTCTTCATCATTTTTTTCACCAGGCTTGCAACTATCCTCCACTTCTACAGGATAGTGGTCACTCATAGGCTTTTGACCAATTTGGATATGCTTGACAATAGCATTTGACTCTCCACTATACTCCTTTGATTTTGATTGATCCCCTCCATTTATATCA
Source organism: Salix brachista (assembly GCA_009078335.1). Classification (NCBI taxonomy): domain Eukaryota; kingdom Viridiplantae; phylum Streptophyta; class Magnoliopsida; order Malpighiales; family Salicaceae; genus Salix; species Salix brachista. Next base: position 7,914,766 of record CM018574.1, on the reverse strand, counting down.
ATTTCAAGCTGCAGCTTGATCTCGCGGGGCCCGAGAGGCTCCCTGAAAATGGCCCCTTGATTTTTCACACAGTCATGCTGGCAGCAAAGATACGGTTCGTCTTCATCAGCATAGGTTTCTGGAAAGAAGCAGCCACCTGCTTCATCAATCCAGGCAATTGGTTGCTGAATACCGGTCTTCATGTCTACGCGTAACATGTGCAAGAAGTCAATCACATAGCAGTGCCCCTCCAACTCAACCTCAACAAATGCCTTCTTCCCTTGAAGATCCTTCCTAACCAAAGCAACAAGATCCTTAGGGAAATCAGCCCATTCCCCATTCTGATAACACATCAGACGCTGAGGCATTCCAGTCCTCATAAAATTTGAATATGATCGGAGTAAAGATCGTCTAGAATGATGCCCACAACTCACTGGCTTGCTTCGGCTTCCATCCAATTTCCTACGCTTCCCAAGCTTATGACTTGAATTCAGAGTGGGCCACTCAGGCAACACCGAGTGAGAAACCCGAGAAAAATAAGATGCATAGCGGGACGCTCGCTTTCTCTTAACTCCAGGCATAACTCTGCGACTACTATCCAACACTTTTGTGATCCTAGCTTCCATTTCTACCAACTAGATTAATCCTTATCAAGAAGTTTAAATCTAAAAGTTCAAAACTAAAAAGAAGTAGCAAATTCAAAGACACGGTGCCATTGAAGATGACTGGCAAATCCTGGATAACAAACACTTGTTAGGAAATCTGAACACACATAATATGCATATGGCATCACAATATACTTGAAGGCTACAGATCAACAAATTTATTCAAGTAGAAGGATGCAGTCAATCCAGTGAGAATGGTCTTCATTCAAGAAACATATGCGTACAAAATACTCCCCACGCAATCTCCAATTTTTTTTTTCATTTGAAGAATAACCACAGTGAAGTTATAATGACCAACCTTAATACATACACACTAGTTATTTGTATAATAATGATCTTCATTCAAGCAACATATGCCTACAAAATACTCTCCATGCAGTCTACAAACCAAAAACAGTTTTCATTAGAAGAATAACCACAGTGAAGTTGTGATAACCACCCCAAATATGCATACACTAGTTATTTGACCTACACTCCAATGCGAGTAGTATGTTTTTTTCCAGAAAAAAAAAAAAGAATTTTTGAAGATATTATTCATCTATAATATTTTCCTATTTATATAGATGAACTTTATTTTTAGATGATATTTCTAATATGTGGAGCCTTGCATAATTTTCTTAAACCCTTTTATTTTGTTCAATCACAAGTGTATCTATTTTTATTATTACATGATTGAATAAAAAACTATTCTAATAAACAAATTCAATAAACATGAGTAAATGTTCCATGTTGCAAGATTAAAAGTTTTGATCGACATCCATCTCTTGATTTTTCAAATTTTATTTTTAGTTATCGTTAATGACTTTTTTTCCATTTATTTACCTAACTGGTTCTTGATTTTTTTAATTACAAGCTTGCATAACTTTTTTTAATTTACACTTAAAGAGATTTAATGTCAAAAAACATGTCAGAAAAGCCTACATACAAAATCATTTAATAAAAAAACTATTAAAAAAAGACTAAATAAACAAAATAAAAAAACCATTGAGGAGGGATATTGATTGAAATATAAATTTAAAAACTATTGAAAACAAAAGATATTTTAAGAAAAGGTAACAATCAAAATTGAAACCAAAATTAAAATAAAAAAAGGCAACAATAGTCACAAACACATTTAAAAGGAATAAGAATAACAAATAACTCAAGTTATAGCCCCAAACAGATTTAAGAAGTTGGTTTTATTTTAATTAGACAATAAAAAATAAACAACAATAGCAAACAAACAAATTTTTTTTAGAAGAAAAGATCGCGATGAAAAGAAAACCTTTGGAAGGGAAAAATTATATGAAAAGGGGCAAGAAATCAGCCCAAATTAACCTGAGATAGCGTGACAGACCAGTAACTTTGGGTAATAAGAGAGGAGTCAACCCAGGTTAACTCGCAAAACTCGTGACTTAAGTTATGAGATCAGGATAACTCGGGAAAAAAAACTGAAGTGAACAACAAAGCCAAATTTTTTCTTAAAAAAATAATAATGTCGAAATCAAATAAAAAAATAAGCCAAAAGCAAAGAATGTTGGTCCGCATAAAAATTTTAAACCCATGACCTGATCATTTGACCAGAAACACCTCATGAAGCCCAATACCTAACAAACCAAACAAAAGGATGAGATTGGGGAAAAACATCATAGGCTTCTTATTTTTTCTTGGAAGGGCACAAAAGTCATTCCACAAGAATAGTAAATTTAGAGCATGCACAATATTTTCTATTGTATTTCTTCTACACCCTTTAGCATTTTTGTTAACATGTAAAAGAAAAAGTAATCTGCCATGATGCCTATAAACAAATAGGATACTCAGCATGCAGTCTTCTACCTTCAAAAACTTTCACGGCAAGACTAGCCTCAAGGAAGTCAAATTAAAAATTCCCAATATATATTGCAATATGGATCTGATGTTAATTCGCCTTGACACCTATAACAAATGAATTATCTATTTCAATCACTTCAAAGTTCTAAGAGACAAAACTACAAGAAGAAAGCATTTTGGATCCACTAATTCAATGAGGAATTGGTGCTGGCAACTTTATTCTTCTGGTCCAAAACATCAGAGATTGTAATTGGTGCTACAGAGAGAGGAAGATAGTGTTTCCTAGAACAGAAAGAATCAACTAGCCAAAGCCAGCAAAGAACTAGTCTCTGAACTAAGAAGTTTAATTGAACAACCAAACAGAGTCTTCTAACACTGGAAACTTTTGTTTTTTGCACTCCCGAATAGTTGACTTGAGTACAGAGAGTTGCCCTTTCTTTATCACGACTCAAATCACATACATTTATAGCTTTGAAAGTACACTTCTTTATCACAACAAAAACCAAATGTATGAGTTGAGACTTTCAATCAACAAAAGGCAATGAATTCTATAAAAAGAGGAGCTAGAAGTGTTGCGAATGCAGGGTAGATTGGTTCTCTAACATGCCTTGGTCCAAGGAACAGCACGCGTTAGTATTTCTGAAAGAAAATGTCACATGAACCTTTTAATAGACAATGCCACTTACTAAATTAGTATTTCCAAGGCCACTATTTTGAACGAAGTCAAAATAATTCATTTACATTCATGGTAAGTAAATGAACCCCTTCCAGCTTTTTTAGGCATTGTGGCTTCTCAATTATATATGCAAACCTACACACAAAAAGTTTCTATTCGAGAGACACATTTAATGAAGAATAAGCCATAAAAGTATAGAACATAAAGTTCCCTGAACGCAGCATAACATGCTTGCAGAAGTGCTTACATGATAGATTTTAAAAAAAGGCATAGTAAATATCGTAAGAGCTGGGAACTTTTCCGTCCAAATATTGCCACTACAACAACAGTTTACTTCCAAAAAACAAGCTTGTGAAAAAAAAAAGTGCAATAACAAAGGGTCGACAAAAAACCAAGTGAAGAATTATATAGACATGAAACAACAAAAAGAAAGACATACCTCGTGATACCACTGCAGTTAGTGTTCATTTTGTACATGTTCCCTTTCTATACAAACGTAGCAAAATTACAGAAGTGGAGCCACTTGGTTATTTATTTTACAGCCTTGAGTAGCTCCGCACCTGTACAATGGAAATCACAACACACAAAACCCTTGCTTCAAATTCCGATAAATAATTTGATTTGAAAAAGGACATGCGCACATGCTCACACTCTAATATTTGGAGTATTAATTCAGGCAGAGCATATAATCAATTATTTAATTCAGTATATTTGCTTGCTCAACCAAAAATTTCCCTTTTCCAATTATTTTAAATCGAAGTCAAACCAATTCTTAGGAACACAATTTCAATTTATCTTCTTGTAACCAAAAAATCAGAACCCCAAATCACTCGTATAACTCAACTACAGCTGCTAATTTTTTTTGCAAAGCTCTTTCAAAATTACTCTTAATTTTTAGGTTATTAGGAATTAAAAACTAAATGAAAAAGGCGAGTTTTTTAAAGGATTAATAATCCAATCCTCACTCCTGTCAAACAAAAAGAGCATAGCCCAAATTGTTTTTTTTTTTTTTCAAAAAAATAAAAATTATAGGCATTTATTAAATATACTGTCCTTAATTTCACCTCAACTGCACATTTTATTCACAAAAAAAAAAAAAAAACACAAAATAAAACTTTGAACCTTCAAATAACCAAACGCGATCTAATGAATTCTCTCACAAAATCAAACAACCATAACACAAAAAGGAAAGGACAAGATAAAGACAAAAAAGAAACAATAGTACCTGTAAACGATCCATGGAGACTGATTAGTATAATCTAGCGAGGTTTGATTTTCTAAATTTCTATAAGAACAAAGTGAAAGAGATCGATGCGCTTATTAGAAAGAGAGAAAACCCTAACTCGCCAGAAGAGGAACAGTGCTAGTATGCGACACCGTTGATGATTCTAAGAAGATATACCCATCGGCGTTGACGGTGTATTATTACTAAGTCGGCGGTCTTTTTGGTTATGTGGCTCTCTCTCTCTCTCTAAATTAGTAGAATCATCTCACAATCCATGGCGCGTGATTCCAATTTCCTTGTGCGAGAAGCAAGAAAGACCATTCAATCACCCACCAACATCACTTAGAGATTAACTCAAAGTCGTGGATTAAATATTTTAAAAATAATAATTATAATATAAATAAAACGTCGATGTATATATTTAACGAAGGGGCTGTTTACGAAAAAATTTAAATAGTGTTTTTGAACGGATTTAAAAAAGAGTTATTTTTTATTCTAAATTATTTTTTATATTTTTAAATTATTTTGATATATTGATAGTAAAAATATTTTTTAAAACATAAAAGAATATATTATTTTATGTATTAGTTGAATAAAAAACATTTTAAAAAACAATTTTAATCAAACTTCCAAATAAACACTAAATAAATTAAACATTATGTTTGTGCAAAAAAAATAAAATTAAACATTATGCATATTTAGAAAATTATTAAATTTGATTTTTATTTAGTTTAAGTTAAATGATAAAATCTATGATCTAATTTAAATTTTTAATTTGATTTAACTAAAAAAAATATATAATCTTTATCTAAAACAAGTTTTTATATAAAAAAAGAATGATACTGAAAAAAATATAAAATAAAATAAATTATATTACCTTATAAATAATTATATATATATAAAAAACAATTATAATGAAAAAAAAATCTTTCAAGCTAGGAAAGAGCGACTCCGATCGGTGGGTGAGGACAGTGGGGTTATTTTAGGGATGAAAGGGAAGTTAAATTATTTATAGGGGTAGTTTGAGTATTACGAGGTAAAGGTAGGGTGATATTGGGAAATTAAAAGGCAAGAAGTGGGTTCCACGGGAGAAGAAGAAAATAATGGCCAATTTTTTTCATTCAATCACTCTTTTATTTCTTTATGGAAAAGAATAATAAATAATAAATGTATCTGAATATTTTCTTTCGGTGTTACTTTATTGGTTTTGTGTGAAGCCTTGAAATATATATTTTAAAAAATAGATTCGGTCAATTTCAAATTTCAGTGGACAACTGGAAAGCATATTCATTGGAAAAGATATATTATAATAGATATCATTTTACTCAATATATATATATATAGTTCTTTTGCCTTGCATTATCAAAAGGATTTTGAATGAATGAATGATAGGAAATGAAGGAATATGGATCAAATAGGGTACTTCCGTAAATTCATCTGTTAGTGAGGCATGTTAATGTTGTTTTTTAAAATATTTTTCGTTCAGAAATATATCAAAATAATATTTTATTATTATTTTTTTAAAATTATTTTTAACATCGGAACATGAAAAATAATCTAAAACACCAAAAATATTTAATTTAAAGTAAAAAATAAAAAAAATCAAATATTCTTAAAAACAATTTTAAAACACAGTGTCAAACACATCCTAAGAGAAAAAAACAGGTGTTAGCCTCCCGGCTAGGTTTTGTAAAGGGATAAAATTTAAGATACTAAAATAGTTTTACTTCTTTGCCCTCTGTTCACCAATTTCTTTACCTGTGATGACACAATGAACAAGCAGTTGCTTGCTGCAACAACGGCTATTGAAAAAATTGTATGGAATGGTGCCAAAAAAGATTGGCATTCAATAATCCTCTAGCTCTACAACATCGGATCAGCCATATACTCGGAGTTCGATTCAGCTTCATTTGATGGATCCCAACCAGGAGGCTTGATGTTTGGCCAATCCCCACGACATCCTAACCTTATATAAAGGCTCTTCTTACCTTCCAAAAACACAGAATCAAGAATTATCAATGAGAGAATAGCTGATCTTTGATTAAATAATTAAAAAGCGATAAATGATAAATCTAAAGCATTAATCCGGTCCTGTACATCAATGGATGACAACGTGATAATTCGGCATTCCAGCCTCCACCTTTTCAGGTCATCTCATGTCAGCCCAGCTAAGATGCTTTTCTAAAATCCCTCTGAACAAGCTCTCATCATTTCTTATCAAGCAGCAAGTGACTTTGTTGGCCAAGGTAAAGCATTTGTTTTTTCCTATCATTGATACATAACACATCCTGTCCAATCTCCAATTTGGACTCCAATGCGCTCAAACATCAACTAGAATTGCATGAATGATGCAAAAATCTGTAAATTTATTCTATCAGATAAAATGACTGTTCAAGTCTTCCGGTTGTTAAGGAACCATCTCACATAAAAGCTTAAGATATTAGGTGAGGCTCCATAATATGATTTATATTATTCTCTAACACACCTCCCCTCAAGTGAAAGCCTTTTGGGCTTGAAACTTGTACAGGCTCACACTATATTGTGTTTGATTTTTATCAAATAGAATGTGAGTGGTGAGATTTGAACTCGTGACCGCTGGGTCAACAAGGGTCTGATACCATGTTAAGGAACCATCTCACCTAAAAGCTAAAGTTTTTAGGTGAAGTCTCAGAATATGATTTATATTATTCTCTAACACCGGTGAAGTATTAATGGAGGTTTTCCATTGAGCTTTCCATAAATATTGTCAGGTCATATAAAGTTCAAACTTGACATGGCTTCTTCATCCTATTTCAGGTCTCTCGCTTTTTTTTCAAACAATTTCTAGAAACCATAAGCTCATTCATTTTCTGATTAGAAATGAAAAAAACATGCTGGAGTTACAAAAAGTGGTTGATGAGCGAGCACCTGGAAGTTTCTTGTCAGACAGAATCAACTGCTTGAGAGCACTCAAGGATGCCTGAGCAACACTTTTGGCATGATCAGAATCCCAACCCTGGAGCTTGACAACCACATCAGCATTTGAGTATGCTACACTGCGATCCTTAACATTCATTCTAGCCTCCTCTTTAGCTGAATCCTCATCTGCGTTGAATGTGAGCAGACTTTGCAAGTTACTCAAATTTAATTACGAAGACACAGGCAAAACTGGTAACTATGGAGTTGTAATTTCCTATCTCTCATCCTTGTCATTGTAGCAATTCTAAAAATAATAGAAGTAAAATGCTGGTGTCTTCAAAGATGTATGACTTGCAGTGAGATTTTGATTTTACCAAGATGTATGACTTAGGTATATTTATACACCAAGACATATTACTTGAGGTTACTCTAGTCATAATAACTGACTAAGAATGTGGTGTTATGTAGTGCGATTTGTTAAATAATATTTATGTAGTTTTATTTAGTCTTATATATTAAGGGTAGAATAGTACTTTATGTTTAACCTATATATAGTTTATTTGTAATTAGGTTAAGCTAAAGCACTCATAATTGTAACCTCCTTTTTGTGTTTTGCTCTTAATTATTTTAACACGGTTCACATCAATATGATTTTCCAGTCAAACACCTAGCAACGAGCAGAATATTAAGAAAAGGATACCTAAGGCTTCCGTCGGTGACAACCAGACAGTGAACCCTGCATAAAGATGCTGCCATTTATCAGCCTTTCCAGCAGCTCCCTGCTTCCCTCCTAATGTTGAAACAACAGCACGTACATGACTGCAAGACCAACCAAACCAAGAATAAGATTTTAACTATCCTAGAAAAAAAAAACGAAGTTAAAAATTAATTACTCTATAGTATGAGATATTAAGGGCAGTTCTGATTTTATCTTATTTATCGGGAGCCCATTTCAGTGTCACAAACTTTTTTTTTTGTTTTTTGTTTTCACACCAGAAGGTTCTTAATGCTATTTATATTATTATGAATTCAACGCATTTCTTTAGACAAAGACTCTGTTTTTCCCTTTTTCGGGTATTCTTAAAAAAATAGAGAAATCAGAACCAAGTCAAGATGATACGGATACCGTACCTACTTATGCTTTCTAATATAGCACATTCTGCTTCAGCTACAGAGTCAGACCCTTCAGCAAGCACCCCTGGAATTGATTACATTCGTTAATGCACTGCAAGATGGGTAATATATGTCATTTCAAGTACGGATACTGCAGTCTAGAAAATTATTTGATCACATTAACTCGACAGTATGACGTACATTGTAGCGTTGAAAAATGCTTGCTTTGCAAAGTGTGTGGCTACGAAAGATTATTCACAAGGAAACCACAGAAACAAATGATAGCAAACTATTAAGCAATGGAAAGTTTGTGATAGTGTTTATGGTTCGATGTGAGAAAGAAGGCGCCTACATAGATCAAAGCATTTATTTTGCTGGCTGGCTTCTAAGCTCTGCGAGGAGAGTTTTTTTCTTTTTTCTTTTTTAAGTTATGAAGTCATTCACAATAGAAGCAAATGCAACAATGTGGTCGACAATTATGCCATCCTTTTCAATGTCTATGTTAAGCTACATATCTGAATATCTACACAAAACAATTCAACAGAACTGTAAATGTTACTTCGCTATCAGCTCCTGGGATAGGGAGGTAGTGATAGGACTCTATCTTTCTACCTTAGGATTATGACTAAGAACAGAGGAAACAAAGGAAAATCAAGAACGAAAATCTGTTTATTATTCAACCTACTTTCCAAATGGATACTCTGGCTGTTTATAAAGCCAAAGCATGAGGTCCAGCTGTAACAATACTAACAAACTTGCCACGTGGCTACTAACAACATACTAACAAACTGAAACAGCATTTTCAATTTGCCTTCTGATTTCCCGTTCCTATCATTACCCACCCCTTTAAAACTAAGTTTACAATAATTGGAAACTTTTTGCAACATCAACAGGGTAGAATTATCACAACTAAGAAAACTTGACACTCCTTGCAACCTCCGATGTCACCAGCCTATCCTTAGCAACCGATTTGCAAGCCGGTACCTCTCTAGTCAACTTATCAGTGCACACTCTAATAACACCAAACTGACCCTCACCTAATTGCGAGTATCTCTCGTAATAGTCCTCAAACCCATGAGAGCCAAAGTCTCTGCAAAATATCTTCACAAAATCTTCCCAACTGGAGCAGGAGGACGCATACTCCTCCCACTGGTACCACTGCAGGGCCTCCCATGCAGCTTTGTTATACTCCTCCATGATTGAAGCAATAAGAATCCTATCAGGATATTCTTCTTTTAATTGCTTAAATTCTTTCAACATTGTTTCAAGAGGCTGGTCACTTATGAGTTCTATATTCTCCCAACCAATAATTTGCCCCTTGGCCGAGCCATTTGCACCAGCTCGTAGCCTAGCATACCGAGGAGTTACATTTATAACTTTCGCTGCATCAAGTGACACAGTTTTGGCAATGACAGCACCCTAGCCTTCTCTCTCTCTCTCTCGTTGATCCATCTTAACGAAGGGCATGCGATTCTCGTGAGGCAGCCCTTTTTCCTTCTCTCGATGGCTCCTCTCACCTTGTCGCCTGCAACTGTCACCTTCGTCTTCATCAGTTGGAGGTGGAAATGTTTGAACAGCTCCCTCTCGTCGAGCCTCAATTGAATCAAGACGTTTTTCGATTGATGCAAATTTATCTTCAATGAGACGCTTAATTGATTCCAAAATGCTTTCCAGTGCAGATACACGGGCGTCCATGGTTGCTGATCGAGTACGAATGAGAGCACGGGTCATACACTAAAGGAACAACTTAGAGGATCAATGGCTCTGATACCAATGATAGGACTCTATCTTTCTACCTTAGGATTATGACTAAGAACAGAGGAAACAAAGGAAAATCAAGAACGAAAATCTGTTTATTATTCAACCTACTTTCCAAATGGATACTCTGGCTGTTTATAAAGCCAAAGCATGAGGTCCAGCTGTAACAATACTAACAAACTTGCCACGTGGCTACTAACAACATACTAACAAACTGAAACAGCATTTTCAATTTGCCTTCTGATTTCCCGTTCCTATCAGGTAGAGAGCTATTTTACGTTGTATACATGCATGTGTTGATCTCTAGACACGAGAAATAGGGAGAAACTCTGAAGGCTATCAACCAGTTTCAGCAGCAAGAGAACCAAATTAATAACTATACTCACATGAATCAATTGTTTGCTTAGCAAATGTTTCTAGCAACTCCTGTGTATCAAGTGGCGTGTACCTGAAACATATTGAATCGATAAACTTTACAACGGAGAGAAAGTGTGGAACTCAAAGAGTTCTACAATATATATGAGAGCTGGCTTTCCCTGATTATGGATTAGGAATGGAATTTGGTCCAATGTAATATCATTAAGTAACCAAGACCAAAAGAAAATGAAGGTCCTTGATGAAGATTAACAGGAACAGAAAGAGCTGGTAATCTAGTAGACAGCACGTCATTACAAAACCAAGCAGAGTCACTAAAGTGATGCTCTGCGAAGAATGCAAGTAATTTAACCACTTTCTAGGTACATCATGAAAGTTGACGGACATTGACATTAGCAATTGATCAGAAAAAAGGAGTTATCAAGCCAAGTAAATAAGCTACAGAAGGGGAAAAAGATGAATACCCATGAGTAAGATGATTGTTGAAATCAATATGTCAAACCATTACAGCACAATTTTGTAATTTTAGAGGCTAACGATAGATTAATACCCGAGACCAACAGCAAGTTCTCGAGCCACTTTTTGGTTAATTTCAGTTGAGTCGCCAACAAGGAAGATTGATGCCCCTTTCAGGAGTTGCATAGATCCTGCTGTCAAGGATTCCCACGACTCCACAATGTCAGGCCATTTCAAATCTGGGTCTTGCTTCTTCATGCTGATAACAAGTTGATCATCATCTATGAACCTGCTCAAGACAATTAGCATCAGACCAACCATTGAAAAGACTTCTTCTAGCTAATCGAATCCATGTATTTTCTGTGCCACAAACCATATTGTTTCAGCGGTCCTTATTTTCTCGAACATCTTATTAGTTTCTATAAGTGTGATATGCGACCCAGAGTGCTGCACTTGGACTACCAAGGAGGTGCCATCTGCATCTACGAATATATCTTTGGAACTTTGAACATCTAGTCCCACAAGAGATAATCTCAATTCCACTTCGGAAGAACTATCAGAAAACTGCATTACATTACACATTCGGAATATGATGTTAGCCAACCTCGATGATTAAAAGCATGCAGAGAAATAGCAAGTTAGAGAGAGAAAAACAAATCAAGAAAATCCCTTTGTTTTCTAAGAAGAGTTACAAATGGAAAGACTCTTCTTCTAGCAAAAATATAAAAAATATGCAACCTGTCGGGTTTAGCCACTTGGTTTATCAACAGTATCCTAGTCCAATCTACCCGAAGGACAGCACATTTGGTGTCGACCGACGTCCTATTTCCACCCAAACCACACTGCCAACAAGAAAATCTCATCTCAATGACCAAATTTCTTATAGACAAATTAAATCTCCCATCTTTGTTATATAAATAATCAACTCTGGTTCCTAGCAAAGTAATCAATACTCACTCTAACAACTTATCACACAACCATACTCCTAAGCACAAAGATGAATAGATCAATTCCATTTCTTCCATTAATTCAAATTCAATCTGTCCGTTAAATAAACCAAAAGGAATTACTCTGTGAAATGAAACAAATTAGCCAAGAAAAACGATCAAAATTTCCTCCAGTTTTCGAAGAAACCAAAACAAAATGGGTATTGATGAATTAACAAGGGTGGGTACGTACCTCGTAATTTGTACTGGGGGTGGCTGTGGAGATGCAGTTGCAAGAGAAGCGACTGTATCTATTGAGAGGGCTGTTCGCATTGTTTGATTTAGAGGCAGGAATTGAAAGAGACAAATTGGTGAAGGAAGTGAAATTGGGTTTGGAAATGGAGAGGGGGATATTTGAGAGAGAGAATGATGGCAGAGTTTTGATGGGGTTTTGGGAGTGGAAGGAAAGAGTTGCTGTAGAGGTGATGGCGGCCATTCTTTTGGATTCCGAGAAGGAGAGGCTAAGGGGATAACGAGGGAAGCTAGTGGTTTATCCGTTAATTCAGTTTTCTTCCTTTTTATTTATTTTTTCTTAACAAAAATATTGTCATAAAAAGTTCAGATGTTTGTTTTCCTAGCATTCTAGCCGCGCTGCATTGCAGTTAAGATTTTAAATAAATTCTTAATGCATGAAAAATACATACATAGATACATATATATATATATATATATATATATATATATATATATATATATGTTATATATATATATATTTTAATTGAAAAAATATATTTTGTATTTAATAAAATAAATTAATTTTTTGTTAAAGCCAATTATATAATAAAACTAGAAACAAAATATTCATTGTACAGGAAAAAAAATAAACACGAACACAAATATTTTATATTAGTTGTACATTTTACTTTACACGTTTTAATTATTTTTATGTTAAAGGTTAATTCTTGTTGTCTATAACAAATAAAAAAAATTTATAAGTGAAATGTGAAAATGCAATTCATTTATATAAATTATAAGAGTAAAAAAATATAAATAAATTATAATAATATCTTTCAAGCATTATAAAATTTAAAAAGATCAATTACTATTTTAGATTAAGTTTAGCTAAGACTTTTAAAAAATAAAAGAGAATATTATGCAATATTTAAATAGAAAAAAAAGATCAACTCACATGATTGACCAACCATAAAAAAAACTAGGGTACATGTGAGAGCACCTTAAAATTGTGATAATAGTAGATTAGATTTTTAATTAAACTTAATTAAAAATCTTTCATGATCTATATTTAGTTTTTCAGAAAAAATAAAGTTTTAAAACACCTTCATGAAACTTCTATTGTCAAATTAAACTCGTTGACATTAAAAACATTGAGTTTTGTAGTCAAAAAGAGGCTTAACCAACAATTTCCCCTTTTTTATTGTTTTTACACGTCTTTCTCTTTTCTCTATCAATCTCATAGATTGAAAATTTGAAATAGTGAAATAATAAAAATCTTAGACCAAAATTAAAACCGAAAAGAATTTAAAAAGATGGAAGAGTAAGAAAAAAGAAAACTAGGTGGACTAAACTGAACATTTTCTAGAGAGTTTGAGATTGGACATGATATTTCCTTTTATTTTACAATTTGTCCCTCTTATGTTGAATAATTTTTTGTTAGCAAAATGTTATAAACTGAACATTAATTTAGGCATAGAAGGTTGTAATTGAAAAAAAACACTAAATTAAAATAATAATAATTAAAATTACTGTGAATTGCTACAATGAAATATCTATATTTTTTAGTATATTTTGTACTAGATTACTTCTCATTCTACATCGAGGATTGGACAAAAAAATTGAATATAAAATAAAAAATGTCCAAATCATGAGGAACTCTTTGGTACTGCTATCAAACACGGACCAACAAGTCAAACTTTTAAACTCCCAATTTGAGTTCTTGCTTTGCTCAATCTTCAAATTAAGCTACGTGAGAGTTTCTATGACGTGACTTAATCAACTTGATAAGTTCAAAGAAAATAAAAAACAAATAAAAGAGAAAATGACTCGGACACTTTAAAAATATATCATGATGATATGTTTTTTTAAAAATTGACACAAAACATATTGGACTAGCTTAATTAACGTATTAAATTCGTGACTCGAGTCATGAACTCTACTAAGTTTACTATATGTTTTTTATTTAATTATATTGTAAAAAATATAAAGACTAATTCAAAATCAATAAAATATTAAAAAATAAAAACTAATAAAAAATTCAATATTAAAAAATAAAATTAAAAAAAAAATCACATGAAGTGGATATTGAGCTCGGTTGATCTAAGACGTTTGAACTTAAGGTAGGCCCAGACACTAGGGACATATTTATTATGTAAATTATTCAGTCAACCCGAAAGAAAAATAAAATAATAAAAGGCTTCACTTATAAGATGGTATTCTTGTTGTTTATTAATGTGTGTGTATGCTATTCAGCTTTTATATTGAAACCAAAAACAATAAATTAAAACCGAGTTGAAACTGAAAAATACAATAAAATTACGTTTATACCTGGAAAAAAAATATATATCGACAAAACCCAAACCAAATCTTTAGATCACCTCTAAAATACTATTCAGAACATAATAATTGAAGACACAGCACAGCACAGCACAGGTTCTTCATAGAGAGGACGCAGCCCAAGTTCAGAATACTGAAAAATAAATGAAATAACAAAAACACTCCCTCGCTTCACATTTTAAGCAGCCATCACTATAAGTTTCGGCAAAGATCTCTTTGAGCCCAAGATTTATCTCGTATGAAGTAGAGAGAAATGGTTGTAGGTTTCGTTTCCATATGCTCTCGTGGAACGTGATTCCCCGTTCCGCTCTTTAATTATCTTGAATTTCTTGTAATTTAATTTAGTTTGAATGTTCATATACAATACTAGGATTCTGGGGGTTTTAGATTCAGATTTATGCTCAAGGCAAGCAGTTATTTGAAGTTCAAGGGCTCTTCATCAAGCTTGGCTGTGTTGTGTGCATATTAAGCTAGCTGACGAGTCTATAAGTTGTCTGCTTGTAACCCTTCTTTTTTCAAGAGGCATATGTCTGTGGAGTTTTAGATTTTGATGATAAAGAGAAAGCTAACATTTGCCCGAGGTAAAATTGAAATAGATACGCCAGTTAAGTTGGTGATCCGGTATGGCTGAGCTATTTTGGTTCTAAACCAAAGCGGCTATAACTTTCTCCTGCCATGAGACCCTCAGGAATAGCTGTTTCTCTGGGGCCAACTCTGCTCCATCTCATCGTTAATATGGTCGCAACCTATTTTACTGGCTGCAACTTGAGTTTGACCGCCAATTCATTGAAATGCAACAACAATAACTTCTGATTAAGTGTGGCCTTGAGAAGTTTTCAAATGAAACCTTTTATTCTTTTCCTTACCACCGCAAGATATTCCAGGCGTGTTTTATCTCCTACCATTTAGTTCTGTTAACACCAGATGCTTAAGAATTGTGCGGTTTCTCAGTGTTATCAACGTGCAGTGTTGAATAATGAAACGACGTCGTTAACATATTAGGACATAGTTGATAACTTTTCAACTTCTTCATGGAGGCTGGGAGTGTTAGAAAAAAGTGTGTGTGTACTCGTAGATCTAAATTTACCATATTACATAGAATTCCGCTGTTGGTGGAATTATGGTTTAGCTTGTGATTACCTTGTCCAACTTGTGGCACTTGGATTTGGGGGATCATAATAGTGTAAGATGCGTCACTACAAAAAAAGGGGGCGTTTTGCAACAACTTGATCCGTTGCAAAACACAAAGAAAGTATTAGCAACGGCATTTGCAACGGACACAATCCGTTGGAACCAAGTCGCCGCAAATTTTGCTTGCAACGGGTAAGCCGTTGCAAAATAATTTGCAACGGCTAATCCGTTGCAAACTCTCCCATTGCAAATACACATTTTGCAACGGCTGTTCTGTTGCCGTTCCGTTGCATTTGCAACGGCTGTTCCGTTGCCGTTCCGTTGCAAGTGCAACGGAATTGCAATGGCCGTTCCGTTACAATTGCAATGGACGTTTCGTTGCAATTGCAACGGCCGTTCCACCGTTCCGTTGCAATTGCAATGGCCGTTCCGTTGCAATTGCAACGGAAGCTGATGCAAATGAAGTAGTTGCAATAGCAGTTGCAATGGAAAATCCGTTGCAACTGCTAATTAATTTTTGAAATCCAATTGAAATATATTTATTTTTTAATTAATTATGAATAAATATTTTCATAAATATTATTGATATATTATTAATATTGAGAACTAAATATTGTTGAAATAAAAATTTCATAAATTAAAATTTATAATACAACAGATTCGGTTACATTTACATGTAGAAGTAAATCAACATGGAATAAAAAAATACATATTTTGAAGTGTTTAAAAAAATACACCGATCCTCTTTGGTCTTCATGGCCAGTTCCATTTGCTCAATCCTTCGATTAGTTGTTGCTATCTTCTTCTCCATTTGCTCAATCCTTCGATCTTGTATTGAACTGCCATAATTCTCTGCAGATAAAAACATGAATATTCATAAACAGAGATGCAGGATGCAGGAGTAAGGAATGCAAGCCACAACAAAATACCTTGCCAGGGATGCAGGATCCCAGGAGTAAGGAACAGCACGCTTGACTTCCTCATGCAATACTAAGTTTACTTTGGCTATCTGAACCTTATACAAGGGAATGAAATGCCCAACCATTGCAAGGGATTTTGTTCCAGCAATATATCCAGTTACAGTCATTTACCTTCCATATCCTAAATCAAAGAGTTCATCATCTTTGGGCTCTTAAAGTCTATTATAATGCAAATGAGCCCATAAAGTGCTTTGGACCATCTAATTATATTCTCTTCTGGCAGGAAATCCAATTCACTGACCATGTATGCAGAGGATGAACTATGGAATGAGACATTTGGACACCCATCCCAGTTAGAGTTACCACTCCAAGAACATATATAGCTTGGTTATTTTATTCTTGGGCTGTAAGGCCACTTCACCAGAAAAAAACATACCCAGAGGATGCCCCCCAGCTTTGTTTTTACTAAAACAGCAAAACGTTCAAAACAATTGCTATCAAATATGCATACGTGAGTTGGGAAATTCTAAGAGCAGGATAAGATTTCTTCTTGAAATCACAACAATCCTGATAGAAGACCTTGTGGAAGTTATAGAAACTTAAGGGACTCCATACACTCAGCTTTATGAAAAATAATGAATGCCCCTCGGTCAAATGGCAACCAGGATACTAGAGATAAAAGTTATGCCACAATCTCCAAGCACTTAGCAGCCACATCAACAATCCCTTAGACAAATGAAATTATGTAATTCTTTAGGCATCACAAAATTGCTAATCTAACTTAACAGCAGCTGCTATGATAAAACTAAAATTGAGAACTTTTCTGAAACTTCCTACCTGAATGTGCATATTCAGTAACTCCATCAGAAATTAATCGATGCAGTAATGGGCTCAAAGGAAAAAGCTCATTCAAACCATAGCTTTTTTTCCAGATTAGTTAGCCACATAAATTGTCGGCCAGGAAAAATCAGAACAATATATTTCTGTAGTCTTCTGACACTCGACTTGAAAACAAATCAAATCAACAATCCTAAGACGCACAAGTTGACAATCAAAGAGCATAAATTGACTTCCCAAATCACAAGAGACTGGACCTAAAGTAAAATAAATAAATAAAAGAAATCCAAGCATGCCCAGATAATGAATGGAAAGAAAAGAAAAGAAAAGAAAAATTAACCTCATGGAAGGAGCAAACAGGAATCCTCTCAATGCTTCTTTTCCCTGGAGAGCAATCGATGTCAAAAGAAACACTAGGCAGCACAAGCTCATGAGAGATATCAAGATCCCTAGCATGTTCTTCGTCAATATGAACCAACCTAGACCCAGTAGCTCCTTTACAATATATAAGTCTTATATCAGATGTGACATCAAAGCCACGACCCAAAGCTTGAATTGAGTTGCAGAGAGTAGTGGTCAAATCATCAGAACCCAAGCTCATCTTTCACAGCAGATCCTAAAGGAAATGAAAAAAAAAACAGCAAAACGACCAATCGATGTAGGTAAAACGCGGAACAGAGACAGATCATGCTAAAAACTGAAAAAGAAATGCAATAAAACGAGAAAATAACAGAGGAGCCAGATCTAAGAAATAAAGAGGCGATGACATAAAGAGAGATCTAAGAGGAGACCATCTCTGTCCTTATCGAATAGGCTGAAAGCTTCCTTGAACTCGGAGATCTGGTCGTCGGTGAGCTGATCGGCCATTTTTGTTTGGAGAGAAGGGAATATCAGAGAGGTAGATAAATATATAAAAAAAAGGAAGTGGCTGGCTGCCGAGGGAGGGAGGGTGGCGAGGGAGGGGGGCTGGAGAGGGAGGGGGCTGGCGAGGGAGGCTGGAGAGGGAGTGGGGGCTGGCGAGGGAAGGGGGCGGCGCAATTGGAAAAATGTGAAGGAATGTAGGGTTTGGGTGGGTGGGGGTTTTATATTAATTATTATTATTAATCATAATTAAATTCATTTTTTAATAATAATTAAATTCATTTTTTTTAATTTAAATATAAATAAAAAATAATAATTTTATTTATTAATTTATATTATCAGGAATGTAGGAATGTAATGGAATGTATTTTAATTAATTATGTTTGAACTTGTTGGTTATTTATTAATGTGTTCATTTTATTTTCTTAAGTTTTTCTAGCACTCAAAGACAATAAGTAACATTAATTAACTTCAAATACAACAACCATAAAAAAAAAAACATACAATAAGTAGCTTAAATTTCAAATTTCAAATATTGCGGATCTTTTCATTATATTTCAATTTATTTTTTTAATTTAAACATGATTAAAAAAATAATTTTATTGTTGGAAGGTTTTTCAAAAGCAATTATTTAATTGTATAATTTACTCCTATTAATTGCATAATTAAACTAAATTCAAAATAATTGCATTATATTTTAAATAATATAAAAAATAGCTCTTCAAAATATCTTTTACCATTGGAACACATATCAATAAAAAAATCAAATATACATTATTCAAAGAGCCATTTTCAAGATTTGAATCTTCAAAATGGATCTTGCCATTGAACTTGCTCTTACAAAGAGGTTGAGCCAGATTCAGAGTAGTTGAAGGAGGTGAAGTTGGGTTAGAGAGTTCGGATTGGGTCGGATTATCCATAATTAAAGGTTTTGAAATGAAAATGACAACATGTTTTTGTGGCTGGTCCTCATGGGATTTAAGTTAGATATATTGCTTAGAACCTGACAGAGCACGCACACGTGCATGCGCTGGTGATGAATTATTTGATTTTATGCTTCAAAATTGTTTCTTGCATTTTTTAGTAATTTTTTGATGTTTTATATTAAAATATATAATTTTTTTGAGATTTTTTTATATTTTTATAGTAAAATAACTATTCTATCCTGATATAAGATAAAAACTAAGAGTTAACAGAGGAGGTGTCACAGTGATTTCACATACTATTGCACGGTAAAATAACTCTTTTACCCATGATAAGACAAAATTGAAGAGTTGAATGTAGGGGTGCTATGTTAATTTATCATTTTTTATTATTCTTTTCTGCGAATACTATGTACGCATCTGACACGCCCGTCGACAATATTCGACTTGACGCACACCTTATTTTTGTCTATATTTATATATGTGTGCTCTTAGTTTTGATTTTTAATTTTTATTATTTTCTTATTTGTTAAGGTGGTAACTTTTTGAAAAATTTTGTTCTTAGATTTTAGTTTGTGTTTATGATCATTTGAAAATTGATATTTCTTATATTTTTCTCTTTGTTCTTTCTTTTAGTTTTTATTTTTATTTTCAAGTCAAATAATTTTTTTCTAGCTAATATTTTTTTTTCATTGATTTTGTTTGCTCTTTTGTTATAGTTTTTAGGCTTTTTTATTCTTTGATTTAATTTTGTTTTTTTTTTCATTGCAATAATAATAATAATAATAATAATAATAGTTTTAGTTTTAATTACTTTTCATTTGCAACGGATTCGCCGTTGCAAATTTAATTTGCAACGAACAATTTTGCAACGGATAATCCGTTGCAACATCCGTTGCAAAATTGTCCGTTGCAAATTAACTCCGTTGCAAACCATGTTTTTTTTTTTCTGGAATTGGTTTAGCAACGGATTAGCCGTTGCAAATGTAATTTGCAACGGAGAATCCGTTGCAAACCATGTTTTTTTTTTTTTTTCTGGAATTGGTTTAGCAACGGATTAGCTGTTGCAAATTTAATTTGCAACGGACAAGTTTGCAACGGATTTTTGCCGTTGCAAACACACCTATTTTCTAGTAGTGCGTAAGGACTTTTCATGTTGGACAGCTTTGCCAAATTTTCAGAACTATTTCCCCTGTACATGAAAAAATTGTTTCAAACTGCAATGTCTTGCAGCACAGCTAGCTTAAATCTGGGATGGAAGCCGCGACATCTTTACACTGAGTTCGGCTTTTTTCTATGTGCATGACTGGGAGACATATTCTCTTGATAAAGCCATGTATTCCTCCCTCGGGTTCGAGAAATTTAGAATTGTACCTTGTTTTCTTGGGAAAAAAAACTCAAAACAGGGGGGGAATGGTTGTTTCTTGGTTGCAGAGGGAAGTACATTATGTACGTTACCCAATTTTTAACTTTATCAGTTATTGCTAGGATTAATTAATGTCATCTCTGTTATTCCTCATTCCGATCATGGCCTGAATTTCCTGGAGCACTCTAACAGCTGCAAAGTACTTTCACACAGATGAGTACTATTCTCAAGGTTGTGGATAACTCGGGGGCAAAAAAGGTGACGTGCATATATGCAATCTTTGAAGGGAAAGAAAGGGGCAAGGTTAGCGTACTAAATCAATAAATTATATTATCTAAAATTTTAAACTATTCACATCATCGTAATATAATTTATATTAGTATCTACTTAGACACCATAATTGCTTTCGCAAAAGAAGCTATTTTCCAAATGGAAAAGTGAAGAGAGGCGAGGTTGTATGTTGTGTAGTTTTGCGAGCTGCCATGCAGCGTGGCTGCTGTGATGGGAGTGAGGTCAAGTTTTGATGATAATGCAGCAGTAATTGCTGACAAGCAAGGCCAGCCAAAGGGGAGCAGGGTATTTGGGACAATTCCACATGAACGGAGAAAGAAAAGGCATGTCAAGATCCTTGCTATGGCATATATATAGCATATTGCCCGAAGGATGGATTTCTTTGCGTTAATCGAGACTAAGTCCCTTATCAAGGAAATCCATCATTTTCTTCATTTCTCGTGGACATCTTTTTTCAGCGCTCATATTCAGGAGGCTTCAGATTTAATGTCAAAAAAGATGGCGCACGACATGCTCTCAGGCGTTTTGCCTTTTCAAAAGGTTTGATGGAGTTTCGAAACGAACAAAACACCCCGGTTTCTCATGGCAAAAATACCACCTGGAATGCGAGTGTTACTTCAGATAACCCAGCCCTATGATTGATGAATCTAGTACGTAGATGGATCCCACAAATTCAATGGACGAGTTTCTTTTTTGTAAGAAAAAATTATTTATGGTAAAGCTAGCATTATTGTTTTTCTTTCTAGCAACTTACATTTTCTTTTTAATAATAGCCTGAGAATATAGTTCATAGATTGGGCCTCTTTTTTTCCAGGGGACGACAGAACCTTTTCCTTTTCCTTTTCCTTTTCCTTCTTTTTTTTGTTACAGAAATCATGTTTGCCATATAGTAAGTTGATAACCGCTAACTATAATAATAAATCTTGCTGGCCCAAAGTCATTACTCGATCCCCAACTAAGATTCGGTAACTGAAGGAAAACTTGGAACAGACTTCATGATCGTCCAGCAAAAACCTGTCTCTAATTAATGGTGGCCACTGACCTAATCTCGACTCTTTTCAATATGGTTGTCTGAACAGAAAACATGTTTCTCCACTCTATATCCCGTGCCATCACCGTGCATTAAAAGCTAGTAATATGAATGGATAAGAATATCTATCTATCTATATATATTATATATATACACGAGTGCGATCCAGAATAATATCTGTAGCTCTA
The DNA here is from genome assembly GCA_009078335.1 of Salix brachista. Classification (NCBI taxonomy): domain Eukaryota; kingdom Viridiplantae; phylum Streptophyta; class Magnoliopsida; order Malpighiales; family Salicaceae; genus Salix; species Salix brachista. The sequence goes on along the minus strand of CM018574.1, from coordinate 7,892,768 downwards.
GCTCGGAGAAGTTTCCTGACAGCATCATGGGTCTTAGGAACTTCAATATATATACTCGAGAAATTTTTAATGTCCAACACCCTTATTTTTTACAGAATTTCGTCCGAGCAACCCCTTTTTGAGGATTGTCCTGTACTGTTGTTGACCATATTCTTAGTTGCTCACAAATTAATTCAACTCCTGATATATGGATCCTGAGGCAGTGATAAGAGATGTACTGCCGTACAATTACTTCACATAATGAGTCTAGATCCCCGCTATATATACATGCTTTGCAAACATCACCAAGTACTTTAGAAAATATTTAAATTATAAAATAATGGCATGATTTAATTTTAGCATAATTTGGTACAAAGATTTAAGAGAGAATATTTTGTGGTATATGGATCTTCATCTGCAGGAGATGAAGATGAAGATGATAGTATTATGTGCATATGAAGTTACGTCTCGATGGTATTCCCTTTGAAGTTTTGTAGACACATGAAAAAAAGAAAAGAAAAAGTGTTCTCCTTTTAACCCTAAGAGGTCCATCGAGTCTAATTGTTTTAAACCTAAAAGCTCATCTCCACCTGTTCGGTTCATGCATGAATGCTGCTGATTGATATCAGATCTTTCAAATCAAGATGATAAATGGGCCCCAAATCAAGATGCTAACCATCCTTTTCTACTCTTACTTCTGTACGACACGATGCTCCTTTTATCACATGGACAATATATTCTCCTCAAATTTCGTTTGATTAATTAGTTCACTCATGATTGTTTTTTTTTTGCATTTCGGTGTTTGTGCATGGGCTTCTATGCTGGGTTTAGAAAACTAGCAAGACTGGGCTCTTCGCTACAAAGGGCCCATTTCAAGGAAGTCTATCATGTAATGGGCTTGGAAAGTCACCAGGTTATTATAGATCAATACTTGCCCCGGCAGCCATTTTGACAAGAGAAAAGCCCCACGCACACCAGCAAGATTCACTAAAGAAGATGACGGGACAACTATAATGTCACATATGGTAAATAAATAGTCAACATCGTATTTTTGTGAGTTTGAGCTGGCTTTATAACGAATTTCTTTCATGATAACGTGATAATAGAATTAGAAATCAACAAGTTGCGTTAGCAATTTATGATAGCTCTGTTTTTTTTTCTGGCCTGAATCTCTGATGATAAAAGTGTATCTATGGTCTGCTTTTTTTCTTTTTTGTCTTGTATCAAACATATTGTTATCACTATTATAAAGCCTTTATCATAAGATTATATAAATTGCCTGTAAAAAACGGTGGTAAAGAAGAAGGATGAGAAGCACATGTATAAACTGTACATGTCTGAAAGTGTGGTTGATTTTGTTTTTAAAAATATTTTTTGTTTAGAAAAATATCGAAATAATATATATTTTTTAAAATATCTTTAACATCAATAGGTGAAAATGATCTAAAAAATAAAAATAAATTAATTTAAAATGAAAAAAATGATATTTGTAAGAAGAAAAATCGACAGCACCTCGCTATCCATCTGCCTGTCAATATATCCAAACGTAGACAGAGTGACAAATAAAAAAACAATACAAGACTTGCACACCATCTGGTGTGTCTTGTGATGAACAAAGATCATACGTCACATAGTAGCCCGTCTTGATTGCCGGGCAGACAAAGACAGGACTGCCCTTAAAAGGGTCAGTTCAGAGAAACCGAGGGAAGGCAAAGGTAAAGGTATGGTCTCTGTCAGCCCCACATTTACCGGACCCTGCCCGTGGTGCCCGTAAAAGATAGTGAAAGGACAAAGCTGCCATCACGGCCTCCTGCAAGCTACGCTGACAGCACTGTCAGCGAGGCATCAATCATAAAGCAATGGATTGCAAAATGATTTGCCTCGTTTCCTGGGCTCTCCCATCCCAACTTCCTACTAGCTACGACACTGACCTCGTGTCTTTGACCGTGTCTCTAGCCTTTGATATGTGACTTTCTCTTGACACGTGTGCTCTGTCGAAACGCATATGAGAAATTTCCCTCTCCTTTATATGCTCTTTGTTGTTGTTTTCTTGCTAACAAAACTCACTTTAATGAAAAAAATAGGGGGGAGAAGAAAGAAGAGATGACCCGCGAGAATCTCGCCTTATCATGTGTGGTATCTTAAGGAACTAAGAGCAGGGTAGTTCTAGATAGTGTGAGTTCATACGATATTTTTGGTCGTTTCCTCTCTCATTTTCTTTTTTAAATCTGATTTTTATTTAAAATATTTAAGCCTTCAAATAAGAGAACCTTTTTTTAGATTTATAAGATAATATTTTACTATTTATTTATTTATTTAATTCGAGGATGATAGTTCTTATGGGTTATTAATGCTAGACCAAAGGTGTGTTGACTACCTAATTCTAATCAAAGGCGTGGAGACCACGTTAAAAAACTTCGTGCCAGTGGAATATGAATAACAATTATACGTTGTCGTTCTTGTCTCCTCATGAAATTTATAATTTGATTAATTTTGAAATTAAATTGCGAGCATAAACTAACAAGCAATCCTAATCATCTAAATGTGCTTTCTGGTACATGATGGCATATAATATGGTGTTAACAATGGTATCTGTCTCGTGTAAGTAAGGCATGGCTAATTAGGCTTCTCAGATGATTTTTTCACAAATTTATAAAGCTTTGATAAGAATGCGAATCTTTCGTCACCTCTTCAAAAGTTCCAGATTGCAGCAGCAGGTCCCTTTTGCTTTTCTTTTTTCAATGGTCAGGAAAGCCATATCTTTTACCTTCTCCAGTGGTAGCCCAACCAGTAGAAGCACGTCACCAGCTTGCACACATTTGTCTAACAAGCGCGAGGCAGAGATGGCCATGGCCCTGTGTCTTATAAAACAGCTTCTTTCTAGTTTTTTGCAAGTGGCGTTACGACAATCTCGAGAGCAGTTCTTGGTAGATATGTCACGCGACCAGGAGCAGAATACACGCGCGCGCGCACCAAAAAAAGAAGCAATATAGAAAGAAAACAAGAAAAATTAAAATCACAGCTCAAGTGGAATACTGCACATATATTTCTCAAAGGATTTGACTTGTTACTCAATCTCCAGTACTGCATGCTGACAATTCATTTATTTGTCAATATGTTCTTTTTCTTGACTCGTCTCTAATTTTTCCTCTTTTTTTTCTTGCTTTATTCGTGAATTGATTTCTTGTTTCAGTGGCAGTAAAACATGGTTTAAATGATCTGAATCATAGCAGTGCTGTGTTTTTCATTGAAAGGTGCTGTTCAATCCATGCATGCTACTGTAAAACGACAAACAAATTGGCTAAGCTTTGATTTGAGTACTTTGGCACTGCATTTCCTTAAAGCTTTTTTTTTCCAGAAAAAAAAAGTGACGATTGTGATAGATCCTACATGCATGAGTCTTCTTTGTTGGATGTATTTGGAGTGCATGCCGGTGAATATGTGATCGCAGGAATGAATTCTTATATGGGCCTTGATATAAATTAATGTAAATCTTCAAAACCTAGTTCTAAATGTATCTGTACAAACTAGAGAGGGCAAATAATTAATTTTTAGTGTGGTTGATGGAGAAAACTTCACACGCAGGTCCTACAAAACTCTTTCCACATCAGCAGCTCGCCCCCTCCCATCAGGGAAAGCAAATTGAAAAGCATCGGTAGAAAATTGGAAAGCATGGAATTAATCAGCTTGAAAGGGGAGCGGTAAAAACAAATCACTGTGAAAAAGAATATTGTTTTGTCCATTCAAAAAAGCCTTTTGAAAGACAAACATTTACAGGTCCTATGAAACTGCATCTGCATGCACAACCAGCGCATTAAATAGGTTGCATGAATATACCACCCTTCATGCTGTCACGTTATGACTCAACATGGACCCTCCCTTCCACTTTTTTCATCAAAAATAAAAATAATATTAGCAATAAAGCTTCTCGAGCTACTCAATAAACGCTGCAAGAACAATTATGAAAAGACATCGGTGGGTGGAAGCAGTAGAAAAACAGAAAATGACATCATTCTTGCTTGCCCATTTCATTCTTCGACCGGGTGGCAGCATCTGACGGTTCAGGACTCTTGAGCATCCAGAACAGCGAGACGTGATCTCAACACGTGTGAGGACCGTGGACCAAGAATGAGTAAATGATAGTGTAATGATGATTTTATAGTTTCACTTGACATTCTATGCTCGTCAATTAGTGCAGTAGATTGACACTAATGATCTTTACTGGAAGCAGTACGGGCCAGCAAGAGGTAGAGGTTGTGTTTTTTAAAATATTTTATATTCAAAAATATATAAGAATCATATTTTTTTTATTTTTAAAAGTTATATTAGATATTACCACATAAAAATATCTAAAATATTTAATTTAAAATAAAAAATAAAAAAAATATTTTTTTTCAAAATGTTTTTGAAACAAAGAGTCAAACAAATCCTAGGTGCATGTACGAGAGTGTGACTGCGGTTGCTTTTAAAAGTGTTTTTTTATTCAGAAATGTATCAAAATAATATTTTTTATTTTAAAAAAATTATGTTTGACACCAGTTTATAAATATGATCTAAAAACATCAAAAAATTTAACTTAAAAATAAAAAAATTAATTTTCAATTTATTTCAAAAATACTTTTAAAATGCATTGTAAAACAAATTTTAAGCAGCTGAAGGGCCCTTCACAAGTCGTCTCTCCGTCCAGTGTCCACTGTCACTCTGCTTCTAATGTACAAACGGTCCTCTTTTTAAATTAATTGACAGCATTCAAAAATTAGAACCCACGTCTACCTTTTTCCATGTGCAATTGTTTTCTAATTGTGATAATTATGGAATTAGACCTATTGATTCAGCAAAAGCATGGAATATAAGCATGATATTGGTTATCACTATGACTACGGATGATTATTTATATGTAAAAAAAGAGAGCCTGGTATTGGTTATAATTAAAAAAAAAAAATTAGTAGCCACATTCATCACGAGTGCACAACCCATCAATGAATTAAGTAATGTCACCTGAGATTAATCTAAGGAAAAATTATATTTATCTGTGTGTTACTGATAAAATAAATTGATGGTAATTTTGTCTATATTATAAATAATTAGTAAGAAAATAAAACAAACAATATATTTTTAAAAAATAAAACAAAATTAATTTTAAAAAGTTGAAAATAATAATAATATACAAATCTGAATAGAAAATATATTTACCTACATTAAGCACCCTCTTTACATCTCAAACCAACACCCATAATATACTGTCCCCATTATGTATGTTTTAGTGAGCACCAGACCTAATAATTTATCTCTACATGCATTCTATCTACATGTCTCTCATTTTTCTCTTGCACTACCATGGCTAGGTTTAAATTTAGGTTTTTAGCACTATGTCCATTTGATGTTTCTCCTTATACTAATTTGACTAATATTTCAAAAATTACAGCCAACGTTCCTTTAATTAATGAGGAAGACTAAGTGGATTTTTTCGATAAAGTATTGGACTTATTAATAGTTTGATATTTAAATTATCACCGATTTATATTGAAATATTCTCAGAGTTGTTTTAAATATTCATTAATTTTAACTGAAAGTATTTTAACCAATCACTCTTGAATTCATGAGAAAAAATGAGTAAAGATGTTGGGCTTGTTGGTAGACTGATATTTAAATATCAATGATTAATCCAAAAAAATCTTAGAGTTATCTAACATATTCACCAGCTTAGATTGTTAGTATTTTGGCCTCCATAATCACATCCCTTTTGGTTTAATCTAGTAAACTCTTTCTGAATACCTATACAGGCCCTGTAAACAATTTAAGTATAAGCATATGACAGAGAAGCTTACCCAAACTGGAATCATTTACTAGAAGACCATCAAATTTCAAAACCACACCGGAGCCACCCAAAAGCATTTTACCTCTTGTAGGGCATGTTGGGAGTGCTAACACCTTTTTCTAACTGTAATTAGTTTCTTACTCTTTAAGCTTTTAAAAGAGGCGAGCATAGTATGATTTTCTAGCGATTCTAATCAAATAACTAAGTGACGACTACTAAAAATCCCCGCGCCATTTCACTGACACCCGTGGCAGGTATCTCAACATATTTTCATGACATTACTCACTTGTTCAATACAAAGTTTTAAATTTTTATTTTAATGTGCTTGATTATTTGTTGAGGTTCGAGGCTCATTTTAATATCACAAGACTTAATTTTTGTTAATAAAAGATAGCAAAAATAAACAAACAACCGCTACTGTACCAGAAATATAAAATATATAAACAAATAATCTGATTAGATCATAGCCCAAAATCACAGCTTCGATTCACACATTGATTACAGGCATTAAATACACAACCTACAAATTTCATTGCTACATAATTGTTGAAGATTCTTCTAAACACAAGGTGAAAAGTGGAGGGTCCGGCCAGTACCGGTGGCTCCTCCCCCTTTATTTATAATCCAATTGAAACGGTCCAGTTTTAAAAAATAATCATATAATAACTACCCATCCAAAGCCAATCCCGAGGAGTGCAATTAAGTGATAGCAAGTTTGTGTCGATTCATGAAGAGGTGAACGAGCCTTGACTTGTACAGCAAGAGTAGAATTCCACCACTATTATTAGTAAAGAAATCTCAGTTTTCATGACTTGAATTTACATCTGGGAGGTTAATCCTGCCTGGAAGTGAAAATGGTAATCTCAGCACAGGTGTCTGGAGCCAGCAATATGGCTTGCGATGCTCCAGCTTAGCCTCAAGCTTGAAAGCCGAGAGAAGCTCGCTCGAGCTCACTCAGATCTTTCTCTTTCACTGACATATAAACCTATGAACGGGTTAGAGAGAGAGGGGAGGATAGTAATGATGACAGCAATAATTACTAAAAAGCTACCATGCAGACGAGACTTGTCAAAAAATAAATAAAAAATAATATAAAAACGTGGCATGGTCAGATCATGATAATGTTTGAAAGAAACATGGCAGCCCCAGCACCTCTTTGTTTCTTTCCTTCTGTCCTCTTCCCACCATAACTCTCCCTCTACAGTAGCCTTCGCTCATGGGTCATTTAAAGTGGCCTTTCCAATTTCAAACGTTTTTGCCCCACAATAGGCTTTGCCGACTCACATTTGACCCGTATTTAATTTCTTTTCATTAATCCGAAAAAAAGCCCTGAGTTTTTAAATTATAAAAAATATCATAATTCTGACATCATGAAGCAAGTTACGGGAACACCAAATTCAAGCTTCCGGAAACGTTAGTTTCTAATTATAGATAATAAAAGATAGTATCAAGATAATTTTAAAATAATATTTAGTTACAATCTCAAGATAGAGAAGACGATAGCATGGAGTGGCATGTCCGCTTGTATTTTTTATTTTGAAAGAATAAAAAGATATATAATTATTTTATGTTTTTATTTTTGTATCTCCAACCAAAAACATCTACTCATTATTTTATTACTATTACTATATAGCTAAAACAGCTCGGGGTGGGTACTGTGCATTAAGACTCAGGTGCACTGTGGACTGGACTTTTGTCGTCCGTGCGTCGCGCGAGTTCGTCCACCCTTTTTTTTTTTCTCTTATGAACGGTGTAGTAACAATTTTAGCCCCGGTAATAAGACAAAACAACGGTTCCGGCTGAGGGTTAAGGGCGTAATTGCGCGCGTACGGACCGGTCCGCCGCAACCTTTTTTTTTAATATTTTTTAAATGGCTAAAGACGATATAGTCCCTAATAAAACAAAATTGATTAATTAGGGACAGGGCTATAACGGTAATTGACCATTATTATTTATTTATTTTTCGAAATACTGTCGGCGCGTGCGGTTCAAGCGACCGACGGTATTCCGCCTCACGTCCCTTTAAGGTGGCGCGTGCGGGCTCATAGAGTGGCCGTAAATGTCCAACCGGCGTCTATTCCGGTGCGCCTCCGTGTGGTATGCCTCTACACGCGGCGTGTTTTATCCCATAATGTCCGTGGCCGCGCCGGAGGCCGGTTAAAGCGGCTGGCAACATTTCTCTCTCTCCTGCAAGTACAAGTGCAGGAGAGTCCCCCTTATTTACCTACTTTGCACTTCAGTCCCTTACTTTTCAATTTCATTTCTGGTCCTGATTTCTTATATATAAGTTTTGATTTAGTTCGATTGGGTCCTCCGATTGGAATTGATTCAATGTCCACTTTTCAATTCGGTCCTCCTTCTTTTAATTTCCGGATTGGATTAAAAAGGATGAATTTATTCGGTACAGAAGTTTCCATTTTTGCAAATTTGTCCTTTAATTGAAAATGTTAGTAAATATGATTTGCATGTCAGCCCTTAAACTTTTAATTTTTGATTTTAATCCTTTTATATTTGATTTTCATTTCAGCCCTTATACTTTGATTTTTTTAAAATTTCTAAAATAACCACTACTTTTGTTCATGTATACATAAGTGTGTTTAACATAATAATAATAATAATAATAATAATAATAATAATAATAATAATAATAATAATAATAATAATAATAATTTAATTGTTTCTCTTACTTACTCTTTTATTAATGTTTTTGAGTGTTTTTTTTTTTTCAGGATAATTTGATAATTCTTATTGTTTTAATAGTAAGAGCAATGATAATTTTAGATTTTCAGACTTTGATTTTGCTATTGTTATAGTAGGGTGTGTTGAGCTATTTTATTATATTAAATTTCACATATATAAATATTATATTTTTATTTTGATCCAACAAATCCTATAAAAATTGTTTACTCAGCCCGCAGCGTAGAACATATATTTTTTAAAATTTTCAAATTAAATGATTTTTTCAGCTAATAATTTTTTTTTTGTTTTATCATCAATTATATTTCTTTATGTTCTCTTTCTTTTATTTTTTTTATTGCTTTATTGTTATTATTTTCAAGTTAGATGAATTTTTTTTCCTGATAATTTTTTATTTTTTTTGTTCTTTTGTTAAAGTTATTATGATTTTTTAGTCTTTTATTTATTTCTGTTCTTTATTCATCATTAACACAATAATAATAATAATAATAATAATAATAATAATAATAATAATAATAATAATAATAATAATAATAATAATATATTCTTTTTCTTACTTACTCTTTTGTTAATGTTTTTGAGTGTTTTTTCTTTCGGGATAATTTGATAATTTTAATTATTTTTGCAATAATAGCAATAGTAATTTTGTATCTAATATTACTGGGGATAAAAGACAACTCAAGAACAAAAAATAGACAAATTTACCTAGGTTATATACAATTAAAAAACGATACAAGTCACTTTTGTCTCGATTATACTATTCCTTTTAAACGGCAAACAAGTCATTATTATATATTTTAATATTTATTGCATATTATCGCCTAAAAATATATAAAGAGATAAAAAAAATGACCTCGGATTTTTTGCAGGAAAACAATTAATATCAGCACTCTTAAATACATTTAATATAATAATATGATGAATGAATCTTATAAAAAAAAAAAATTGGCTTTGAATTTTAATTTTGTGCTCTTTTGTTCAAGTTTATTTCTAAAAAAAAATAAAAAATTTGGATTTTTAATATTTAAGATCTAATATTACCGGGGAAAAAATACAACTCAAAAAAACAAAAGGTAAGCAAATTTGCCTAGATTATCTACAATTAAAAAATATACGAGGCACTTTCCGTTTCGACTACATTATTCTTTTTAGATGGCAAATAAGTAATTATAGCATGCAAAAAATTTATATTTCTTTTTTAAAAAAAATTGTAATATTTTTATTTATAATGTGTCAGATCTAATATTACTGGGGAAAAAAGGCAACTCATCATTTTCTTTTTACAAATTTACCTAGGTTATCTACAATTAAAAAATATAACAATCACTTTCCATTTCGATCACACTATATAGTATGTGAGACTAAGTATATGTGTTTAATATTTATTGAATAATATCGCCTAAAAATATATAGAGAGAGAGAAAAAATAACCTACGATTTCTTGCAAAAAAAAATAATTTCGGTATTCTAAAATATATTTAATATAATAATATGATGAATAAATCTTATAAAAAAAAATTTGGCTTTGAATTTATATTTATATTTTAGACTCTTTTTTTTTCTTTTAAGAAACGGTGACCTTTTTTCACATGTTTTTTTATTTTTTAGTAACCATGGTGTCCAAGTCGGTTGTTCTTTTTTAACCGGGTTTCTTTTTTTGTTTTGTTTTTTTAACCACAGTATCCGTGACAACAAATTTCTAATAAATCATTTCACCTTCTTAGCAAATTTTCTAACAAATTTTATGAAAAGTTTTTTTTGGAATAGCAATATTCAATCACTTTTTGGTTGAAAAAAACTATTTTTAACAGATTTTATCAATTATAATTTTACTAATTAAATATTAAAATAATAAAATACAATATTTATAAAATCAATCAATTTTCTACATAGATAAAAAAAGCCCAGCGGAGCGGGCAAATCGGCTCGTAAGACACTAAAAAAGGTAACATAAAAACACCCATCCCTGTCTTTACCTATTGTAATTAAATAAAATATAATTACATACTAATTCTAAGCTAGAATTAACAATTTATGACGCTATGAGTTATTCCACACATGGATAAAGTAAAAAATATTCTATTTCCATCTTGAGATATACGAGACAAAGGTAGTGAAGACAAGAAAACAACTCCCTCCTATTTTTAAAGAGTAAAAATTCATTTTAAAATGAACAGAATTATTTTATATTTTTATATTTGTTTCTCCAACCACATACATTTATGTCATTTCTATATCTATCTTTTATGCTATAGGATACCAACCAGAAATAATGATCTGTGAAGCTATGAATAATTATAGACATGCAAAAAATTGAAACATGTGTGCTTGTATGTTACTCACGAAATATTATTGAAAATGGAACAATATTCTATTCATAAATTTTTTAATTAATTACATAATCCAAAAGGATAAAAGAAAAAATCAACCTCATTATGAGATTAACTTTTTTTAGGTAGTTGTCTTGATTTCTGATCATCACCCATCACTCTAGATATTTTAAAACTTTTTTTGCAGTGTTTGGTATGTTTGATGATATTGATTGAGCTGGATAGAAAAAGACAAGATTGAATATAATCGGATAAATAACAATCTTGTTTTGTGTCTGGGGTGCTTTGGATTAGATTGAATAATTTTTTTTATTTTATATTTAGTAGACATTGGACAAGACCTAGCCAACTTGGGGCTTAGACCAGTTTGAGTTTAAAAAACAATAGAGGAAGGGTTTATTCTACTTGATGGTTAGAAATCCAAGTTGACCCATGACTTGGTTGACCCAAGATAAAATACAGGTTAAAAATCCAAGTCAAGTTTTAAAATAATAATATTAACCATTTTTAATCTTATATTAATCCAAATCAACTAGGTTGACCCTCCCAACTCGTGACATAGGTTAATCCAGAACCAAGTCAAGTTCTAAAACTTTGATAATAATTATTTTTATTTTTATATTGTTTTGGATTAACTCGGGTTGATCATCTAGGCTTGTGACTTGAGCCTTGTCCGAGATTGATCTCTTAATCGGGGTTTAAAATTATAATAACATATATTTTTATCCTTACATTGATCCAAATTACTGGTTAACTTGCCTTTGACCTGGTCTTGGTTTGGGACAACTCCCGAGTCGATTTTAAAAACCATGATAATAATTATTTTTATTTTTATGTTCATCAAGGTCAATGGTCAACCCAACCCGTAACTTGGATCTTGTCCCACGTTGACCACCTAGTGATATTTATATGGAGAATTGGGTAAGATTGTCTTATCCCTTTGAATGACACAAATTTCTTAACTGGGGTAACTTTGGATATAATAAAAATTATTTTTCACACCATCCAAAAACACACGAAATAATATCATTTTTTTATACTAGTCTAGTCCATTTTTATCCGGCTACCAAACACTAACTTTTGTGATTTTTTTTTATTTCCTTGCGAAGTACCCCGTGTGAGCTTAAATCATTCCCTCAAAAGTGAAACTAAAAGAGAGTTATTCCTCCAACAGCCTTTTCTCATGGGATTATCACCTTTTTCTTTTTATCTTAAACTTTCTTTGACCATAAATGCAAAGACGCAACCATCCTGTGAGTAAGTGTAAACAATTATTCCAATATTTTTCCAAGATGTTTACCATGTCTCCTTCCTTCACTCTCTTTGTCTCCAAAAGAGATGTTGAAAAAGAATTCAATTGCGAAAGTTTTCCCGAGAAAAAAGAAGAATACCACAGTCTTAGATATAAACCATGTTTACATAGTAATATATATTGGAAATATTAAAAGGTATTAATTAGCTGAAATAGAATCTTGTAGGATAATTAAAAATATGAACAAAAAATATAATAAATTTATCAATTAGAGACATGTAGTTGCTATTTTTAAGAATAAACATCGTCCCTCGGAGAGTATTTCCTTGGTGTAGTAAATTACAAGTGACTACAACAAATAATCACACGTGACTGCTCAAAAACCCACTTATGAAAAAGAACACTTGTGTCTTGAAACCCGGTAATATTTCTTAAGAGAACCCATCGTTTGACATCTTTTATTCTAGAAAAATTTACAAGTTTGTGCTCGCATAGGAGATTACATATTAAATATTAGGCAGAAATAAATCATATAATGAACATGAATAGTAATAATTATTAGTCAAAATAAATCGAATATCAATTTGAATCGATCCCAGCAATATATAAGAAACCCAACAACGAGATTCATAAGGCGTACCTACTGCGAGAGGACTAGAATTCAGTTTTGGTTCTTTCTGAATGAAAAAAGAAGACAGCGTTTATTTGCCGGGACAACACAAATGTATATCGCTACGATTATTTGTTGAAACTGTATAATTCAAACGTAGGTTCTTCAACAATCGTGCAAGCAGTGATTCAAGATTGGACAACAAAGAGCTGGACCCATCAGTGCTACCTGGTGATTTAATGGAGGATTTGAATCTTTTTCACACATACTGACCATTATTTGGCTTAATATGTGCCAAAAAGCATAAAATTCTGCACTTATAGAATGAAACATCTGACTAGAGAACAGAATTTTGGTAGGAATCTAGCTGTACACAAAGACTCCATGTTCTTGTCTGCTCTATTCATTCTATGGACTTTTTTCTTATTACTATTTCAATCATTATCGTCAAATCTCCTCTTATCAAGGACTAGTGTTGACCAATTTTCTTCGACATTAATTATTGTTCTCGACATTTTCAGCCATAACTTGCCAACTCAGTGACCGATCAAGTATCAAGAATACAGTTTGCATGCGGCGCCATATATACAGGCAGCATTCCTGCTTGAGAATTTTGAGATGGAATTAAAGATTTGTCCTTTGAAACATTCCACTGATAGCTTTGTCTCGAAACAGTTTGATCAAGAGGCATTCTAAAGTTACCGGCCAAAAATAGCGATGACTCGGTTTCATCAGAATTTAGTTTGGACATGAAAGTGTTTGGACACAAAAGTTACACAACTAGAAAATTGGAAAAAAACCCAACGGAAATAATGGCAAAAAATATGTTGTTATTGCTTACAGATAATAAAATTCACCAGTAATTTCTAGTGGGAATGGTGACAAAATAAAGAAATTAAAAAGATAAATTATTTTGTTGGCAATTACATTGGCTTTGTTGACATGTCCAATTAGCAATAGAATTTCCATTTGTGATTTTAAAATACATCAACACCCGACAGTTCTCTATTTATTCTTTTTATTTTAAACCAAGGTTTTATACGAAACCTCTTTTCCTTCAATTTATTCCCTGATAGCTCCCCTCATAAATCCGATGTCGACAACTCTCTTTCCCCCCACCTCAGGTTTGATTTGTTGTTAAATAACCTTAGGGTTTGATTTTTTTGGCTAATTAGTTGATCACTAATTCCATTCTTTTATGTTAGTTAATGCTAATTGCTGTATAATTGATAGTAACTTAATGGTTTTTTAAGTGAGTTATTTAGCTATGAAACAAGGTTGGGTTTAGTTCCAATTTCATTACATACTTCTTTGTTGGTAGTTTTTATAATTGAATTAGTTTATAAATTAATTGACACTTGATTTTTTTAATATTTATAAAGGCACACCTCTATGTCAATTTACTATATTCTTGAAAATCTAATAAATTCTATTAGACATTAATATGACTAAAAGGTAGGGTTTTTTTTAATAGAGTCTATTTCAGGCAAGATTATATTAGAATACAAGAGCGACTTTTCCATGTAAGACTTAAATTAACACGTGTATAAAAGAAAAAAGAAAAAAAACCTTTTTTTTTTATCAAGTCTAACCATGTCTAGTCCAATAAATTTCAATGAATACTATCTAGCATAACTGAAGAAGTCACCATAAAAACATAAAAGCTCAATTCAACCATCAATAATTTATAAATGGTTATAAAAATCCATTGTTATCTTTCTTCTTGACATTGCAAAGACAGTTTTCCCATGCCTTTATCGCGAATGCTTTATATTTTCAGAGCCTTTCTTTTTCTTTGTTCGTAGTGTATAAAGCATGTGCCTAAGAATGAAAATAGAGTCCCAACTCTTTGGTAAAAATATGAAAATATTTTATATAAATGTAAAGTGCTCCGTTACAATTACCAAGGATCGCTTTATACTCTGAGATAGTTAAAGGTTCTCTCTCTCATTCTCTTTTTCTCTTGACAGTGCAATAACATCCAAAATCAATTAGATTTCATATTTACGTGGGGATATAATACGTCGTCGGTTTGGATTTCACAACTTCATATGAAGGACATGCCTTTTCCTCTCTTCACCTTTCGTTGCTTTCTGTCTTCCCTGTCTCTGTCTTTCTTTAGCTCTCCTTTTCTTTTCTTTTTCTTTTGCTCTGGTTTTCTCACCTGGGTTCCTGATTCTCTTCACCAGCATCCCTTAGAGATAATAATGATTCAGAATGAGTAGCCGCACGCAGTGGATTACTTCAATGTGGCCTGCCCAGAGTGAACTCCAAATTAGGGTTCTTGGGGCCCGTCCCTGGAACGGCTGCTGATGAGCTTACATCTAACATTTTCTCGTAGCTCAAGCACTTTGGATCCATGTCCTTCTGCTGTGAAAGAAGAAAAAAAGTTATACAAAACTGAAACGAGAAGCCATAAAAAGAAAACAAAGGTAGCTGTAGCTAGGGCAATAAATTACATGGAGCAGAGGAGCACAAGGGAAGTGTGTGGAGGTGGGAATCAAAGGACATTTGACTCAGGGAATAATAGAATATTTATCAAAGAAAAAGAAGTATGGCTGGGAGTACATTTTGAAAGACTGCCAAAGTGTGACCACTGTGCATTTCCCAATACGCGTACCTAATAGTACACTTGTTTACTAGCTTTATTTTATGAATATGTATTTATCTTACCTCTATAATTATATATTTGACTCTACCTACGGACTCTCTTACATTCATTAGATCTGAACCATCTATATCCAGGTCAACAAAATTGGGTTGGTGATTCAAGGAGGGCTAAGGTTTTAGGTGTATTTAGGGTTTTGTATAATCATGAGCATGGTAATGCCCCTCCTTCCTCTCTCTCTCTCTCTCTCTCTCTCTCTCTCTCTCTCTCTTTAAAAAAGGTTTCCATGCTATATATAAAAATAACTATTCTCCCTTGTGATAAAGGGTGAAAAAATAACTCGACCCCTTAAATAATCTTTAAAAAACTCCATCCCCCTTCCACTTGTGAATAACCTGACTAGACAAAGAATATGGAAAGCCCTCGCCTTTCCTGTATCTTTCCAGTGGGTAGGGCTTGGAGAAGAGAGAAAAGAACAAATCTGCTTTTCTTCACTCGTTCCAACGACATAACATCTATGTGTTGGACACAACATCTTGAAACTCATGGACATTATAGGAAAGGAAGATTTGAAATCCTGGTACCTCAAGAGGTGGTAAGTTTCCGCCAGAATCCTTTAATTTCCCATGCAACCAAGCTTCCCTGCTAAGAACCAACAGATTGAGAGAATATTTCCTATCAGTGGAAGCCATGCAGAGAATAAAAAGCAAACTGAAAAAAGAAAGCAATCTTTTACTGTCTTGTTCATAGCTCCCTTCGCTTTACATTTTATCATTGTGCTGATTGAAGATAAAGTTGAGCTCACCCATGTGATAGCCCATTACACATGGCAGCAGATAGCAAGGAAGTCTCAAAGGGCATAAAACTTTGGCACCACGATTTTCAAATAATGGGGCCATCAGAGGGTTTTTCTTTGACACTAAGTATTCTAGCTGTAGGCCCCATTTAATAGTTCTCTCTATCAGAGCCCACAAAATCCAAAGGAAAGAGATATCTCCATTTTTTAGGTGGATTTGTCAAATGGGATACTCATGTCTTGGAATAATGGTAGGAGAGTAGGTGGATTCTTTAACTTCCCTGTTACCCACTGCTACAAGGAAGTGTATAATCACCCCATCATGGAGCTCGAGTCTTCATGGTGGTCGTCGACAGGCAGAACAGTGCAGTGAAATCATTTCTTCCTCTTTTTGTGTTTTCTTGCATGTGGTTACCGAATTTGATATAAAATGTTGTGATGTGGAGTAGAGAGAGAGGCGAGATATGGTCGTGGAGACAGCACTTGAGTGATCTTTTTATTTTTAACTTTATGCTAACATGCATAATCCCATTTTTACATTAATCATATATCCCTAATGCATCTAGATTAAGGAATACAGCGTGCTTCAAGGCCAAGAAGATCCAGAGAAGCTAGCTAGGTTAATTACTTACAGGAAAATGGACAGTCAATATTGCGAAATATCCTTAGCAATTATAACAATTGCAGGTGGGGAAGAATTCAGGTTTAAATCTTGCCCTTGTTAATTACCTTAAAGATTGATCTGAAAAAAGAAAAAAAAACTGGGAACTACATCACAAATTTCCCTTTTGCTCGTTCTAAATTCCATTTGTTTGTTATTGTTTATATATATATATATATATAATTTGTCCTTTTATTCTCCACTAAAGCATGAATGCATTCTGTAACTAACCCATGACATCAAAGGGTAGACAAAAGAGTAATAAGCATGGTACAGTAGTGTAGTACCTTGAAGAATTGCTCCAGAGAGCCTGATAGTCCTTGTCCTGGTGAGCATTTGGTCTTCCCTGTTGCATTGACATTTCTGACCTTCTAGGATTTTGAATGTCAAATATCAAATCTTCCGAAGTATCTCCAGATGATCCGTTATCATACACATCCGATTGTGCTGTCCGTACATGATATTAGACAAACAAAAAAAGAAGAGGGATTAAGCCTTTGATTAATTAAGCGCAACGTAATTAAGGAGCATTGGTTAACACAATGCTCATAAATTATATTGGTGCATATGAATATTGAAGTACTGAAAATTTTCATGAGACAAAGACATAAAAAGAAAGCATATATAGGGAGGCACTAACCCGAAGGAGCTGTTGTTCTATCAGTGGTCTTCACAGTTCGATACATCTGCATCCATTACATTTTCACAAATTATATTATCAGACTGATTTGGTGATGAAGCATCAAAACTAAGTTTAAATGGGCATTAATTGATTAACAGAGCAAAAGGAGTAGCCAGGACTTCAAACAGAAAAGGATAAAACAAGAACAAAAAGACCAGGATGCTGTTTAGGACACACACACTAGAGACAGTTTAGTTCAAGCTCAAGTACAAACTGTAAAAAAGTGAGATTAATTGAGCTCTGAACAGAATCGTCTGTTTACCCATACAAATGCATGTATGTAGTAGATATGGGATGTGGCATGCATGAATGAGGTTCACCATGGTTAAAAAGGTGGGGTTGATAAACCCATCTGGGAAACATATCATTGAGCAATGATGGTGTTTTCTCTCTCCCTCCCTCTCTCTCTCTCTTCAACGTAAGAGAAAATGTTTTTAAAATGAAAAATAATGTACTGAGTGCAAACTTGTCCCGGCTTGGCTATGACTCATTTTGAATTCCTTGGGCTTTGTCTAAATTGATTCCTGAAATCGATAACACACCCTCTCTCTCTGGTTCATTCTTCCAAGCAAAAAGCTGTTTATTAGCTAGCAGCACCTTCAGATCTAATAGAAAAACAATTGCTAAGGGATTTGAGAGACCCTTCTGCAGGGAAACATTGGAATTTGTGACATTTGTAATAAAATACCCTTCCTGTAATGTATGCTATTAAAAGGCAAATTCTTCTCAGAAGCACAATTAACACCGCGTCAATTCAGCACTATTAACTCGAGCTAATAAGTCTTAGTTAGAGACTTAGAGAGAAAACAAAGAACAATTTTTTCAACATTTTTATTTAACCAAGAGGAAGTTGAGCACTGCAAGCAGGAAGAAAAAACAGTTGAGAGTATACTTTCATTACCTGCAAATGTGATTTAACATGTGCCAAGGTGAGATCTTTGACATCCATAAGCTCAAGAACTGACTTGGGTGTAGCCCCTAATCCCCGAAAAAGAAAAGAGACGAACAAGGAAAGAGGAAAAGGAGAACATGAGTCAAATTTTCTTTTCCAAGTTCCTTTTTCTTTCAATGTTATTGAAAATGGTAAAACAAAATGAACAGGAAAGGTGAAAAAAGAAGGAAAAAAATTCTGAAAAGATAAAAATGAGAATCTAGAAAAGAAGAAGGCCAGAGAAGTAAAAAGAAAAAAAGATATGAAGCATACTTTCATGGCCACCCAATAGCTCAACAGCGTGAACAAAGCGAGCATGAAGAGTGGTAGTCCAACGCATCCTTGGTGCTCTCATGCTTCTTTTAGCTGGAAACCTAGACATGAATCTTGATCTCATCGATCCTTGAGACTGATAGGGGCTTAAACTTGGGGCAGTAGTGTTATTAGCAACCAGAGAAGAAGCGTGGGAGTGAGTGTTATCTAAAGCTTGTTGAGAGAATGGAAAAGGAGAAGGAGGGTTTTGGTAGACAGGAATCCCTCTAATGGGTCTCAAGAAACCAAGCTCTTGGCTCAGCCCTTGTTGCTGTTGAAAGAGTACTGGGTGATGATTATGGATGTGGTTCTGTTGGTGTGTGTACTGGTTTTGTTGAGATGAATGGAAAAGATTGTTGCCATTAAAGGTGTTAGTATTATGGACGATATTGCTGAAATGATTGGAGTTAGACTCTGAAACCTTTGAATTAGATAGCGAGAGCTCAAAACAGTCAGGTTTTGCCATTGAAGACATCGAGTTTCTCGAGTCCAAAGCTCTCTCCCAAAACCCCAAATCCATCCCGTCTTCTGCTCTCCTCCATGTTGATGTGGATTTGCTGTTTGGTGGGCTAATCTGGAGAGATAAATCTGGCTGTGCTGGGAATAGCTCCATCCTTAAGCAGCCAAATGAGGCCTCTTAATTAGGTCCCCTAATTATCTCCTCTCCTCTGCCTTTCTTCTTCTGGTTTTTTTCTTGCAAGCACAGTGCAACAGGGAAGTATATGCCTGTCAAGGATGAAGAAACTAAGATGAAGCCACAGGGGTTTGTTACAGACAATCTAAGCAAAAGGGGCTGAGAATTTTTCAGGTGGGATTTCGTTCTTCGGATCAAATTGAGGGGAGTAGTTGCAGAGATTTGAGATTGAGAGGAGGAGAGAGGTGGGGAGGGGGGAGAGAGAGAGAGCAGAAATGACAAGGTATGAAGTGAATGGTTGTTTCTTTTGTGTGAAGTATATGTGAGAAAATGACACTTGCGGGACTATACGAAGAGAAGGGGAGGGAGGGAGTGAGAAAGTAGAGGAGGGTGTGTTTATTTGTGGACGTGGGGGGTAGGGAACTAGGGTGAGAAAAAGGATGTAAGTTTGGGACTTGATTCCTTTTTACTACTACTACCTTTTATTTTCTCTAGCTTTTTATGGGAAATTTAAATATTTTAGTGTAAACTTTAACGTGTGCGTGCATTTGTTCCTCAACAACTCGTACTAAACTTTTTAATCCACACACACTCACTCTTCTTTTGACTGCAACCTTTTAACAAAACCCTAAAATGCAAGCAGTTTTGATCACCGTTGTTGATTTAATAACTAGGGTTTGTTAATTTCCTAATTATTAAACCACTCGTTCTGAACGCAATCTAAACCTTATTTTCCATAGCCAAATAGTTCAAGACGCTGTTTCAGTTTTGACTTCCATGTTATTTTCTCGGGAGAAATTTATTCTCTTTCAATGGCTATATATGCTAATTCCACGATCGGTCCTTCAACATTATTAGACGACCAGTACTGTAGATATAGCTTAATTTGTACTGATGGTAGCAGATAGTTTCTTTCCTGTAATTGAGATTTAAGAGCCCACGCCCCCCCGCACACACACACATCTATATATATGTATTCCATGAGAAGGGAAATTTAACATCGCCAAATTACTTACCACCTACACGAGTATGTCTGGCTTGCAATTAACAGTGTTTTCAAAATAATTAAGCTAATTATACTGAAACCAATGATCTAACTGGATTCAGAAAGCCTTTTATTTTTTTCCACTTCGATTGTCTCCATGAACCGAGGTGATCCCAATATCTGTACCGAGAGTCATTCGGGCTGTGCAAATTTTGGCTCGCAACTCTGATCGGGTCATGCTAGCACAAGGCAAAAAGACTAAAAAGAGCATCTGTAGGGATGTAAAAATATTATAGATAAACAAAAAGCCCACTACAAAAACAAAAAAAAATGTATAGCTGATGAATTCCTATTTTAGATATAAATGGGTTGAATTTCCCCCCCACTTACTTAAATTGTCGAAACAGTTCAGCAGTGGCGCTGGTAGGTTGTTACTTCTAGTTGAAACCCTAATGAATAGCACCTTTTTCACAAATGATCCAAAACAATGGTAATGCAGGGTTTAGATGCTTTATTGCTGTTGTTTTTTTCTTGAAAACCAGGAAGCATCGCATGAATGCATGGACATAGCTTCCAGGTTAGGAATATGGGCTTCATCTAACACTTGCAGAAGAAAAGAAAAGAAATGAGCTCCATCATAAATGCCTTCATTAATAGTATCCCTATCTACAATTACATTAAAATTGACCAAGCAATTAGGTATATAAATGACCTGATGATCCATTACGATTTTCTCTATCCCAAATAATCAATGAAGAATAAGTAAATAACTATATATAAGCACTGTACCTACGAACTAAGTGGCTAAATTTTGCTAAATTATCAATGAAGAAACTAGCCCCTGCTTTGTATAATCTCCACCCGATAAACTCATCTAACTCGAGGGCGTAGATTTGATTTGATTTTCTTCTTAGACTGGTCCTTTGACAAGCCATGTGATCAAAGAGAGTACCTTTTATTCCTAAGCTAGTAGACACATATTTGATTTTCTTTCGAATTAAGAAGAAACATATCGCGCAGCCACTTCTATACATGGGGCATTTTTTCTAAAAAGAAGTGGTGGTAGATGACTAATTAATATATATTGGAAGATCATCGGTTGCTTTTCTTTTTATTTGATGGTTAGGTTATTCTCGAATTAGTTTGTCCTTGATCATGTCATTCCCTTTTGGTGTTGATCATTGATTATTTTGAGAGAAAATTAGGTCTTGCATACAATGAGAGAAGTCGTCCTTAACCCTTCTTTGTTGCCTCACATTCCTAATGTTAGTACCAGACCAATTTACTGTCCTAAGTAATTAAGCTCAAATTATATTTGATCCCATATCATTTTTTTTAACAAGATCCCATAAAATTTGATATTGCTTGTTTTGATTTGAAATATGATGCCCTAACTTAAACACAAGTCTCTGATGTTCTCCATGATTTTTCCTCCGTAGCAATAGATCATCATGCACTAAGCTTAACAATTAGATATGAATTGACGCATGTGGCATTCTTGACCTTCAATAATAATAATAACCGTGAAAATAAGCTGAATGAACATGCATTAGTCAATTTGGCAATGAACATGATTGAAGGAGCTGGGGCATTTTATGCAAGTTGATCCTAATAGCTTGACCACTTTTTGTCGGTAAATCATCGTGCTCTGCCGATTAATCACTTTGGACTTACTGGAATGGCCTAGTTAAGTATTTCCAAAAATCAAGCAAAAGGTGTTTTAACCTTTTGACTTGCATGGAAAATATGTGGGGTACGATTAATTCCTTCCATTCACTATATAATATCTCGAATTTCTTAACGTATTGAATGCTTTACGTGTTTATTGATTTTGATGGTAACATAGTAATGAAACAATTTTAAGTTGTTATTGATTTTGATGGTAACATGGTAACGACTACGCTGCTGCATATAAAAGAAAATTTCCATGGTCTTTAGTGCTGTAAAAGTTAAAGGTTTATTTATTTATTCTTGCTTTATTCAAACTAATAGCTGGATTTATTTCACTATTCGATAGACACGGGAAAAATTACAAATAGAAATTAAAATGTATATGCACTGCAAGGAGAGATGACAATTTAATTCAAAATTCATAGATATTAATTTAAATTGACTTGAATTATTTTTTATAGATACTTATTTTATCTAATGTCCAATGAATAAAGTATAAAGACACACACACACATTATTTGTTGAATAACAAATAATAATTATAAAATGGATATCTATATGAACAAACCTATCGAATATAATATAGATATCTAAATTTATTATCTGATAAATAATAAATAAAATATAGATAAAAAAACCCCTCTCTTTGTATATTCATTCTCATCCCACTTAAGAGATACAAACAAATTTCTTTTCTTTTCCCACCCTTTTTCATTAGAAAAAGCAGGATCAATTATCTTGGGCTTACAGAAAGAGAGATGATACAAAGTTTTGATGAGTGTTACCTTTGCCATGTTACTTTTCTTTTGGTACCCTTTCTCTTTGGGTCATCCATCCTTAACTTTCTTTCTGGATAAAAAAAAAAGGTTCCTTCTCTTTCATTCACAGATGTTGAAAGCTCTCTATTAAAACTTCCCTTCGTGAGCTCGTAAAAAGGAACATGCAAGGTTCAATAAGAAGAAATAACCATGCTCTGATTTTTCTAAGATAATTATGTTCTCTAAATTATAAAAATAAAATAACTATAATATCTTCAAATCTTAGATAAATGTAAGAAAAATGAGAATCTCATGTCAGCCTTGGGATTATTGATTCATCACTGAGTGGAATAATTCAATTTTTATATTTTTTTTCTCTTTTCTTTTCTTCAAACTTATTTCTTAAAATAATTTTAAAAAAAAGGCTCTATGATCTTAAGCCTACTGTCGCGACAGTATTTTTTTTTGTACTTTGCACTCTGCCATCCCTGGAGAGGGAGACGACACATTAAAAAGGAAGTTTTTATAATTGTAAAATTACAACTATAATTCTTAGGAGTCGCCACCTATTATTAAGGTTATTAGAAAACCTAAAATTCCGCGAGAGTCTAAGAAAGGGACTTGTTGTGCAAGAAAAACACGTATCACCCCCAGTGCATCCTACCTAAGATAAGCTGTATTATTTTTTAATTGTTTTTCTAAGTTATATTTTTATTCATTGGTCTTTCCTAAAGCTCGAGGTAGATCTCTCTCCATGAGAGAGTCTTTACCATACAAAGAGTAGAAAACCTAATCATTCTAAATTTTGAAAAAATTTCACACTGCATTTAAAAACCTCTTTTTTTACTATTTACGAGTGTATTTACCATGTAAGTTTACACTTTACACCCTATTGCTAAAACAAAATGTTATTTTTTATATATATTTTGGTCAAATTCCCACGAATAATCTTAACCGCTTACGATAACCAATTTTCATTTCAAAATATGAAAAATATGCTATATATATTTTTAAGAAAAATATGCTAGGAAAAACCTTGAAATTCGGTCGTAAGCACAAAAATGATACATATTTGTTTGTATATATTTAAGGGGGGGGGGAAATAGTTTTTTTTTTGTTTCATGCAAACTTCTGTATTTTATATTTTTTCTATTTTTCTAATTATAGAACGAGAATGATGATTCAATTACTCAATGCGTGCAAACACATGCGATCTCTTCAACTTCTGCAACGACATGCTTATACTGTTCAGGTCACTGAACAGTGTAGTTATGCCTGCAAATCTTGCAGAGTGCAACATATATACTTTGGTCCCTTGATTTATGATTGATGCAATTTAACCCTTAATTGTCCACAACAAAATAGGGGTTATAAAACTAGTTTAATATATAAAATCTACTTAACTTTTTTTCCAAATTAACCAACATCAAATTTCAATCATAATTGAGATAAAAGCTTGTGAAGAGAAGTCATCCTTAAGAATCAAACCAAATATAAGGTGAGAAATAACCCTCGTATTAGGTTCCAAAACTATCACTATAAAAACCTTGACTAACTATCATATGAGTTAAAAAATATGACCTTATATGTTTTTTTCCATCTTTGACTGTATTAAACAAACATTACAATATCATATTATCTGCCTTGATATCAAAAAGATATCATGGGAATCTTGAAGGAAAAATGTGCATTAGATCTCTCAAAAATACTCGACAAAAAATAATACTATAAACAAGGAATATTACTTTAAAGATACGATAAATAACTAATAAAAAAATGAAATCCGAATTTATTTTTAAAATGTATGATAACTAGTTTTATAAGATTAAATATATCATTCAAGTTGTATATTAGAAAAGACTTCAAAGTTACAGGGAGATACTTGAGAAATGTAAATATATTGTTGTAAATATTTAGATGAAATAGAGTTTGGTAGCATATTATTTCATGGGTTTAAAGTTACTAGATGAATCTTATCAAATTTATGAAACTATATCTTTGTGCGTTATTTGCATGGTTGTTGAACTCGCGAGTTAACTTGTAAAATTGTACGATTTTGCAAGTCAACTCAACAAAACTTGTCAAATCAGGTAGAAAAATCAGGTCCCATTAAAATTGGACAAAAAATGCAAAAATCAGTTCGGATCGTAAAATCGGACCGATCCAGAAAAGCCTAGTTTTCGTTGAAAAATCCAGCTTATGGCCTATCCCCCTATGTCAACTCATACCCCCCCCTCCTCTTCTCTCTCTCTCTCCCCATCAATATTAATTAAATATTAAATTAAAGAAAGGAAGTCATGGCATCAAAAAAAAAATTCACTTTCCCCAGTAATGGTGTAATTCGTTTAAATGATTTGAAAATCAATTTTTTTTAAATGCACGTATAAACCATTTCTTAGATAATGAAATTTTTTAATTTTCATGTATTGATTTAAATATTAACTTTAAAATTTATACTTAAAATTTTTGAAAAAAATATTTTTTTTTACTTTAAATTAAATATTTTTGGTGTTTTTATATCATTTTTATGTGTTGATGTCGAAATAATTTGTTGGAGTTGGAGCTGGTACTAGCAACATCGGTGTAGGTACCAGTGATAGTACTAATAATCCTTTCGATAGTGATGTTATTGATGCAAGTCTTAGAAATAGCGAGAGAGATAAAAATGAGGTTAATTTTAGTTTACATTGCACGCTAGCTGAATATTTCTTTTAAATTTGTTAGTTTATACCTAATAAAATTCTATGAACATAATTGTTTTATAATGTATTTTTAAGTTATTTTAAATCATGTATTAACCTTAACTAATGAAGTTTTATGGTGATAATTATGATGTATTGTATTCGGAAATATTTTACTTATGATTTTATGATTTTTCTACCTACACGATTTTATGATTTTTGACAGTAAAATATTAGGTATGATTTTACAATTCTGATTTTACGATCCGAGTTCAAAAGCGCTTCCGTGTCGTGTCAAAATCGTGATTTTGACAACCTTAATTATTTGGGACATATTTGGAGCTACATGTAGAATTTTGATGAGATTCAAGTTGAGATGAAAAATATGCATCTCAATCTTTCAACCATATATGGTAAACCCAGTAAGCCATCCAAATAAGAGGGAACGATGTGATTGAATTTAGGATTGAAATTTGTCAAGAATGTGTGAAAAATAGAGATTTAGGCTACATAGAGAAAATTTAGTATAAAAACTTTGTTTTGCTTTGTTATTTTATTTATTAATTTAATGTTAAATAATTATTTTTAAAATTGTTTTGTTATAACCCATTAGACATTGTGCAAGGGTTTATTTTATTATTTAACTTATGTTAGTTGATTAGTAGTTTAGGAGTATTAGCTTGGAACCCAAAAATGGTCCATTAGAGTTGATTAAAGAAGATTATATTATTTTTTTAAGCTGCAAAATTCAGTAGAAAATTGAAGAATAAACATGAGTTTTTTCTTTTGTTTGTTTATGGCAAAACAATTTTTTTTTTTTTTTTGCAATGACAAAAATCATACACTGGTTTATTGAAAATTAATTGGTTTCATCATATCATTCACATATTTAGAGTTCTTAGATACAAGGTTATTTTTTTACCCAAGTCTTTTTAATACATTCTTTTTAGGTACAAAATTACATTTAGATCGAGGGTCTATCAACTTGATTTTTAACTTTTTGGATTTTTATCTATTTGGTTGAAGGTTAATTGATCACTCGATTAAGAGTTTTGCATCAATAAACACAACAACATTGTTAATCTGTTTTAATTTTAGTAGGGTTACCGACAACATTGGAAGCAATGTACGAAATTTATATCATATTAATTAATTAATTATTTTGAATTTGTCTGTGTTTATTCACGTGCATGTCTCTCATTAAAAATTATATTATGAATCTTGCAGCTTCTATCAACGGGAGATGAGAAATAAAATAGCACTGACATCTTGTTTTCTGCAGCAGGAATGGAGTTTATTACATAATGAAGATGGGGATTATTATAATTATGAATGGGATTAATGTCAACCATTCCTCGGTAACAAGAAATTAGAGTTTTGAACAGCTGCATGTTTTCAGGGACTCTTTTAATTAAATGTTTAGTGCATAGAAGCATCTAATTTTGTCAGTATAGGATGTCGAGGCTATGGCTATAGTTAGAGGTCAAGGGAGGAATCTTGCATTAAAACCTCATCAATTTTATATTTGAATTAAGTTGTATGGTGATCTTATGTTAAATGGCCGATTCCACTTTGTATATATATATATATATATATATATATATATATATATAGAGAGAGAGAGAGAGAGAGAGAGAGAGAGAGAGAGATACAAGCGTATAGTATTTTTTTTTAAAAATGTTTTTAATATTATCAAATTAAAAATATAAAATAAACTTAAAATAATTATCAATTTGGTGTTTTTTAGTTAAGAAATACTTTATAAACTAAGGTGAGTCCAGTAAAGACCAAAATTGAACTTAATTATGTGGTTTTTTTCTTTTTAGCTCATTTATAAAAAATAAAAAAAATGTCTCGAGCGGGATGCAAATGTGACTAATAATATATGACTGCGTTCGTACAAACTACCCCCAAAATCTTGAATCCTGCTGGAATCATGATTACAATATGATCACCATCCATATCTTCTTGACTTTTGAGGATATGTCGATATACTATCATCTTGAAAACCTCAAATCTCAAAGTCCCGAGTCCCTCGAAGAAGAGGCCTGCCGAACGATATGACAAGTTTTTTTGTTTGTTTTTTTTTAAAAAAAGGAAAGATAGACAATAGGAATGACATTTCTGGGAAATAGTATGAGGTCACTTTTGACATTTATTACTAGAGAGGTATATAGATATTATATGTAATTTAAAAAAAAAATGACAAAAATAATTTTTCAAACCTCTCAATGAGTTATTTTCATCTATAATATATAAACAGGATATTTAATAAATGATATAAGAAAAACTAATGCATACCAATTGATTCTATCTAGGCGGGGTCATAATGTATCGGATCACACGGATGACTCGTACACCATCTCATATAGCTCTCTAAATTAATTACCAATTGTTGCTCTATAAATATTTGATTTCTCCTGACATGCTAAGGCTCGTACCCCAGTGATTGTGGATTTTCAATTATAACTATGCAGTGGAAGATGATAGCTCTCCATTATATAGTACAGAAATCATAGAACCTTTCACTAAATCAAGAAGAAGAAAAAATATTTCTAAGCATCATCTTAAGATTCACATAGGTAGGTAGATACCTATGCAGGGATGGAACTACCCTGTGCTTCGTGGGATGCCGGTCACCTCCATTGTTTTAAAATCTTATGTTTTAATCTTTGAGTTTTAACTATTTTCATAACATTACTGCAATTTCTCCTTCCCCAGTTTAATGTAACCCCCCCTGCATTCTTTCTTTAATTTGACTCTTTTTAAAGTTTGTTGAATGGGGTTATAGAGCCAAACTAGGCGAGTTTTAAAACAATATTATTTATTTATTTTTAAATAAAACTATGTTATTTTGAGTAAAAAAATTGAAACTATATGATATGATTGGTTGTTACAGTTTTAATTCATGATGCTATTTTTATTCAAAAATTTCTAGCTAAACCCTAGATAGATGTGCAAATTCATCATAGGCATTTGAGATGGGCCAGCAATGCATGTCCTTATACATTAACCTTAAAAGGTAATATAAATTCCACTCCATTATGAACATTAACATCTCACGGAAATTTCCCTCGCAATCACCAACAATAGAATAGCATTTCCGCTAATATTGACCCATCGGTGATGATTAATTGAGATTACATGATTTTTTTTTGATAACCGGGGTGTCCAGGTCAACTTACACGCATCACAACTAATCCCCGGACTCACTGAACATCCTGCAAACCCAGTGAATATGTAAGGCACCGCAGGATGACAGGCATGCATGGTAGGACTTGAACCCTGGTGCAGATGAAAGAAACAAGTCCCTTTAACCACTAGACCAAGACCCCACTTGCGAGATTACATGATCTAATTAGCCGGTTGTTCGTTGAATGTTATGAATCGATAATGACCAATGAGATATTAGAGAGAATAGTTTTATTTAATTAACAATGGAGAGAGATAAGGAAAAACTTATCATACCGACATAGCATGTCACTATTTTTGTAGGCATCGTTAAATGCATATGGGTCAGCGTGTTTCTTTACCTCTCAATCTTTGGGTCATACATGCAATTATGGCGTGGAGAAATTAGAGGCAAAATACAAGTGAACGCGGATGGACGTGATGCATAAAATAATTAATGCTAAGGTTTATTCATGACATGAAATTTCTGTTCAGCATTATTTTTTATATATAATAAAGTTTTTTGCAGTGAAAATAGCGAGGTGCCACGTAATTGAGCTCGCAGAACAGTTTGATTCCTTTCCCCCTCTGGATAAACCAAGTCTAGGTGGTATATTATTGAAGGCTTATAAATCCCTAGAGTTGCACCCGAAACCTATGCCATGAAACTGAATGTCTGTGGAAGTGCGTTGATTGATGATATAATGGTTCTGAAGTCTTGTCCATAGATATGGGCCTGTCTAGACTCTAGAGTATATATCTGAAGATCAAAAAAGAATTACGAAAAGAAAAAACTAAGTCTTTGTTTTATTTTAAAATGATAATATAAATTATATTACGGGATCTTATACAAGATCTTAAGTTTTTTGATGAGATAATTGCTTGACATGGTATCATGGTCTTGTTAATTTAACGATCACGAGTTTGAATTTCACCACCTCATGCTATTTAATAAAAATTAAACACCAGGTGGTGGGGACATATATATTCAAATGGTTTTCACTTGAAAGGATATGTTAGAGAATAATATAAATTATATTTTGAGGTTCCATCTAATAATTTAAATTTTTAGATGAAATGATTCCTTGATCGTCAATGAATTGATTATATGGTACTTTTCCTTCTCTTCTCCTATGAAACATTCTTATTATGCTAGAGAATTTCCCAAGTGAAAAGGCTTGGTGCGATGGGAGAACTTGTTCCACATTGATGGAAGACAATGAAAGTTTTCAAAATTGCACAAATCGCTTTATTAGTCAGGTGTTGATTTCTTTTTCTTTTTCTTTTATTTGTAAAATATATTTAAAGCTTCGTTTGTTAATTAATTAATAGTGGTTCAATCTAAGAGGCGAGAAGGGTTTGTTCCATGATTGATTTTGCATGTGGGAAATATACAGGATTAACTAAAGAAGTTAGATACAACTGTCAGTAGATTTAGTGCAGCACTGGTTATGGTCATGGTCATTTCAGGCTTAATCGAGATTAGCTGGCTACTTTCTTAATCAGGGTTTTTAAATTAAAAGTATAATTAGTGGAAGACGTGAATAATATATTCCCAAATATTTAGACCTTTAAAATTACCTTAAAAGAGAAATGATGCCTGACAGCTTTTCCCTTGCATGAACAAACAAATATGCTCGGAAAACTTGACCCGTTTAGAAAGAGATTTTCTCCAATCAAACCCACATATTAAAGTGGTAAATGCCTCTTTTCCTCTATTGAGTCCCAGCAACAGGTATAGGTTCGCAAGTGGGGTCCCCTCCTCTCCATCAAGGATCTAGCCGCACCATATATATTTGTTATTTTTATAATATTTTATCTGTTTGTTGGGCTTGCACAATGTTCAATGAGTCTAAAAATTATTTGTGATACATGTAAGCGGACCGAACACCCCGATTATAAAAAAAAATAGGTATAGGTTCTTGTTTGCACGAGAGCTATATGAGTGGAAACATTTTGAATCTTTTGCAGCGACTTGGAGCAAAGGGAAGCTTTGATCAGTGCCCTACAAATCTAGAGAGATTAGTGACTGAAAGAAAATTTGTAGATTTTGACAAGAACCCATTAACTAAAATTTTATTTGTTCCTTTCTCATTCTTCATTTTCTCACTGGTTTCACTTTCCACAATTCCACAGTTTTATTCTCTTCAATAAAGTTAAGAATGATTGTAGGGGAGAAGATAATGGTCCCACACAACCCAATCAAACAGAAATTTGGTGGAAATCAAGGTAAAGATGCGTGGAGGTTCCCACCAAACAGGAAATGTGACCCCATTTGATTGCAAACAATCCTCTCCTTTTCAAATCCCATTTTCAGAACGAGGAGAAGAATTAAAATTTGTACTTAATACAACAACATTATATACTTTATTAAACAACTACCTACTTGTGACTTTCATTTTAATTCTAATTAGGTGTAGTTATTTCCATTTTCTTCTACCATGCATGCATGTAAATAATAACTTATCTAGTGCGTTTTTTAACTTAATTTCATTATGTTTTTTCGCTAACAAAATAAATTTTCATACTAAAAGTAGCTTGACAGTATAAATATTCAATTTAACTTAATTTTTATAAGTTGAACATGAAATACACTACATGATCTAGTTAAAACTTGTGTTTCAAAGACCAATGAGTAATTAAGCTTTATATATGAGCACATACAATTTTAGATCTATAAACATGGAAAAACAAAACTCGTGTCAAACATGCTTTTAACATAAATATAATAAAGAATATAGCATTTATATTAAATGTCTATCTAAACTTGGAATTAATATAAAATCAAAGGCACATGGGCTCGGATGGAAGTTAAAAAAAATATTAAATAATAAATACTTTCATGTAAACAATTTTTTTTAAAAAAAAAAACTATTTTTAATTAAAAAAAATTATCATTTTTGCTATCTTTTATGTGGTTGAGTGATATTCATACTAAGTTCTTGATTGAATTGGCAAAGTCTCTGAATGATTGATCAACTACTTTGTGTTTTATATTACTTGTTCATATTTTTTGTAAGTGTAAGGCTAGGATGATGATTGGATATAACTTTAGTTCTCTAAGGTATGTTTCTGTTGAATCAAGTTATGAACTATTCAAAAATGATTTTAGCGTATTGTAGAAGAAGTTTGTATTAATTTGTATCAGAGTTTGTGTTTTTATTAGGTTATATCCCTTTAATATTTTGTTTTGTATCATTTCTTAATTTTTCTTTCTTCCTAGTTTCAGCTAGGTTCTTGTTTCTTTTAAAAAAGTATTTTCTTCTCTAATTATTTCAAACTTTATGCCAGATCCTGTATATCTAAAAAATCATCTTGCTTAGTTTCTTGAATTTTTCGAACACATCTAAGAAAAATCATGTTCTTGATCTTGATCTTCTTTCTTGATTTCAACCTAGAGTAAGAAAAAAAAGGAAAATAAATCTTGTTCTCAGTGCATTTTGTGGGTGAAAAAAAAGATAAATTGCAAGGAGTGATTTAATTGATAAGTTAATTGCAAGGACTGATTAAACTGATAAGTTATGGCGTAACCAAATACAAGACATTGACCGGGAGTTTCTTGAGTACTTTTTATTGAATAGGTACATACAAATCTTAATAATATTGAATTGAATTATTGTTTTTATTAGATTATCTCACCTTGTTTCATTAAAATTTGGTTAGTATAGATATTGCTTGCTTTATTTTAATTGCTTTCTTGAAACTCTTGAAGTTGACTCTTGACTTCTTGAGGTAGTTCGTTTTCTTTTAATCTTTACATAAACTCCATTTCTTTTATTTTATATATTCTTTTCATCATTATATTTTGCACGAATTTACTTTGATATTTGTGAATTTATCCTCAAGTTTTGTTTTGATTAGTTTTTTTGTAAATTTCTTTATTTTTTAGTCTTTATTATTATAAAATCATTATGTTGTTTTTATTGACTATTTGACAAGTTGCTATATTTAAGAACTCAAGTAAGGGAATATTAGGGTAAAGGGCACAATAACATTTTTTTAGCGAAAAGTCCAATTGAATCGTGTGAGACATGAGTGGTCTAGTATTAAATCGAGTGCAAACAGATTACGAGTTGTGTGAGGAAATTGTTTTTGTTAATAACCTTTATTACAGGTTTTTATACTAATTAAATAGTTTAATTGATTTCTAAATATGAACTTCTCGGAATCATGCATGCAAGTATTCACTTCCACCATGAAGTAATCGGGGAAAACCACAAAAAATATCTTCACTTGAACCATTAATACTTTCAGGGCAATATGAGGTTAGTTTCCAAGTTGAAAGGAGCATTTTATGGGTCTTAAATAGTCGTTGAGAGCTTGGTTTGGCAGGTTTTGGCTTGCCATGCAAAAACCCAGATACGAACAGAGCAATGCCAGTCATGTATTATTTTTTAAAAGGTAAAATGACAAATTAACAGCAGTCATCATTTATGATTCCCATCGACATTGATGTAGAAGAGGTGGAAATCTTGGAAATTTGATATGAAAGATTTAGAAAGGTTGAAGTATTTTCTAGGTAATATATAAATGAGGTAGTTTTCTTATCATAAAGATAATATGTTCTGGATTTGTTGAAAGAAAGTAGCAAGTAGCGTGCTTGAGTTCGGCTATCGAGCAAAAACTCGGCTTAGAAGAACTGGAAGACCAATGACTACAAATAAAGAAGAGATTAGAGATTAGTTGGCCAATTAATTCATTGTCAGCGAGAAAGAGGTGTTCTACCTTTGGGAAGTCAAAGAGACGCAATGCTGGAGGACGCAGCGTCCAGCACGATTAAAACTTGAGATCTAATTCTAGATAAACATCAAAAGTTTGAGGTTCACATGTTCTATTCGGAGTAGATCATTCCTCTCTATACGATCCACCATTTCTATTCTTGATAATCTATTCAAACTAATTATGTAATTTCTATGATCATCTGGACTAATCTTAGTTGAATCTATGCCGACTGATAGTGGCGGGCAGTGAAAACAGAGTCAGATGAAGCAGGAAACAGCAAAACACACTGATAATGAGAAGGATTGAGACAGAATCAAGATAGAGAAAAAGAAAATGTAAAGAGCGAAAAGCAGCGTGTGAACTGTGGACAACCAAACCCACCCATATATATGTCTAAACTCTAACGTTTGAATAAAGAAAATCCCACAGTTCCAGGAGAAACTGCCGCCCACTTCGAAGAGATGACACCGCGGAATTCAATTTTCATAATGGAACGGCGCCGCGTCGAACCTCTACCCTTCAACGCATCGTCTCCATACCAGTGTAAAACGAAGTCGTGTGAAAAGATAGGGCACCTCCGGGACTAGACAAGACGACAACGCATAAGGAAGGCCAGACAAAAGAACTTCCTTTTTTAAAACTACCTAAGATGATGTCATTTTAAACGACATTATCCAAACGTGAATATCCACCCTTTAAAAAAAAATAGTGTTAATGGTAATAATTAGTAATATTCTATTAAATTGTATAAACTAAGTTC
Organism: Salix brachista; assembly: GCA_009078335.1. Lineage (NCBI taxonomy): Eukaryota > Viridiplantae > Streptophyta > Magnoliopsida > Malpighiales > Salicaceae > Salix > Salix brachista. The sequence continues at coordinate 7,858,710 of CM018574.1, read as the reverse complement.
TACCATATACTTGTTTTTTTTAACCCAAAACCGAAGCCAGTTGCTAAACGGGAAATTTGAATTTCACGGTGAGATCTATATATCAATATCGCCTGAATCTAACCTTAAAAAGGGTAGAGAGAAGAAATAAGCTTTGGAGGACAAAGAACTGCATCACCTAAATGAGAGAGATGGAGGTGAGCTGTGCTAGCCGCATGTGTTATAGGTGAACAATCTTGCTCGATAGTTATTATATTAAAATGAATTCCATACAAAAAATCCAAACGGATTAGAATTTCTAAAAATATTCATGTGTTTCTTCCTATTTTCTATCATTTAGTTGTTTGAATTCTACTCTTAGTTGTTGTACCCTTATTTTAGTTATTTATTCCTAAACCCTATATTAATGGTTATATAGCTGTTTATTTATATAATGTAAATGCATGGATTCACTCTCTTTACGTTTACTAACGTGGCAAGCCATGTTCACGAACATCATGATCGTATGTCAGCATAAGAAAATGGAATCCTACAGTCGATTTTGTGAGCAGAAATTGCTGTTGTTCTTGAATGTTAAGGTTCGAATGGCGATCTATGGACACGTCAAGGGCAATGTTAGAAGCAGAACAAGACATCTGCGCTCCTCCAAAGTCCGAACTGCAAGTTTTCCTTTTGGATCGGTATCTAAAATCTATTGGGCTTAGGGCTTTTCTTCAACTAGACTCTTACGGGCTTATTTTGGACTTTGTTGCTTGTACATTAATCTGGGGCCCATATCTATAAGATCCTAGGTTTCATCCTACAGGTGAAACAAATTTCAGTGATCTAGTGTTCTAGGAAGTAGTAAGAAAAAGATGGTCAAAGGTATTATTGATGAGGAATTTTTTTATGTTCTTATAAAGTAATTGACAGTGTCTTATTGATTACTTGTTATGATTTATTTTGATGGTAGAAAAGATAGTTTCTAAGTAGCAAAGAAAAGGATGGTCATAGGTATAAAGATAATTCTCATATCTTTATCAGGATTTTATTTTATTTTATTGTATTGTAAAAATACTAGATAAGTAATTTTCTTACTCTCTTTCCTCAGGAAAATTTTATTTGTGAGAAATATAGTAGTTAAGAAATTTGTTTTTTTTTAATTTTTGGAGGATGAGAGAATTTTTATGCTTTTATAAAGTAATCGGCGAATTAGTTACTCTTTTACGATTCGTTTTGAAAATAAAAATAGATACAATAGAAAAAATTTAGATAAAGTTATTTTTTTATGAGTTATAAATTTTATTTTTTTTCCTTTTTTTATAGTAGTCTCTCTACAAATTAGACCTGGGATTTATCTATCTTTTTTTTTATATCAATTTGCTTTTTTAAAGTGTACATCACTGGTTATTTCCTAACATCATGAAATCTCTCATGAAATAAGGAATTCTGATACCTCGAACATTTGTCAAAGTTTTCATATTGGTCTAAAACTTCTTGTTAAGACCATCCTAAATAATTTAAAGCTTATTTAGAAGAATGTCTTAATTGTTCATCCTCGGGGATAAAATACAAAGAATTGAGATTTGAGATGGACAAATCGAGCTAAACGAGCTGTTTGTTTGTTTTAAATTTGCGTCTAACTAAATTTCCATATCCTTTCCAACTATTCATGAATGAGAAGAGAAATTAGTTGCTTTCCACCCTCTCTCGTCGCATTTTCCGGCCTCGTTCCATCCTCCGACTCAGTGCGACTCGTCAACTTCTTTGAAGTCGTCTTGATTTTAGCCACAGCAATAGCATAGTTGCGAGCCCTCATCAAAACACAGACAGGAAGCAAGAAAGACAAGGAAATGCTCAGGATTAATAGCTTCCGGCAAGTCCATTGTTTGAAATAGACTACAGAAACTGGACAGACATCTTAGCCATCAGATAAACGACCAGTCGCCGCTTAGAGCACGCCCATTCCCATCCATTTTAATTTTATAAGCTATTTCTATTCGTTAATCTTGTAAGCAAGCAGTCGAGGGCGAAAAGGAGGTTTTTCTCTCAACTAGTGCATTTGATGCCGGGCTGCCTCTCTGAGAAGAATTTTCAAGTGCATAAGATTCCCGAGCATCACCAGCTCTCGTGAAGAAACAGCAATCTTGTTCTTCCTGGAAAGAGAAGGAACAAAATAGGACCGTTGTGGCCCACCTGTTTCTGAATAAAATCAAAACACCAGCAGCGAAACCGTTGTGATTTGTGACAAGTAACCTTTTCCATTCACAACAAAAATGGCTGTGGTGTTGTCGATAATGTTGCAAATGCTGGGCTACAAAAGGAGCAGAACGACCCAGACAAACCACAAGGAAATATGGTTCGTGTCAAAACCAATCTTGTAAAATCCGTTCTGGGTACCGTTCCGGTTTTTTGTTTGGAACAGAACGTTCCGGTTTCGGTGCATTCCGGCGTTCCGTTCCGGTTTTGTACTGTTCATATTTAATTAATTATATATATAAAAAAATAAAATATTAATTTAACAAGTATAATTTAAATTCAAGATAAATAAACTTTAAATTATACAATACAAACATAATCTCAAAATTAGAAACATCTCTAAAATTCCAAAATATTATGAAAGTAAAATGTTCTAAAATAAAATAAATATACATCAAACATCTGCTATATTTCACTCTTAAAATATATATATATATATATATATATATATATATATATATATATATTAAGCCAGGCCATCCCTGACTCGGTGCATATATATATATATATATTAAGCCAGGAGATGCAGAGAATCCAGAGATGGCCTGGCCTGGCATGGCCTATGGCCTAGGGGGCGGCTGCAGCTTTTCAAATTTTAAAAGATTTGAAAATTAAAAGAGTAAAATTTGCATAGAATCCGGAACGGAACACCCGGTACGAAACCGGGGCGTTCCAGCCGGATTTTTCAGAACTGACCGGGATAAAAATATCATCATTTTGTCCTGGATTTTGAACTGTAACGGGGCCATTCCGGCCGGAACGAAACGGAATTTATAACACTGGTCAAAACAGCTTCCCAGCCACTGAACATATGACCCTAGTGCCTGCCATTAACGTGAGCGCAACAGCATTATCAGCACTTGGGCCCAGAAAAACAAAAAAAAACACTCAAGTTTCCTCATCTCTCGAATTTAAACTCGGTCCCATGACGTGTCGATCCTAAGCAATCCAACAAGCTGGGCGGGATTTCTGAAAGCCAATAATATCATCCCCTCGGTGCCCCCTTAACATGCAGGCATGAACAACAGCTATGCACTGAATAGCACGAGCGAAATAAACAGCACAGGTGAACACGTAGAAAGAGAAAACAGGTATTTCTCTTCATTTATTGAAGTAGTCCATTGCTACAAGAAAGAATAAAGAACCTGCGGAAGCAGCAGACTGATTTTTAATTGAAGGAGCAGTGGGATATCCACTATTTCCTAGTGTTAAAAAATTTTACAAAGTTGCTAATCAGATTTCTACTTTCAGCTAGCAGGAAGGTTCTCCTGCCAAATGACGGAAAAACACCCCGGCATGAGAACCTGAAGAATCACCATCCGTGCAAAGTGCCCCAATTAGAGGCCTGCACAAAGAATAAAATTATGTCCTAGAGTTGGTTAATCTTTGCCGCCGCTGCTCCCAGAATCAATCTTTTCATATTCCGTGTGGTTAGAACCCCATTCATTAGAGAAGAAAACGTTAGCATAATACTCCCGAGGCAAGCCACCCAGTTTTCTCATCAATCAATTATGTGATCCAAAAGTCAGTCAATCTAACCTGCTCTCTGAACCTAGAAATGACGGGCCTCTGACTTTAAGACGCTTTGGCCCAATCTCTATAGGGGGCGGTGGTTCCCTCGTAGTCTTTCCCACTTCATGCTGGAAGCGGTCCAATCTGTGGTGTTCTCGTTGTCTACCCATTTCTTCCTTATAGGTCAGCTTCTTGAACTTAATCGAGATCGGAATAGTACTTCCCCTGGCAACCCTGTCCTCCTTTGAAACAATCTCTGGCGCTTCTTTATAATCTGAAACTGAAGTGGAACCGTGATTTGATTCATCAGCTCTGCAGTATTCTGATGATGTCGTTTGCCCATGTCTTCCTTCATGTTGGAGCTTCTTCAGTCTTTTAAGCCCCTGTATCAGTGACCAGATATGAGCATGAAAAATGTGAGTACAGTAGTTCAGGAAGACTGATTTTCAACACTAGTTCATATAGTCCATCCAACATTTAATTTATGGATCTATGGTAGCCAAATGAGTGCAAGTACGTACGAACACTATAGCATGCATTATAAATAACTGGACATGAAATTTAAAATAATCTAATATCACTTCTATGAGAAACTAATTAGAGACAAATTTCAATAAGACACCAGAAAGTTGCATCAGGGAAAGATGGTGCTTTAATTCATACACTCTTTGCGTTTTACTGGTAGAGTACAAAAGAGAGAGAAAACAAGGAAAAATGGTAAGATTCATAGATATAGCACCTGAGAATCCTTAAAACACAATCCAGTGAAACAAGAACTATTGCATACAAATCATTGAAAAGCAGGACTGGAAAGCAATTTACAAGATAAAGAGTAAAAAAATAAGTCACCAAAATAGAGTCAGGGTAGCAAAATACAACTATACCTGGTGTTCAGAGTACTTTGAAGATGCAGCATCATTCACAACTCTTTTTTCCACTTTCACAGAAGACCGGCGCTTAACCCTAAAAATCTCCAAGTCAGAATCATCACTTTGTTCATCAACACTGGGTTTAACCTCTAACCCACGAGGATTACTTTTCTGGTTTCTCAAGAATTCATCATCATGTGATAGAGAGGATACTGAGTACCCATGCTTGTTGTGCAATCCTTCCTCAAATAACCTTTCAGGATCAAGTTTTCCTGCATTAGAGTCAGCCTGCACCTTTACCTGCCAAAGATAGAAATAAACTCCACTGAACATGATGTTCAAAACAACTCATTTTTCAACATTTTCCTGAAGTAGGAATAAGAAAGGAATCATACGTTGTCAGATGCAGAAAAGCTTTCAACCGGCTCTCCAAAAGAACAGAGAGTAGATGCAGCACAGGAAATGGAAGCTTCAGAGTATTCAGGTCTAAAATTTTCAATGCCATACTTGTTTGTGGATTTGCTGAACTCTTGTGAACATTCCTGGGTTATCGCAGGAGTCCCGGCATTGAACTCAAAGCTTAAATCACAATAAGGAAAGTACCCATCCTCGGGAACACAATGAAACTTAACTGATAATGGATAAGAATACAAATCATCACCAATGTGTGCTTGCCGTCTAACCTCCTCTAATATACCATCTTCCTTCTCATAATTCTTAGCAACAGCTTCCATGTCAGAAATATCCTCCCTCAAAAACAGCGTGTGATTTCTCCCACATGAAAAGTCAAGTGAACTGAAATCTGGACAACGTAACCAGCACAATTATAAAATGATTATAAGACAATTGAAAATGACTAATCATGGAAAGGAGAGATTTTGTATGGTGTCCGTGGAAGATATAGAGCAAGTCATACCATGTCTAAGGCACACAGGATGCAAGTCACAGCTGCAGTTAAGGAATGCCACATAGCAATCAAGTTTACACAAGGTGCATAAGATAGTCCCATTGGTATTTGGCAAAAGGCCAGTGCATGCTCCCGATTTCATTATAGACCAGCGAGCACGATGGTGGAACCGCATAAGCTTCACAAAAGAAGCCTTAATCCGGTTATGGGAAACCAAGTCTGCAGAGGAATAATCTGAATCTTCAAGTTCTAGACTTGTATAAAGAAGCATTGCTTCTTTGCAAAGAAGTTCTTCATGAGGAAGTAGAGGCACCCTGTTGAGTAGTGCATAGCGCCAGCTAGCTACAGCCCCCAAAGGAAACCAATCACCAATTGCGAAGTTCACAGCCTCGCCGCAGTTGAAACCTACAAATAGACAAGGAAAAATATAATTATTATCGCTATACAGTAACAAATATCTCAAAATCCAGTTAGAATGGTACATAAAAAAAAAAACCACTATAACTCATATTTGCTGAAAGAAACAATTGCTTACCGTGGCTGAATCCTGCATGATAAGCTCTAGGGAAAGTGATAATAAACTCCCCGGGCTTTCACAGCCTTGTACACTGGGACATCATGTTCTAACAATATATTTGGTGGAAACAGAGTTGTTTTCCCCAAAAGTACATCGAAAGCTCCATCCTCTCCATCAGATGATAGAATATCATGGCTATACACATGTTCTCTAACCACCTGTTCAAATTTTAAAGCTGCATGACCAGGAATTCCATACCAAGTTTTTGATGCTCCGCAATGATGATAATTAATGCTGCCAATATGGTAATTAAATCAATGTTAACAAAAAAAATTACTAAATGATACAAAGCTAAGGATACAAAAGAACACATTGAAACTCAATAAGAGTGGCATGTGAATCATACCTATACAAATAATGATCTTCTACATGCCAAGCAAACACACTAAACAGCATTCCAATGTAAAGCATGGGGTCAGTTACTCCCTGAAATAAGTTAGTGCAATCTAAGTCAACAAGAGACATCAAGTAGACTCAAATATGACAGGAAATATATTTTGACTAGTTACCGGAATAGCTGTTCCAAGAAGGCGCAAGATGGACTTCGGCAATCGGGAAAGATTCTGAAATCACATTCATAAAATACAATAATCAGTGGCTGTCCATGCAATACAAGAAACAGAGCAAATACACTAATAAAAATTTTGGTAACTAATGAGCTATTTTTTCCCCAACAAGCAGCTCTATATCCACAGTAGTAGAATAATAGTTAAAAATAAGGGAGGTAGAGGGTTTAGGAGGGAGGCTAAAGGGGATTATTTTTTAGCTATTTGATGACTGTCCTAAAGATTAGTATGTTTTGAAAATATTTTTCATTTTGTTTGCAAAGGAAAAATTTTTATTCAATCTACTATACACTGACCTGTTCCATTAGGAACAGGATTTCTCCAATCTAAAACAAAACAGTCTTATCTGGGTGGCAACAAACATGTATCAGGTTATCAGCAGATCTCAAGTATGGCTCTCAGTTTTCAACCCAGGAAGCTCAGAAAAACCAAATTGCCAGAATTCTGGCACCCTTCCAAAGATAAAGACTCCATTCTTTGCCACACTGATATCTGCTGAGAAATAGTTAGGGTTTCTCATGCTGCACACTCAGTTGGAAAATATTCTCATGCTGTGATTTGTGATCTCCAGCAGGATTGATTTTACACGTTTTACCACCCAACCCCTCCCTGAATGCTTTGCAAATTCTCCTAGTTCTTTGTTTTTATTTTGCACATCTCACCAACTCCGTACTTGAAAAAAAAATTCCTTGGGCTAAAATTAGGCGGGATGTTATCCATCAGAATAAAAAAACAGGAAATCATAAATGCAAAAGCAAAACCAACACCTTCAGATTCCACTTGCTATTTCCAAGCGGGTCCCCGGGAGACGATGAAAAGGCACTGCCATCAACATCACATGCATATTCAACCGTTTCTGTCTTCCCACACGCAATCTCATGCCAAAATTCTTTTTCCAGGTATGTCGCAGGAAGACAACTGGCACTACAATATCTATGGGCAAAAACCTTGTTCGCCATTTTCTCGAAATCACGGAATGTATAATTTCTGAAAATTACCATTCATATTTAAAACCGGAGAGAACAATCAAGTAAAAAACTTATATCTCTTTGAAGTAATTAAACTAACCTTCCACTCATAAAAAATGTGACTCGGTCATCAATATCCCACTCAGCAAGACGAAGAGGTTGTACTCTAGTTGTAAACTTGAATCCTGCTTTTTCTTTCATCAATACAATCCCAGCAGGAACAGATGCACTCACAGGAGAAATAATCTTGCATATACCTGTAAATTCAGAAAGAAAAATAACAAGATGCAAATTGTATTAATTTGATTGTTGAAAACTTGGAAGCAAAAACTTGTAATTGGCAATGGGAAAGCAAAAGAGCTGTCTTATAGTTTCCACAAATGTTACTTGAAGGAGGATCATATTATGAGGAAAACAGAAAATGCTTCCCAATGAGATCGAGACAATACTGACAAAGAATAATAAGAATGTCTATTACACTGTATAATATGCTTATATATGAAGCAGGGAATGTGCAAATTAGACGTGCCCAGGTTCTCATTCTTGTGACTCAATGTTGAGAATTAAATGTTCTTAAATTTTAAATAAACAGAAATATTCCAACCCATTCAGTAGCTTAAGGAAAACTAAAAAGATTGTTAGACAGCAATGTCAGCTTGCTTTTAGCATAGATATATACAGGCTTGGTACAGAGTATATGCCAGGCAAAAACCAAAGTAGGACTTTAAGATTTCTACATGAGCCCTAATTTAAGTAGGTGTCTTCCATGTGATTTACAGTAATTGATAGACAAGCAAGATTGCATCAGCATGATTACAAACAAGGTTTAAGGAAATTGTCATAGGAGAACCTGTTTCAAGACTACATTACCTCTTAACAAAACAATGTTTAGGAATAACTTTAATAAGATAAATTGACCAATTTGAAACAAAAATTGGAAGAACTTTACACTCCCTACATGTTCAATAGACTCTTTTCCATGTTCTTCAGTACAATCAACATCATAAGAAAAATCGACTCGAGTTGATCCATTACCATATCTTGAAGCTTCTGGAGCTATTTTCTGCAAATACACCAAGGGGTCCTCAAACTCCTCCTTTGTCGGACAATAGACAGGGCATTCTGGAATTTTTTCAGTCCATTCTAAATCTCTGGTGTCAAACTTGTCCACCTTCCGCTTTGAAAACACATCCTTCCCACTTGAAGCACCAGGCTGAGAAAATGATTCCATGTTACCCTTTATCCTAACACCACATGATGCTGAAGCCCTCAAAGCATCTCCTCCACTTCTACTCATCATACTGGGAATACTTGCAGTATCTGAGACACTTTCTAATTTCATTTTTTGAAGCCTTTTGCGCTTCAAATATTCGAGACCATTTTGAGCTTCTTTGGACAAGCATGCTCTTCCTTCCACCTTCAAAACAAAAGGCAGTACAATAAATCTGATCAACACATAGATTAAAAAAACACATGATAAATAATACACTTTCAGCCTCAAATTAGATAGCAAAGCATCAACACCAGGTGCAGCATGTATTTTGATAGAAGATATGAGAATATGTAAAACTCTAATTCATGAAAGCAACCAGCATGAAACAAGAGTTCATCAAGCATTTTCACAGACATGAATCTAAGCATCTGCATTGTTTATTTCAACTGATATTTGCGTTCAGCTACAAATAAAAAAAAGAATCAATACAATCCAGAACGGGCTACAGCAGGTCAACACTCAATGCATGATTCATGAAATCATGTCAAAAATCACAAATGAACGACCAAATTATCAAATAAAAAGGCAAAAAACAAAAAAACTTTAGCCTAAAGTGAAAACAGTTAAAAATCACCGATAGGAAATTACGGTGGTTTTATGTTAATTGTATAACCCCAAAGAAATTTCAATACTCCCTACTTCTTTTACCCCAAAGAATGTAATACAAGGTCAACCATTTGTGGTCGTATCAATTAATCATTTATCACCGCAATCAAAGCCAAAAATGAGAGTATTCACAGGACCCATGTTGAATGGAGAGTCAAAAAATCCTTAAATCCAAGGAATATGTCAAACTAATAGAAGAACAAATTGACCCAACTACGTCTATGACCGTATCAACTCTTTAAGGTCATTTTTTCAATTCAATAACTCTTTTGATCTTTATCCTCAGAACTTCTAAGCATGGTCAAAGCTACCGTTCAACAAATACACGCGTAGACACTTCATTCACAATTATTACAGGCACCTGAAAAATGAGAGAATTAAAAAAAAACATAATCTTGTCATCTTTGCTTGCAACTTGTTAGCCGGCAAATATTAAATTGAAATCCGAAAAATAAATTATCAAACTCATTTAGAAAAGAAAAAAAATCATCTTCACAGAATAAAAATAAAAATTAATATTTGAAACGTTAAAGAAAATGCAATAAAAGAAGAGGTTGGAAGAATCAAATAAGTAGAAAAACACGGTTTAACAAATCAAACTGAAGCTCAGAAACAAAATACTTAAATTTCCAAAATATACAATCCAGAAATCAAAATCACCATTGCATGGTAGAACAATGTGAAAGATCTGTCCAATAGAAACTGGAATAAACTAACTCCATAACTATTGAACAAAGCGTTAGAATCATCAGCAGATAAATTTAAAAGATGGGAGAAATATTTAAATTAGCAAAGAGAAACCACATACCATTTCATTCCGTGGACGGTCAGTGTACGCCTCCGTTTTAACAAAATTGTAGCCAGCAAAAACAAAAATGAAATCAACAAAATACACGAATTCCAAACCCTAGAACAAGATCTTCTCCAGCAGAGCAATTAATCACAGCCAAGCACGCCACATTCTCTCAAAACGCGCCAAAAATGAGCAAACAGAGCCAATCTCAGAAGATCCGGAAAAATAGTTGTCAAAACCGAGACAGGGACACGAAACCAAACAAATCAGTGAGTTCGAATTCGCGTTTTTGCCGGCAAGATACGGAGGCTAAACGCCGGATAGATGACGGTTTCCGGCAAGGAACGAAAGTTTAACGGTGGAAGGTGTGGAGCGAGTAGGGTAAAGAGGGCGAGTGAAAAGAAAAGGAACGGAAGAAGAGAGAGAAAGTTAAAAGAGGGGAATGGCTTAGAAAACCGGGAAAAGGTCTTAAAGAGGATAGCTTATAGTTTTATAGTGAAAAAATAAATTTAGTAGGTTACTTTTCGATTTTAAAAACAAAATAGGAAGGAAAAAAAAGGAATTAGTAGAGAGAGAGGTATGGAGGAAAGTGGTGGTAGTTGTTAGGTGGTTCAACCAAACGGCTTGCCGGCCAAAACGCGTTTTTTTCACCTCCATGTGTTCGTGGCTGGATGTAATCTGTTTTTTTATTAAATTTAAAGTAAATTAATATTTTTAATTGATGTACTTAGGCTAACAGTAATTTTAAAAAATTTAATATTTTAATATATTTTCACATAAAAAATATTTCGAAAAACAATTATTATTATACTCTAAATCATTCTTTTTTTTTTTGTGTTTCACTGTTTGTTTGCGCAGATGATAGTGATTTTCATTTTTTTATTTTAAAACATTTTTATATTATTTTAAAATATTTACATTAAAAATAAATATAAAAATAAATTATTTTCAATTACTGTTGTAACACCCCCAACTACTATATCTCTCGTCTAGCTTCTTCTAAAGCCTTTTAATTTAGGCATTTTTACCATTTTGTCCCGGGTCAGCTAGTTTATATTTTGAACCCGCAATGAAATTTTGGAATTTGGCTTCTTTATTTTATGATTGGGGTGTCCGGGCCAGCTTACGCGCACCTCGACTATTCCCCGGGCTCACTTGAATATCCTGCAAGCCCAAATGAGCAGGTAAGACACCGCGAGGGTGACCGGCATACCACGCAAGGAAGGATCCAGAGGGACATGAGGGGGGGAGCCCTCCAGCCCCACTCCTACTGGGACTCGAACCGAAGTTCGAAAGACGCGCCCCTACACCGTTGGGCCACAACCTTGCAGGCTTTCGTTTTCTTTTGTGGCTACATGGTGCTTATTTTTTACCAGAATATAATATATGGAAGTAAAAACATGGGGAGGATATTAAAAAAAAAAAGAATGAATTTTTTTATCATAATTTAATAAATAAAATCTGTACATGTGGAACAAGAAGTAAATGAAAAATTAAGTATAGTTAAACGGTGATTAGGATGTCTTGAAATAAATTTTATTTTATTTTTAAGAAATAATTTTTAACATGTGCATGCTAAAATAATCCAATAAAATATATATGTAAAAAAAATTCTTATCAACACCAAACTAACAAATGGAGAATTAGCAGAGGAACTCAATTCAAAACAAAATTGGTTAGTGTGGTGAGGAAGGAATTACACTGATAAATAATCGCCATGAGAAAGGGATGCTTATGCGAGGCTATTTGAGACAATTCGCTTATGGTTGGTACTCTGGTCAGAGATAAGAAAATGGCTGGAAAGGCGTAATTCTCGCGTGTAGAAATGTACAGAGACGATACGTGTACAATGAGAAAATCGAACCGTTCATCTAAACGAACCACGTAAGCTGAACGGTGAGAATAAGCGACAACAATACATACAGGATATGAAATAAAAGCCGTTTGTACTTTTTTTCCTTCGAGCGGCCGCCTTTGCAAGGAATCATTATCACCTACCTTCTAGGTTAGTTGGGCTACTTTTCACATGACACTTGTGTCCTTGCCCTTTGACGAAAATCCAAGGGCACAGTCGTCCTTCACTCGGGATACCATCAACCAAGTGGAACTAGCCCGGAGCCTAACCAGCCGTGCCTCAGGGAACAAAAAAGATATGAGCTCGACGCGTGGAGATCTCAATGTGCAGTCCTGTACACGTGGCGGAAAAAAAAGCACGGTGTGAAGCGTCTTGTGTGCTCCCGTGGGTGGTTTTGCCAGACAAAATTTGCTGGCGGTTACAGCAGGTTTCACGGACCCATAAATCACCGGTTCCAGCTTTTAAGTCAAGCTCTCTGTCTGTGTATCACGAGAAGCAGTGTTTTTTAAGTCACAAGAACTAGAAAATACCTGACCAGAAAATTTAGCAAACCCGTAGCGCAAAAGGTAAAGCTGTTATTTCTTTCGGTATTGAAATTAAAACTGGAAACTAAATGCCCATAACTGTTTATTCCCTCACGCCAAGCTATCCATCTCATCACTCCTGTCTACTTTTTTCATGCTTTCTGGAATATTTTAATTTTGTTATTGAATTTTTTTCAATGTAGTCCTTGCAAGTCATGTTATTATAGTTTTGGGGGTTGAGATTTATTTCTACTTATATGTTCTTATATATTTGACGCGACATTAAATATTTCATTGTTAAATTAAAGTTTGATTTTATCAAAAAGAAGTTTAGGTTATTATTAAATAAAAAAATTAAGAAAACAACAAAAACAAATACATAATTGATTTTAAAAAAGTCCAAGAAAACTTCAATGTTGTCGCTCGAGTTTTACATTATACATTTATTTGATCCCTGATATTTATTTTATTGTATTTTATTCTTAAATATTTTATATATATATTATGTCTAAGAGAATACACACAATCACTAGAAAAATAAGAGAGAGAGTTTTTTTGGATTCGAAGACATCTTTTTTTAGACATTCTTTGCGGGCTCGGGTTAAGCGAATAAAATTTTGATTGCCCCAAATTCTTACAAGGTGAGTACGTTCTGACTCGAACCCGGGACCTTTAAATTATATCTCAAACTCTTCGTTACTATGTCATGTATCTTGGAGACAGAGAAATAGTTCTTGACAACTAATTTCTAATCACAAAAAATATCAAACTTGGCTCCGAATATTTACCTTAAAATAATAGTTTAATGAATGTGGTTGTGTACTGTAAACATACAAAAAAAAAAGTAAAAATTTATTTTAATTCATCTTGATTTTATATTTTTTTTAATTGATTGAAAAATGTTTTAAGGTTTAAAATGCTAGTAATGAGGTTTTCAGAATAATTAAACAATGGTTTTTTTTGTTCAAAAACTTGTATCTTGGTTTTTATTTTACACTCCAAAACAAATCATGAAAAAATATTTATTTATTTTTATTTTTGGCATGGTTCTAAAATATTATTATAATCTTTTTTAGAAAAATTAAATATTTCTTGACATGACTTTATCATATTTATAATATTTTTAGTTTTCAATGACATATAAATTTAGAAAATAGAAAAAATAAAAAAAACAACCAAAAACACATTATAAACACACTACCTGTAATCATAATGGTTTGTTTTTTCTGTCATCTAACTTTAAATATCTACGTTAATAAAAAAAATGATAAGAAAGTATCTGATTTTGTAAATTTATCACCTTGAGGCGTAGCTACCGGCCATTCACAGTAGTTATCTTTGTCTGATTGGCGCGCTGGGATTCTATTTATCAAGCGAAGGTATGGTCCAATGATTACTCTTGAAACAGTCGGCGAGAACGAAGCTTTGAAAAGTTTTCCAGCTCAGTCAATGATATACACTAGTCAATGGCTTCTCCACTCGGCTCTCTTCTTTTAAGATATTTGTTAAGTTTATATTTTAAAAAATATTTTTAAATCGGCACGTTAAAAATTAAAAAAAAAAAAAAAAAAACTTTGTTGAAACCAAAAAATAAACCTCCCCCTGATAGATCTATTTTCCATTTTCTTCAACCCGAAAAGTAAAGAAAAGAAAACAATGGAGCAGCCTTAATTAAGCCTGGTGGCATGAGGGCAGGTAGTTTTAAAGTAGGCAATAATCTTGGCGTGGTGACAAAAGAGCTCTTTTTTAATATTTCAAGAAATACAACCTCGTAGTGGAATCTAATAAGTTCACCACAGCAGTCCAACCACCGCATCGAGGCCTCCCTGCTTTGCTTGTACGTTTCGGTAAAGGACGAAAGCGAGCAACTCGCAGATTTTTTTTCTTTGGTGTTATGGTAGTATTATTTTTTTACTTGATAAAAAATAAAAATAAAATCAATTTTTAATATCTACATGATAATAATAAAACGATATAAAATTACTAAAAAATCCTCTAAAAAACACTGTAGATATGAGAGAGGAGAGCCACGAGATTCTGTTTCTCGAAAGTTCTCGTATTTACAGAAATGCCCAAGCGAGTAATACGTTATCACCTCACTTTCCGTTTCTGGTATGCGTACGTCTGGAGCACAGTTTTTATCTTTTCACATCACCACACCTGTTCACTCCTGGACGTCTACATCAGGTGCAACAATAATAATAAATATTAATAAATAAAAAACTGGAGGCGAGACAAGTGCATGGGGAAAACTGATATGCACGGCTTTATCCACAGTGTTGGTGCTGTGGTGAAACTATTTGTACGAAAAATAATTAACTGCGTATTCAAGTTGATTTGTTTAGAGGGAATTATTTTTTAAAAAACAAGAAAATGGATAAAATGATAAGGGTAAAATAAATATCGAATAAAAAATTAATTTATTAAATTATTTCAAATAAAAACAAAATTGATATTACTTGTTTATCTCTTTAAAAATCGCATAATTATGAAAGTAAAATTAGACATCTATAATATACTTAGAGATATAGAGAAACACGAATATAATGTCCAAAATAGCTTGGAACTTGTAAGACAACATTGACAATACGTGTAAAATCCTTCTAAATATCTCTCAAGTGCAAGGAAAAAACATGGTGTCAAAAATCACATTATGTTAATTAGAAATCGAGTTTAATATATATTTTTTTGTTTTTTATGAGGTTATTATAATGTTAAAAAAAATCTCGAAATTGGTTGGTGCTCAAATTTATAAAAAGAAATTGTTATTTGCAAAAATTTACAAACAAAGGAACAAGATTGACAATAAGACAAAAATATAGCATCTTTTCTAAACATTATTAAATTAACAATTCTATTTGATATTCCGAATGTGTTTATTAGATTTTTTAGGTTAAAATGGATAAACAATATAGTTTCTTGGATTAAAAAAAACAGATTAATTTTCAAACCAAGCTATTCGATGGTAACAATGCATCATCTATTTGTTTTATTTAAAAAATAAAAAAATAAAACTAATGGCGCAAGCCTTTTTTATATTAGGCCAAACTCATGGCCCTATCTTTTCGGTCGAGCCATTTATTTATTTGTGGTATTTTTTCCAAGATTATGTTAATTTATTGAAATAAACTTGTAGCCCAGATTGTGGCTAGAATAGTCATCTGCCCATCGATGCTTTTTTAACGGATTGCTAAATGTCGATCATGATAGGGTTCATTGATTAAAGTTTGAGTACGGTTTAGTTTGTTTTTAAAAATATATTAAAGTGATATTTTTTTTTAAAAAAAAATTTTGATATCAACATATAAAAATAATTTAAAAATAAAAAAAGTTAATTTATAAAAAATAATAATAATAATTTAGAAACATTTTTAAAAAGCAATATAAAACATGGGATATATAGTTTGGAGAGATTTTACTTTACCAAAGAAAAGGAGACGTATTTCAATATCGGAAAAAAAGAGAATAAGAAATTTAGTGTTTCATTATTAAGTATAGCAAATTAAATAGAAAGAAAAGATTCTTACGATTAGAATTTGTAACTTTGCCTTTGTGTTTGTTATGGTATTCAATAATAAACTTTTAATTAAATGTCCAATCCGGCAAATCCCACTTGAACCAAAAACATCTCTTCGATGCAAAGAAAGAGAGTCTTGTTTTAAAAGATTTAGGCCAATTGCCGTCCTCGAATAGAATCATGACATTGATCGCTCTCCTTCTTTCCTGTTCAAGCGTGTCACATTCTCCCTGACTGGTTGTTTAAGGAATATTTTTCAAACACAATTTAGCCACAAATGTAGCATCGGAGACCCACACAACTCATGTTTCATCCAATCAGCGCCAAGTCTCCAACAGCAACACTCGATCATGTCTTGTTTCTTTTCTTCAACTTGGTTGCGAAGTAGGTGTGTTGCAGATAAATATCCAACACCTTTTTTAGCTCTAACCAATCCTAGTCCTATAAATTAATGTGCCAATATTAAAAACCAACAAGGCGGATAAATTAATCAAGAAAAGTAACGCATTACATCAACGAGGGGTTAGTGAAGTCTTAATCAGCAATTGGGCACGGACAAGGCCACACGGGACTCAAGGTAGGATGGCAATGCATGTGAAGGAACTCTAGATTGTAAAAAGAACCCGAGAGGTTGTGCTTAAAAGGTGAAAACGAGACGTTGGATTCAGACATGTTTTTTGAACTTCCTGCCTATATATACTGTGGGTGTGTTTCTTTTTGGGGTTACATCAATGTTTTAGACTGTGCTTCGGAAACAACCTTCAAGCCTGGAGGAAATATCGGGGAAGGAATGTGGTTGAAATTATTTTTAAGAGTTTTTTTTATTCCAAATACATTAAAATGATTTTTTATATATTTTAAAAATTATTTTTGATATCAGTATATTAAAATGATCTAAAAACACTATTTTTTTTTAAAATATTATCCAAATGTATTCTTAAACACCCCTAAAGAGACATGTTAATCTTGAACCCTCGACCTTAAAATATAAGTATATTACAAGTCAATGATATATACTTTCGTAATTGTTGTGGGGATGCCCATGTATTACAAGTCAAGAGGCAGGGGGCAATAGGCAACAGAACAACAATCAAGGAGCATTTTTCACCAGCAAATAATTATCCCTTTGGTCGTCTAAAAATAAGCTCAAGGAATTTGCCAAAAAGTCAACTATATATTAAACTTGAAAACAGGGATATTAGCACCTATCCCCTAGCTAGGTAGTGTATGTTAAACAACCTGATTCAATTAGGATCGTTGCTATTTGACTGTTGAGGAAGTTCGTGCGCTAATGCTAGTTAATAAAACAAACGAGACATTTGTATATATGAATAATAAATTGAGTTAATATTTTTTTAATTATTTGATTAATGGTGAAAGGTCACGGGTTTGATTCCTATTAGGTGCCCTTTTTCCCTAACAAAACCAATGATCATATTAGAGGGGGGGGGGGGGAAATAGTGGGTTTTGTTTCATAATCGTTTTTCTTTACTAAAAAAGGAAATGGTAGATGTTAAAAGAAAATTATATAATCTAGAAGCGTGGATGTGCCTATTTTGTGGTAGGGCTATCCTGATTGGATTTTTTTATATAAAAAAATTATTTAATATTAAGTTTTAATTAAATCCTATAATTATTATCGAGGTGATTATAAATTAGTTTTTAAATTTTTTTATTGTATAATGAAGTGAAAAAAATTAATTCAATCTAGTGAAGACTATCACGAGAGTCATGAATTTAATGAATCCACTACAATGAATCTGACATGGCTTTTTTTTTCTTCTAATTTTTGTTCTTTGAATCAACCCAATTGATAAAGTCACACAACTTCCATGTCATTTAATTTAAAACTTAGACTAAACAAAAGGTCAGTTTGAATTTCTTAAAATTTGAATTATTTTATCGAGTTTAATAACAATGCTTAAAAGTTTTCTACAATCTAGATATTATTTTTTATATTTCAAAATTATTTTATCCAAGTCATGGCTATAACATGAGAAATAAATTAGGATGGAACTTAGAGTCCTAAATTATATATATATAAATGAAGCTCGTATTACTACACATCAAGACATATATTATTATTTATTATAATAGTATAATTATGATAATAAAAAATTAAGAGCAAAATTGTCTTTTCACTATGACCCAATTGTAATTGACTTATTATATGAGGTTATATTTATCATTCCCCTTTTATGCATAATAAACTTCCATTTTGTCCTTGGAATAAAAAACTATCATGCTTTTGCTTTATGGGTGCTTTTATTTTTTTTAGAATAACCAGTTATTTTAATGTATTTTCAAGATAAACATAATACAAGCCTCTCATAAGGGTATTTTGATTATAAAATAGATATTTTATTCTTATTTATAATTCACGAGCATGTTGTTTAAGAAAAAATTTGCATATTAAACCCATATATAATAACACCATTAGATATTATAATCTTATTTGAAAAATATAGCAATCTGAATAATATCTTAAGTATCATTTTAATTATTTTATTTATAGTGAATTTTCTTTTAAAAAATAGAAAAAACGTCCTGGTGCATGGCCCAGAATAAAGAAGACTAGGCACGTTGGTGTTTTTTTTAATTGCTGGACATCACGTCATCGACCCTAATTCTTTTAAAACAAAATAGAAGGATGACGTTTGGTTTGCCTTGGGCAAACAGCATGTTGTTTTCCGATTCTTCTTTCCGAGGATGAAAAACAACCAAGGTCATGGTAGTGATTGACTCTCTCTTTTCCATGGGTGACACTCTTTATTGTCTCTGAAATACCTTTTTCATCAGCGCCTTGAGATGACAGGAAGATGGATCATCTTGTGGCTTCTATTGGAGATGAAGAGGCTGTGGTGCTATATAAATCATCCAGTGAGACTTCTCAAAGCTAGTAATTTGGAATTTCCTGTTTTGGAAGACCACCCATCTCGTCCTCAAAAGGGTATTACATAATAACAAAAAACTTGTGATCTGCAAACAGATTTTAAATATTCTCCTCATAAGAATCTAGAACCATGATGTGGTCCATGGTGATTTGTGTACAGTGCTTGAAGTGGTGAAACAACATGTTTTAGTTTTTTCCTCGTAATTGAGGGCGGATTTTTAAGGAATTAAGAAAAATCAATTCGTCTGATAAAAGAAATTAACTTTGTTACTAACAACAGAGAGGAGCTTTACTGCATCTCCACGTTCTCGGCATAGAATCAGAAGAAGGGAAGCATAAATTTTATGCATTTTCTCCGAAGCAAGTTTCTTATTATTAATAAATGGGCAAGTGGGGCTGTGACGCCACAGCACGTGTTTGCACATGGCCTTAATCTTCACCTCTAGCTTAGTAGCCATGCATGAATACGTATAGCTACGATATACCTCTACGGATTCTTCACAGCTACTCCTTTCTTGATGTCTTAAGGATATATTCTATCTTTACGTTGACGTATAATTGGAATATTTAAATTCCTCTGAAATGGACGGCCGATTATGGGATCCTGTAATTTCTATCTATTCTTCTCGCACGCATAGCCAGATTCTTGAAGCCGCAAAGGTTAGGTGTGATGAAAGAAATGCTGCCGTGGGCGGGGTAGAAGTTTTTTTAATGGTAACAAACACGTGAAAATAGTTTCTAAAAAGCAAAATAATGCACGGTAAAACACGAGCAAATATTGAAAACTTATAGTTTTTTCTTTAATATCTACGGGTCCATATGTTTAGTGCAGATGACTCTCGGTCTACTCCTTATCTATGTGGGTCCATATTGAATTGTATTTCTCTTTATTGTGATCATTTTATTTTCTTTTGAACTAATTATGGTGTGTTTGATATTGTTTTTGTGGTTGAGATTTAAAAAAAATAGTTTCATGAAAAACACTTTAGCTGCGATTTAAAATAATTTTTGAAGTGTTTGACTAAAACTGTGGTTGAATTTAAGGTTAATGAAAAACAGTTTCAAATGTTTGGTTACCAAACTTTTCATATTGCTTTCAACTTGTGAAATTACTTTAAAGAGGATAGACATACACACACACATTTATATATATATATATATATATATATATATATATCATAATTTCATAATTTAATGAATAATTTAAGTAAATTGGACACTTCTTTTTATTCTCTCATCAAACTACTTGTAATTCCATCACGAACCAAATTCATACGTGAAGACCTTTGAGATCCCTAACTATTTGATTGAGGAATAGCATCTAAATATCATCTGAAACAAAATTAGAATTACGAGACAAAAATTATATTGTGATTTTTTTACATTATTTTAATATTAAAAAATATAATAAAGTAATATATTCTAACAGTGAGTGAGTTATATGAGTTTCATGTCAAATTTTTATTTCTTAAAATTAACCAAACATTCAATCCTTCAGTTTTTTTGTAATATCTGACTGCACCACGATAACAAACACCATCTAAGTTTAAATTAAGATATTGCTGATTTGATCACGTGACCCAAACAAGCCGATCCCACGCGTTATCCCCACAGATTAACTTCATTAATTTTATACTGCCTTGAAACTAAAAAGAAATCCAGGAATAACTAGCCGACACATGTGAAAACTCATGCAGCTAAACATGACCGCGTCACTCAAATTTTACATGAAAAGGGTCGCTGGGGCATTGAAAGGGTCAAGAAATTACAAAATTAAAGAGTTGTAGACACCAAGCGCCAAATTGATATCAGCAGACGAAACATTTGAAAACCTGACTTGTTCTCGGCCACGTGATTCCTCCACTTGAAAGATCTTGGGTCCCTGGCACCGGTCAATTATTATTCCTTTCACTTCTCTAGCCTGTGAGGTTAAATCTACGAGGTTCAAGTGTTCGTTCATGGCAATGGAAGAGAAACCACCACGTAGCACACCAAAAAGCAAAAGCTAAACACAGCTTTTCCGCTTTCTTCCTTGCCGTGAAATCAAAAACCTCCACCTGTTGCCACCACCATGTTTTTTCACACCTAACATCTTGTTAGGGTTTACCCCTCCCCCGCCTCCTTTTGCTGATAACGCACAAAATGAAAGGCCAATCCACGAGTTTGTGGATTATGCAAGGTTCCAATAGAACACGAAGATTCCTCATTTTGTCACTCTGTCGGCTCTACCTCCCTACGTTCATAATATTATTATTATTTTTGGATCATGAAGCAGATTATCCCCCACGACACCTCAGCCTCTCCTTCCTTTTGTTAGTGCTTCTTAACTTATCCATGCCCTTTTATTGGTGATCAGTAAAATATAGATACAGTCGGTTAGATTATTATATTTGAATGTGACGATTTATTTGCATTTTTTTATATTAAAAAATGACATTAATTCTATCTTCGGTAATGATAGGTCGACGACATTCTTCAGCAGTTGTCATTGAATAGTGTTGACAATAAGTCTACATATGGCTTACGTTAAATTGCCAACGCTTCTGTGTTACAGCTTGAGGAGGGTTAATGATCCGCGGTCTTTCCTTCTTGACATCATCGTCAGATGTCTCTCTTTCCTATTTCCTTGGAATTTCCCATCTCCTCTCTTTCCAAAAGTAATTTCTTTTATTATTTTTAATTTTGACATCAATATATCAGAATTATTGAAAAAACACTTCAAAAGAATCAATTTAATATCTTTTTATACAAAGAAATAGTTTAAAAAATATTCTAAAAAACAAGTTGAATCACAAAAGCAAACCACTCAATAAAATTAATTTATATTATATTATCGTAATCTTTAATATTTTTATTTAAATTAAGGGTTTCAAAAAACTAGCAATGATATGTAACCACTTACCAGTTTTACTCAAAAGTTGAAGGCGCAAAACTTCTTTTGGATCCTCAAAGTCTTTATTTGTTCAATTTAGTTTCTACTAATTGAATGCAAACATTCACATTGATTTTTTGTTTGTCATCTCCATCTAATTATGTAACTATATGTTGATTCTTGACCAATTAACCCATTACTTTCATTTTTTTTTTATAATGCTCATTTATTTATTTCGTATTTTTCTTTCATCTTATTAATTTTACCCTAAAAGGACCAATACCTTCAATCCAAATTTATGGTATATTACTTTTGATTCTTTTTTCTTTTTTCTTAAAAATTTATTTTTGTTTTTAAATAATCTCTTTAATGAAAAAAATGTTATAGTTTTGCATTTCAAGAGTCGTGCTCAACCTAACTCGGGTTGAGTAAGACTGATTTTTGAGAAGGTTTTTTGTGCTCTATTTTTATCATTATGTATTTAATGAGATAAGAATTGATCTATATTTCTTGTTTTTCTCAAGTTACCATGATTTTCTTAAAAAAAAAATAGTCCATCAATGTTTTGTACTGTATAATTGAAATAAAAAATAAATTTATTTAACCTACCACTAGATTTACAACTCAAACCACTATGTTTTCTTTTTTTATTTAAAATATGTCTATGACAGCTGGATATATTTTTTTATAAACCTCGTGTGTTCACACCTAGTGTTAGTACTACCAATCAGGAGCTTTGGGATTTTCTAACTTATCACAATTCTTTTGGAACTATTAAGACCATTGGGACTTGGAAAAACAAAACAACAGGATGTGAGAATTGGTGGCCAGGTCCCATTTGCTTTCCATCGCGTAGAACATGCGTGCTCGTGATGCAAATATATTTTCGAGTTTTTTTTATTTTTATTTTATTATAATCGGCCTTCAGCATCATGTTATCAATTCTGTCAGCGACAACATGTTCAGAACCCATCTTTTCACTTATAAATTAGAATCGTCATGTCAAATGTCATAAATGCTGTATTTTATAGAATTTTAAGATAATTTCTAACTAAAAAAGAACTAAATAATCTAAAAAGAGAGGATAATAATTAAATTTTAAATACAAAAATTATTAAAATAAATAAATAAACAAGTCAAAATACATTATGGACCGCGATATATTTTTTGACATGATAAAAGACAACACCAACTATAGCAAAGACAAATATCATTAAAACCAATATTTACTTTTTTTAATGGTCAAAATCAGTTGGCATTACACTTTCTATGTCCTTCACTTTTCCCGTTGACTTTCCTTTTCATCTCTTATCGTTCAAGAACTAAAACGTGAAAAAACAAAGTGTGGGTTGAATTTAAAATACTAAAATGAAGAAAACAATTAAATACATAAGCTAAAAATTCAAGGATAAAAGTGAATTTTTCTACATCAAAATGAAAAAAAGGTCCTTTTTTTTTATAAAAAAATATATTTTTCTTTGATTTTTTTAATTATATCTTAAAATTCTATTTCACAATGTAAATTTTTAAATTATCATCAAAATATTCTTTAATATTTAATATATGTGAGAGAATGCAAATTAAATGAAATCTCAACATAAAAAAACATGTTATTATAATGTGCGGGGTTGAAACTACAAAGAAATAGAGTTAAATAAACAAAATAAAAAATATTTAATATAAAAATGAATACTGCAGTCCATAAAACTATAATGTGGCGAGTGAATTGTTTTTTTTTATGGAGAAGCAATAAGGAGCTTCATTTTTTTTATTAACAGCAATGAAAAATATGATATATATATATATAAAAAACATATCTTTCCTGCTTTTATTGTTTCTATTTGAAGACAATAATCAAAACATTATCTAAAAAACATAAAATTAAAAATTGCAATTGCATGGTTATATTAAAATAATACTTTATTTAAAAACTTTTAAATTATAAGTGAATTCATTTTTAATATTATTCTTGAGAAAAGAGTTGACACCAAAATTAGAGGGGTAAACTTCAAGGAAACAGCTCGGATGATAGATGGCATAGAAGTAAGAATCAAGATCCTGTCGTCCCTCATTGTTAAGCTAGTTCAAGTTTATAGAAATTAGAGAATATTTAACCCGGGCCAAGTGGTCCAACCAACTGGCATTTATTGTGTGAGAATTTTAGGACGCATTTCTTTCATGAAGGATAATAACGTTTCTCTAATGAGGAGAATGGGCAGGATGGCAAGTGTCTACTCTATCATTTCCATGGAGTTTTATTAAAGTAATTTTTCAAAAATATTTCTAAAAAATCATTTTAATATGTTAATATAAAAATTAAATTTTTAAAAATAAAAACATATTATTTTGATATATTTTTGAATGAAAACATTTTGAAAAACAATCTTATTTGACACTTCTTACATTTAGCAGCTCCAACGGTTGTTTAGAGTCCGGGGTGTTTGACACTTAATTTCAAAATTATTATTTTTTTAATTAATTTTTATTTTAAACTATTTTTTTTAAATGTTTTTAGATCAATTTCATGTGTTGCTAAATAAAAAATATTTTAATATATTTCTAAACAAAAAATATTTTTAAAAATAACATCAATCATGACTCCAATCATTTAAACAAATAGTAGGTTCATCATCATGCCTTAGACGACTAGTAGTATTTGGACAGCGATGCTTTAGGCATAGAAAAGGACTCGACGCTCCTGTTATCTTCGTGGCTTGAACTGGTCCAAATAAAAAACGAAGCACTGTTACATCAAGATGACTGATTCTTCCGTCCATGGAATCTTATTGGATTGGACAACGCCTTCCCTGCGAATTCCAAACAAAAATAAGCTCCATACATATAAAATATTTGACCTAACTGATCATGCAGAGAAGACTTCGATGGAAATCATTAGACTATTATTACGTGAAGCTCATGACCAGTGATTTTACTTATTTTGTTCTTGTAAGATAATCTTTCCTATTATAAAATACTTTGAAAAAACGGAGGGGAAAGATTCAATCATCACTGGAGACATCTGCAGGGCACGTTCTTACTTGCCTTTTATCCTTAATTTTCTTGTACCATGATATCGAGACTCGCATGTTTGAAGTCATCGATCCTGCCCTCTCATTGATATATATTTTCTTCCCGGTATATATATATATATATATATATATATATATATATATATATATATATATATATATTTCAAGTTCATCTCCGATGTTTTATATTATTAATGAATTTTTCTTGCTCTTTGTAAATCAAATTAGATTTGGAAAAGAGATAATTGCTGTAGCTGCAGGGAGGGACAGCATACGACTTCGAAATTTAAGATTATCAAGTTTCGTCAACTATCTACAGAAAAATGGGCTTCTCAACAGGCAGATATTTGCTGAAATCAGTAAGAACTCCCCTTTACGCTTTAATGGGCCACCAAAAAACAAACAGAAGCTTGCAAACATAATAATTTAACATATCTGATCACCAGAAGAGAAGCTTTTTTTAGCTGTTCGATCATCGATGCATCTGCTGGGATAAAAAAAATTAAAAGAAGGGATCCGAGAGTCCCTGAAAAACTAAAACAAGAAAGTGGACTCATTAGCTTCTCAAGAAATGGGCCTTTGGTTCTAGTGATGGGTTTTCTTTTGGACACCCAAATTCAACCTAAAAGGATTTCAAATTGCCAATTCCCCATTAATTCCTTTCACCGTGTATAGGGTTAGAGCAGAGAGACGAAGACCAATTGCCACAATCCGGATGGTTGTTCTATGTATTGTCTGCAGCATAAATATTGGTACATGGGCTAGACTTTCTCCAGTCTATTTACAGAAACTCAACAATATAAGGTAAATCCAATCAATTAAATGTATTACAAAGGGATTTTCAATTAATCATTCTGGATCGTTGCTTGTGATTAGGAGGCTTCTAAGGCTGATGTAATGGGGTCAACGAATTTCATGGGACTGGCAGATTGGATGAGATTCAATTCACTACTGATCTTGCGAATCATTATCCTATGAAGGATAGTTTTACTATGGCTAAAGCAATATCTCACTGAAGTGGTCCTTGTGGTAGAAGCTTGAATAAAATAAAATAAAATAAAAATTACTATGGAATGGATTATTCCATGCAGGGAAGATGTTCACATTTTCCCCAGCTAATAGGATGACTTACGTGATGAAGAAAAGCCTAAATTTGATAATGGTGGTGGTGTTAACATTTTTCCAGCAAGGATGTTACGCAGATTAAAAAAAATAGGGAAGATTTAATGCACTTAGAAATAATGGTCATTGAAACTAATAGTTGGGGAGTGACGAGTACTATATTTTTTTTGTAGTATATAAGAAAATGAAAGTTATAATACTTTGTGAGGGTGAGATTGAATCCATACCCATTGGACTATCCCATCCTCCATCCACCAACCTCTAGTATTTTTGACTGATGATTGAAGGTCAAAATAGTTTATATTGATGAACAACCTTTTAAAGTAGTGACTAATTTCATTTAAACCTCCTTTTATAATGGTGATTTAGGGGTGAACAAAGAAGAGCTAAAATGCGAAATGAGAGGTTTAAAAAGTTGATAAATTTAAAAGATGTTTTTAAAATTAACATGCCGGATTTGAATAAAGATGACGTTTCCAAATCACTAAAATTCCTTCATGTTTAGTATAATAAAGAAATCTCACCAAATGATCATTGTCATGACCATAATCCAGTAAAGAACACAACAATTTAGGTCGAGGGCATCTTGGAGAGATATATTTGTTAGATTGTGTTTCAAAATAAGAGACAAATATGAAGCTATAAAGATGTAAATGCTTAAGACCCTTTGAAAGAGGTCGATCTAGGAAATGAGTCTTTGTTATGATCAATACATGTTAGTAGTTGCTTAACATAAGCGAGGAGGATTAACAAGTGATTTTTCTTCACGACTTTAAAGAATGTTTTACCTAAGGTTATTGTAAAATACTTGGCTTAAACATAAAGCTATTTGAACATCAATTAACAATTAAAGAAGGTTTAAGCCACACAAACAAGCTCTTTAGCCATTTGTCTAAGAAGTTATCCTCGTCATTAAAAAGAAGTTTAAATGTTTATTAGTAGCTAGACTCATTCACCTTATGTGATGTATTACATGAATCTTCAATATAATATCAACACTAATAAAAAATGGCAAGTATTTAAATATATATAGTGATAATCTCAATAATTCTAGATGAATATTTCATACTAGGTTATAAAAATCCTGGGTGCTATAGATATTCGTGTTACAATCAAATCATGATTACTGAAAGAGATACTCATAAGACTTCTTTTTTACAACCTAGGTGCTATATATATATATATATGAATGGGTGATAATTTTCTTTGGCCTTTAAAATTTTGGAGCCATATACTAAAAATACATGAACATGAGTCGGTCTTCCTTGGAAGTATATATTGATGACATAGTCATTAAATTAGATACTACTATTAACCGTCTTGTCAACTTAAAAGTAACTTTCTAGGGAATGTGATTTTGTAGATTGAAGTTGACTCATTTGAAATGTACTTTTAGGTGCTATATATATATATATATATATATATATATATATATATATATATATGAATGGGTGATAATTTTCTTTGGCCTTTAAAATTTTGGATCCATATACTAAAAATACATGAACATGAGTCGGTCTTCCTTGGAAGTATATATTGATGACATAGTCATTAAATTAGATACTACTAGTGATCGTCTTGTCAACTTAAAAGGTACTTTCTAAGGAATGTGATTTTGTAGTTTGAAGTCGAATCATTTGAAATGTACTTTTAAAGAACTCTACAATTTCTTCTGTTTTTTGTACATAAAATGAGGGATAAAATGCTATTATTAATACTAAACCACTCATAAATAAAAGTAATTGCAAAGATTTTTAGGTCAGATAAATTTTTTAAGATGTTTTATCACCTATTGAATATGTAAAATGAATATCTTTTTGCCACTATTATTCCTAAAAAATGGCAACTTTAAATGAGTGAAAGAGCATTACAAGACTTTGATGCATTATAGGTTTACCTCTAACCCACAAGTCTTGGTACCTGCGTTACATGATGAACCTCTAGAATTGTAAATATCAGCGATAAAAAGTTTGATTACGAGTATGCTAGCTTAAGACAATAAATATTTAGGCTATAAGCATCCAATATATTATTTTAGTAGAAAATTAAATAATACATAAGAAAAATATTCTTCCATAGGAAAATTATGTTTTGCTCTGTTTTCTTCATGTACTAAATTAAGATATTATATTATTTTAGCATACACTTATGCAGTATGAAAGTACGATATAATTTAGTGTTTACTTTTTTGCTTAATTTTACATAGCAAGATAGGAGGATGGGCTTTAGCTTTAACTAAACTTCAATTGCATCATGTGACATAATTTATGGTTGAAGAACAATCTTTAACATATTTTTTGGTTAACTGACCAAACAAAAATGAGGATGAGTTGGCTATTAGTGATGTTTATACCTCACCATCATCTCTTGGACCATGTGATTTGATGGTTCATACAATGAATAATGAGTAGAGGCAAACATTTTTTTGTACTTGCTAAACTTAGAGAAATATCATTTTGCTATAAAACTAAATGTTAAATGCATTAAAAATCATGCTAAATATAAAGCCTTGATTCTAGAGTTACAAGTTTTAATTGATTTATAAGTAAAAAATAATGTAAGAATATAAGGCATATCAAAATTGTCAATCAATTAAATGGTAAATATAAGTGTGTGAATGAATAATTAATTAAATGTAACATGTTGGTGAGGATTTTTTTTATGCTTTTGAAGAAGTATTCATTAAAATGACCCCTCACCAAATAAATAAATGAAGCTAACTTATTAGATATTGGAAGAAATGGTGACCACAAAAACCAACGAATGCTCTTATATGTTAGAAACATAGGAAATTATAATAAATGAAGTATATATATTGTCTTGGTCTTGGTATGCATGACTTCAAATGGCAAGCCTACCTTTTGAATGTAAAAGAGAGAATTTAGGTACAATTATAAAGTAATAATTATAGAGTTTAGGAGTTGTCACCTGGTATTATAATAATTAAAAAATCTAATGGTCTACGATATTCTGGATAATTTTTTTATTTGTGCAAGAAAATGACGCATCACCTTGATAACTTTTTATTTTTTAGTTCAATTCAATTACTATCTTTGTTCTATTAGCCATATAATTAGATTAAGAGTGTTTTTGGATGGGCAATTCAACCAATTTTTTTTTATCAAAATTTGGTGAAATTTTTTTGCTTAAAATAATTTTTTTTATGTTTTTATATCGTTTTGATATATTTGTGTCAAAAATAATTTTTAAGAATAAAAAATATTGTTTTGATGAGCATATGGTTTTTATTAATAAAAAAAATACCCAAGTCATTTTATTGAATATATAGTCAGGTTTATGATGTAAATAATCATATATTTTTTATTAAAAAAAATAGTTGGTCCCACAATATAACACAAAATACCTATCTCATCTTACTATAGTGTATAAATCAGATGAACATATCATTTAAAGATAAAGGAGTTAATAAATGCAAAACACCACAAAATTTATTTGCGAGCAAAGGACACAAGCCAAGATAAAATGGATAGTTGCGAGCAAATAGTAATGTGAAAATAAACAAATCATTCGGTGGCATTAAATTGAAAAAACATGAAATTAAGACAGACAAGCAGAAGTCAATACCCGAACCACCACCCTTGCTGACTGGTGAGGCCTCATCTTCATGAATTTACTAACACAAAGAAAGGTCTTACCACAAAGCAAGGGTCACGTCGTGGTGCGCTCTTGACTCCCTCTATTTTCATCACACATATCATATACTACTACTACTTTTTGTTTTTTCATACACCCCCCTCATCACATTTCCGTTTACATAACATCTACCCCGCTTATCCTCACTTCAGCCTTTTATTTTCCAAATTACCACCACTGCTATTGCAGTGATGGTAACTTATTTGCAACCCTACCCTTTGCATTCCTACTAAAAAACTTTCTAGACTTGTTTGGGCGCTGTAGGCTCGATATTGCCGTTGTCAAGGCAGCTGCTAGTGGTGGTGGTGGCGGCGGCGGCGGCTGTGATGCCGTTGCTTAGAGCAGCATTGATTTGGTTCACTGTGGTGCACAAATGGTTATTTATTGCAGTAACGCTGGAGAGGTTGAGCTTTGCAGATGGAATGGTGCTTGCAAGGACTTGGAGCCCCACGGTGAGTAGACAGCCTGAGTTGTTATGACCGTTTCCATCCTCAGAATTAGATGGAATTGAGTTGCCTTCACTGACAGCACTGCTGGATTCTACTGGAACGATGACAAAACCTAGTGGAAGTAGAGGAATGCAGGATGGATCCTCGCCGCTCATTGCCAGCTGAATTGACTCGACATCAACGGTGGTGTAGACAACAAGGCTGCCGGATTGATCAGTGCAACATTCTTGTAGCATGAGCTCTACATGCTGTGATGAGTTGCTTGCAACCTACGCACATTTATATCATGATTTTTACATTATAGTTCGAGAGAATGCCAGCAATGTTGTGCATGAATTGTTACAGAGTAATAAGTACGGAGATTTAGTTCAAATGTACAGTATTTAATTACTTTTTATGTAAATGGTAATAAGAAATAGTAAGTTGAACAAAAAAGGGGAGAGATTAATAATGATGTAAGATTATATACATACTAGCAAATTAATCACAGAGAAGGAAAAAAAGTCTTACGTTGATGCGAAGAAGAGAAATGCAGTTTCCTGGATGAGAGCCATTGGCAATGTGAGCAACCTCATGCAAGGCATTCCCATTGGAAAGAACTTCCAGCTAGAAAACACAGAACATAGGGACCCTTGTAATTTATTTTAATTTCTGAGTTAATAATCGAATGTAAAAAGAATTATTATAGTGTCCAGTAGAACCTGAGATCTGCGATGTTCATCCCTCAAGAAGTCAAAGACTTGGTAGTGAGGATAGGGCAGCCAAGTTGTGGATACTGCCGAGAGAATGACCCCATTAGGCTGCCCAGGCTCTGTGATTTTCCTTGTGGTGATTCTAACAGTGTCATCATATGAATCGGACAAACCAGTCCATGATTGGCCACTAGAAGTGCTGATATTCAGGCTAAATGTTCTGATCATTCTTTGAGCCAGTCTCATCATGTTCTTCCTTGCTTCAGGAGAGGGTATAACTGTGAATAAATACCAGGAATGGAAGCCTTAAAATCGATGGCATGCTTGTTTAATTGGAATAAATGGAAAGAAAAAAAAGAATTGTAACCTCTTACCTCCTAGGTCGGAGATATTTCTAGCCATGAGGCTAGCAACCCTCTCGCATTGTCTCTGTAAGACTGTTAACCAGCGACGTGCTCCAAATGCCATCCCGCTATAGACATACTGGCTGAATATCTGATGAACAGGCTTCTCCTCTATCTCTGCATGCTCTATCCATGTCACCTGTGTAAGGAAACGTGCAGGTCGCAAACATGTAGTCAATTCGATCTGAAGGCATGATCAGATGAAAGAAAGAAATTCACTCCATTTCAAACCTATGAAAGTTTTCCATCCTATCGAATCTCCTCCAAGAAACAAATAAAAGCATGAAAACATATATAGAATTGAGGCTAGTGAATATACCCTTGAGTAGCCATTGGGCATGTCTTGAATAACACAACCGGACGGGTGTCTCCTGTACAAGGGAAACGACGGCTGGATGTTGTCGTGGAGTCTATCAAGGGGGAAATCGACAATGGCCCAAGTTCCCTCCTCCACATTTTGTTGGCAAAAGCGAAGAAAATACGTCTCCCGAGTTGGCACCAATGGGGAAAGAACTTGCAATTCAGCATACATCTGCTCAAATAACAAGTGGAATAAAATCAAGCAATCTGGAAAACAAAAAAACTATCTTATATCACTAGATAATGTGGGAATTATTACAAAATTACAGCATCAAATGCATGCCTACCAGGTGAAGAGAACCACTTGCGCCAGAAATGCCCGGTGTTATAACTTGAACAGTTTTTGCTCTAGCAACGATGGAGGGAAACAGCTCCATCCATTTATTCTGATATTTTATACAGAACCAAAATAGATTAAATTAGCTTAATTTACAAATGAAAGGTAGAACAGTTATGATAATTAGATGGTTAATGATTTTAAAAAATTATGTTCTAGAATTTGTAATATGTCTTGCACAATTAAGAAAAGTAATGATTCGATAATTTTGTAAGGAGTTCAAGGAAATTCTTCTGAAATTTTGAGGGACTTACAGCATCCAGGAAAGCGTCAACCAAGGTTATGCTATTCATTATAACCACAGCACAATCACGAGTAGCTTCAGTCCTCGTCTCACTTGAATTCTGCTTTAGATTGGAAGGCCATGGAAACATTCTCCCGTGTTCTTCAAGATTAAGCACTTCCTTCCCATTTTCAATGTTTCTGATCCAAAGAGGCTCATTTGCATGACACATCTTTACAAGTTCATCCATCGATGACATTGCGAGTTCCATTGCGAGACCTTTTCCCTCCTCCATCAATACCACACCGGCCTCGGGAAATGAAGATGGTTCTTGCAGCATAGGCACAGACATAGGCATCATATCGGTGCAAGTGCCCAAATACTCTGGAAACGGCCTTGAATAAATGTTCATATCCAAATCCAAGGAGGGGGGGACGAATGAAGGAGCCGGTACCATTGAGTGGATTGGCCGGCCGCCATACCGTGAAGCCATACAGCCAACACGCTCCAACTGCACAACATTTTAATATACATAAGATCCATCATTCGATGTATTTGATTATGATCATCTGTTAGTTGAGATGAAATTAGTGCACATCTGACTGCCTGCTTCCTTGACTTGCCACTGTTATTTTTGGTGCAACAATTGAAAATATATACCTCATCTCTAAGTCTTGCATTTTCAAGTCGAAGTTCCTCAAAAGGAATTGCTCCAAGCATGGCTTGACCCCCGCAATGGGGACAAATAAGATTGCGTAACTCCGCTTGTAGCCTGTAATTATCATTCTTCAAGTTCTCATTTTCTGCCCTGAGTATAATATTATCCGACCGGTCTTGCTGTGCCTATTAAGTTCGATGTGGGTAAGAAAAACGTACACAAACATCAACAGTACTTACAGTACTCGTAGAAACCTAGCTAGCGGACTTACTTTGTCAATGTAACCCTAAATGCCACACATATGGCATTGAAAACTGTGCACTCTTTGGGAAGCAGATGTGCAGGTGAGGGTTTAATACATGTCCCAGAGGGATATTAATGAAGACAGACTGCATATCTGGTACGTAGATAATATATATGTGTGTGAGACTGTAAGCGATGAGCCATGCAGTCACCCAAAGTTATAAATGCGATCCTTTTGCTAGCGCTACCATGCTCATGATGATGGCTAGGTAAAAATGTTATCAATGGACGACGCGCCTTGTTGGGAATCACGTTCACCAAGCGTAAAAAAGAAAAGAAAACTCAACGGCTTCATTAAGAGTTGGGACATTTTAGGGTTGCCATGAAAGTGAAAGGTCTGTGTGTGTGTGTGTGTGTGAGAGAGAGAGAGAGAGAGAGAGGTAATATTTTTTTACCTTCATTTGGGTACGGCGGTTTTGGAACCAAAACTTAACTTGGCGTGGTTTTAGACCAAGTTCTTGGCTAAGTCTCATTCTTTGTTTGTCATCTGGGTGTGGACATTCCTTGAACATGCTGCAAAACAATATGGTAAAAACGGGAAGCTGATTTTGAATAAGTTAACTGAAAAAGGGTTAGAGATAGAGTGATTAATTCATTTGCTTATATTAGAAGTAATAGTTTATGTATTGTAAAATAAGAAATTTTGCATGGAGACAGAAAATCAAGAGAAAGCGTGCTTTTTTATAGGTTTTTACGAAATGATTTTGTGAACAGAGAATCCAAAGTAAAGAGGGTTCTGCGTGGCAATTTTGATTTGTGAGAAAGAAAAATTAAGAGATGCATATATTTTAAGAGAAAAAAAGACAAATTAGAGGGATGTGCAGAAATAAATTAGTAACATACGCTTCCATTTCTTGGATCTGGGCTGCAGTGTGCCTGTGGTAACGTTTCTTCTTATTTGGAGGCTGCTCACTGCTTTCTTGCTCATTCCCTGACTTATCTTCAAGCTGTTCACTGCCAGAACCACTTTCCAATATTTCCTCCTTGCCTCGCATAACTTGCCCATTTTCTTCTTTCTAAAACCAAAGAAACCACTTGAGATTTTAGAGAGAAAATAAAATAAAAGAAATAAGGAGATCAAAGAGTACTACTCTGGAGATTACAGGGATGATGGGAGAGAAAGTGTGGAAGGGCATGCTTGACATGAAGCTGAAGTTAGGGTTTCCGATCGGCGATGAATAGAGGTTATCAGAGGAGACTACGTTCCCTCCCATGTTTGACATAACTTGGCAATCACCAAACATTTTTGCCTGGTTCTTTGAAATATATGTGAAGAGATGAAACCTAGTGTTTATCTTTTCCAACTAGGTTTTGGTGCTGTTTATTTCTTCACTGGAATAACGAGAGATGAACTTGAATATTGTGCCTGTCATTACATAAAAGGAGAAAACTTCATCAAAGATTAAAGATCAGTGTGATGGGAAAAAAAATACAAATCCTTGTGCGGAAAACCTTGATCAAATCCAAACATGGAGTTCAAAACACCAATATTAAAACAAGGAGGACCTCACAACAAGGACAAAAGGAAAGAAAAAAGGCTGAAATTTAAAAGTTTGTAGCGATTTTCTTATACCTAAACAACGAGCTTATCCTGTGACTTGAAGGATTAAAAACAAATAGAGAAAAGAAAATGTAAAATTCGAAGGCCTGTAAAGTCCCACAAGCCACCATGAGAGACTGATATTATATATATATATATATATATTAAGAAGCTGCAAAAAAAATATTCAAAGAACATTAAACGGAAAAGAAATTTACATAGTGAGAATTATTCCACCAACAATGATATGTCGGTTGTGATCTATAGAATTTCTGGAGTTTGAAAGATAAAATTAAGGAAGAGAGATCTCTCTTTCTTATTCCGAAAGGCCAGTGCTCTCTCTATCTTGATGTTGTGTTTGCTTATTACTGCTAGCTAGTCTGCTACTATTCTCTCTCTCTCTCCATAATCTCTCTTTCTTTGTCATAAATTCCCCATTAATTCCTTTCACCGTGTGTATAGGGTTAAAACTGGGATTTTAATTCTTAGGGTTTGACAGAAACCGATAGAGCACCAATTACTGATGAGCTCTCATGCGTTCCCCAAAGCTAGAAACCCTAAGTCAAACCTTTCCTCTTTTACAATCCCATTATTGACTCGCCAATTTAGTGATTGGTCCGTGTGTTGCATTCGATCCGCCTTGTAGCGACTGGCGGTTTTGTGCTTTTGTCTCATGGTAATTTTTAGGGCTTCGTTTTTTCTCAGTGACTGTTTGGGAGTGTGGTTGCGGTTGTTTTTTAAAGTATTTTTTGTTCAAAAATACATTAAAATTATATTTTTTTTATTATTTAAAAATTATTTTTGACATCAGCACATCAAAATGATCTCAAAACACCAAATTTTATTAATTTAAACTTAAAAATAAAAATAAAAAATTTTCAATTTTTTCAAAAATACTTTTGAAAAGCCCTCCAAACACCCCCTTACGGCTGTAAGATTGAAAGGAGGTGGGTTGGGTTAAAAGAGTCGATGGCTAGACACAGTGGAGGAAATGATAAAAGGACAAAAAGGCTAGAAGAAAAGTCCAAAGAGAGCAATAAATCATAGCCGTCGATTTTGTGGGCCCATGAGAGATCTACATTTATGTGCCCGCTTAATTGATAGCTTATGTTTACTTTTAATATATTGATATTAAAAATGTAAATAATTTAAAAATATATTTTTAAATAAAAAACAGACTACATTCTTGTGTTATGGGAAGGGATGAGGAGGGGCCAGACCAGCCTTTATGTTTGGTCCAAGAATTAAACCCCATTTTCTTCGAAGGACCTCATAATTATGATTTTCTTCTCTCTTTTTTGTGGTCTTTTTTTTTTTTTTGTATGAAATCGGGATTTTAGGTGTCTCTCTCTTGGTATCATAATTCTTTTTTTCCTTTTATATGGACCTTTTTGTCCGAAAATATGGATTTTGCGTGGATAATGTTTGGAATATCCGGATTCGTAGAAGTGAAGATATTGAGGAAAATTATATTTGGTTCGCGTGCGATTTTAATGAAGGGATCTTTTTAATTTGTTTCTAAAATCTCTTTAGTATCATATATTCATTCTTTTGGGAAGATCTCGTATTACCCTATGATGTCATATCGAGTTATCATGTAATCTTTTTAATTATAAGTTGATTTTATTTTAATTGGATGATGAAAAAGGTATAGGTAATGACAACAAATAAATCAAATTAAAAAGTAATTATTATAACCTAATTTATTTATTTTTGTAAAATGAGTCAAATGATGTAGCTCAATTATCAACCCAATAAATATGAAATGATAAAATTGGATAGAACAATGGATAAAAAAACTAGCTTAGCATAACATACTTATATTTCGAGGAATGAAGGGCAAGTCAACCCATGTTGACCCGACAAACATGTGCCCCATGTCATGAGATCATGGTAGCTATATTAGAAAACAAGACGTAAAAAATCACAAATCTAAACAAAACAAAAGTAAAAAAAAAAATATTGACTCTTGTTAATTTTTCAAACTCGTGACTTAGAGCGTTAGATTGGAAGCACTCTATCTAGAAAAAACATGAAACTAAATTCTTAATCAATTAAATGTTGAATGATTTATTTGGAAAAAGAATATCAATTGCACAAAATGATCCAAAATAAAATGACAATTAAAAGGGAAGAAATTAGAATTGAAACACAAAATAAATTTAATTTTTGATTGAATGATAAAATTGAAAAAAAATAATGAAAAACATTATTCAAAATAATGAGGATCAAAATTGAAATAAAAAAAACATTTTTAATTAAAGGGTGAAATTGAAAAGAAAAATTAATTCAAAAAATAAAATAACAATCAACAGTATGAGGATCAAAATTGAAAATAAAAATTAACTCAATAAAAAGCCCAAAAAAAATAAACAAAAAAACAAAGGACAAATTGAAAAGTATATGCAAATTGGGATTGAATGATGAAATTTAAAACAAATAAAACTTATACAAAAGGACTAAGAATAAAATTAAGAAAAAAATATAAAACTTAGACATAAAATGAATAAGAACTAAAGTTGATATACCAGAACAAGGATGCTCAAACTATGATTTTAGGGGATGAGAGAGAAAAATTAGGGGGAATTGGATCACCACCATTGACACATGTTGTCCCTATATGAAGAGGAATCGGTGACTCTTCTAAAAACATGATGAAATGATATTTCTGGATATTGGGAGAAATCACACATGCTATTTAAAAAGCATCTGCGCCTCCCCCTCACTGAAGAGCAAGCCACATACACCATTACTCTTTATTATTATTATTATTATTGTTGTTGTTGTTGTTGTTGTTGTTGTTGTTATTGTTATTGTTATTGTTATTGTTATTGTTATAGTGGCAAACATCAAATTCCTCCTTAGCTAACTTGAAAAGGTCGTTGCAAAAAGATGAAAACGGACCTTGAGGCCAATTTTAATTATTTGGCTTCCAAGGTTATTTTTGTTGTTTTATGTGTTTTTTGTTTTATTTTATATATTTGTTTAAATACCAAATTTTCCCTCAACTACCATGATAATAAGTAGAAAAATAATTGTGGAAATACAAAAATATCCATTAACAGAAGATTTTTATTTTCAACTTATTTAATACCAAAATTAATAGCTAATGTTACTTTTTTTTAGTATTATACAATATACTAAAAGAGGTTAGTTTTTGGAATTATTGTGCAACCTCTCACAATACACTATGGATTAGAGCAATTATTTTTTTTATATAACTTTTCCTTTGATCCTCAAATTTTTATTTTACATGATTTGACCATTTTAAGCCCAAATTACCCCTCAATTGCTTATTTTTTTACGAGGGATAATTGAATTGAAATATAAGGGGACTAAAGTGAAAATATCATGTAATTTAGGGGCCAAGTTAAAATTTGTATCAAAACATTCATTTTAATCCCTATTCTTTTTTATATATTAATTGACTAACCCTTTGAGTCTTAAGAAAATGTATTTTGACACCTAACTTTATTTCTCTCTCTTTTTTAGTCCTTATTTTAAGAGGAGATAAAAGGGAATCATTAGATTTTGGCTTAAAGAGAAAATGGCCATTGAAAAAGATTTTAGATCCTAAAACAATTGATTTTCAAAACAATTGTTTTTCATGTTACAGGTTTAATATGATGTGGGAGGTTACAACTAGGTGTATGTTTACTTTAAAAACATCTAGGACAATATTTCAAAGCTCTTTTTTTTTTGTTTGGGTGGATTTCAAGTTCTAATGCAGTTTATTGGGTTTTTGATCATCATGAATTGGTTTAACAAGGTCTTTAAGGTATTTTCTAGGTTTTTTAGTTCAATAATTGGTTGAAAATGAGATTTTATAAATAAAAAAACAAATAATGACCATGTTTTTTTTGGCAACCCCACAATTGCTAGATTTTGGGTCCCATAAACGACACGTTGTCTTCTAGTGCAAGTGACATTTTTTTTTAGATTATTAGGGCAGATGACGTGTTGTACATCACATTAATTTTTTATTTAAAAAAATAAAGGTCCGCGCGAGGGTTGTCGTTTTATTAAGACAAGTGTTGGTCCTGGCTTACAAATCCCAACAATGTATCGCTTTATTTTCTTTAAAAACAATTAGCTTTTAAAAATAATGATTTATTTGTGTTTATTTTTTAAATAAATTTTGGGTTTATGTTTTAATAAGATTGTATTTTTAAATTATATTGGGTATGTTTAATTTTTAAGAGTTAGGTATGATTTATCTGTGATTTGTTTTTAATTTTTTATATATTATTTTTTATAGGATTTTTCATGTGTGCAGTCTTGCATTGTTTTTTTTAATTATTATTATTATTTAATAAATTAATGTGTGTGTCGATTTCAATTGCAAATTTCATGTGTATTTCTATTAAAAAATTATTTTGATAGAGGAGTTTATTAAATATAAACAAGTAAATTATTTGTATTGCAATGATTGGTATATTGATCTTCATTTTTCGCTTTGTTTTTTTTATTTCATTTTTATTTATTGTTTGATGATTTCTTTTCATTTTTTTACACGATGATTATTGATTTATTTAATTAGATGTGTGTATAAGTTTTTCAATTTATATTTAGGAGCTTTTATTATATAAAAAAAAAACACGTTGATAAATCATGTATATTCATTTTTTATTATATTTTGATGTTTAAGATTTTATGTTTATTCTTATGATTTTTTTATTAAACCTTTTATGAAAGTTTTATTATTTTTAATTTAGCCTTTTAATTCAAGTTTATAGTGTATTGTTTTTTTTGTCTCTCTTATTTTGAATTTTATCTTTTTGTAATGTTTTTATTTTTTTCAATTTAAATATGAAATTTAAGTTATATCGCTGCTTTTTGATTGATTTTTTATTAACCCTCAATGTTTTTTCTGGATTTTTTGTGTTGTTTTTTTTGGTAATTTTAGACCTTATGAATTTTTCATGTATGGTGTTTTTTATTTTATAACTAGTGTCATGATGTAAAAAATTAACAATAATTGACATTTTTTGTCTTTTTTTTTACTCCTATTTTTTGTATGAAATTATCTTGTTCTCATTTATTTTTACTTTGGTAACAAAAAAGATAATTGAGACATTTTTATAAAAAATATATATTTTTATAATATTGGCAAACATTTATTTTTTCATTGAATTATTGTTTTTTTTTCGCTTTATATTTTGTAAGTATTTTATTTTTTGATAATATCATTAAGTTAAATGACTCATTCAAGTCAATTATCTATATTTTTTTATTTTAAAAAAGATATTTACATGTTTTTAATATTTTTATACGATAATTGTTTTTTATTAAACGGTATTGCGCGCGACACCTAACCTGTAACTAAACCACGAAATAAATGTTTCAGTAAACAATATTTTCTCTGTAACAGCGTAATGTTAATATTCTGTTGGTCGATGCTGTGAATATTTGACTTTGGGTTGCATTAAACTTATATATCAAGAAGTAGAACCTTAACTCCCTGACGTGACATTCATTTAAAAACTTTCTCTTTCCATTACCAAGAAATCTCAATGCCTTATTGTTTTTTAAAATATAAAATATATTAAAATAATATTATTTTAATTTTTTTAAATATTGATAATACTAAATTAAAAAGATTTAAAAACACTTTAAATTAATTTAAAATAAAAAATAATTTTTTTTTCAAAAACGGAGTCGAAACACAGCACCAATAATTTTTTTTAAAAAAAAACAATTTAATATTTTTTTTGTTTCAAATCTCAATGAAAAAACACAATGGAGTCGAAAGATCAAACGCAGAGGAATGCTTAGTTGGTTTTCTTTCATGATTAATTGATTGAAATTTTATTTTATTTTTTATAAAGTTGTTTTGGTTTTATTATTTGGGTCGCAGATTTAGTGAGTTAATCTAGTTAACACTCATTATTTTTTGGGTTACTTTTTAATTATTTTTTTTTGTTTCACCATTCATTATTGAGTTGATTGGGATTTAAGATTTGTATTTTTTTTTGTTTTATTTTTTATGAGGTTATCTTGATCTAACGATCTAGATTATAGGTTTAGATGATTAAACCAAGTTGACTTAAGTTGTGTTTATACTTTATATATATATATATTTAATTGATATTTTTAGATTTTATTATTTGATATCGAGTTGATTGCGAATTATAGTTCATGATTTGCTTCTATTTACTTTATATAGGAACATCTTAGTCTAGTGAATTTGATGGGTAAACTAGGGGTAATCTAGATCAAAAAAATATGTTGTTGTCTTAATATTTATTTTTAAAAATATCATCTTGAGTATTTTTAATTAAACTATATTGTAATTGATTGTTTAGGTTGTTTTTGCATTTGTAAAATCGATTAGATAACATCAAATTATTTTTCTCATAGTTTAAAAAACAACTACTAAGCATGTTGGTAATGCTACAGGGGTTTTTATGTGTTTTTTTAAATCCAATATGAACCATAATATATTGGAGGTAAATACATGATTGGAACATAAGCATGCAGAGGCTTCAATAAACCGCTCAAACATGCATAGGCTTGGAAGGTAAAGTCCATAGATCTAATCCAAAAGGAAAAGTTTAATCTCATAAGATTGTTTTTTTTCTAAAAAAAAGATCACATGATATCTTATATACTAAGATATATATGGTCACTTGAAAAATCAGGATCTTAATTTTCAGAGCTCAACCCTCAAATTTCAACTTGTTTACACATGTAAACACTCTAAAAACATCTCAATAACTTTAATAATCTTATTTTTAATTTAATATTTTTCTTTAATAAGTCTAAAAATCATAAGTCTAATCGAATAAAAAAAACTCTTTACTAAACTAGATTTTTTTTCATACATGATTAAAGAGCAAAAGAATATTTATAATTATTTTCTTTAAGATGAACTCATCAACACCAAAATTTGATTATTTTTATAGTTAAAATACAATCAACGAAAACTTTTTTTTCTCTTCTATTTATTTTTCAACGACTATTTCTCTCATTTTCTAATATCCAAGAACTATAATATAAAAAAAACCAAAAAAAATATAAACCACTTGTATATAATCAACAATAACTTTTAAGAGCAAAATTAGACTTTTCCAAAAGTTTTGATTACCCTATAATGAAATAGAACAATCTACCATGAAAATCACACTTGTTATATTGATAATGTTTTAATTTTTATCGAAGTTCAAACTTATGTCATGTTTATAATAAGTCCAAACATATTTTATACCTCAAACTTGATTTGGGTAAGCCAATTTTTTTCTTTTGAATTATCATATTCTAATTTTTTTTTCTCTTTCTTAAATCTATAGAACTTGCAGCATGGAAGGACTAGGCAAGTATTTCCATTAAATTCGACTACAAGGAACAGGCTTTCTAAAATTTTGGACCAGCCCAAAGCAACATTTATTAAAGTAACTTTATTTAACACATGATTTCTCTTGATTATAACCTTCTATAAAAATTAATATGAATCAATTGTATAGTTAATCAATTTTATTTTTCAAAAATAATAATTATATACATTATACATAATACTTATTATAAATAGAATCAACTATCCTTCAAATAGTATGTTAAGAAACATACAAATAATTTTATTTTTATTTTCCCTCTTGGATCTCAATGTCTTAAGCTTGGGTTTAAGTTTACTGTAAAATAGTTTTTTAGTCTATAAATAAAGTGCATCATTTAAAAAGTAAGTTGTTAAAATTCTAAGACAATTATTTGTACTAAGTGACAAAATTTTAGTATTGAGGATAAAAGGTTTAATCACTTACAACAATATTTTTTTTTTTGATAACCGGGGTGTCCGGGTCAGCTTGCGCGCACCACAACTAAATTTCC
The DNA here is from genome assembly GCA_009078335.1 of Salix brachista. Lineage (NCBI taxonomy): Eukaryota > Viridiplantae > Streptophyta > Magnoliopsida > Malpighiales > Salicaceae > Salix > Salix brachista. The sequence continues at coordinate 7,816,166 of CM018574.1, read as the reverse complement.
GGGCCCACTGAACATCCTGCAAACCCAATGAGCATGTAAGACACCGCGGGGGTGACAGGCGTGCCTGACAAGACTTGAACTTGGGGTGAGATGAAGGGAGAAGCTCTTTTTGACCACCAGGTCAAGACCCTGCTGGCGCAGTATTTTATTTTCTTTGATGGGATATATCTCTTCAATAATTACTTTATATGTGCACATTAATTTTAGTTTACTCTTCAATAATTACTTTATATGTGCACATTAGTTTTAGTTTAAATATAGATTTGTATGCATATTAGGATTTTATTTGATTCAATTGCAACTTTAAATATTATATTATATGTTTAGTATGCATACTGAAATTTTATTGCTATTTTAAATACTTTTACTCTATAAAATTGCATTAATTTAAACTAAACAATTATAATATGTAAAATCACCAACACTCTAAACCTTTAATTATAACTTATGATCACAAGTTGAAGATAAAATATATAAAACCATGATATCGAGAATCCAACATAAACGACATCGTCAGGAGTCGGCAAAAAATCTGGGAAACGCCAAAATAAAAACACATTTTTGATGTTCTCGAGACTACACAACGCCATACTTCAAAATCACACCGACAAACCAAGACGCGCGCACACAGAATGGCACTCCTCTACACCTCATACTCCTCCCTCCTCCTCTCCCCCTCTTCAAAAAAACCCAGCAACCCAATCCCAGTTTCCAGAACCCCACCACCGCTATCTCTCTGTTTCCCCTGTAAACCCCCTCAAAACCTCCGTTTCCTTCCTCAAATTACTATAAAACCCAAATTCCCGACCCTCCTCACACACAATTCCTCCTCCTCCTCTGACCCGACACCTGACCCGGATCCTGAACCAAACCCTCGTCCGGTAAGCATCACTGACGAATGGGGGGAGAAGGCAGAACCCGAAATCGAATCTGAATACCCGAAAGCTGCGGACTTTGATCCTCCGAGAAATGATGACGAGTGGGATGAAGAATTTGTTGCCGTGGAAAATGGCAACGCAGCGGCACCGAGTTCCAGTAGTGCTGTGGTCGTGGAGAAGGATGAGAGAGTTGAGGACTTGAAGAGGAGTTTGGTAGATACGGTCTATGGTACTGATTTTGGGTTTCGGGCCAGCCCGGAAATCCGGGCTGAGGCTTTGGAGGTGGTTAATCAGTTGGAGGTTATAAATCCAACCCCGGCACCTGTGGATGCTACTGGGCTGCTTGATGGCAAATGGGTTTTGGTGTAAGTTTTTTTTTTTTATTTTTTTTTTATTTTTTTTTATTTTTAACTTGATCACTCTTCTGAGTTTTTGATCGTATCACATGAATTTATTTGTGTGTGTGCTTTATTTAAATGGTCAGAATAAAATTGGAATTTCTTGATGGAAAAGAGATAGCTATGAGATTTTGGGATCTATGTGTTTATTCAGTAACTGTCGATAAGAGGGTTTATTAGCTAAATTGTCAAGCTTTCATTTGAAAATGCAACTGAATATGTAGACTTATTGATTGTTGTTTAAATGCTCAAATTCAATTTTGGCATTTTAATTAGGGGCACCATGAATTCAGTCCATCGGAAGTTTGGTTGGAGCTATAGAAGATTTTTCGATGGAAACACCTTCAGTTGGGATTATCATATTATGGGAAACTGGTTTCTGAATTGCTGTGATGCTTGAAAATGAAGTGAACAAGTATTCGCTGCATTTCATATTTAATGTCTGTTGACAAAATTACATGGACGCGGTTTGTTTGCTGCAAAATTAACCATGATAAGACCAGCTTGACCATTTGTAATGGAATCAATAGGAAGCATTGTCTTGTGTTGGAAGCTCACCACATTAAACGTGTGCTCATTATGGCCTAAAAATATCAACAGAAGACTGCTTTCTTTGCCACCCTTTATCGGCACATACCAAATGAAATGTAAGAGGATTACAATTCGGTGAAACTGTGATTGAATTATATGCTTCCAGAGAGTTTCAGAAAAATGCAAATTTTTGCTGGTGATTGAATTTGCATGATGGAAAACACTGTAATAATCATCTTGGTGAATTGACAAAAATTAGATCATTTTTTTGTCATTTTCATTGTCTTTAAATATGAATTATTTTTATTTAATTTGGATTGATAATCAACAGGTATACTGCATTTTCAGAGCTGTTGCCACTTCTGGCAGCAGGTGCTACACCTTTCTTGAAAGTGAAAAGCATATCTCAAACAATTGATGCTAGCAGTCTATCTATAGTGAACTCAACTACATTGTCAGGCCCTTTTGCTACTTTCTCCTTTAGCGCATCTGCTACTTTTGAGGTTCGGACTCCTTCAAGAATACAGGTACCTCTTTAAAACTGTTGAAACAATGTGTCTGTTTATGTAAAAGAATTGGAAAGAAAACTAAAAAAATATAGTAATATAGCTTCTTCTTAAGAAAGCAGAAAAAAATGATTGCATAGGAAAGATATTGTTTTGGTTGAAGCTTTGTAGCTTTGTGGCCCCTCCTGTGAGGAGTTGGTTTCTCAGAATTTCCCCTTCAAACTTTCTGGCATAAGGATTTGACTAAACCTTACCAGTCTCCCTACTTTCAATATGCTCAGGTGGAGTTTAAGGAAGGCGTGCTGCAACCCCCTGAGATAAATTCCAGCATAGAACTCCCAGAAAATGTTGATCTTTTTGGGCAAAAGATAAATCTGTTCCCCGTCCAGCAATCTCTTGGTCCTCTGCAGGAGGCGGCAGCAAATATTGGAAGAATCATTTCTGGCCAGCCACCGCTTAAGGTACCCATTCCAGGCAACCGAGCAAGCTCCTGGCTTATTATTACCTACCTTGATGAGGATCTCCGAATCTCAAGAGGGGATGGTGGTCTTTTTGTTCTTGCTAAAGAAGGAAGCCCTCTTCTTGAACTGTAGCCAGGTGCATTCTGCAACGTGATATTTATAATGTGGATGTACAGTGTCTTCTCTTCTATACTTGACCTTGTAGAAAAGAAAGAGAGAACTTTGAAACCCATCCATTCCGATGTAATTGGAAGATTACACATTTTTTAAATGAGTTTTTCTACATTCAAGTGCAATACTTGTAAAATTATTATTCCGAAGGAAGATATTAAAATGCAGGTTCTTGGGTAACATCCTCCAGTTTTAAGAGATCAAGATTGATGAAGATAATAATAGGCAGTCAGTACTCAAATGAATTGGTTGCCTATCTGTTCAATGTGTGTTTAGGTCTTTGGCTAACGCGCAAGTGATTCGGCTTCTAACTCCGTCAGTAGAAAATTGAAAGCTCTAATTTTTGTAGGTTGGTGAGGAGTGTTCTTCATACTACTGCATCATCGCGTAGTACTGTAGATTTAAGACATCCAATAAGAGGTATTCGGGTCTGCAGATCTATCGATAGTTGTTTGATCGATTTACATGCTCGAAGTCCTTAAAACTTTTTCTTGGAATTCTTGCCGGCACATGGAGGTTACAATAAGTTAGGCTGACTAGCTTGATGACCACCATTTTAGAACTTCGTTTTCAGTTGACTTGGCTCAATTGATAGAATACGTGTGTGCCTGTGGGATTTAAAGGAAGAGTGGGATCTTCCTAAAAAATAGAGTACAATTATTTGCTCAATGGATTTGGTATTCTTCTTAATTCAATAATTTGAAAAATCAAATCTTTTGATTTTTTGTATTCTGTTTGTTTGGTATTGTGATGTTAGTTATTTTTTAAAGTTTTTTTACATAAAAATATATTAAAATATTATTATTATTATTTTTTGAAAAAATAATTTAAAGTAAAAAAAATATTTTAAAAAACAAAAACTAACCAACCCTTCAAACAATCCATACATTAATCAGAGCTTCAATTTTCTAACTTTTCTCACCATTTTTTTTTTAAAATACAACACCACCTTAAAAGTTTGAATTTGCTCTTTTTTAATGGAGGATTGCAATTGTAAGTACTTTACATTACAAGCATTACATGAAAAAAAAATTGTGTGATGAACAATTATATAATGAAACATAATCATGTTTGGATTTAATTGCAAAAAACTGTTTCAACATGAGGAATAAATTGTGATTTGAATAAAAATAAATTAGTAAATAAAAAAAAATGTAGATATTAAAAAAAAAAATTGATAAAAAAAATATAGGCATTAAAATAAAACTTTGTCAAAACTTCCAGTACATTCTAAGAGCCTGTTTGGGACGGTGTTTGTACCGCTGTTTCCCCAAAATTTGATTTTTTTTTTCATTTTAAATGAATTTATTTTTGTGTTTTTAAATCATTTTTGTGTGCTGATGTCAAAAATGATTTTTAAAAAATAAAAAAAATATCATTTTGATGTATTTCTAAATGAAAAGCACTATCAAAAGCAATCGCAATCGCCCTCCCAAACAGGCCCTAAAAGTTCTGCAACTAAAAAAATTAATGTAATGAATCTTACGTCACATCTTTTATTTATTTATTTATTTATTTATTATTATTATATATAAGATATTTGATAAATATAGATTATGATGTTGAAAGCATGCACCAAAAAATAGTTGAGGGTGAGAAAATGTAACTCGTCAATAATTATTTAAAAATCCTAAACGAGCTAGAGCTCTTTATATGATTTACAGTTCTTATAAGCATATTAGTATAACAGAAGAAAGTTCTTTTGGATTTTTTTTACCTTAAATTATTTAAAAATAAATATGTAATTTTAATAATTATTATAAACTTTTATTTGAATCCAAACACGCCCTAATTTTTTTTTCAAGTATAGAAGTAATTCGACCATTATCCTCTTCTTTTTATTTTTTATTTTAATTTCTGGAACATGTCGCATAATTTAAAAATCCTTGTCCTGATAAGTAGGGCTGGATTCTTGCATCTGTCCACCGATTAATATTATGATATTAATAAGTCATGCTCAAAACCAAATAATTTAGGACTGCACCTACATCATCGTCCTTTGTGCGTGCCCTCCTCTTCCTTCTGCGTATCCTCCCTCGTTACGTGCTTTATACTTCACTGCTATAACCAAACCAATTTTATTTATTTTTTATTTTAAATTGTTTGTTTTGCGTAAAACATTTTCAATCTATGTTTTTTATTTTACAAAAAAAATAGTAAATAAAAAATAACCTATACTCAATTTTATACTTAGTTTATTTACTGTAAAATTTAGTTGAGAGATTGTTATGACAAGAGTGTTGACTTTAATTTTATGTTTAAGTAGTTTTTTTGTTTAACATACCACGACTTCTTTTTTTCACTTCCAAAATAATATGTTTAGCTTTATACTTATAGGAAATTACTATAAATAGCAAAATATATATTTGTCTTCTCAATAATATTCATATATTACTTCAGAATAATTTTAAAAATTAACTCAAACAAATCTTTACTTGATTCTTGTAGGTCTAGAAATGTGATTCATGTATTGATTATATTTTAGCTCTTAGTCTCTAAAATATATTTTAATCAAGTCATATTTAATGAAATTATCCTTGTGTAATTTATGACTAATGTATTTTAATGTGTGCAACCTGTTAGATTCTGAATATTTTAATCCAAATATAAATTCTAATTAATATAAATAAATAATTTAATTTAATTTATTATTAATTCAACAATTGATTAATTTATATTTGAAAATCAGGTGCATCGTATTTTAACGTGTTATGATCACTCAAATATTAATTAAATCGTCGGTGGTTTGACTTAACTTTTTAATAATCGGTTTCTCATTGTAATTAATATTTTTTCATCAACAATATTCTAATTTTAACATTAAAGCATGAAGTGTATCTGTTATATTAAACCGTGTTTGTTCTATACATAATAGTTATTGTTCATTTGCATAAGATTCAAATCTTATTCTACCTTGTCAAAGAATTTCTCGATCAATACTATTTGAGAACATATAAATCATTCTAATTTACCTCGATGAATTATCTCTTAATCATTTAAATAACTTTATATTTTCATTACTTTAATTAAGATAACATTTGTTTCAAGCATGCTTGATGGGTGCACGATGCCAAATGGTAAAACATGATTTGTTTTCGTTCCGACTTTGTATGCAAAAGCCCCAACTTGGGTGGATAGGGTTGGGTTGGGTTGGATTACCCGGGAGGGAAGAGCATTGATTATTATTATTATTATTGAGGAAAAAGAGTTGGTTGACAAAGTCATGAGAAGGAAGGTGACACTATAGCAAACAAGACGTGCACCTATCACGGAAATGGCGCCTCTTTTGCCGCTATGGATTTCTTCTCTCCAAAAGAAAAAAACCAGTTCATGGAATATTTGAATTGTATTTGTAACCCACCATTCATTAAACTCATTCTTTGTCTTTGGTGTTGGTGTTGACTCTTCATCAACTGAAACGAAAAATCCGAAAAAGTCCTGAACATCATACTACGTGTTCATCATTTTAAGCATAATCTTTGCTTCTTCCTTCGAGTGTTTGTTTTTGTTTTTGTTTCTCTTGTTCTCTTCAATATTGGATCCGATAATTGGGCCGGGGCTTGATAACTTGTAAATAGGAGAGATCCAACCAAAGTGGGTGCGAGAAAGAGCGATTATCAAGGCAAATCTTGGATCTCTTTTTATTGGTCACGTAAAAAGAAGTCATCCATTCCCAGGAATTGTTGAGAAAGAGAGAAATCTATAACACTGGGAAGATAGGAAGTGATTCGATCTTGAAAATGAATGAAAGAAAGGTATGGCTCAAATACTCGTGTCAAGAGCAGAGGTGAATATTATCTTATTCAAACAAAGAAATTGTCATCCTGCAATTTTTGTTCATACCTTAGCGCGAAATCTTTTTACTTTCAGTTTTTTGTTTGTTCAGATATTATTTAGTCTTATGTATTAGGACTCTTATTCAAGAAATAGCTAGATGAAGAGTTGATCGTATTTGCAAAGAATTAAAGATAGAAACGGCAAAGAAAGTCAGCTGAAAATAGAGTTTGAGTTTTTTCCCCCCTTGTTAACAATATGAGCAATAAGCAACCAGCTGTGAAGCTAGATGATGAGCAAATTTCTGAGCTACGAGAAATATTTCGTTCTTTTGATCGAAACAATGATGGAAGCTTAACGCAGCTTGAGTTAGGCTCACTCTTGCGGTCCTTGGGACTAAAACCTAGTCCTGACCAGCTTGAAACCTTAATTCACAAGGCAGACACAAACAGCAACGGTTTAATTGAGTTTTCAGAGTTTGTGGCTCTGGTGGCACCGGAACTGCTTCCGGAGAAGTCACCGTATAGCGAGGAGCAGCTAACGCATCTGTTCAAGATGTTTGATAGAGATGGAAATGGGTTTATTACAGCAGCCGAGTTGGCACATTCTATGGCAAAACTTGGGCACGCTCTTACAGCAGAGGAGTTGACAGGGATGATCAAGGAGGCAGACACTGATGGGGATGGAAGAATAAGTTTCCAGGAGTTTTCCCAGGCAATCACATCAGCTGCTTTTGATAATTCTTGGGTTTGAACCCACCGGAGCTGTTTCTGGTATGTTCTGTTCTGTTTGGCTCATATCGCTCTTAAATGCTAGTAGCTCTTGGCGAAAACTCTTCTGGTTTGTATGGAACGGCTTGGATTGTTGTATTGTTGTTTACAGGTTGAATAATATGATTCTGCTTGAAATGTCCCTTACCTTGTTTTTCAGTGAAATTGAGTCAGGCACCCTGGAAATTATTCTAATTCCACAAGCCAACAGAGTGAATTCGAATTTGCTAAGTGAAAACTCTCAAGAGATAGATTGATTTGTTGATTTTATTTCTGGTAGAATGTATCGTCTCAGTAGGTACAGAGTACACTCTTGACACCCTGTTTCTTTTCTTTTCTTTTCTTTTCTTTCTCCACCGTAGCTCTTCATCTATGTGATTGCTGACACTTTACCATGCAAAAAGGTGGTGCCATTTCTTTGAAGGTGTTGCTTTACAACTGCATTACATTCAGCAACTTGTGTTCTCATAAAATCTGAAACATATATGTAAGACATGGTCAAATTATTTTTATCAATTTGATTGATGAAAATCCTAATTGACAGAAAAGAAGAGTAGTAGGTGTTTTGTGCTTCACATAGAAGCATAGGTGAGATCTTCCCTTTCACATGAATGTTGTGATCGTTGGCTCTTCAAGCATTCACGGGTGCATAATGATCAATTATGTCGCAGAAACCAGTTTTTCTTTCCCATTCTTTTTTGAAGAAATAGATATCCATTTTGAACACAAATAACTCGCAGGTGTCTCGAGTTAGTCGAGTGTATAATGGATTGTGTTTGAAGTGTTCCACAACTTGCCCGCAACACAAACACCAAGTTTTGAGTCTCGAAACATAGAAAAATCAAATTATACATAGAAAGCTATCTGACAAGGTCAGATTCAGAGAGATTGCGCTACTCATTACCTACCAAGTGACTTGTTCAGATTTTGAAGTGATGATTGAGGACAAAATTGCACGCATCAGCAGCTCAAACACTAAATTTAATGGCTGCAAGTAAACAATAGCCTTGGCTGCTAACCAAGCAAAGAACCCTGTAGATGGTAGGGTTGAATTTGATTTTGATATTAGAAGAGAAAAGTCAAAACCAACAAAAACATGTGATATGTTTTTAAAAGAAGAAAAATGTAATTAAAAAGAGAGTGGACATCTTTGATCATATAAGGTAACTTAAAAACTGACCACAGATAGCATGTCAGTGGCATGATGTTTTCAACTCCAACAAGCTGTGAGCTAATTTGCGGAGGATATGATATAGTTGCAGCCAAGAAAACCCTGGAACTAGATCAACTCCATCAAGCTGTGACCTAATTGAACAACATAAAAAGGCAGAGCAGAAATCGGTAGACAGAACAGAGACACTTCAAAATTTAAGGATGCGTAGGCTCAAATTAATGAGGAACTGTAAAAACCAGAAAACCACCTGTTATCATTTGAAAGTTCGGGGAATGTCCAGGGCATGCTCTTTTTTTACTAAAAAAAACGGCAGTATATAGGTGCGAGGGCGGATAAAGTAAAATGAACAAACTTGGTTCAGAAATGGAAATTCTGCCTTGTTACAAGAAACTTGATAGTTGAACCACATTATTTAACTGGACGCGTGTCAACGATACAATGATAGTCAATAGGAACAAGAGATTGCAAGCAAGAAACCTAAGACCACAAAAATATTGTCACCAATATCGATAGCTGCTCTAATATCACAAGCAGAACACTCGTCCAGGTACAGCCAAGAGGCAGATTCAAACATAAATGCTCTCCATAATTTTATGGTTTGTTTCAAAAATATTTTTGAAAAAATAAAAAAATATTATTTTAATATATTTTTAAATAAAAAAATACTTTAAAAAACAATTTCAACCATAATCTCACGCATATGCATGCTCGAGCCTGTTTGGAAGTGCGGTTGCGGTAGCTTTTTAAAGTGTTTTTCGTGCCGAAATACATCAAAATGATATTTTTTTATTTTTTTAAAAATTATTTTTGATATCAGCACATTAAAATGATCTAAAAACACCAAAACATATTCATTTAAAATGAAAAAAAAATTCAAATTTCAGCAAAACGCCGGTTGAAACGGAGAGCCAAACGGGCTCTAAACACGAGTGAAGAGAACAACCGGCGATGTCATAAAACCATGGAGCTTAAGAGCCAGCAGACAATTCTTGTTTTAGATATTAAAACTAATCATCCCAGATGAAATTCAAGCAAGGTTTCAATTAATCAAGTTGGAATTGACCAACTTAAAAATGAAGGCAATCAATTCATTGTTTATCACTGTTTCCACTCCACCATATTAGAGCAAAATCACAAAGCTGTAAGAACCCAATTTTCTATAACACGATCAGAGAGTAATGCAATAACACTTAAACACACTTGTAAGATAGCAATAAGATCGAGAATGATCTCGAAACTGTTCACTTTTTTTGAACGAGGAGAGGGTCTGCGGTGCAGGAGCAGGTTGCTTTCTTTCCAAATCCGGGGCAATACAGATAAAAGTGGATGGATGGTTCTTCGCTACCCAGACCGTACATTCTTACCCATAAGCAGTGGGTTTTAACCACACCAGACTTGTCATTTTTCTCTATAAAGCGTTCGCGTTAAAAAAAAAAAAAAAAAAAAAACCCGACGGTATTGAAGGGTCCTTCAGGGAAAAATGATTAAGGCTGTTCACCAAAGGATTCCCTTTTGGTTTTCTTTTATCACATGGGCGTGATTCACCTGTAATTGTAACATGCAAAACACAAGATACCAGCTGCAAAAAGGACGTGACGTTTTAAATTTGGATTTGAATTGTTTTGAAAAATAGTACCGGGAGAAATGGTAGTTGATTATTCAGTTTCAGAGATTTTTATTGGTGATAGGTTCAGACACTAGTTAATATTATTATGTGCGTCCTTTCACAGGTCATGAGTATCATAGATGACATTGTTTGTGCAGCCTTAGAATTGGCCTAAACATACAAATCAATAAACATTCATCAGAAACAAAAACATCCGTTTTTTCACATCATTATTTCTTGAGTGGATGAGAATGTCAACGAGGCCAAGCTAATGCAAATTCTGAGAGAAAAATGAGGCTCAAAAGCATATACAACAGCCAGAAAAGAGGGCGATTTATTAACCAAACGAGGAAACGAAACATGGGAACAGAGGTTTCAGCTATCAGTTTCCGCATGACTGGTTGTGTCCCCTCAAATCACTCCTCAACCAACTTCTAGTACAGTTGCATCTCAGAATCAAGTCAGACTCCACAACAAACACGAGATAGAAAATACCTGCCACTGTTAGTTTTGTAGAATATATTGCATTATGTCCTTCCGGAAAAACCCCTGATATCCACTTCCCCCGCCGAAGTTGTAGTTTGGTCTTGACATTTCAGGGCCTTGGAGGCTCAAGTGCCTGTACTGTGTAAAAGTTCCAGCAGGTCTTGATGGCCGCATCATCATTGCTATGGATGGAAATGGTTTTGACCACACATTTCTTGCTGAGGTGAAAAGGTGTCTATCAGATTCCTGGTGCCTGGATGTCTGGCCATTACTCGGAGCTTTCAGATGGGAAGTGTTGTTGGTCACCAGCTTTGTAACATTTGTATTTGAGCCAGCACCATTTGTGGGTTTCACAGGTAGGGGACCGCGAATCTGAGCAGAAGGTTTCATTCTGTCCAACCACCTCAGGATCCTGTTACCAAGATGCCGACCAACCTCTATGTCTCTCTGCTGTATATTCAGATGAACTTTCAGAGCAACATCAAAAATAGCACGTGTTCTCCTGTGAAGTTGGGAAAAAGAAAGGAGCATATGAAGTTATTTCAAGGCCCGGAAATAGTTTCAACCAAGAGGCACAAAGAAATACAACATACTGGCAGCATAATGATATAAAACAAATAACATTCATAGTAGCACCAACAAGAAATAGATGCACAAGCTTGTACATAATAGCATGCAAACCAAGCTGGTAAAGAAATGAAAAGCTGAGCGACAGCATAGCCATACTGAATGAACCTTCCAAGCCTTTTAGGCATCTAAATATGTCTCGTTTACATTGACTTTATGCATTCATATCTTTAATAGTCGTCCAAACAGATGTCTGACATCAAACAGGATATAGGGTGTTCATTTTTATCAGTCATCGAGATCTATGTATGATATTAAAAGAAACCCCGGCAAACCTTTATCTCAAAACTATTGCTTAAAATATCAAAATTTTGCAGTGGCAAGGACTTGCAGGGATATCATCTTCTGGGATAACTTTGTGTAGTCAAGTATGTCCAGATTCAAATTAGAAAGAAATCCACTTAGCACGATTTCACTCTTCACAACCTCGAAATAGATACCCATGGTGGAAATAACCATATGCGAGGGAACATGAAACCAGTTTTGGCATGCACACTGTACAGTGCGCATACATGCAAGGAAACAACTCTAGCCAAAGGTGAAGTCATGAAAGAGATACTACCAGTGGACGTTGTCCAACTAATATACAGGAGACTACAAATCTGAGTTACAGAAAGAATGATTAAAATGGAACTCGATGCATCAGATGCATGCTCCTGATCAACATTTTGAGCAAATCCATTTGGCATCCTTATCGATAACATGAAGTAGATGTACTGCTAGTGCATGGATGTCTACATTCAAAACCTCATTTCAAACTATCCCAATTTACTCAAGGAAAATAAATTATATGGTTAAAGGCTTATAATGTGATGGGAAAATTGGATCAAGTCTACACGAGGCAAGCACTCTCTGTCAGACAAAAGATGGACAGGCAGAATCATTAAACAATAGGCACATCTATTTCAATAACGCGTGAATGTCCATTTATAAAATCCCACAAATGAATATATGAATAGATAATTGTTCAGCTAAAAAAATCCCAAATTTATCTAAGAAAAAAGCAATCCACTTACTATTTTTCTATAGAAATGAATCGATCAAATAACTCATTAGACCCTATAGCAAGCAGTTCCATCAAAACAAAATCAGATACATCAAAAGAGCTAATCCGTCAAAGATCATATCAACAAAATAGTAACAACACCTACCTTTGAGCAAACTGACGGATCCTAGGGTACTTGCGGCTGATAAGCCTACGTTGAATCCTTAAAGCCAGTTTATAAGTCCGTTTCAGACCCAAAAAGTACGCAGTTCCCAATGTGATCTCCCACAGCACCATTTCGTGTTTAATTCTCTCTTCAGAAACTTTTAATCTCTCTTTTGTTTACGTATACTGCCTACAAACTGTTTGTTTTATGGTCTCTAAGGATCAAACAAAGGCGGTCTTTATATTTCTTTTCCTGTTAGTGAAAAACGATGGGTTTCGTTTTGAGCAAGTTAAGAAGAAATGGATTCGATTTGGAGACCAGAATTTTCGGTTGCCGTGACGTTGGTGTGTTTTTTTCCATGTATTTTAGCAGCCGCACCGATGGAGCAGAAGTTTATCCCAACCGTTGATGTGATGTTTGATAGGTTATTCAAATTTGGACCATAGATCGGGCCAGCTTCCAGTAAAACTAGTAGATAATTGGGCCAAGCCCACGGTTTCACTCAGATTCGGTATCATTCCACCCTCGGGATTCTCCGATTTCCATACGAGAACCAACTGGGTTGGGTCTCCAAAATTTAACAAAAAAAACTAAAGGAAAAGGAGAATTTCCGGAGCTCTATAAACAGTCGTTTGTCTATACTATGCATGGGTCAGTAACCTTTTAATTAGTAATTGGAGGCAAAGTTGTCAATATCATATTGATATTGGTTTGCGTTTTGTTTTTTCAATTAAAATAGAATAATTTATTTTTAGAGTATTTTAGTATATCATTTTGGAGTTATAATATTTATGTATATAATTAAATATATTAATTCAAAAAAAAGTTGTTCAAGTCTAAATGTAAAATTATTTAGAATGTACAATTTAATCTAAAAAAAGACACAATACAATGATTTTTCTAAATAAAATTATGAATATGTATAATATTACGAGAATATCATCATCGATCTCCCAAAGTCATTACATTCTTAGATTGCTTTGAAATTTTAACATAATACATATATATATATATATATATATATATATATATATATGTTAAGAGATTTCTCGTAAAGTTTCAGAGCAATCAAACGGTCGGATTAAGAGATATAATTGATATTGTAAAACTAGTTGTTATTTTTTTTAAATACTATTTGAGTGAAATGAAACAGACGCAACGAAACCGAAACGTTTTAGCCGGTATTTGGCCGAAAAATACAGGACAAACCAAAATTTAACCGAGGTAAAAACGATGTTGTTTTATCTCATTTTTTTAATTAGTACGGAACGTTTTGGTCATTTCAACCGAAACGGAATGAATAGACAACTATGAGCGGAGGCAATGTGCAATAGGAAGCAGTGTAATTTTTTTATCCTGAGATTAATTTTTTTTAACAGATTATAAATTCATTAAATTGTATAGAATTACATTAGTCATTTTGTTTTTTAATTGTTGAGAAAAAAATATTAATTTGTTTATAGGATAAATAATTATTATGCTTATTTTTAATCTTTAAATAGTATAATTAGTTTGATGAAGTTAAAGACAAATTAGCATAACTCTCTCAACGGTGAATTTTTTAATCATTTTACATTACTTTTACTATAAATTCAAAGATTACTCATAAATATTATTGTAACTGATTACTCAAAGATTACTAAAATATAAATTAAAAAACATGTTATGTGAGCATTATTATATGGGCGGTCTCAGCACCGTTAATGAGTATGTGCGAGGGCACCCCCACATTACTAAAGAAACTAAATGGCATCGGTTGTAGCTCAAGACTCATGTGCACTGTTCATTGGCAATTTCGCCCGCTGCTTCGCGGGTGTACATCCTCTTTTTTTGTTTTTTTTTCTTAAATGAACAGTGTATGCACGAAATTAACCCCCGGTAAAGACAAAAAGCGCCGCCTTTTCCAGGGGCTGGACGGTCATTGACCGGGCCGGTTCGTCCGGCCGGTTTTTTTATTTTTTTAATATTAGAATGAACAGTGCATCGACGATTTAGCCCCTCGAAAAAGACAAAAACCAGGCCTGGGGGTGAGGGGCGTTCCGGTAATTTACCAATTTTTTATTTTTTTTTTCGCTGACAACTGTTGGCGCGTCGCCGGACGCGCCGTCCGTTCCAACGCTCACGCGTTATTCGGGCGGCGCGTGCGGCTTCATACGGCGTCCCAAAAAGCACCACCGGCGTCTAGAATGATTTTCAGGCATGTTCTCTTCCACATGGGGCGGCACGTGTCGCAAGATGATGTCTGGAGACGTGTCAATGGTCGTTTGAATTTTCGCCCCCACTTTCTCTCTCCTACCTGCGCCAGATGACGTCAGCAAAGCTGTTTTTTGTCAAAATTCATTTCAGTCCCTCAACGTGTTTATTTGTTATTATTGCCCTTAATGCTATTATATAGATTTTAATTTCTTTCACTTTCGTCCCTCAATTGAAATTGATTATATATTGGAGTTCCAATTCGGTCCTCATTCTTTTAATTGAGTGGATTGGCCTGGAATTCGGAATTTGTTTGGTATCAAAGTTTTCATTGATTTCAATTTCATCATTCCATGCAAATTTATTATAAATCCTTAATATTTTGGGTATCAAAGTTTGATTTCTTTCAATTTTATCCTTCTATGCAAATTTATTATAGATTTCAGTTTCATTTCGGTCCCAAATCTTTTAATTCCAGGTTTTGTTTTAAATTATTTAATTTCAATATTTTGTTTTGCTTCAGTTTTATTCTTGAAATTAATTATATTATTTAAAGTATGTCAAATTAATTATATATTTGTATATTTATGTCAAATTAAAATATGTTAGACTAATTATATGTTCTAATATTTATTGAATCTTATCGTCTAGGAATATATAGAGAGAGAAAAAAACATGACCTATGATTTTTTGAAGAAAAAAAACTTAATATCAGTATCCTTAAATACATTTAATATAATAATATAATGAATAAATCGGGTAACAAAAAAAATATATGGCTTCGAATTTTAATTTTGTCCTCTTTTTTTCAACTTTATTTGTTCAAAAAAATTAAAATATTTTGGTTCTTGATATTGTTGGGTAAGAGATACAATTCAACAAAAAATTGACACATTTACCTAGATTTCAAATATATGCGAGCCAATTCCTGTTCTTTTTAGACGGCAAATAAGCCATTATAACAAGCAAATTTTTTTTTTCCTAAAAACATATTACAATATTTTTATTTACAGTGTGTCAGATCTTATATTACTAGGGAAAAAAAGCAACTCATAAAAAAAATATGACAAATTTACCTACGTTATCTACAATTAAAATTTTTTCGAGTCACTTCCCGTTTCGATTAAACTGTTCTTTTTAGACGGCAAAGAAATAATTATTGCACGCAAAAAAATTATGTTTATTTTTAAAAACAAATTACAAAATTTTTATTTATAATGCGTCAGATCTAATATTATTGAGGAACAAAAGCAACTCATAGAAAAAATGACAGATTTACCTAGGTTTTCTACAATTAAAAAATATATGAACCACTTCCCATTTCGATTGCTCTGTAAAGTATGTGAGACTACTATTTATTGAATATTATCGCCTTAAAATATATATATATAGAGAAAAAAAAAGGACCTAGGATTTTTTTCTTAAAAAAAAATAATATCAATATTCTTAAATACATTTAATATAATAATATGATTAATAAATCTTACAAAAAAAATTTGCCTTTGAATTTAAATTTAATACTCTTTTGTTTAGGTTTATTTCTTGAAAATAATTTTACAATATTTTAATTTTTCATATTTTAAATCTAATATTACCTGGGAAAAAATAAACAAAAAAAAATATTGCACATTTACTTACGTTATCTGCAATTAAAAAATATGCAAGTCGCTTCCCGTTTCGATTACACTGTTCCTTTTTGGCAGAGAAAAAATATTACCTACGTTATCTACAATTACAAAATATATAAACCACTTTCCATTTTGATTATACAGATTTTATCAAATATAATTTTACTAATTAAATATTAAAATAACAAAACACAATACATGTAAAAACATATTTTTATATGTTCTAATATTTATTGAATATTATCGCATGAGAATATATATAGGGAGAAGAAAACATGACCTAGGATTTTTTTAATAAAAAAATTAATATCTGTATTCTTAAATACATTTTATATAATAATATAATGAATTAATAAGATAACAAAAAAAAAAATTTGTCTTCGAATTTTAATTTTGTACTTAACACAATAATAATAATAATAATAATAATAATAATAATAATAATAATAATAATAATAATAATTTAATTGTTTTTCTTGCTTACTCTTTTGTTAATGTTTTTTTCTCTCCGTATAATTTAATAATTTTTATTGTTTTGACAGTGATGGCAATGATATTTTTTTTTTTAATTTTGTTAAAGTTTCTAGGATATTTTTAGTCTTTCATTAATTATATGTTCTAATATTTATTGGATATTATCTCATAGGAATATATATAGGGAGAAGAAAACATGACCTAGGATTTTTTGAATAAAAAAACATTAATATCATTTTAAAATTAATATTGAAATTTGGTACTCTTTTGTTTAAGTTTATTTCTTAAAAACAAATTTACAATATTTTCATTTTTAATATTTTAAATATAATATTGCCAGGGAAGAAATTAAACTAAAAAAAAAATACAAATTTACTTAGGTTATCTACAATGAAAAAATATACGGGTCACTTTCCATTTTGATTACGTAGATTTTATCAATTATAATTATACTAACTAAATATTAAAATAATAAAATACAATACATATAAAAGCAATAAATTTTCTACATAGATAAAAAAAAGTCGCCGCATCGCGCGGGTATACCGCTCATCAAACACTATATTTTAGGACATTTTTTAGAAAAGCTTAGTGCCTCTACGTAATAGACCAATCATGCCTCTAGTTTCAGTCCACCACCATTTTTTATTTTATTTTCTTTCTCTCTCTTCTCGTCAAATTCATCATTAATTTATTTAAAAATTCATATTAACCCCTTCGTATTTTTATCTAATTTTATTCAATCGATTTTCTTCATTTTTATTTTAATTATCATTTAATTAGATAAAAATCTAATTAAAAAACATAAACATGTGTATAATCTACTTTACAACATCAAAAATCTTATCATAAAATTTGTATTAGCTACCTATTTTAAAGCTAAAACCCTGTTTATCTAAATTATCGTTTTTAATTTTTAGATCGAAAATATATATATATAAATATATATAAACATGTTTTTAAACCTAAAAAACAGAAGCACGAGCTTAGAAAAACAGAGCCTATATGTATTGGGATGTTTGTGTGGAGGAATGTGTGATGAGTTTGTACAAAACTAAAATGGAAAATAAATGTCTGTTATTGTGTTGGGATTTTGTACATTTCAAGTCGGAATGTTCATGAATAAGGTTGGGCCCGTTCTAGTCCATATCCATCCAAGGCCCCAACGATTTGGGCTTCTGCTTGAAGTTTCGACTCAAGTCCAGCGTTATGTGAAGTCTTACTCGGATTTTTCTCAAAAAAAAAAATACAAAAAATATACATTTGGATTTTGTCAATCCAGAAAAGGATGATAGTTGATTCGTTCGTTCACGTTGTGGGGTTCTTTGAAATTGACAGAGATAGCTGTCAAACTTGACATGTTTTTATATTTAATTTATTGAGAATCGAAAAGAAAAAAATTAAATGTTAGAATTTGTTTTTTTATTCGTGTATCAATTATTTCAGTTCTATTTCAATTACTATAATCATAATTAAAATGATATTTTACAGTGCAAATGTCTTTATAGATCTTGTCAATTTAAAAAATAAAGAATTGAGATAAAAGAAAAAAATAAATATTCTTATTTTTATAGTGGATTATATCTCTATTTATATAAATAGAAAAATAATTATCTTAGTTGTTATCTTTTTAATAATTTATCTAAATATATGTATCAGGTTTATCTTTTATGTGCAGATTAAGCACAACACAATAACAGACATTTATTTTCCATTTTAGTTTTCACAAAGCATGCGATGCATATTTGTTACCCTTGACAAATAAACAAGCAAGGTCGCATTGATAAAAAAAAATAAAAATTGCTCCTTCTCTAAACTATTTGAATGGAAATTCCGAGGCAACATTCAAAATTTTTATTTTTGAGATATGAGTTTGATATGAAAATGATTTAAATACTTTTCAACAAAAATAAATCAATGTTGACATTTAAATTTATCCAATAACTGATATTTTTATGCGTTGAAATAGATTTAAAAAATGGATAAAATTAAAATAAAATAATAGGTTGTAAGAAAATTGCTAATATTATATATATAAAAGTTACAATTTAATTAAAAAACAACGTAAAAAATATTTGGTAAAATAATAACTAGAATATATTCTTAATTAGTTAAAGAGCTGAATAAATTAATATATCTATGATGTTTTAAAAATCAATTTAGAACCAATAGAATAAATAAAAATTGGTCATATCATGTGTCTGACCTTAATAGAATAGTCGAGATGCATTGAGATTTTTTTAAAAGAAAATCTTTAGTTTTTTTTATTTATAAAGTGAGTGATAAATCATTTATAATGGCGAACGACATGTCAAGTTGATGCCTAGAATCTAGTGGTTAGAAAATTGAGGCGTGATCTTAAAATTTTATTTTATTTTTATCTATTTTAATCTAAAAACATTTTTAAAACACCATAAAACTATATAAATTACTCAACAACCCCAAAATATAATAATATATTAGGTATTATCATGAAAAAGAAGAAACTCAATTAAACAAGTGTCGTTATGTTATTTTTGTTTGATACTGCATTTCAAATATGTTTTTAATAAAAAATAAAAATATTTTGTTAAATAATATAAAAAATTATTGTTTAAAAAATAAAAAATATATTATTTTTAAATTAAAATCATTTAAAAAAATAACATTAGCTATTACCCCCAGACAGAGAATCCACAAATAAACCCAGTCCCCACTGAATGCATTCTTTACCCAGAAAGCAAGACTACCTGACCCCAGTAAATTATTCATTTTTTCCAATTACAAAAACGTAAAAGGACAATTCCATACCCTCCCTCGACCCTACTTGCCATTATAAAGATAAAAATAAATAAAAAATTGAATCCACGTCTCAATCTTAACTTTTTGATGGCATAAAAGAAAGGGAAATTATCTTCTAGTATCGAAGATTAACGGGCAAGTAAACACCAACTCTCCTATTAAAAAACTATAGATGAGTGTAACAGTTACACCTCGCTAAACGATCAATCAAACTAAAGCAGCCCTTCTCTCTCTCTCTCTCCGTCCCTGGGCAATGCAACGGCAATCTCTTGGCTCACCAGTAACCAAGCTCCACGCTAATGGAGGAGCCGACACTCTGTCGTCAAGCGATATTAAACTGGTTTACAAAGACCTACCTTCTAGTTCACTCACACCGGACGATGACGACTTAGATCACAAATCAATAAAACCACGCCGGTTCTCATCCTCTTCCACTTCTCCATTATCATCAGTACTCTCATCTCCGCCTCCAACACCAGAGAAGCTCATCCACCTTATTCCTTTCCTCACCCTCTTTTGTTTCCTTGTCCTCTTCCTTGTCTCCCATAATCCTTCTCAATCAGGTACCGATAAATCAAAATCAGCAGCTCTCTTATTTTTTCTTGATTAATTACCGTTTTTTCTTGGCCTGTTTGTCGCAGATTTGGCGCAGTTTAATGGATTCAAGCGAGTCTCTAACCATATAGGTATAATGCAGTTTGAATTAATTTATTCTCTTTTTTTACCGTTCCCCTTTACTTTATTTTTACTTTTATTTTCGGAGTTGTGATCGTAGAAGAAGCAATTGAGAGTGTTGATGACGTCAGTGGACTAAGCTCGGTCAGAAGAGGAAATCTACTGGCGATTCGAAGTTTCAGGAACTTGCAAGAGATTGCTGCCGACAAGCGCGCCTCCCTTAAAGTTCGCTCCCACCGAAAATTCGCCCATTTTTAAGCCGCATTTCCTGCCTCTTTCCTTCTCCCCATCTCTGCTGTCCGTCTCTTCCAAGGTCCAGGCCTTCGCTGTCTCTCAGCGCGGCATGCGCGTGCGACGTCTACTTGCACGTGCGTTATATATTTGTTTCTTCTTTTTGAGTATTTTCGCACGTGTGCATTCAATTCAATTTACCCTGTAAATTTCTTTTTTTAAAAAAAAACAATGATATTTTATTTACATACGGCAAGAGAGCCTCTATCTGTGGCGCTTGTTGATTGTTTCTATGGAGGCTCACAGAACAGCGAGAGATTTTTTACAGAGAATTATAGAGAACATGAAGATACTGGGAGGAGGGGCATGATTGTGATTGCGATGTTGGATTAGGAAAGGCGTACGTTAGTTTTGTAGGGATGAAATATGTTAGAGTGCGCTTAAAGAGTGTGTGATTGGAGTCCAGCTGGAGAAGAGGACCGTTATAGCAGTAAATATTTGACTCGTGTTGGGATTAGGGTGCCAGCTGTGAAGTAGGGTAGTGTGTGAGTGTGATTGGAGTCCAGCTGGAGAAGAGGACCGTTATAGCAGTAAATATTTGCCTCGTGTTGGGATTAGGGTGCCAGCTGTGAAGTATGGTAGTGTGTGAGATAGTATCAGATGCTCATCAGCCGCGGTGCCCATGACTGTTTTGATAACCTCACCCCCAATTTCATGGTTGTTTCATGATGCCATCCATGGTCAGCTTACTTTATCAGCTTTCACATGCGTGTTTGAGCGCTGTTTTTTTAAAATAAATAAATAAATAAATTCTTTAAATTAATTTTAAAAAAAATATCATTAGATTATTTTGATGCATGTTAAAAATAATATTTTAGTATATTTTTAAATAAAAAATATTTAAAAAATAATACTTATTACACTAATATACTTCTCTTAAATGCTTAGATGAATATCTTTAAAAAAAGTCAATCACACATCATATCTGTATTGGTATCTCTATATTACTGCGAGTTGCATCTGGTCGGATCTAAAAATGGAATCTCAGATGTTAATTGATAACAAATCATGCGAAAAAGGAATCTCGATGTTAACTTGATACGCACAAAGCTTTTACTTTGAATAGTATCTTTTCTCTTTGGGAACGAGAGATGTATTATTTTCAAGATTTTTATAAAATATATTTATTTTTTAGAATATTAAATTAATTATTTGTTTTATAAAATAAAATACAATTATTTAAATGTATTCTTAAGCAAAAAGTATACGATACTAAACAAATGTTCAGGGAGTTGATAATAATTGTTTTTTAGAATATCTTTTGTTTGTAAATATCAATTAATATTTTTTTAATAAAAAAATATTCTTAATATGAATATCAACAGGATTTAAAAATATAAAAAAATCAAATCATTTTTTTTAGAAACGTTGTTTCAAACTTGTTTTCAAATTACTATTTCTGTATAATTATTTTTTTGTGTTTTTTTTACAGGAAACTTGAATATATTCCACTAGAAGGTTAGTGTCATGTCAAGCAATAAAGTTGTAATATAACGGTATATACTGGATTGGAAATGCTGGAGGAGTGCTCTTAATTTGAAATATGGAGCTTATATTAATTTTTTATTGGGATTTATCATGAGAGGGTTGAGAATAGTCATTTGGTGTCTGTTTTAAATTGTGTTTTAATGGTGTTTTTTTTTTAAATAATTATATTTTTATTTTTAATATTTTTATATCATTTTAATGTACTGATATCAATAAATATTTTTAAAAAATAAAAAAATATTATAATATTTTACTGAATAAAAATTAATTTAAAAAATAATATCAATCATATTTGTTGTTTTTTAAAAGTAGGCCCTTGTTCGAAAATCACACCAGCCGACCCATGTTATTGAGA
This sequence comes from Salix brachista, assembly GCA_009078335.1. NCBI lineage: Eukaryota > Viridiplantae > Streptophyta > Magnoliopsida > Malpighiales > Salicaceae > Salix > Salix brachista. The sequence continues at coordinate 7,793,748 of CM018574.1, read as the reverse complement.
GAGATATAAAATTAAATAAAAAATAAAAAAAAAATATTTTTTAATTAAAAAACAATTTAAAAAATAACATCAACAATATTTTCCAAAGAAAAAACAGGCTCTTGTTCGAAAATCACACCGGCCAGCCCATATTATTGAGAGACATGTGAGATTATTAATGTCGATTTCATTGCAATCATTGTACTCTCGTAGAAAAATGAGACCTTAATTGTCGCGCCACGTTTTCTGTTTTCCCGGTAAAGAAAGTTGTTCTCTTTTTAGACATTCAGGCCGGTGAGGCAATGGATGGATAATCCGACATAGATGATGGCGCATGATGGCGATTCTGATCACCGGGTGCCTTTTGACGACAGATGTCAACATAATATTTCTTGAAAAGAAAGGGGTGGATGATAGGCGATCAACGGCATCGCTTTTCGCTTCTTCTGGGTCCCAGTTCAGGGCATCTCTATGATACGATAGCTCACGTATTCGGTTTGCAGATTACAAATTCATCAACCTATGTAACCTTTTAAGATTACAAATGTAATTGTGGCAACATTTATTTTTTTTCAATTACAAAAAATAATAATTGTTTGATTAAGAAAATAGGTTATGTCTTTTACGCCAAGTTTTATATATATATTTGTGCTTTGTATTTTAATTTTATAAAAGATAAAACAATTTGTTTTATTAGCATGGGCCTTTTTTTTTATTTTCTACTCGAGAACCTTTTTTCTTTCTGCAAATTCTCGAAACCTAAATTGATCACAACCCTACAAATCTTCTTCACATATAAAATTAGAGAAAATCCTGTCTAGAATATTAGAAAAAGAAGCTAGAGATCAATGGCGGCTGCTTCACATGAAAGAGGTAAAAATAATTTTTTATTTTTGCATATTCGGTCTATATGTTTTCATCTTGATTTTAAAAATAGTTAGTATTGAAAAGAGGAGATCAGTGAATATATATTTTTTTTTCTTTTAAAAAACGCCAAGAAAATAAATCTTTGATGTTTTAACTAATATCCTTTATTATTTTTAAATTATGCAGTTGAATTTTAGGATATAGCTGTGTTGATCCACTGAATAAATAAACAGCTTGATTGACAGCGATGTATTTCTATTATTGGCATCATTATCTCAAGGAACAGAGAAGATGAGGGACCTTCTCTGGAGTGGTTCCTGTTGATTGGGCTCTACAGCCACGATCGGGAGCCTGGCGACAAGGTCTCGTGAACGTTTAACAGGCTGTTTTATCTGGTGGGGCCCAGCTCGTGACTGCAACTACCAAAATAGGAGCCTTCGTCCACCGGACCCAACTTCAAAAACCCTAGCAGGAATCTTGATACTTTCCATCCTTCTTCTATGCTATTTTTGTCACATTGGACCTTAGACTATGGAATTCTAAATTCAAATTCTTAATCAATTGCTCTAAATCTTTGCGGCAATTTACTTCTTTTCTCCTGTTTTACAATTAATCTGCAAAATTAACTGCTGATTTAGATGGTATAGCATGCTAAAGAGTGGCCCTTTCATAAATTTCTAGTAAAAAAAATCAAATCAGGAATTATTAAAATAAGATTTATATGACATCAAGAGTTGGTTTGTTTTTTGAAAAATATTTTTCAAATAAAAACATTTTCCTATAAAATGAGTTATTTGTAACTATTTGATGTTTTAAGCTTTTTCTATAATATAAAATATTTCTTATTTATGTTTTTTGCATTTAGTAGTAAGAAAGGAAAAATCACAATACTTTTTTTACATTAATAATATTAATGATAATTATTTGTGGTGAGGTGAATTACCATCTCACCCTCATTGACTATCCTCCCAAAATCCAAATGTCTCTTGAGGGTAGTACACAATAGTCAAACCAGCCTATTTTATGTGCCACGTGTTCTGTTTCTTTTTTTTTTTTCTTTTTTTTTTTTGGATTCGAGGAAACCCCACTCCCCAGAAAACTCACTTTATGGGCCCAGGTGAGCGAGTAAAACCCCGGCTGTCCCAGGCTCTTACAGGAAAGTGTACGCGTCCCGACTCGAACCTTGCTCTTGAAACATCAAGAGCAAGGCCGTTGCCGCCAAGCTACCCCTCCTGAGGACCACGTGTTTTGTTTCGATCTTGACGTGGATTACTATTAGCTCACGAGTCCATTAATTACGGTAACCACCAGCGTCTTTTTACCTTCACCCATAAAACAGGTGGTCCAAGTGTGACGACCCCGGAAAAATAATAGTCTTACTATTATGACGTTTTTATTAATTAAATGTATTATAAATAATAATGGGTATAGTTATTATAAAATAATTTAGAAAATAAAACTATATAATAACTTGCGTTTTATCTTTTCAGAAAATCAAAACTCACTTTAATCAAGACTCACGTGAAATGTAGTAGTTATTAATTGAATTTTTTTCTGGAGAGTAAACAACTTTTATAGTTTGGTTTTAAAATGTTTCGATGTATACGAAAACCAATTGATTTTTATCAAGAATTTGAATACGTGGATTTTTTTTAAAAAAAATAACTTGATTGTTATACGAATTAATTTATTTACTTAGTAAATAGTTCTGTGAATATAATTACATTTAATAATTTAAAATCCTCTATTTAATTAAACTTAATAATATTTCTTTGCTTGAAATAAAAATGTCTTAACCTTTTCTAATAAGATCTTGTAATGTTATAATATTTGCATCATAATTGCCATATGTTTAAAAGAATTATTTTTGGTAATTAATTATTGAAATAGATATTTTATAAATAAAACAACATGGTTCTAGTTTTGGGTGATTTTGGAGGGAATTTCAGAGTTTTTAAGCTAGTAATATATTTAATCTTTGATTAAACTAAAAATTAAAAACAAGCTCATGTATTGTATTGACGTTTGTTTTTCAAAGTGTTTTTTATTTAAAAATATAATAATAATAATAAAAATTTAAGTATATTCATTATTATTATCATGAAACATGAAACATTTATGAAGTATATTCATTGATAGATCCAAACCTAACAAAAAAAAGTCCAAATAACAGGGTTAGTAATTGTTATTACTGTTAAGTATGGTCAAAATCAAATCAGATCATTTTCATGTTCAAAATCAAATCAGAGGGTTTAGAGGTTGCTTCAATTATTACTATTACCATTATGTTATTTTTTAAATTTCTTTTTTTTCTTGTTAGGTTTGTGATATATATTTCGTTCAAGTTTTATTAGTCAGATGGTTTTACTTAAATATTTAAATAGTTTCCAAAGCTATTGGAAAAAATATTAATTTATACAATTTAAATGTAAGTTTAGGGCCGGTGAATCCTTGATTTCTACATTTTCGTTATACACTGCGTCAAAAAAGCCAAATAACAAGGAACTCGAAACAAAAATAGGAATTTGTGAATTTTAGAGTTTGTGAATTTCTGATTTCTTCATTTTTGCTATAAGCTTCGTCAAATAAGCCATGTACCAAGGAACTCAAACACAGAAACAACAAAAAATTAGCATAACTTGGTATATTCTTGTTCCAGGGAGGTAGAGTCAAGCCTTTACATGCAATCTTACCCACCTAATTGGAGCAACATGTCCTACATTCACTGCTTTTCCGTACTGGAAGAAGTAAGAACTCCGGCGGGTAATCAAGTGGTAGTAAAATACGAGTTCAAATTAAAAAAAAGATTACATTTATAAATCAAAGAATCAAACCTTCAGCGGGTGGAGGTTTGGAAAGCTGCTGCTCACTTGCCGCAGATGCTTTTGGGGACTCGGAGAGGTGGACCTGAGCATAGTCATCCACCATTTTCCTCTTCTGTTCCTCTTCGGACATTCCTACCTTTTCTTTAGCCATCTGACCAACATCCCCAGCTGCCTTTGCAACCTTACTGAAAGCGCCTGTCACCCAAGCAGCCCCAGTAAACACGTACCTGTTACTCATTATGGCAGATCCTGCACTGCTCACTTTCTGCTCAGCAGCTGCAAATGCCGATTTAGTTTTCTCAGAAACCTGAAATTTCTGGTCCACTTCCCGAACTTTGTCACCAACAACGGTGGTGCTAGCACTAATCTTCTCAGTGAGACCTATCTTCTTGTCTAGAGAAGCAACTTTAGCCGACGCTGTTGAAGTCAGCTGGTGCTTTTCATCAAAACTCTTCGCTTTGTTGATCGCGTCTTTACCCAAGATAAAGCCCTTAGCAAGCATGCCAGTAACGACATCTTCTGCCTTACGAAGAGCTGATTCATCACTCGGAGCTTTATTCTCTGCTGCCTGTACATAGTAGATATAACCAGTTCAGTAAATTGACAGGGTTTATCAACTGAAAGAGGTTCAACGCAGCATTCTTACAGAGAGTGCTGCTAAAGCAGCAGGTGGCAGCTGGTAATCTGGATCCAAAGTTACGGTGACAGGAAGGTCAACTATTGTTGCTCCCTGACCAAAAAAAAAACAAAAAGTTTATATTGAAACTAATATGCCGCTAACGAAAAGGGGATTGAATTTAGAAAAACATGTCCACTTTGAAAATGGTTCAATTTACTATTCCAACAAATAATGATTGTAAAATACCCCTCTAGAGATTGTATTATCTGCCTTCCTCTTATGGTTTGCACATGTCAGACCACAAATTTGAATAACTCCATGAACATGGTCAGACAGACTCCAAAATGTGATGGGTATCAATCTATCAAAGTAATGTCTCGGATGAACATAAGGGAACTGCTGCCCTAGAACCCAAATCAGGTCCTCCAAGCAGACCAATTTAGAACTTTCAGAACAGTAAGTGCAATTTCAGATAAAAAAAATTCAACGAGAAGATTGATGATTACACAAGAATGCAACCATAATTTCAAACAAAAAAAGTAATCCCAGCCAATATAGGATCACATATCCCCTGCTTGTAATTTTTTAGTTAACATAAAGCCAACGTGAGTTCCATAATCTTAAGACTTTTGAAGTTGTGATTGATATTTCTTCCGAGGGGAACTTTTATAGATCTCAGACCAAACCGAACCCAACAAAGCTTCATTTCTAATTTCACCCATTATGACCAGAGGTCTTCTAGGACAAGTGCTTCGTGCAAACTTAGGCGTCAAGGAACATTACTGATGCAAATTATCCAAATATCAGACCAGTGCAAAAAGACTTTGATAACTTCATATCAATGCCTCACCTTCAAGTGCTGATCTTAGAGATAAAAGGGTATAAGAATCTACAGCTGAGAAAACTGTAGATTGCAAGTTCAAAGAGACTTCATCTCTACAAGGGTGGGAGACTCGCTTTAACAATACATTCACCCGCCCTTTATTTTCTCTTTATGTGACGTTGATTGTTCTATTGCCGGCAAACTTGAAAATATCCAGAGGTAGGGAAATAAATGAAGAATTTCAAGTACAATTTGATTAAATTAAATGGAGAAGGGTGGGTATAAGAGTACATATAAAACTTAATTTTGACTATGAATTTTTTTCACCCAGAGATTTAAGAAGAAAGCTAACCAAGGAGACAACAACTTTCCCACAGAGATTTAGTAATTTTTTTTAATAAATTTCTTTTTTGTATCAAAACAATATGAGAGACCTTTGGATCACAAATATCAAACTCAAAAGGCCGATGATTTTCAAAGGAATACAGTTTGGCAATGATCAAAGGATGGTTATTAATGACAATTTGAACATACAAAATCCTAAACTTCAGAAGCACATATTTTCAGTAAAGAGATGATGCAGTATCTTGATATTTTCCTTCTAGGAAATAAAATAACATCAATTAAATCCATGGGTCATACATAATCAATGCACATATATGGAAATGACTGCACATTAATCTAGTGGCAATGCATGTAATTAAATATAATTACCGAAAGAAGAACAGCAGTGTCTGCTCCTTGAGAATCTTTGAAGGTTACATATGCAATCTGAGATTGCTCATTCTCACTACAAAAGCATAAGAAATGCTTGGTAATCAAAACAACAAAGAAGAAAGGAAAAAAGGGGGGGCATATAGAAATGAACAACAGATTACCTTTTCATTTCAGCATATTCAATATCACCAGAAAACGAAAAGAATTCCTTGAGGTCTTGCTCAGAAGCTCCTAAAGAAACGTTACTAACTTTCACTGTTTTTACCTTGAAAAAAGAAAAAAATAATGAAAAAATGAAAAGCTTAGAGCCCTGTGGAACCATAAGGATACAACAAGGATGCCAAGTACAAATATAACCTAAAAATCTCATGCCTGAATAATAGCATGACCATGGAAAATTACCAAAAAGCAATGGCCTACAAGGTTCACATGAAATCCTAAGAACAACAGCATCTGATTTGTAAAGAGGACATGACTCATGGTGTCAAATGCCCCCTAATAAAAAACATAATAAGCTTTGCTGCTCCGTCACCAGGTCTAAGAATGAGAAGAACTTTCTATAATTAAACCCAAAAACAATCAATAACCCATAAAAAAAAGAAGCAAAGGGATGGAAAAGAAAAAACGAAAATTCAAGGGTCATGCAAAAGAATCCCAGACAAAAAAAGTGCACCAAAAGGCACGAAGAACATCAAACTGCCAGAAAATCCAAATTTAGTCAGGTAAAACAAATGTGGTGCCAATCAGGAGGACCTCTTGTTCTTCTTGTATGCTTGACATATGATATACATTCACACCCACACAGCCTCATACAAGGGTCTAGTTTTTTTATTCTGGTGTATGATAACTCAATGGTCCAGCAGCCCCAGCTACAGCTTAGAACGCTCAAATGAAGATAGAGAAATTATATTTCACATATTCTTAAGCCTAACTTGCAAAATCTCCTTGCAAAAGTTTAAGTGACCATTATATATATATGAATAGACACGGCATCAGAAAAATTAATAACTATATTCCAATAAAATATGAACTCTAAGGAAACCACCTGGTATGACAGTAACAAGTGAGTCCTTGTTCAGTCTAAAATATTTCATTTCCATGTTCTTGTGCAAACCAAGAATATTGGAAAACTCACAATTCTCACGATTGAAGCTTCGATTATGAGAAACTGATAGGTTAACAGTCCTTCTTAGACTCCAAATGTGTAACAAAAAATTGAATAAACTTAGGATCACTCCAATCTAGTAGCACAAGCCAAGCCACGCCCAAACAATCATTATCAAGCGCATTGAGGGACAACTTCTCATATTACCATCATCAGGACATCGGAAGATTTATCCACCTCTAATACACTCATCCTTGCTGAACAAAGATGTGCTCAATAAAAAATATTTTCAAGCAAATCATGTTTATATCAATCCAAATCAAATATAATATTAAAAAAAAAACATAAGCAAAAGCAAACACAAAACCAGGGAAACATAGTATACAGATTGTAAATGAAAAAGAAATAGGTTTATCATGCATGTGCATATTGAACATAGCAAACGAAGAAAGCTTAAGATTGCACAAAAGCATGAACTATCAAACTCAAACAGATCTGTGCAAGCTAATCAATTCAGAGAGATCAAATTTGCTAATTAAAAAAAAAAACTCACAAAAATCAAGAAGAAATAAATGAATGGTAATATTACTAACCGACATGGCGAGGTGCATTGGAAAGTGTGATGAAGGATTGCAGTTGTTAAGAGAAAACGATAGAAGAGAGCGTTTGATAAAGAGAAAAGGGAGGGATTATATAGGGAGGAGGTATGAGGGGCACAGGTGTGGGGGGGCAGACACCGGCAGTCGCGGCACGTGCAAGTGAGAGACTTCCGATATTGAAGAGAGAGAGATTAATGAAAGGGAGAGAGATACTATGGCCCGTGTTTACTTTTGAAATTTTACCTTTTGACAACAAATCAGAAATGACCGTGGAAGTGGGGTAATGTGTTTTTGTTTTACAAAATAAATAGCTAATGTATCATTGAAAACTATAAAATGTTGGAAATGGGGTAAAGTGCCAAAAATCTAAATACTGTTTTTATTCTCACGACGTCGCTTTCATTAATGATTTAGCGTGTCAAATATTAGGTTTTGCTCTCTGTCTTGGTTGTAGAGTCTTTTCTTGTATATTTTTCTCTCTTTTTTATTTTGAAATAATTCATAGTTTAAAATATCTTTTAATTTATTTTCAAAAAAAAATCCTGTCAGATATGGCTTTTTTTTATTGTTAATTTTTTTTAATATTTTTTATAAAATCATTTTTTCAATATTATCCCTAAATATCTCATTGCTATTTTTTTAAAATAAATAAATAATCCTTGTAATTCAAATTTTATTTTGATTTTTTTTTTTTATCTTTATGACGTAGTTCTTATTCTTTTAATTGTTATGTTTTTTCCAACCATTCTCTTAATGAAACTATGTTTTCAATTACATCTATTGTTATTTTTATATTATTTCTTAATTGATTTTTTGATCAATTGGATCACAAAATATTAGAGTTAATTTTATTCTATATCACATTTAGTTATTACTAGCGATATGCCCGCGCGTTGTGCCGGGGCTTTTTTATCTATGTAGAAAATTGATTGCTTTTATATGTATTGTATTTGTTATTTTAATATTTAATTAGTAAAATTATAATTGATAAAATCTGTATAATCAAAATGGAAAGTGGTTCGTATATTTTGTAATTGCAGATAACGCAGGAATTTTTTTTTTTGAGTTGCTTTTTTATCTCAGTAATATTAGATTTGACACATTATAAGTTTTTTTTTCCACAAATAAACTTATATTTTTTGCGTGCTATAATTAATTATTTTAATGTTCAATCACTAAAATTGCAATAGATCAAATATGTTAGAAATGAGTTTTTTGCGTTGTATATGTAGTATGCTTGCCCGCGCATTGCGTTAGGGTTTTTTAAATGTAGAAAACTAATTGATTTTTTACATGCTGTAATTAGTTGTTTAAATATTTAATTAGTAACATTATAATAGATAAAATATGTAACAAATTAAATTTTTCCCCGCCTAAAAGGAATAGTGTAATCGAAATGGGAAGTGGTTCTTATATTTTTTAATTGTAGATAACCTAGGTAAATTTGTTCAAAAAAAATTTAATTTTCCCCCCCAGTAACATTACATCTGACACATGAAAAATACAAATATTGTAAATTTCTGAAAAAACAAACTTAATTTTTTTTGCGTGCTATAATGACTTATGTGCCGTATAAAAGGAACAGTGTAATTGAAACAGAAAGTGACTCGTATATTTTTTAATTGTATATAACCTAGGTAAATTTGTTTATTTTTTTTAGTTGTTTTTCCCCCCAGTAATATTACATCTGACACATTAAAAATGAAAATATTGCAATTTCTGAAGAAATAAACTTAATTTTTTTTCGTGCTATAATGACTTATTTGCCGTATAAAAGGAATAGTGAAATCGAAACGGGAAGTGATTCGTATATTTTTTAATTGTAGATAACCTAGGTAAGTTCGAAAACTTTTTTTTTAGTTGTTTTTTCCCCCAGTAATATTACATCTGACACATTAAAAATAAAAATATTGCAAATTTCTGAAGAAATAAACTTAATTTTTTTGCGTGCTATAATGACTTATTTGCCGTATAAAAGGAATAGTGAAATCGAAACGGGAAGTGATTCGTATATTTTTTAATTATAGATAACCTAGGTAAATTTGTCAATTTTTTTTTTAGTTGTTTTTTTCCCCAGTAATATTACATATGACACATTAAAAATATAAATATTGTAAATTTCTGAAGAAATAAACATAATTTTTTTGCGTGCTATAATGACTTAGTTGCCGTATAAAGAACAGTGTAATCGAAATGGGAAGTGACCCGCATATTTTTTAATTGTAGATAACCTAAGTAAATTTGAAATTTTATTTTTGAGTTGTTTCTTTTTCTCAGTCATATTAGATTTCAAATATTAAAAATGAAAATATTGTAAATATTTTTTTAAGAAATAAACTTAAACAAAAGAGTATCAAATTTAAATTCAAAGCCAATTTTTTTTTATATAAGATTTATTAATCATATTATTATATTAAATGTATTTAAGAATATTGATATTATTTTTCAAAAAAAAATTCTAGGTCATTTTTCTCTCTCTCTATATATTTTTAGGCGATAATATTCAATAAATATTAAAACATATAATTAGTCTCATATACTTTATAGAGTAATCAAAATGGGAAGTGGTTCGTATACTTTTTAATTGTAGATAACCTAGGTAAATTTGTTAATATTTATTTTTATGAGTTGCTCTTGCTCTTAAGTAATATTCGATCTGACACATTAAAATAAAAATATTGTAATTTGTTTTTCAAAATAAACTTAATTTTTTTGTGTTTTATAATTATTTATTTGCCGTCTAAAAAGAACAGCCTAATTGAAACGGGAAGTGACTCGTATATTTTTTAATTGTAGATAATGTAGGTAAATTTGTCTACCTTTTGTTTTTTTGAGATGTATTTTTTTTCCAGCAATATTAGATCTACAATCTTAAAAATTAAAGCATTGAATTTTTTTGTAAGGAAATAAACTTAAACAAAAGAGCACAAAATTAAATTTTGAAGCCAATATTTTTTCTTTATAAAATTTATCCATCATATTATTATATTAAATGTATTTAAGAATACTGATATGTTTCTCTCTCTATATATTTTTAGGCGATAATATTCAATAAATATTCAAACATATAATTAGTTTCACATACTTGAATTTGACATAAATATAAAAATATATAATTCATTTGACATCCTTTGAATAATATATTTAATTTAAAGGACAATCTTAGGTCATTTTTTTCTCTCTCTATATATTCTTAGGCGATAATATTCAATAAATATTAAAAAATATAATTGGTTTAACATATTTTAATTTGACATAAATATACCAATATATAATTAAAAAATCAAAACACTGCAATTTTTTTTAAGAAATAAACTTAAACAAAAGAGAACAAAATTTAATTTTGAAGCCAATTTGTTTTTTTATTTTATAAGATTCATTCATCATATTATTATATTAAATGTATTTAAGAATACTAATATGAATTTTTGTCCTTCAAAAAATCCTAGGTCATTTTTCCTCTCCCTCTATATATTTTTAGGCGATAATATTCAATAAATATTGAAACATATAATTAGTTTCACATACTTTAATTTGACATAAATATACAAATATATAATTAATTTGACATACTTTCAATAATATATTTAATTTAAAGGACAATCTTAGGTTATTTTTTTCTCTCTATATAAATTCTTAGGCGATAATATTCAATAAATATTAAAACATAATTGGTTTCACATATTTTAATTTGACATAAATATACAAATATATAATCAATTTGACATATTTTAAATAATATATTTCTTATTTATTAAAATTATTATTATTATTATTATTATTATTATTATTATTATTATTATTATTATTATTATTATTATTATTATTATTATTATTATTGTGTTAAACACACTTATATATACATGGACAAAAGTAGGGGTTATTTTAGAAATTTTAAAAAATCAAATTATAACGGCTGAAATGAAAATCAAATATAAAGGGATTAAAATCAAAAATTAAAAGTTTAAGGGCTGAAATGAAAATCATATTTATTAACATTTTCAATTAAAGGACAAATTTGCAAACATGGAAACTTCTGTACCGAATAAATTCATGCTTTTCAATCCAATCCGGAAATTAAAAGAAGGATGACCGAATTGAAAAATGGACATTGATTCAATCCCATTCGGAGGACTCAATCGAACTAAATCAAAACTTATATATATGAAATCAGGACCAGAAATGAAATTGAAAAGTCAGGGACTGAAGTGAAATGTATGTAAATAAGGGGGACTCTCCTGCACTTGTACGTGCAGGAGAGAGAGAAATGTGGCCAGCCACTTTAACCGCCCGCCGCCACGTCCACGGCCGGTTTTGGGTAAAACACGCCGCGTGTAGAGGAAGAACACACGGAGGCGAACCGGAATAGACGCCGGTTGGACATTTCCGGCCACCATATAAGCCTGCACGCGCCACCTGCAAGGGGCGTGAGGCGGAATACTGTCGATCGCGTGAACCGCACGCGCCGACAGTATTTCGGAAAATCAATAAATAATAATGGTCAATTACCGTTATAGCCATGTTCTTAATTAATCCATTTTGTCTTATCAGGGGCTATAACCGTCTTTATCCATTTAAAAAATATTAAAAAAAAAGGTTGCGGCAGACCAGACCAGTCCGTACGTGCGCAATTACGCCCTTAACCCTCAGCCGGAACCGTTGTTTTGTCTTATTATCGGGGCTAAAATCGTTAATACACTGTTCATCAGAGGAAAAAACAAAAAAAAAAGGTGGACGAACTCGCGCGACGCACGGACGAAAAATGTCCAGTCCACAGTGCCAATGAGTCTCAATGTACAGTAACCAGGCCGAGCTCTTTTAGATATATAGTAATTTTTTATATTTTAATATGTTTTACTAAAACTTATTTTTTTATCTCATCACTCAATATTTTATTTATCAGGATTTTGTTAACCTTTCATGTCATATATTTTAAGGTCTAAATCGAGTTTTTTTTTTTTTAAATCCTTATTTTACAATTGATTTTTACTTAATCCAATATTTTATAAGGTTATTCCAATTTCATATGTCAAGTCACAGTTTCGTGTGTTGACCCAACTTAACCAACCTAATATTTTTTTTGTCTTTTTAATAATATTATTAAATTAAATGAGGTTTAACATGTCTCTTAAGTTTCTCTCACCCATATATTTTTTTCCACGCTGAAAAAAAAAGATTAAATCAACAAGGTAGCGTGGATCACCAATCTAGTAAGTAACCAAAAGAAAAGGTAAAAAACTCAAACCCAACCCTCTAAATCTTATGCTATATGTTTTGATTTGGTTTCTATTTGCTACTAGCTTCAACTAGATCATTGAGATGTATCATGAGAAGCCATATTAACTTTTTATCCCAACACTTATTTTTGTCATCAACATGCATGTGAATATTATTTATTAAAAAAAAACATTATTTGTGATTTACTTTCATAGTCAAGACTAATTCTCAGTAATATAAACACATTTTTTTTATAAAAAAAAATCAAGTACTCTGTATAACTTTATTGTTTTTCTTAGATGTAAGATGTTTAACCTTTACATTTTCTTTCTTTCTTTCCCCTTTCTTTTTTTCTTTGAAAAAACAAAAAACAAAATTATGCCAATGAATAAAATTACATAATTTTTGAGAGTTATATATGTAAGTTCTAAAATGGTTAATGAGTGGTCTCACTTTGATTCATTTATGTGTCAACACTTCATTATTCTATATGATAGAGTTCTTTAAGGATTTATATGAGTTTGAGATTAGATCCCAAAATGATTAGGTTGAGGTAAATTCAATAAGGATTCAATAACAAAAGATTGCTTGTTTAGGCATGACTTAAAGTAAGACACTCACTTTATCTAAAAAATAATCTACAAAACTAAAATCAAGAAAAAATATAAAAAATAGTTGTTTATAAGCTTTAACTTGAGTTTTATTTTAATTATCTTCTATTTTAATGACTAATTGCTTTCGATTATGGTTTCGATCAATATGAGAAGAGAAAAATCTATTAAAAACACTAGATCCTAATTTTGATTTGGGTTTATATCTTGTTGAGAATAAAGATAAAATGATACATGGAGAGAGACAGTTTGTATTTGAGAGAGAGAGAGAGAGAGAGAGAGAGAGAGAGAGAGAGAGAGATTTCTATTTATTTATGATGTATTATAAATATAAATAGTGGTCGTTTGGCAACGCGGTGCAAACTCTGTTTTAAGGAAAACACAGTTTGCACGCGTTTGATAACTAATGAACCACAATTTTAATTGCTATGGGATCCACCAAAAACATAGTCGAACCACCGTTTACATGAAGTAGAAATTTGATGCTTTTAGTTGTGTTTTGTTTCGGGTTACATGAGTTGCGTTCACAGATGAACACTGGTTGATCTCCATGTCACAAATGAAAACCATTACAATACTACTTTCATAATTCTACTTCCATGTCCATTGCGTGAACCATTACCGTTGCCTTCCTCTCACTACCGTCTCCTGCGATCTTTCTCTCTCTCCACAACCACGACAGCTCCATCTCTCTCTCCACCATGGTTGTCAAAATCGTGATTTTGACACGAATCGGAAGTTGTTTCTGAACTCGGATCGTAAAATCGGAATCGTAAAATCGGATTTTAAATTTATCGTACAAAAATCATAAAATCACAACTGAAATCGTGTGAATAGAAAAATCGTAAAATCATAAGTAAAATATTTTCGAATATAATATAATATAATATAATTATGGTCATAATTTTTTATTAATTAAGATTTATACATGATTTAAAATAAATTAAAAATACATAACAATTATATCATTATATTAGCATTTAAAAAATACTTATTTTTTTGTTTTTTTATTTTAAAATAGGAGAGAGAGGGGGCAAGCTAGCCTGGGGAGAAAGAGAGGGGCAGGCTAGCCTGCGGAGAGAGAAAGGGAGGGGAGAGGGGGCAGGCTAGCGTGGGGAGAAAGAGAGGGGGCCAGCTAGCCCCAAGCTAGCCTGCGGAGAGAGAAAGGGAGGGGAGAGGGGGGGCCTAGCCTGGGGGGTGGGGTGGGTGTGACAGGGGCTAGCCAGGGGGCGACAGGATAGGGGATAGGATGTAGAGTCTATAGGCAGAGCGGGATGGATTTTGGGATCGTAAAATCGGACCGATCAGGTCCGATTTTATGATTTTGAACGATTTTGACCCGAGTTTGACCCAAAACAATTTTTCTCCCCGATTTGACACGATTTAATGAGTTGACTCGCAAAATCGTATGATTTTGCGAGTCAACTCGCGACTTTGACAACAAAGCTCTCCACATTCACGGCAGCTCCCTCTCCTTTAAAGTAATTTTACATGTTGACATCAGTATTAAAAATATGGTAACCAAACACACAAAATTATTTTTCATAAACTTTAAACTCAACCACAGTTTTAACCAAACATTTCAATTTCAATTATGAACCGCAGCAAAAAACGCTTTTCATAAAATTATTTTTTTTCAACCTCAACCACAACAGCAACAGTCATGCCACACAAGCTCATAATTTGGTCTTTTCATCAAATTTAAAGTTTTGTGTTGATCCAAGATATAAGTTGTAATTTTAAAAAATTTAATTGTCAAATTTCAATTAACTTATAAAGTTTAACGGGCAAGGTTGGACTGAGGTTCGGAGGGTGCTGTAAGAAATGGTTCATTATTTCTCAGGGGCATTTAGCAAAAATGATTTTATTTCGTAGGAACATGCTAAGCACTATTAAAATTCAAATTCATGGGGAATATATATATATATATATATATATATATATTAAAATTCAAATTCATGGGGAATATATATATATATTAAAATTCAAATTCATGGGGAATATATACATATATATAAAAAAGTTCTGGTAATTTTGTTGTTGTCACGTTTGCCATAGACTATTCAGCTTTATGATCAACCATACAAACACCCTCCAACAACAATCACTTTCTTTTTTTAATACGAATATTTTTTAAATAAATAGTGTAGTAGTCCCTACTTTTTTTTGAGCGTGGTCGTGGTTGACGTGGTGGTTAAAATGATTTTTTTTATTTAATTTGAGTATAATAGTGAAAGTAAATTTTTAAAAATAAAAAAATATTTTAAAACATAATCTGGAAGCTTCCTTTCTCCGGACAAAAAACACCACCCCTCCCCTAAAATTAAATTGAACACATACGAGCAAAACATCACCACCACCACCACCACCACGCGAAGCTATTGTTTTCCCCAGAGCAATCGCTCTCTCCCACGTGTCCCTCCTTCAGGGATCTACATCAACGTGCCGGCACTAAATATTCATATCCCCACTCGAAACCCCAGAAAACAAACAACTAACTCGCACATCATCATTACATTTCCTTTCCCTTCCACCCCTCCTCCCCTCTTTCTAAAATCATCAAAACAATTCTCTCAATCCACACCGTGTTATTAGCTTCTCATCTTTTTTTTTTTCATTAACCTTAACTGATTCTTACAACTTTACCCCAACAATCCGCTTCTCTTCCCTTTCTCGGGAAAATCCCCTCTTTATCCTTCGAGAAATTGCTGGTCGGGGTCAGGGATTTTCAATCAACAGTTCGATTAAATTAAAATTTAATCGAATTAAATATAATATAATAATAATAATGAGCTTCCAAGATCTGGAGGCAGGGCGACCCTTGGTATCTTCAAGGAGAGAACGGATCAACGGGAAACAAGATGCCTCGCAAGCGGTTGCTTCTGGTATCTTCCAGATCAATACTGCCGTTTCCACTTTTCAGCGTCTTGTTAATTCCATCGGGACTCCTAAAGATACTCCTGAGCTCCGGGAGAAGCTGTAAGTGTATTATTATTCTGTTGCCGTTTTGAGTTTCTTCGTTTGTCGTTTTGTCTATATATCGAGATGTGTATGGTCGATTCTTCATAACTATCTAGAATTAAATTATCGAATTTGTGTAATTTTGTTGTTTGGATGGTACTATTGAAGTGATTTTACTGTGTTTACAGAGATGAAATTAAATTAGAGGCGTCTGAAAATGAATAGAGGGTAGAAGACTTGTTTTCTGATGAAATATAAGAAGACGATCGTTGCACTTCACGGCAGTTATATTGTTGTAATGACAAAATGACTATCGTCTACTGCAATAATTGTTTTTCTTAAGCAATTTTACTAACATTCATCTATTTCCTATCCGATGTGGAATGTATCGCACAGGGAATTCTCATTGCAAATAGCTACATCACTCAATCGGCATGATCGTTATTATGTCTATCATTACTCTAAAAGTTTTGGCAAACAATACTAAAAACAATTCTGGTTGTTCCGACTCCCCAATCTGGGCCATGTGTGAGAGATTCCTGCGTGCATGGTAGCATAATCACAATACCCTTTAGTTGCTAGCAATGCTAAAAAAATATCTATATTTTGGCACTTATGTGGGCTTGTTTTTTGGTTTTCCATAATTTTTACAACTGATAAAACAGTCAGTGTTAAAAATGTTTGGAACTAATTACCGAGGTATACTCGTGCTGAAAAAAGCGCTGCTTTCTGCCTAAATCTTACTGGTTTGCTTGTCTAGTTTTGCACATTAATCATGACGATGAAATCTAATTGAAGTTTGACCTCTTAATCTGTCTGTATTTTCCCTGAGGAGAAATGCAGCGGACCTGAGCTGTGACAAAGAAATAGTTAATAGATTAGGAAGAATGTAGGGTTCACATGAGTTGGGCTTGGATAATAATTACTTTCTTTGCAGCCACATTTGGGACTACATGACTCATTAGAAAATAAATTTCAACATTATATTGCTAGACCTTCCCACCTAAATTCTAATCAGGACATAATTGTACTGACCTCTGTTTGGATATTTTGAAAAATCTGTCTACTGTAGTGTTTGTTCTCTCTTGCTCAGAACATTAAAATATGTGTGAGACTCAATACTTTGTTTTTCCTGAAATGCTAGAATTTAAAATATATTGTACTTGAAATCATCACTGGCTGCATCTTGTCAGTGACTAGCTGTTCGTCTCTCCTCTTTTTTATTTTATGGAATGGTATCAGACAAATACCCTTGTAATGAACCTCCATTTGAGTTTTTATTGTACTGATTTTTCTTGCATCACAGGCATAAAACAAGGCTACATATTGGGCAATTGGTGAAGGATACTTCGGCCAGACTTAAACAAGCTAGTGAAACAGATCATTATGCTGGAGTCAGTGTATGTTTGCTTCTTGTTCTTTACTGTGTACTTAAATTAGCACTTTTCCAGATACCCTTCTGATTCAGTAATCCTTAAGTAATCCCTCCATCCCTTGAATTACTAACCTTTCTCAACTGGCCGGACATGTTATTTAACCTTAATGTTTGAGAAAATCAACATTTGAATTTCTTCATCTTTTTTCTTGTTTTAATTGCAGCAAAGCAAAAAGATTGCTGATGCTAAATTGGCAAAAGATTTTCAAGCAGTTTTGAAAGAATTTCAGAAGGCTCAGCGGCTTGCAGCTGAGAGGGAAACTGCATACACTCCTTTTGTTCCCCAAGCAGTCCTTCCTTCCAGGTGATTGTTTTAGGAGACCTTAATAGATAGTTTGTTGGATTTGAGATTCTGTTTGTTTCTTTGATATAATGAACAGTTTATTTTGATGAAATAAAAAAAGCTGTGATATTTGTATATTCTTCTAACAGTTTTTGTTTGTTCATTTTCTGTGCAGCTACACGGCCAGCGAGCTAGATGTAAGGTCTGATAAAAGTCCAGAGCAACGTGCACTCCTTGTGGAGTCGAGAAGGTGAGATATGCTCACTAACATAGGCTACTAATAACCTTTTCATTTATTTGTCCCAACTGTAAGAGAAAATTATCAAGTAACTCATCTCTTCTATCACAATTCCTTGTTCATTGTGTTGAGTGTGCTGGGATATTTTTGAAACAAGTTCAGATTTTAGAACTGGAAAACATTTATATTTTTTTTCAAAAAGCTGCTGGTCTAAGTTTGCTGCATTCACCTTTTATTTTTATTCTTGATTCATAAATCTGTAGGACTGAAGGGATGTCGTGCATGTAGAGGGTTTTTGGTACAGATATGAGTGTAGGAATTTTGTTATCTGGTAATTTGCAATGGGATTGATTAATGGTTTGCCTCCGTGCCTGATCTTCTAGATAAGAAATCAGTTTGTAGCTTAACAGTCAAATCATATACACTTCAGAAAAAAACTGTATACAAGAGTCGCCTCTGTTTACACTTCAGAGGTTACCCAAGACAGACTCTTACAAGTAGGACCATTCCTTTTGCTTTGTTGAATAAGCCTGTTGCACAACTTACTATGCACTTGGCTTTTAATTGACCTGAAAAAGAAAAGGAATTCTGAGCTTTGAATTGAATTTTGATGCAGACAGGAGGTCCTACTACTGGACAATGAGATTGTCTTCAATGAGGCTATTATCGAGGAGAGAGAACAAGGAATACATGAAATTCAGCAGCAAATTGGGGAGGTGAATGAGATTTTTAAAGACCTCGCTGTCCTTGTCCATGAACAAGGAGCTATGATTGGCAAGTTTTATCTTGGCTTCTATTCATTTTTCAATCTTGCCCGCATACAAATAACTAGCTTTGTATATTATCGAACTTCCCTTTTTCTGGGTTTGCTACAGATGATATAGGCTCCCATATCGAAAATGCCCAGGCTGCAACATCACAGGGAAAATCCCAACTCGTGAAAGCTGCAAAGACACAAAGATCAAATTCATCTCTGGTAATTCATGGCATCTCATTTATTTATTCCCATTTTGATTATTATTGTCATTATCATTGCTGATGCCTGATGGTGATGCTGTTTGTTTTTGTGACTAAAGTTATGTAATGCTTACATGGCTAGTTTGGACCCCTTCTTTTTCTTCAGTTTTTGCTCTTTATGTTTCTTGATTAAACTGGACACTCCCAAATTGTCCTATGAGGAGCTGCTGTCTAAATGCCATCTGCATTTTCAAATTGATATATGCAACTTTCTTTTTCATTATTTAAGAGCATGAGCTGCTTCTTTGATGCAAATTATTGAAAGAAACTGTATATTTCCCTTGTTTCAAGTAGGGTAATTTCATTCTAGATGTTGATTCTCCATGATTTATTGTATCATATTGTATTGTATTCACAACTAATCCTCGTGTATTTAATGAAGGCCTGCTTGCTCTTGGTGATATTCGGGATTGTGATTCTCATTGTGATCGTAGTACTTGCAGCCTAGTCCAAAAAAATATCACTGAACTGTTTCAAGAGCTGCTTGGCAACAAGATAGTAACGTCTGCTAATTCCTTGGTTTTGTTCTTTAACAAGACATGGTGACTGATTGGAGTTTCTCACTGCTAGTCAGAGGTGGTATATGCTGTGTGATGTCTGCAGAGGATCATTTGGGGTTGCTTTGTCGGGGTAGGGTGCCTGTATGTGTCTATTTTCGGCTGCCATGTGTTCACAAGGGTGTGAGATGGTGTGTTCAATTTTGATTCGAGTTTTTTAGTAATATTAATAAACATAACATCTATTCTTTTCTTTCCAGGCGTTTGGCGTATAATCTTAATTCTACAATTTTTCTCATCATTAGCGCATCTTCACTGGATTGCTTCTTTTTTTGCAATAGGGTAAATTATTATATGATGTTATTATCAATTTATCATCAAGTGGCAAAGGTGTGCCCTTGCAGATATCAGCACTCTAGATTTGCCTTCTTTCAAATTTTGGTTTTATAGGATCAGAATTTATTCATGTCCTTTTAGTGGAGCTCCGCTTTGAAGTTTGAACCAGGTGCAAATTGCTGTCCTCGTAACAGACACAAGGAGTTGTCGTGAAGTTTGTCTGCTCTTTCGGTTGGAGGGGTTTACATTGTCAACTTCTTCCACCTGGGAAAAAGAGGAGAGAGAGAGAGAGAGAGAGGCGAAACCTCGCTACATGACATGGATAATGCGTGAAAATGAGTCTAAATGTCTAATCCAAAGCCATCGGGCCAGTAGGAGGCAGAGGGTGATGATGATATAGCTTTAGATGAGGGGAACTTCGTGTCATGGGAAAAACCTGTCTTGGGGGTCAAGCTAGGGCCCAGCTTGCTTGCTTGTTATTGGGGTCTCCTCTGACCTGTCAGGGTGAAGGCCGGTCATCGGGAAAAAGATGGAAAAGGCGGAAACCTGGTGTCCTTTCATCTGAATTGTCTCCGCAATAGCTGTACAGCTGGCGTTAAAGGTCCACTTGATTAAAACCTGGATATCACTAGGCAGGTGGTATCAACCAGCAATCAATGTAAGAGAAATGAAATACTCATGAGGTTCTGTGTTGTTCTTTGAAGCCAAAACAAGCACAATTACTTCGTCTTGTATTAACAAAATTCCAGAAATATAAATGGATGACAATGAGGAGTAAAAAGAATCGCCAGCGGATGCTATAATTTATAAAAACATGTTAAAGGACCATTACTTTTTTACCTGTTTTTTTTTTCTATACACGCTCTAGATTGAATTGCAGAAGGTATTCGCCTATTCGGGCAAGCAACACGGCAAGTACGATTCCAGGCATTCCTTGACAGGATATTCCAAGAAGATAGTTGTTGCTCCACAAAGCCTTATACAAAATTGCGTTCACGGCAAGACTATATAACAAAACTAAGATTCTTTCGGATTGTTTCCCAATTTATTATCAGGATAGAAGACGGATGATAGGACGATTAAAAGAGTAGATATAGAGGCTGCAAGAAAAGTAACAGCAGACACAATGCCAGCATGTGCCCTTATTCCAGAAGGTATTCTCCACACGACATCATCAGTTCTAGATCCTGTCCTGTCCTTGGTTGGCACAAGTAAGCAGCTCTCATGGTCCCCATTTTCTTCTACACTGCAGCTCAGGAATATTTCAGGTTCACCAAATTTCACCTCTGAATAGCCACTATCATCGAGGGGCTGCAAGAGAAGGGAGAGAATTCAGACAGTTTTCCTACAGCTTTGTGATTCCTCATTTTATTATTGTTGTTGTAATAACACGGCGACGCCCTGTTCTCTTCAACAATTCACTTACAGGATATCGCACATGCAATGGAAGGTCTGCACTGATTTCCAGTTCATTTTTGTGTCCCAACAAGGAAGTGGGAGCAACATTCATATGAATCTCAACAGCTGACCGATTCGAAAGAACAGAAGGCAATTCCAAATTTGTATCTCCAAAAACAGCTACATCAGTAAACACTGCAGGTGTGGAGTAAATGCACATTAGACAAGAGAAAAATGCCACTATAGCCCAAATTTCAAAATGTGGTATAAATCATTCAGCGTAGGAACAATTAAATGCACTACCACCACGCTTGAGCAGGTGTTGGAGCTCAAATGGGTCAGCAAAGACTCCTGTCGGCAGTCTCTCAATAACAATAACTTTACAAAAGTGAGCACGTAGCCAAGACATGGAATCTGACTGCATGTGGAATCTGATAGTTGTTGATATTTGGCGATGAGAACCTTCACCAATCAAATGGCGCCATGGGACTGATACTCTTATAAGATGATTCAGATTATCAGGCAGCAGCTTGCAGGTATTAAAAAGTTCATCTGCTATGAAGTTTTGGAAAATTGGTTCAAGCAAGCTATCATATTTTTCAAAATAAGATTTCATAATATACTTCCTGAAACCACAATACGAGTTGTTGAAATTGGAACTCGACTCACATGTTGTCTCCTGACGAATAAGGATACAAGTTAGACAATAAAATGTTGAAACTTTTACATTCACATCTTGTCTCCTGACAATTAAGGATACAAGTACAACAATAAAATGTTGAAACTTCATTGCATGCAAATTCAAATTGAAAGGAATTCTGAGATGGTTTCCCGCGATTGCATTTTAATTTTCTAAGAACCATAACCTATCAGAATGGCAAACGTTTGGATATTGTTACAAGTAGTCATTATAGTAGGCAGGTAGCCAAACTAAAAATAAATTCCGTATGGTCATATAGGGCATGCCATACTGCTGTTTCTTGAAATGCTCACAGCCATCCAGTATGCATCTTTAATTGTGGAAAGTTAATACTTACAAAATGCTATACAAAAGATTATATGGCAGCAGGATATCCATGTGAAACTCAAAGTACAGCATGACGCTTACAAGAGCTATCAAATCATGGGCAAGAAATGTACACAGTAACAGATATGAACAAGAAAACTCAAGGCCATGTGTACCCACCTCACTTGAAGACGAAGAACTCTGCAAGAACAAGCCAAAACCAACAGAGAATATCAACAGGATTCCCACCTTCTGGCGATTGTAACACTTAAAATGCTTAGGAGTTTCCATAGACTGCCTGAAACATAGTAAAAAGTGCAATAGAACTCATAAATACCAAGCATTCAGTAGCAGGAAAGATAACATTCCCATTTTTTTTTTCCAAAGTCAAAAGCAGACTTTCTGCTCCTTCAAACAAATATACATATTCAGTAAATTTAGGGCATTTACGGGCCAAAGTCCTTTAACATAATCTTGCCAAAAACTCATGACATAACAAATGAAAAGCATGGCATCATCTTTCCATTTTCTACAAGGTATAGTCCCAAATCAAAACTATTTTAAACAAACATATTCTCTATGCATCGGCCCTGTATGCAAGTCACCCACACACAAACACAGACATATCCGCACCAAAAATATAGAAACATGAACGAGTCAAACAGGGATTTCAAAGATTAGCTCAATTACACACCGTATTGGAGCCAAACTGAGACTCTCAGAGGTTCAATACAGGAAATGTAGCACCAAGAACGAACTGGGATTTTTTTTTCCTATCATTTTGTCAACAGAAACCAAACTAGACCTTTCACAGCCAGATATTAAAATTACCAGTACAGAAAAACGAAGGCAGCACCCACATCCTTCAGTCATTGATTCTTACACTGTTTGCATTGAGATGGTTTTGACTTGTGAAAAAATCATGCACCAATTTCATTGAATTTTATTATCACATAACAAAGATAAAGAAACAAAGTGAATGTAAGTAACGTCAAATCTAGCTAAAAAAAACCCAGCATTTCTGTAATAACCCGAAATAAAGAGATAAAAAAATGATGCGCAGAAAGAGAATGGAAGTCAAGGAAGCAAAATGCCCGTCTAAAGCTTGTACGCGCACCATTTGAAGACCCGGTAGAGAGAGATAGAACTAACCAGGAACAATCTATTGAGATGGAAAATCCTCTTGGAAAAAGAGGATTAAGGCAATTGAGAGAAGGAGAGAGTAAGAACTGGAATCTAAAATATCAATCAGTTTTTCTCTCAACGAAATATTCACAGATGGGATCCTCTGCTTTGTTTTTCTGTTTCAACTTTCAAGAAGAAGAAAATAAGTAAATTATTTATGATGACAAATAAGTGGGCTTCACGGCCCTCTTTTAACGGCCCTCTTTTAAGCTACGATGAAGCCAATAAACAAGTAAAGTTTATTACCTTTTTTTCTGTTCAGGAGAAGGAAAAAAGAAAGGAGTTAACTTAGTTTTTTCAACTTTTTTTAGCTTCTTCTGTCAAGCCCCCCCCCCCTCGCTCCCGGCTTTTTTTCCTGCTCAGGAAGGTAATCATTTTCTAGCGAAGAAGAGAAAATAGAATGAGCATTTCATCACCGGCAAATTCATCAATATCAACAACAGCAATTTTGAGAGGTGGAGGAGGAAGTTTTAGTTCATCACCGGCATCAATTCCTAATAATCTAGTTATCTCTACTCCTCCTAAACTTCCTCTGGATTTTCTCCTTGAAAAGGGACCGATGTTTCCAAGTAATTATGTGATTTTCCATCGCCAAATGTCGTCCTATTTGATATATATATATATATATATATATAGA
Organism: Salix brachista; assembly: GCA_009078335.1. Classification (NCBI taxonomy): domain Eukaryota; kingdom Viridiplantae; phylum Streptophyta; class Magnoliopsida; order Malpighiales; family Salicaceae; genus Salix; species Salix brachista. The sequence continues at coordinate 7,769,393 of CM018574.1, read as the reverse complement.
CACACACACTAGGAAAATCAACAATTACCCTCCCTCCCTCTGCAATCTGCTCTGCATCCGTTACCCCCAGTTCCTCTGTAATTTGCATCATCGTCCCCTCCCTGCACGGTTGCAGTTTACAAAAGGTAAGTAAACTTAAACTCTGTTTTATTTCTTGTTATCTCTTCTCAAGATGTATGCTTCCTTTTCTGATTGAATTGAATCATCTCGTATTGCGTTCAACACATCTTGCTTGGCTACTTTTTAAATGGCTATACATTTGAAGTTGTATGATAATGAGATGAGTTTTGATGAACAAGCTCTAATTGAACCAAGTACCCAAACGTGAAAAAGATAATTGAAAGTGAAAGGAGTAAAAAAAAAACACAAATAATAAATATATGCTCCAAATTAAGCCATGTCCAGTGGCAAATATAACGTAGAGAATCCCATGGGAGCTGCCGATTAGTTAGGTTAAATCAAATAATGTACAAGTGAAAGTGCATGTTTTTGAGTTTTTAAAAAATTTAAGGTTTTTGAGTGATCTTGATGAACTCTGTTTCACTCTGAAAAGTGAAAAGGTAACCAAAATAAAAGGAGAAATAATTTGGGGCTTGATGACGAGTCACTGAGCTTGCTTGGTGGTTCTGCTTTCCAATGGGTTAGTTCTATTATTTACACTCTGATTCTTCTTTCCCCCCCCCCCCCCCCCCCCCCCTGTTGTTCATGGGATGTATTAGGTTAATTGAATAGAACAAGGAATTGTGTGTGTTCCTACGTGAGGGTCAGAGGTGCTCGAGCAAAATAAATTATTCAGTCCTACATCCTTGCCCCGTTTCTACTTGCCTATACTCCCAAAATATATATTTTTTACTCTTTTCTTTGATTTAATGCCTTTGGTGTCAAGAATTGAGACTTTGAAAGCTTACCCAATTAACCATCAACTCATGTGCACCTTGTATATTTTCTTCTTTTTGGTAAAATTGGGCAGCTGAAACATATAAAATTTTATCCATTTAAATCAAAGACATCATATTCTAATATGTTTATTTGAATGGATACTGTTGTGATTTACATTTATATAATATCATATCAAATTCATAGAAATACTTTTTTTTTGTTAAACCCTCGCAAGTTCATGTTATTGATTATAGTTTATACGTTAGTTAATTTTATTAACTTAGCTTTAATGAATTAGATTCATTCAAAAAAAAAATATCGATATTTATAAATTTATTATGTTGCAAATATAAATTGTGAATTTATTAAATTCTTAAAATATATATTATTAACATGTTTTGATCAATTTCATTTGATAATTACAAATGAAAAACCTTTAAAATCAAAATGTTTCATCCACCGATACTATCCTAATATCAACGTCTAATACCCTAACTTCAAACGCTAAACTTGCATCAACCACTACAAGATATGCTACAAATGATAAAGTTAAACAACCTCAAGTCTTTACATTAAAAAAAAAATGTTGATGATAAAAATTAAAAAGAAGTCATAAATTTAGAATTATTTTACAAAACTTGATGGTGATTCTAAAATTCACGGAGCTGGATGTGATTATTGTGGATAAACTTATGCATGTTATTTTATTTTTAATGTAACAAGTAATATATAGAGTCAATTGAAAGTATGCAAAACAAATTGTCTACTAAACAATCTTTAAACAAACTCAACAAAGCAAAATTATAAGAAATTGTGTATACCCAACAAACATAGATAAAAATCATTGCAGTTATTTGATTAGGCACACTCATTCCTTGACTATAATTTCAAATCAAAATCTTTTTAAGTCTAATCCGCAAAATAGAGAGCAATTGAGGCGTATACATGTAGCACCTCAAAGCAGGGATTGAGATAGCCAACGACCTTCCTCGACAAACCCTTGAAAATCAACCTTCGTCATTTACTTTCCAACACCACCACTCCTAGTATTTTATTTATCAAAAGCTTCTCACTAGCGAGACAGAAAGAAGCTAGCTGGCTTTTAATTGTAAACATGTTTGTGCATTTCATGGTTTGAAAATGAATAAAATTCCATTGTAGGCCTACAAAGACAAAAACAAAAACAACCAATAATTGCTTATTAACCATACACAAATCTCATGGCCGAAAGGAAGTGAGCTATCATCAACCAACTAGAACAGACAGCATCTAACATCAAAGGATTAACAACCCCATATGTGGACACAGCCTAGTTTAGTTATAATCTTCTTATTAATTCCCAAATCTATCTGTGTGTCCTACTAGCTTTCTAAGGTCACAAAGTGCCTCGCCAACTTTAAATACCGTAGTTATGTGCAATTATGAAGGGAGGGAGATAAACTACCTGAGTTTAGGTTTAAGATTTTTTTCTGCAGTAACCGTGAGGTGTCCTGCTTGATGCATCACATCTGTGGTCTACCATGTGCCATAACTTTAAAGAAACACACAAGACCCCCTTGCAGATCCAACCTTGTTGTTCGATCTGAGGCCTTATATGGGGCGTGGCAATAACAGTAGAAGTTAAAGAGAAGAAGAAAACAACCCACTAACTGAGAAGAAGACAAAAACATATTGATTCATCTCCATAGCCTGAATACAATACTGGATGAAGAAGTTTTAACAGCAGAGGAGAAAACTTACCGGGGTTGAGAGGAGAAAATTGTCCGGTTCAGATGCAGTTGCAAAGGGAGTGAGAGGGGATGACTGCCGGGAGAGGGAGAGGGAGAGGGAGAGGGGGCGGCTGACGACTGCTGCCAGGGTTAATCGGTTTTTATGCCAACTCTTTTAACCGAACCAATTCGGTTTGGATTAATCGGTTTTATGAACCGAACCGGATATTTTTCAGAATTTTATAATCAGAAGGTTTTTACCGGTTCGGTTTTTTCGATTACTTTTTTTTTATTTTCTCAGTTTAATTGATTGACCGGATTTTTTCTCACCCATAACTAATATCTACTCAAATAGGTATCAGATAACAAGGACTACTCAAATTAGATAACCAGAAACCATGCAATGAACTTCAGGAAAAACCTCTGAACATTTTAAAATGGCAACACTTTATCACCATTTAAGACTTACATTAAACATCAACAGACATATACGAGTCAACAAAAAAAATTAAAAATACGATTAAAGTTGATTTAATACTTAAAATACTCTTATAAATTATATATCACATATTTACAACTTCTCGTGGAAAAAGTGTTAATGTAAGTTAAAATATGATGTTAAAACACTAATACTTCCCCCATGCTTCACAAATTACAATGGAATCAGTAAAGATGGCCACAGAAAGAGCTTAAAACTGCCTACGGAGCAACGAGATCAGGCCACCCATACTGCCATTTGTACTAGTTCATTGACAGGCAACCCGACTGCCATTAGTACCAATTTATCTTCATTGATTTGCCGCCACCTGTACTTTTCTAGATCCCATGACTAGTTGATTACAGGTGTTTTTGCTAGGAGCACCGACTTGAAGAGCACCACCACGAGGTGCTTGATATACTTGTTTGTCTTTCATAATATATTGCTTCGCCACCATTGAGCCATTTTCCAATAAACTACCTCCAAGTATCTGTGAAGAGCAAGAATTGATCAGAATTTGAACGGGATATTAAACAAGCTGATGACCATAGTCCATAAAGAAAGCATTCTACATTTGTCTAAGTGAACTTTTCAACTATGGTTTCAACCTAGCAGATCCATATTCACGTCATTCGTCCCAGCAATGTCCCAGCTATAAGAAATAAAGAGGTTCTACACAAAATCAACAAATCTGATTTTGAAAAGAGAGATGAGGGATGTTTGTTACGAAGAGAGAGTAGCAAAGAGAGGAGATGTCCAGGAAGTGAGAAGATATGAATAGAGAGGGGGTGATTGTTATGGGGAGAAGAGAGGAGAGGGTATGTCAAGGACAGGGAGAGGAAAAGGGAAAGAATATGAAGGAGGAGGGGGGAAAGAAAAAAAAATCTATGGATATTTTGGTATTTCATAAAAAATGAATAAATTTGAAATAAAACAAAGATGAGTGCTATCATGCTTAAATTATGGGAGTATCATGAGTCTAGCTATTCTAACACAATTTGATAAAAAAAAAAAATAGGGAAAATAATATGGATTGGAAAAATATTTGGAAAGGATAACAATTTAAACACTTGTTTTTTAATTTGGTTTTATACACGACTGTTATTGGAAATTAATGGAATAGAATTGTTTAGTTAAGGCATCTTCAACGCAGAAGGTAAAAGGGAAGCCAAAGTCATAAACAAACTATCCTTTTAGTTTTTTTCTCCTCGATTAATAGCTACGACGAAAATGGTAAAAGAATAGTCAAAATGCTCCTCTCTCCAAAAACTATTTCAATATATCCTTAAAAAAACCAAAATCAACAAAGGAAAGCCAACGAAATAATAAATGTATTGAGTACAGTCATGTGAGAGAGAAAAATACTTCGAATTCATTGAATAAAATATAGAGCACATTCTAAATTAACTCTTTTTTTTCATTGGAGTCATTGAAAAAAAAAGGTATGTTTTTACTATTTAAAACGCTATATTAACATTTTAAAACTTCAAAAAGCATATTGACTTAGAGATGCTCTTAAGAGCCGAAACACATGCAAATCAATGCTCAAAAGATCAATGCTCAAAAGATAAGATTCAATATATGTATATATATATAAAGAAGATAAGTTGATGTGGTAAGAAAGAGAAGTGAAGGATGAACAAATAGAGAAATAATAGATTACCGAGGACATATCATGACTATTTTTAACACATGATATCACTAAGAAAATCTTAACAAAACAATTTTAATCACCTTGAAAAACCACCAAATTAAACTTAAACAAAACCTCTAAACTAATTACATCCTCATTTGATGCTCTCAATATATGTTTAAATTTATCTAATTAAAATCTTTCTAATAATACCGAGTGCATAAAAAATAGAGCTCAATTTGTTTCCAATGGCCTTTTTTTTCTTCTCTATTGCTCTCCTACCGGATCAACTTATCTATTCTCTTTTTCTTGATCATTTAATCTTAAATCTATCTATTAGCTATTAAATCTACATAAATTTTGGACTGGTTAGTTAATTTGCATGACATGTTCTATATGCTATTTTCTAAATATTTTTTGTATTATCTTTTTAAAACTTTTAACAAACTGTATTTTTTTCTTGAGAACACAAATCGAGGATAAGAGTCGGTTTTCCCTCGACTTTACCATGCAACGTGCGAAAAGGCCACATCCCACTTTTACCAAGCCTGGGAAGAGCAGCCCCTCTCAGCAATATTATCACAGGAACAGAAGGTGACACGTTACTTTCACCAAGACAATCCACGCCTCCAGTACATGAAAACTACTCAGATTGACTTCAATATGGTTTATACGTCCCCGTATAGCTTTCCTCCTCCCTAAATAGACCACATCCACTGGAAACGTTGTTGTTTGTGTGGCAAGCAAGTTACATGCATTCAGTTCAGTAATACAAGAATAAATTGACCATTCGCTCAACAATTAACCTTTCATCCTAAACCAAGAGCAGCCTACACCGTAAACTCAGGCCATGTTACAGCGGGCAATTATCTCATTCTCCCTATTGCTTATCACAAATATAACATCAGTACGAAACATGCAGCTGTCAACCTTGTCAAATCTCAATTGCATAGGCTGACAAAACTCCCTCCAATAATTAGCTTACTAAATTCCCGCGAGTCAAACACTGCACAATCTTTTCTTTACAATCATTTCTCCGTCCAAAGATCAGTGATTCAGCACTCGAAGTCTACGAGTGTGCTTGCTTCTGAGTTATGATATCAGTCAACTTCCATGCTACTTTTAGATATGGCAATAGGTCAAGCAAAACAATATCCAACTATCACACCCTCCATAGAATTTCTCTAACCGCTCAAGAATGCTACCGCTAACTAAACTTAAACTTAAGGTTGCGCAAACTAATGTGCACGTTTTCCATAAAGGTAAAGTAGCCAAAGCATAGTCTACAAGGACAAAAGGTAGGAAAATAAAAAAAGGAACCACGAATGTGAATTACTTTGAGCTGCATTCAGGAATAGGATTTGACATGTACAAAAGATGGAAAACCAGATCTATGGACCTAAGGACAACATAATGTTTCTTGAGATCTTGAACCTCTCATAATATGATGAAGAGAAAAGTTCAAACTAAAATTTTGAGAAAAAGAAAACTGAATTTTATGTCTCCATGTGTGCAAAAATAAAGCTATGCTGACAGATACCAAAGGCATTGCTTGTTGTTCCAATGGCCAAAGGAGGAAGACCCGCTGATTTAAAAGTTTAGTAGGTGTTTACCTCATGCAGTGTGGGGGCAAAGATACATTTGTTTGATTAAAGCTTCTTGTCTGATGTCAGAAGCTCCATTTGTTCTGTCAGCTGTTCCACATGCTGAGCCTTGTCCCACCCGTTTGCATTTGGCTGCACATCATTTCCATTGGCTTTACCCTCTACAGAACTTGATTCAATATCCTCGGGCACTGGACTCTGCACAAGAAGGTCATACCAGAAGCTAGAATTATCAAGCAAAGCATCAAAATCAGGATCAGGGGAGATGTTATCAATATCTATGGGTATTATTCCATCAATTCCTAATGAAGCTGGATCTATGAATCCACCATTGCTTGTCTCTGGTTCCATGTAATCTTCACCAGGGATATCGGAAATATTTTCTGGTACCATTTCGGGCATTTGAGAAACCTGGGGCATGGTCACATCTGCCTGAGAAATAGGTAAAGAGGGTGCCCCCTGATCTCCAACTAGCATACTTATATCTGGAAACTGAGAAGCTGTAAACTTTTCAGAACTAGCAATTGGCAGGGAAGATTGTATTTCAGATATGGCAGTCGTGGGCTGCTTGGAAATCCCAAAAGCTGCAGGTATATGAGTGGATTGCCCTAAAGTTGGCAAAACCTCTTGAAGAGTCACTCCTGATGTGCAGCTCGAAGAGCTTCCACCATCTTTTGCACCAAGATTATTGTCATAAGATTCCAACTTAGAAGAAGGATCCATTTTCACAATCTGCCTCAGCATTCCTTTGGCTGCCTCATTCATCAGAGGCTGATACTTCACAATCTGCCCATCAGGAGAACTAGAACCCTCATTCTCAAGAACATCCTCCTGCTTGAGCCTTCGTTTTTTATTGGCTTCTGTTATGCGCCTATTGCTGTCATTTTGCTGCTGTACAAACTGAGCCAAGAAGCTTGGGCTCTGCATCGCCTTTGCCAAGAATGACATCATCTGTTGCTGACGCTGCTCCATTCCTTGAAGTCGCTGCACCATGGTTTGCAACTGGCTATCTGTGGACTGTTGCTGCTGCCTTAACCTCACGAGTTCTTGCATAAGGACATTCTTGTCCCTCTTAAGCCTCTCTACCTCTTCCTCGAGCCCAAATTTTCCAACCTCAACACAGGCAGCAACCGATGAGTTCTGTCCATGTGGTTGTTGAGGCTGTTGATTAGCATGCCCGTGGGCAGGTTTTCGCCGACTGATAATCCGAAGCAGGTGCTTCTGACCCCTCAAAAATCCTTCATTGGCAAATTCCCAACGGTCTGGATCCACCTTCCGAAAACCCTGTTTGAAAATTGAGAACAGTATATGGATGGATTATATAGTCCGAAAGGAAAGAAACAAAATGAATCAAAGCACACAAACAAAAAGAACAGTGTACAGAAAGATTACGAGCTTGGGCTCGGTTTTCCAAACAGTAAACATTACTGGAGAATAACAAGCAGTGATTAGTTCCCCTTCAGCTAAAATCAATGGGTATTTTTGGTATTGTCACAGAAGGGGAGCACTCCTTTTAACTTTTCACACATAATACAAAGCATTTACCTCCAAGGAAAGCGGTTTATATTAGATGTGGCGGATTACTAAGGTAAATGAACATAGAAGTTTCCTGTTAGCTTTTCACACATAATACAAAGCATTTACCTTCAAGGAAAGCAGTTTATATTAGATGTGGCAGATTACTAAGGTAAATGAGCGTAGAAGTTTTCCTTGGCTACCTAGAAGTGTTGATCACTTCTTGACTTACCAAGGGTAGGAATTAGGAAAGCAGATATTGCTTGTGCCAAAGGTTTGAAGGAGATGAAGTGGCCTCAAGAGGCAAGATGAACATATTTCAAAAGGGAGGTTGCTTCCAATATATCATATGCAAAATCTCGCACTGTCTCTTGGAGTTCATGAAGGAGAGCATAATGTAGACAGTAAGCTAGTACTACCAGGTTTTTTAGTAAAGTTAAAATGATAATTGATACTTCATAAAAAAATCATTCATATCCTGGTCAAACATCATATCAACCCAAAAAAATTTCTCTAATTATTAAAATATGGTTATAGATGTGCACTCAACCTAAGAACACAGTTACAAATCCAAACTGTTAGTAGTAGCATCAGATCTTTATTCATTGAGAGATAATTTAGTTTTATTTATTTATTTATTTATTTGTCTTTTCTATCCATGACTTGATAGACAATAACTGGGAAATGGTCCTGCACATAAACACAAGCGTTCAAACAAAAAGTGAAAAGACTCAGAAACTCTCCTCTATTGAAAAGCCAATACCTATAGCGCCATAGCAAACTGTAATGATAGCAAACGATACTAGCCATTACTGACAATTATACAAAGAAATCCACACTTAATTCAATAGAATGTCACACAATAGAAAACAGGCATCATGTCATTCATAACTACTTGCTCATGGTAAAGATATTTCAGCTATGATCGGAAGTTCTATGCCCCCTTGCTTTCAGATAAAGCAAACTGCATTTCCCTTTGATTTAGAAGGAGCACCATAATTTCCTTGACGCAATATGAAGGTGAAAGGATAAGCTCTTGTTGAGTTCCTTCCACATACAGCTAGAAGTAATATCAAGACCTTGTCCAGACAGCATGGTTTACTTTGCCTTTAGCTAGGTTAAGTTTAGAAATGGAAACAAAATTGAAACAGGAGAGGCATCAATAACCTTTTTATCTTGTATGATCAACACAAAGCAAACTTTCATTTCCTTTTTCAGTTTCTGTTCCATTTGGTTTCCTGAGAAAATACAAGGAGAAGACCAAATAAAAATTGAAACATGGATGGATCCATTCTTCATCTCTTCTGACTTGATGGAAGAATTTTGAAAGTGCACACAAACTTATACTTGTAGAGATTACTTCGAATAATTATTAGATTTACTTGTACAAATTATTTTCGCTAGCACAATAGCACAGCATACCCTTGACTGTCACTTTCATTGCTGATCTTAATAGATTAATTTCCAAATCCATGTACCCCAAGTGGATTTATCCAAATAGGTTCCCACCCCTCCAAAAACAGGGGGGGAGTCCCGAAGAGTAAGGCAGAAACCTATATCAGTGCTTAATGTTCTTTGATAGCCCAATCAATAACCTTTCAGGTATACCCTCAAAAATTACAAAAGGCTACATAATTATCATAAAGAAACCAAAACCATAAGCACTGATGACCGATATCCCTAGTGACAGAACATACATCAGTCTTATCTTTCCGTTACAGAAAATTGTTTGATACAAGTAGAGAGAGAGTTTCAAAGCAATGAGAGCAGAACAATTATAAAAAGTTGGGCTGGTCAAAAATTTAGATTTTCACTGCAATCAAATCACATCCCTCCTGTAACCAATTTTTTCAAAGTGAACAAAATGATTACACTATGCAAGTTTGTGAACCCTCATGCCAGTTATCTCACTGATCTATAGCATCAAAATTTGTTGCCAATAACTTATACAGGCAAATCAACCACATTCACCAGGGAAAACTACACAAATCCATTCCCCAAATCTCCCACTGAGGCCCCAGACTATTTTTAGTTCTCTTCCATCTCTCAGTATCATCAATGATCATGCATCAAATTTCATTATAATGATAAAAATAAAAACCACAGCCGATTTTCTCTGGATGAAAAAGTTCCCCTAACTGACTACAATTAGACAGATCAACACCGTGACATTCAACAACAATATAGCATACGGAAATGAAAATCCCTGGGTCCACAACAAGCTCGTAAAACGGACCACAAACACACCCCTTTCCTTCCCCGATGTTCTCGATAACAAATGAGTAAAATACTTGTAAGAATCCTAACTCTACTCCACATAGTAAGTTGTGTTCTACATTGAACAGAAACAAAACCGCAACTGTCTTTTACCATCCTAACGGAAAGCAAATCAAACAAAAATCCACCGAATACAAAATATCAGCAAGCAAACAACTAAACTGCAATTAGATGAACAGAATGGCAAATTGAACATGAGAAAAACTACCTTGAAGAAAATACTTCAACAGATTATCAAGAAAACTACAGCAGAAATGAGAAAAAATCCAAAAAGAAAAGGAAATAGGAAAAGCGAAATCCATACGTAAGTGTTCAGTTGCCTAACAAAGCTGGAGAAATTATTGTGCTTGAAATACTTCGGCAAAAGATCGCGAGAGAACTCCGGCAGATTCCAAACCACAAAACTATTATTCGTCGAACTCCAAGACACCACCGCGTCTGTCGCCGGATCGTCTACCATGTCGTAAGTCTTACTTAGAAATGGCGGCGGCGCATTCGACTGTGACGCCATCGGCACCGACGCCGCTTGTGCCCCACCGCCGCTGGTCGAGGCGTCGCCACCGCTTGCAGAGCTGATTGTTCCATCCATCAGAGTAGCGATTTATAAAGGAAATGTTTATTGACCGGAACTTTTTAGGGTTTTGGAAGAGCTGCCATTTGTGAGAACAAAAAAGCTAGATTGAAGGAGAGGATATAAAACGAATCGAGATTGTACAGGAAGGAGAAAGGGGGTAAAGTGGAGACAGGTGGTTATTGTTGTACGGTCACGGGATATGAAATTACGAGTGGGATTCTATTCATGGCGGACGCGACGCAGGGAAACAGGCACGAGCCTGTTGCAATTTTGCCTCTTCCCTTTTTCTTCTGGTGATGATTGCAGTTGAAATCACTGGTTCACTCCTGCTTTCTTTTTCTTCAAAATAAAGTGTGAGATTTTTTCCCCTGATTTCTTCAAATAAATATATATTTAATTGGTATTTGGTATGAGGTTAAAAATATGGACGAATTATTATAGAGTAATTATCATGATAATAATTTTTAAAAGTGTTTGATTTTTAAGAATGTATAGCTTCAGTTAAATGTTAGAGAAGAGAGACGAATTAATTTAATTGATGGTAATAGTTTATTATATATAATTAAAAAATAATTTGATTTGCATTAAAAAAAATATTCTTCCAGGAAGAAAATTACTCTCCTCTCCTAACCTATTCGTTTTAACGTTTTAAAAAAGAATCTATCTAAAATATTTTTTTATTTTTTCGTGATATCATAAATAATTTAATATTTATATTATTAAATAAAAAATAATTTAAAAAGCAACTAATGCAAAATTTTCAAACACCTAAATAATCATCATCCCTTAACCATCCATACTTAAAAATAAAAAGAGTTTAGATTTCAGAAAAGTAAAAATTATTCATGTTTATTTGGCATTGTTTTTTTAAAATATTTTTTATATAAGTTAAATATTTTTTATATCTTATATCATTTTAATATACTAATGTCAGAAATAATTTTTTAAAAATATATATTATTTTAATTTATTTTCTGAATGAAAAATATTTTAAAAAACAATTTTAATAACATTCCAAAACAGACCACCATAACTATCTTTTCATAACTATTTTAAAAGAGGGGTTTATGGTAAATATATTTTGCACAAATAAGTTCTTAGCATTTATTTTTATAAAAATCTTTGAATTTTCTATTTAAAGTAGCCAGCTCATCTAATCCTGAATTTCCCCTTCAAATTATCAAGCCGCGCTTTTCAAGAGAAAAGCAGCCAAAATGCCAAATGGAGCTTGATTTGGATTAGGTCTTGTGAGAAGAGATGGAAATACAAAATGAAGAGAGAGAAATCTTGATATGTTGTTTGAGGAGATTTTGTGATACTTTGAACTTCTTGTTCAAAATAAAAAAAATGCTTTGACATGAGATGTAAAGTATAATTTTTAAAATAATATATGTAAAGTGGACAAAACAAGTAAAATACATGAGATTTTTTGCCACTGTTCCAAAATAAACTAATGACAATTAATTGTGTATTTTATTTTATTTTATTTTATTTTATTTTCATTTTGCTTCCACTCTTTCAGCAAATTGAATTTTACATATTAAAATTCATAACTTGATAACTTCATCGGTGTGTACAGAAGAAAAATCAATGAAATATATTAAAATATTTATAAAATTATTGTAATATACACTAAAAAAGATCATGGTTTAGTTATTATTCATTGTGAGATGTGGATTACAATAGTATAGCTCAATTTTTGGATCGGTTCATTCGGTTCACTGGTTTTTTTATATTTTTGCACAATACAATAACCACTTTGTCCCTCAAAAAAGACAAAAAAATGGGTGTTGTTGGAGGGGTTCCATGGTAATTGTACATTTCGGTTCGGTTTATATTTCCTTGCACTGTAAAATAATCATTATATCCCTCGAAAAAGACAAAAATTAGTTTTGCTTGGGAGGGGGTGCCACCGAATTTTCACATTTTTTGAAAATAGTTAAATATAGATATGCCCCCCCCCAATAAGACAAAATTGAAGAAATTGTTGTATGGGTGTTACGGTAATTGATTGTTATTTTTTTCTCCGAATACTATAGGCGCGTGTGACACATGCGTCCGATAATATTCGCCCCTATGCCCTCTTCGGGAGGCGCGTGCGGAGGCATACGGCGACCAAAAATATCCATCCGGCGTCTCCTTGAATGCGTCGTCATGTCCTCTTCCTGACGATGTGTCGTGTGACATCCAAAGGTGCCTGGAGACGAGCCAGTGGGCGATTGAACGTTTCCCCCCCTTTTTCTCTCTCCTTCAGCCTAAACTACACCTTAGCCCCCCGGTTTTATTGTCTTTTCATTTCGGTCCCTTCTCTTTGAATTGTGTTATAGCCTATATGGTCCTTAATTCTGTTATGTAAGTTTTGATTTGTTTTAATGGTGTTTTTCGATTGAAATTGATTATATATTAAATTTTTATTTCAGTCCTTATTCTTTTAATTTCCGGATTGCTTTGAAATCCCTTAATATTTCGGTACAAAAGATTTGATTTTTTCAATTTTTTTATTTGATTAAAATTGATAATATATTTGGTTTTCATTTTGGTCCTTATACTTTTAATTTTTTTATTTTAATTCTTTTTTTATATATATTTCTTAAATAGTCCCTATTTTTGTCAATGTTTATATACATGTGCTCTTAATTTTTGTTTTTAATTTTTACTATTTTCTCTTTTGTTGAGATAGCATTTTTTTTCAAAAAATTTATTATTAAATTTTAGTTTGTGTTTATGATTGTTTGAAAATCAATATTTCTTTTATTTTTTTTTTATTTTCACGTGAAATGATTTTTTTTAGCTAATATTTTTTTATTTATTGTTTGCTCTTTTGTTAAAGTTTTTGGGTTTTTTATTCTTTTATTGAATTTATTTTCCCATTATTCATACAATACTAGTAATAATTATACTTTTAATTTTTTTCTTATTTTCTTTTTTGTTAATGTTTTCGAGTTTTTTTCCTTAAAGTAATTTAATAATTTTTATTATTTTAGCAATAATAGTAATGATATTTTTAGATGTTAAGTCTCCGATGTTGTTATTGTTATAATAGGACGTGTTGATATGTTTCATTATATCAAACCTTACATGTATAGATATTATATTTTATTTTTAAACTAGCAAGATTTATTAATTATTTTAATTTTAACAGTTATAAAAATTATTTGATCGGCCGACGTAGTACGAGTAATTTAACTAATGATACATTGTGGACAATTTAACTAGTTATCACTATATTTCAATTAATAAAAAGAAGAAGAAAAACAGCTGAACTAGCCACCATTCTCCTGCCAATTCCTTTATCTGTCTACTTAAACATTACATGCACGCCGTCTTGACAACCACTAATTTTACTTAAAAAATCACTACAAAGACAAAATAATCCGAAAAAACAGAGCGGGCTTAGCCATGGACAGCCCAAAACACAAACATGAACGGGCTGAATCGAAATAAACTGCCCATTCTCCTTTCAGTATTAACTCGGTCCGGCCCACAAACAAAAGAAACAATCGATTTCTATACTCGAGAGATCAAAGCAAGTACCTCTGAAGAATCTTATCATCCAGAAAGTTACTGTATCCAAGTAACCCACAAAATTACATTCACCATAAATGGAAATTCATAGCGCTAATACATCCAGAAACTTATTAGCAGCAACAAAAAATATGGGAAATTGACACGTTTACCCTGTATCAGCATAAACTAAAAGCTCGCTAAGCATCAATTTGCTATGAAGCGTGTTTGGTACAAAATAATACTTTATAATAAAAATCTCTTGATTGGACTAAAAATCATGAAAGAAAACATCATCAAAAGATGCATCTTAGACCATACAATGAAAAATTTGTCCCTGACGAAAATAAATGTTAAATTTTTTTCAAAAGAAGATAGAATTAACTTGTTTATAAATATATGTTTCTCAACTATATCAAACCTATTCAGTCTCAGCAACAACTCAGTCCATCGAACTCCTTTGATTTTTTGACACAAGTCATGTTTTCTTCCAATCTATTGGCATGGTTAAAGAGTTTGTCAAGTTAGTGTAGGTCATAATTATTTTTATTTTTATTATTATTATTTGTTTATGATTTTATCATTAAACATATTGTTTTTTTTAAATAGTCTTGCGGTTATTTTTAATTTATTTATTATTGATATTTATCCTGTTTTTATAGCCCATACCTTGTTTTTTTTAAAACCTCTGTTGAATAAATATTTTTTTTATTAAATTTAAAGTATTATTTTTTTAGTTTTATACAAGTGAGATTTATCTTTCAAATAAAATATTTATCTTGAAACAATATTTTGTATGCGTTGCATTGCATAATATTTTTTTTATTCATTTAGTTTGGTATTTGTTTATGTTTATATTATCTTTTATTGATTTTAATAAATAAATTTAGTAGACATAAATGGATAAATATTTTATTTTGCAATATCAAATGTCTTTGCCTATATCCATCTCTCAATGTTTCTATTTTATTTATTTATTCACATAAGTAATTATTAATTTATTTTATTAAATATTTTCATAGGCATTTAATTTATACTTTTTTTTATAAAAAAAAATTGCTTGCATATGCAGGGGTTAAATGCCTGTTTGAGAGTGTGGTTGCGGTTGCTTTTGAAAGTGTTTTTTGTTCAAAAATACATTAAAATTATATATTTTTTATTTTTTAAAAATTATTTTTGACATCAGCACATCAAAATGATATAAAAACATCAAATTTTATTAATTTAAACTTAAAAATAAAAATAAATTTTTTAAATTTTTTTTCAATAGTGCTTTTGAAAAGCATTTCCAAATACCCCCTTAAATAGCTAGTAGATTGGAAAAAGAGAACGGGGATCGTCTAAGGACCTAATTAGGAAACTTTTGATGTAAGAATTTAATTGAGATATGGGATCCAATCAGGGGACGAATTTGTTTTCACTCCAGAAAGAGAACTGACGCCAATAAAAACAGCCACGCCAACTCTGTTTTGGCGGGAAAATCCTTGGCCAACAAAAGACAAATAAAATCCCTAATGATACAGAAAAACAAATACACGAAGGGCCAAATGCAAATAAACAAAATTCTCAAGGACAGAATGGGGAATAGAAACAATTAACAAGATTTCTTCTTGTATCCATTCCACTTTCTTCATAGCATCCTCGACAAGGGGTAGTAGATTGGTAATAATTTGTGTATATTAGAGCAATTCCAATGACAAGAGCTATTTTTAAGAGCCAAATCATAGAAATAACTTTTTGAATAGTGTATAAATGGTTTTTGAGTTAATGTGCTCTCCAATGGTAAGATCCATTTTGGAGAGCCATTTTGAATAGCCATTTTTTTTTATCTTATTTTAAATAAAATTCAATTATTTTGTATATAGTTTAATCATACAATTAATAGGAGTAAGTTATATAATTAAATAATTACTTTTAAAAAATTCTCCAACAATAAAATTATTTTTTTATTTATATAATTAAACTACATGATTTTCTTCAAACTCATAATCGAACCAGGGACAAAGCTACAAACTCCCAACTCCAAGCCGATTTGATTGAACATTTATGGAAACAATACGGTAATGAGTAGATAATCATTAGATTTAAGCTACGTATTGTATGTTTTTTAAGTAATTGTATGTTTTTTATGGTTGTTGTATTTGAAGTTAATTAATATTATATATTTTCTTTGAGTGTTAGAAAAACTTAAAAAAATAAAATGAACACATAAATAAATAACCAATAAGTTCAAACATGATTAATTAACATACATTCCATGGCAAATAATTCAATCAAATTAATTATAAATTAATACCCCTATTTTTTATGCTAACTATTATTATAATAATAATTAATAATAATAATTATATAATAATAATAATTAGCTTAAAACCCCCCCACCCCCACACTTGTCCGTTCCCCCATCTCAAACTTATTAAAAAACCATACAATCCTTCTCTTCTCCCCTCTGCTTGCACCGCCGCCGCCCCCCACCGTCCACTCCCTTCCAGCCGCTCCCCCCCCCCCCATCCGTTTAATCTCTCTTGAGCCATCGTTATCCTCCCTCGCTCCCTCCCTCCCTCCCTCATTTTCTCTTTTTTTCTTCTTCTTACAGTTGATCGATCGATCGAGGTCTCTCCCTTTCCTTCTTCTTTTCGAACCTTAAACCACACCAGTACCGAGAGAAAAGCAACATCGTGGTCTCCTCACCCCTCCTCAGGTGCTCCCACTTTTCTTGTGCTTTTCATGATTGGTTCTGATTGAGCCGATTGCAACTATGACTATCGCATTTTTAGAGCTATTTAGGGTTAGGTTTTGGGAGCTCAAGGCAGGAGGATTTTGAGTTTCCTTATGGCTTTTTATTGAAATTTTAGGGTTTTCGATTTCCTCTTATCACTACAAGATTGCTTGTTTTTTTTGTTCTTCTGAGTTTTGTTGGAATTAAATGAGAGGTTTTCATTGTTGATTGTTGCTGCTATGTGTTTATGTTTCTGCAACGGTATAATTTCTTGTATTCCAACGGCTATTTTTCAATTTGGCTCTTCATCCTCCCATCTGTAGGAATGCCTTCCCGGAAGTTGAAAAGGCAAAATGCCTCGGGTTGCCTCTCCCGTTGGAGGCGTTAACTTGAACAACAAGAGCTAAAATTTAAAAAATTGGGTTTGCCTCTCGTGATGCCTTCTGCATTGGACTTGCCCTAATTCCTCAATTTCCGTTGCCAACAAGAGATTCAGTCTCTCACTCAATTACCCTTTACTATGGAAATCAATGATGGAGAAGAAGAGGAATTTGAGTTCTCAAGGAATTACTTTCTTGCAAAAGAATTAGCTGGGTCGGGTAAGAAATCAACCCGCAAGATTTCTGATATCAACGTCGTCGATGAACAGGTCGCTCACCACTTTGTTTATCATTATTTTCCTTAGTTTCCTTTCCTTTTATTTTTTTATGAAATATATAATTTTGGTTAAAAAAGTTTTGCTTTTAACATTGCAGGAGCTAAGAGCGGCAGCAGCAAATATTGAGCCAAAACATGAGAAAGAGATTAATTCTCTTGTTAATAGTTATAAGAGGTTGTATCCTAAATGGGCTTTTGAACTCAGGTAATTTGTGAATTTATTGCTTGTATTTGTGAGATTGTAGTATTTGATGAAATGGGCACAATTTATTTGATGAAATAAACTGGCACAAAGAGGAGTGTGTTGGGCACAGACAGAAAATTGAAACTCCTTTTGTTTTCTTAAAAAAATGGCATTAAGTTTGGATTCGAGAAGTTTAGTTGATGTTTTTAAGTGGGTATTGGCTAGTTTTATGTACTTAGTTTTTCTTATACTTTAAGATAATTTTATGAAAATTATAGGCAACATCCCTTTGATTCTCTGTTATGATTTTTCTTTTTGAGGATTATTTATACTAATTTACGATTCTCTTATGAATTTAGGTGTGGATTTGGCCTTCTAATGTATGGTTTTGGATCTAAGAAGGTACTGATTGAAGATTTTGCTTCTACAGCATTAACCGAGTATTCTGTAGTAGTCATCAATGGGTATCTTCAGTCAATTAATCTAAAACAGGTAATCTACCTAGATGTCTTTTGTCGATACTTGAACTTATTTATAGATTTAACATTGATATTCCCAGGTTCTTAAATGCTAATATAACATTAAAATGATTCCTTGGCTTAGATATTAAAGCCAAGCATAATACAGTGGAGTCTATGCATGATACACCACCCACCATTTTCTTTGTGCCATGTTAACTCCTGTAACATCATGACTATAGGTGATCATTGCTTTAGCTGAAATTTGGTGGGATGATCTGAAAACCAAACGGAGGACTTCTTCAGGGGTTTCATCTAAAGTTCAACAGCCCTTTAATTCTCGATCTATGGATGACCTTCTTGCATTTCTGCATGAATCAGACGTGGAGGAAAATGATTCTTTTGTGTGTGTTGTTGTTCACAACATTGATGGGCCTGGGTTGAGAGACTCTGAAAGTCAACAGTGTCTTGCGCAACTTGCTTCTTGTTCGCATATCCGCATTGTTGCCTCTGTTGATAATGTTAATGCACCTCTTTGTGAGTATTTCTTATTGTAGTTAGTTATGCATGAACACAATGGCTAGTTGAGGCATGCTGTCAAGTTAAATTTTTTTAAATTTTATATCTGTGGCTCCATCCTATGGTTTTCAGAATTAGGTTAAACATATTTCCTAAATAGTGAAGCATTTTATGTCATGATTTCTTTGGGTGCTTCAAAAAATGATCCGTGTTTTATGTTGACATTTAGACTTGTTTGCAAATGCTTTGTTGGGAGATGAAGGTCTAAATAGATGATCTCCATTGGCATATCAGGTTAACATTAGGGTGTGAAAATTGTTTCAGGTGTTTTGAATGATGGTGAATCCCCATTCTTGCCTCAGTTTCACTTTCATTTTGTTTCTATGCCATTGATAAAATGTGAATTCTCATTTTTCTGTCTTTCCTATGATTAAAGAAAAAAAAACTTTGTGGAACCCTTTAGTATTTTTTTTTCCTGGTTTATCTTGTACATTTATGATTTCCTGTCCTATTCCAATTTTCATGTCTAGGACCCTAGTGACCTTATCAGGGTTTTTTTTTGGCAGTGTGGGATAAGAAGATGGTTCACACCCAGTTTAACTGGTGCTGGTATCATATTCCTACCTTTGCACCGTATAATGTTGAAGGAACCTTTTTTCCTTTGATTCTCGCTCACAGCAGTACAGCTCAAAGTGCCAAAACAGCTGCAATAGTTTTACAGAGTCTGACACCCAATGCCCAAAGTGTGTTCAAAATTCTTGCAGAATATCAGTTGTCTCATCCTGATGAAGAAGGCAAGTGACTATGCATGATGTGGAACATTATGTTTCATGTTTGAAATCTTATGTGCTCCGTTTGATTTGTCATTTTCAGGCATGCCAGTTGATGCTCTGTATACAATTGCTCGAGAACGCTTCCTTGTGAGCAGCCAGGTCACATTGAACTCCCATTTGACAGAATTCAAAGATCATGAGTTAGTAAAGACTAGGCGGCACAGTGATGGTCAAGATTGCTTGCACATCCCGCTTGCAGCGGATGCCCTCGAAAAGTTGCTTTCTGAGATCAATCAATAGTTCTGACGATGTTTGTAAATGTATTTCGCATCCGGCTTACTGTGGATGCTCTTGAAAAGCTGCTTTCTGAGATCAATAAAATATACCTGGTACGTGCAACTCTGGTTGTAACTTGAATTAGTCTCATGATCAACTCTTAATTTCAATCTCTAGCATGTTGGTGACCTATTGCAGCAGTTCACGTGAAAAAACTACAATGTATCTTCAGTAGCCTTTGGCGAAACCTTTTTGCTCATATCTTGATGTTTCCTTTAAAATACCTCAGCTCAATTCCAAACAAGCTTGACCATTCCTTACCGAGAGAGGACCCCAATGCCAATTCTGGAGTACCACCTTTGCCCTTCACTTCCCATTTACGTACCATCCGAATTTTATATGTGATGTTTAGTTAATTTAAGGTGTGTGGTCATTTACGATGTCGTTCGGTTCCTGTAACACAGTTGGGACTTGGGAGTCTCTTAAGCCATTTGAAGACTACAGGCCATGTTTTGTGCCTTGTTTTTTCTCGAACTTAAAGCTGCGTTATTGTTCCCATACTTTTCTATATTTTTATAGCTTAATGAAGTCACAAACTTTTCTATTCTAGCACTTGCACAGTTTAAGATTGGAATATCCAATGATCTTCTTTGCAACCTGGTAATGATAGAAAATCTAAATACCACAAAATCAAAGAGATGACCAGACAAGTTTATTCGTGGAATCTTGATTCATGATTTATCAAAAAAAAATTGACTCCTCCAGCGAGGCCTGAATCGTTATATTTCACATAATGCAAAATTTTGGGAAATTTATACAAGCAATTGCTTGCGCGAATATTGATGGAAAATCTTGAAAAGAGAATTACAAAGGATAAAATTACACCAAAATGTGGAAGGTCGGTTTAAACTCTCCTCACAAATTGTGTTTCCCTCGTAAATCCCTTTATAAGTAGTGTTATTGTCCGCTGATGTTAGTGTAATTGAGACCATAACGATGCCAAAAAAAATCCCCACCCCCCAGCACGCACGCTCTTTATAAGAACTTCTACTTTTCATATGTGATGGGCTGAGATTTTCAGTTTTTGGACAGCTCATGATCCTTTATACGTGGTTGATCAAGTATGGATACGAGCGAATTTACTCGCGTAGCTTTTTTATAAAACTGATTGATTTTATATGTGTTGTATTTTTTTATTTTAATATTTAATTAATAAAATTATAATTGATAAATTTATTAGGAACGGGTTTTTTTCCATCAAAAAATAATTGAATGTTGTTACTGTTAAAACTCTTTTAATAAAATATATTAGAAATGATTTTTTTTTCTATGTAGGAAACTGATTGTAAAATTTATTGCTTATATTATTATATTAAAAATATTTTAGAATAATAATAAATAGGTTATATATAGATAGATAGATAGATAGATAGGTGTTGATATTAAATAAATATCAAAATAAATAATTAGTCTCACATATTTGTAAGAAATTGTTTTTACAAATAATCATTATCATTATTTTGAATGTCTTATCTACAATAATAAGAAATTTCAACACCTAACAATATTAACAAAAAAACAGTTAAAAAACTAAATAAATGACAAAACAAAAATAAATATTATTAGTTTTAAAAAATTATTTGAACTGAAGAATAAAAAAAAGAGAAAATATAGAAAATATTATTTTTGAAATGACCACCAACAAAAATTAAAATGTAAACATAAAAAAAAAAAACCTTAATAACAGTGAAAATAATAAAAATTTGTGAGACCATAATTATTGTTAAGGAAAAAAATTCCATATTTTTTTTATTTTCATATTATTATATTAAAAGTATTTCAGAACCATGATATTTTTTTCTTCAAAAAGACTTAGGTCATATATATATATATTAACGCTCTAATATTAAATAAATATCAAAATAATATATTAGTCTGACATAATTAAAAGAAAATAAAACTTACAAATAATCATTATCATTATTTTGAATGTTTTATCTTTAATAATTAGAAAATTCAATACCTAAGAATATTATCAAAAAATAAATATTAATATATTTAAAGAAATTATTTAACTTGAAGAATAAAAAAAGAAATAATACCATTCATTATTTTTGAAATGATCACCAACACAAATTAAAATTTAAACATTAATTTTTTTTTAATAACAGTGGAATTAAAAAAAATTGGAAACAAAAACTAAGAGCATGTACATATAAACATGGACAGAAATAAGAATTATGTAAGAAATATATAAAAAAGGAATTGTTTTTCAAATAGTAATGAACAATAAAAACCACAGTTGAAATAAATGTTCATTACTGTTTGAAATTGAATAAATGTT
The DNA here is from genome assembly GCA_009078335.1 of Salix brachista. Lineage (NCBI taxonomy): Eukaryota > Viridiplantae > Streptophyta > Magnoliopsida > Malpighiales > Salicaceae > Salix > Salix brachista. The sequence goes on along the minus strand of CM018574.1, from coordinate 7,747,290 downwards.
CATTACTGTTTGAAATTGCGATCTTCTTTAGCTATTCTATAAAAAAAAAGTCGTGCCCGTAAGCTGATTCGGACAACCCGGTTATAAAAAAAAATATAAATAGAAAAAAACAAAAAAAAATGTTAAAAGAAAGTGGATCCGGGGATTATCCGTGGCGCGCATAAGATATCCCGGATACCCCGGTTATATATATATATATACAGTCATGGTGCTCGTAAGCTGATCCGGACACCTCTGTTATAAAAGAAAAAAATATAAATGAAAAAAAAACAAAAAAAAATATTAAAAGAAAGTGGATCCGAGGATAATTCGTGGTGCGCGTAAGATGTCCGGACACCCTGGTTATAAAAAAAAAATATATGTGTGTGTGTGTGTGTGTTAAGGCAATAATATTAAATAAATATCAAAATATATAATTAGTCTGATATATTTAAAAGAAAATAAAACTTACAAATAATCATTATCATTATTTTGAATGTTTTATCTTTAATAATTAGAAAATTCAATACCTAAGAATATTAACAAAAAATAAATATTATTATATTTAAAGAAATTATTTAACTTGAAGAATAAAAAAATTAAAATAATAACAAACATTATTTTTGAAATGATCATCAACACAAATTAAAATTTAAACATTAAAAAAAATCTTAATAACAGTGGAATTAAAAAAAATTAAAAACAAAAACTAAGAGCATGTATATATAAACATTGACAAAAATAAAAATTATTTAAGAAATATATAAAAAAAGGAATTTTTTTTCAAAAAGTAATGAACAACGAAAACCACAGTTGAAATAACTGTTCATTACTATTTGAAATTGTGATCTCCTTTATCTATTCTATAAAATAATAGTCGTGGTGCTCGTAAGCTGATCCAGACACCCCAGTTATAAAAGAAAAAATTATAATTGGAAAAAAAACTGGAAAAAAATGTTAAAAGAAACTGGGTCTGAGGATTATTCGTGGCGCGCGTAAGATGTCTCGGACACCCCGATTATCAAAAACAAATGTACACGTGGGAAAAAAAATCATGGTGCGCGTAAGCTGGCTCGGACACCACGATTATGAAAAAACCAAAAAAAATGTATAAGTGGGAAAAAAACCAAGAAAAAAATGTAAAAAAAAATGGGTCCGGAGATTAAAAAAAAGGACGCATGGGAAACAAATCACGGTGCTCGTAAGGTGGCCTGGACACTCCTGTTATAAAAAAAAACCAAAAAAATGTATAAGTAAAAAAAAAAAAAAAGAAAGAAAGAAAATGTAAAAACAAAAGTGGATCCAAAGATTAATCGTGGTACACTTAAGCAATCCGTTTTTTATAATATATATATATATATATATATATTGGTAGATTGCACCAGTCCAATGCAAAATGGAGATGGTTTGTATCATGAGATAAGAACAACGCGCAAGTGAAAAAAAATTCAAATATTATATCTCTAATTTGGTGATCCATGTATAGATAATTCATAATCAAACATCGTATATAAGTTATTTACCATTGATTTATGATTTCTTAGAGTTTAATTAAATGATCCTTTGAATTGTATTTCAATTAATACTTATTTCTCTTATTTTTAGTGTTTTTGCATTTTATGATTTCTTAGAGTTTAATTAAATGATCCTTTGAATTATATTTCAATTGATACTTATTTCTCGTATTTTTTAGTTTTTTTTCATTTGATTTTGGGGAAAAAATAGTGGTTGTTTTTATTTATTTTGTATGTGTTTAGTTTTTTAACGGGTTATTCTAATTCACCTATAGTTTTTTATGCTATATATAATTGAATTTTATTTTTAAAAATAAGAATTATTTATTTATTAATATTATTTTAATAATTAGAACATTGCGATATATCTTTTCTTCCTCTTTGATTCTATTGAATCAATTTTATACATGTGTTTATTTTCATTATTATTTTATAAAATAAAAGAAAAAAATTTAAAATCATAGTCACGGAACATAATTTGATAAATTATCTATGCTGTGAGATTAAATATTTTGATCAACGCCAATCTTCTTAATTTTTCAATTATATATTTAATTATCGTTAATAATTGTTTTTTGTTTTGATGTACATTTAATATATTTATTTTAAAAAACATGTTAAAAAATCCACATGTTTTTTAATTAAAAAAAAAAAAAACTTCCTAAATTCATCGTGGCGTCGTCAATTCATTTCGCAAGGTTCGCTGGGGATAAGAGCAACTATCACTTGAGTCTGTGACTGCCTGATAAATCTTATTATTTCAAAGCTTTGAAGGGTTGCTAAATTTGTTCGTAACAGAGAAAATTTATATGAAAAATAAACACAGGCCAACTTCTTTTAAGTTGCTGAACAAAACTATAAAGTCGAATACAATTTTAGGCTGGTTAAGATATTTTATATATCTTTTCTATTTTTTGTAAGCTTTTTCCTTCAATTTCTTGGTATCGTCTCTATAATTTCAAAACAAAATAGTTGGTATCTGAAAAGAAAGAAAAAACATGATTTCAGTTCCAGAGTTTTAATAACAGTCGTCGTCAGAGAAACCCATGTTTGTTTTGTCTGGGAAAACTGGCCCCCGCCATGCTGTACCAGCCACCATTTTCCACACACCCGGGCACCTAGCAGACGTGCTAGCCCACCAGGAAAACTACAAACGCATCCTCTATGATTGCTTTTCTTCTTCCATGTGATACACACACAGACACGCCATTTACAATCATCTTGATTCATGGAGAAAGTATCTGCTTTGGATGTGGAGGAGTCGCGCGTCGTGTCTGTGCGGAAATAACCCTGATCCTGATCTTTGAAATTTAAAAAGCAGTAGTCTACTCAGTGATTTCGCGTCAGATTTGGAAATTTTTAAAAACAGCACATATTTTGTTGTTCCTCGTTAACTTGCAATTCATGTTGCAGCGTCAACTTTTGGTCTACTGCATTTGTAATCCACGCGGCAGAACCATTCCTCTATGAATGGTCTCACAATTACAACTCGATACACGGTTAAGCAGTAGATCACGAACCCCAGTCCATAATAGATCTGAGTGTGCGTGAACAATTGATCTACAGTAAATCAACGATTTATTTTAGCTTTCTTTGTAATTTGAAAAGCAACAGTCTATTCAGTGATTTTGCGTTAGATTTGAAAATTTTAAAAAACAACACATATTTTGTTGTTCCTCGTTAACTTATAATTCACGCTGCAGTGTCAACCTTTGGTCTACTGCAAATGTAATCCACGCGGCAGAACCATTCCTCTATGAATGGTCTCACAATTACAGCTTGATACACGGTTAAATAATAGATTATGCACCCCAGTCCATAATAAATCTGGGTGTGCGTGAACAATTGATCTAAAGTCAATCAACGATTTACTTTAGCTTTCTTTGTAATTGTAATTTGTAATAGTTCAAAACTACTTATAGGCCTTGATGCTCATATTTGTGCAAAAGTTCCTTGGGATTGGGTTTCAGCCTTTTCTGTGCAGCTTAGGTGAAAGGTAATCATATTTATCGATAGACTAGAAAGTAAAACATTTTTTTTCCTTTTGTTTATAATCAAATGTATATAATTCAAGAATTAGTTTAAAAATAAAAAAAATAAAAATGATATAAGAGAAATATTAGCAACTAATAATATGTCCTGCCTTGTTCCACCATAAAAATAATAGAATGAAATGAAAAACGTATTCACTGTCTCCAACCCTAATCGCTACTGTTAATTTCTGAATGTGTGTTATCAGTAGAACATGATTAATTTGTTGGTAATCCACATTGTCAATGTGTATTTTATTTTTAGAGCAATGTCTTGTGTTCATCGGGGCATATAAAACCAATCCTTTAATTAAAAGTAATTTTTCTTGTTGACTTGTATATTTTAATTAAAACAATAGGGCGTTCTAAAAACGTGGAATTGAAAATAATGATAATTTTAAATGGTAAATGTCTCGAAATTAAAAAAAAAACATTGTTTTGTAAATCAATATACTTAGTGGACCAATCAAACAAAGATAAAAAGAGGAAAGCATTGAATTCAAACCCACACTTGTAGTGATATTGAAAGACGAGATCATATGAGTTGTTCCCACTATTGTTTAAGGATTACTTGTCACGCAATGTATAGTATAAAGTTTGACTATCATTACAATATGATTAAATCAGGCAGTGGAAAATAATGGTTGTGGGGGCCGGGTAGTGTTTGAGGTTGTTTCTTCACGATGAGCTGCCCAAGAAAAACCTGAGATGAAAGTGATATACCCTTTCAATCATGTTTTGCGTCCATGTACTCATAATTCAACGCTGTGCTGGAATGCCGGGAATAAATTTCCAAACTTGGATCTTTCTCTTACATTTTCAAGGGATATGAGTCTCTCCACTGAAAGTTCTTTGCCAAATAAATTATACCTGAGGTTGAAACCTGGGCATAAATATGTTAAAGTTCAGTGAGTTGCTCATCAACTGCTAAATATTTGTGCCCTCGAATTCTCTCTCTCTCTCTCTCTTCTCTCTCTCATCATGGCCACCTCTTTCTACAGTTTCCAAGCTTTGAATCTCTGTGTCATTCCCTTCCTGCTGCTTCTTCTTCCACCCTCTGCTACTTCAATTTCTGTTCAAAGAACACGATTTGACCCTGGCGACACCAGCATAATCTACGAGGGAGGTGCCTCAGCTTATGTCGGAGGAATTGATTTCAATAGTGACTCTTATATGTGTCAAGTTGGTCGAGCCACTTACGCCACGAAGGTGCCTCTCTGGGACTCCTCCACTGCAAGGCTGACCGACTTCAGCACCCACTTCTCTTTCTTCGTCGACATTGAAGGCCGTACACTACAAAAAAAGGGGTGTTTTGCAACGGATTGATCCGTTGCAAATTACAAAGAAATCCGTTGCAAATATTAATTTGCAACGGCATTTGCAACGGACACAATCCGTTGGAACCACGTCGCCGCAAATTTCGTTTGCAACGGGTTACCCGTTGCAAATTCTCCCGTTGCAAATACACATTTTGCAACGGCTTTTCCGTTGCACTTGCAACGGCTGGTCCGTTGCAAATTTATCCATCTACAACGGAAATTTGCAACGGCAAATCCGTTGCAAATTAAATTTTTAAATTTTTTAATCAATTTCGAATTTATTTATTTTTTATATGAGCAAAAAAGGGAGTGGCTGATTAAGGGGCAAGACGACAACTGAAAAAAACTCGAATAGGGTAATGCACGAACAAATTTTCTTGATTATTAACGTATACTTGGCAAACTAAATTAATGAAACAATTTGGGAAAACAAATAACACATCGTTATGTCGGCACACTTGATTGGAGAGAAACTTAAAGCAAAAAAGGAACTGGAAGAAGTAAAACTCAACATTGAGAAAGCAACTGCTGAAGTAAATTGCTTGAAGGTGGCTGCCTTATCGTTACAAACAGAGCTCGAAAAAGAAAAACTGTCTCTTTCCACCATTAAACAGAGAGAAGGAATGGCCTCAGTAACAGTTGCTTCTCTTGAGGCTGAGCTGGACAAAACTAGGTCAGAAACAGCACTGGTACAGATGAAAGAGAAAGAAGCCAGAGAAAAAATGGCTGGGATTCCCAAACAACTGCAGCAAGCAGCGGAAGCAGCTGACGAGGCCAAGTCACTTGCTCGAACAACTCATGAAGAGCTACGCAAGGCGAACGAAGAAGCAGAACAGGCAAAGGCCGGTGCAAGTACGATGGAGAGTATATTACTCGCAGCTCAGAAGGAGATAGAAGCTGCCAGGGCCTCAGAAAAATTGGCATCGGCAGCCATTAAAGCTTTGCAAGAGAGTGAATCAGCTCACAGCACCAGTGATGTGGATACTCCAACCAGTGTAACCCTTTCCTTAGAAGAGTACTACGAGCTCAGCAAGCGTGCCCATGAGGCAGAGGAGCAGGCCAACCTGAGGGTAGCAGCTGCTATTTCTCAAATTGAGCTAGCCAAGGAATCCGAGTCCAGAACTGCAGAGAAGCTGGAACAAGTGAATCGAGAGATGGCTGTCAGAAAGGAAGCTCTAAAAATTGCAATGGATAAGGCTGAGCAGGCCAAGAAGAGGAAGCAGATAAGCATAAAAAAACCCCAAATTAGCAACAAAAATCTAATCAATTTACATTCAAAATCAAAACTCATCCGCCAAAACACTTAACAATTACAAATGCAAACAGATCCAGCAAAATTAGAAACTAAGCAATGAAGAACATGGAAATGAAGAGGCCAACTCGTGGAAAGCACTTAACAATTTCGTACCGTGAGTGTAAGCAACAGAGGAAGCAGATCTTCGTAGTGGTGATGATGGGTTTATTGGGTAGATGAGGATCGACGCCGGCAAAGTGGAGATTGATGAAACAGAGCCGAAACAAATTTCGATTTCACTGTTCACAAATTGTTTTGTTGAGGTGCACTGGCGCTTTGTTTTTGAAAATTGAGAGAGAACACTGGCGCTTTGTTATGGAAAATTGAGAGAGAAGAACACTGGCACTTTGAAATAAAAACGGGGTGATGTTGCGCGGGGTGATGAAAATTAATTTTCATTTGCAACGGAATTGCCGTTGCAAATTAATTCTTGCGCGGGGTGATGAAAATTAATTTTCATTTGCAACGGAATATCCGTTGCAAATTTAATTTGCAACGGAAACTTTTGCAACAGATAATCCGTTGCAAATCCATTGCAAACGTTTCTGTTGCAAATTAAATTTGCAACGGCGAATCCGTTGCAAACCATCTTTTTTTTTTTTTTTTTTTCTGGAATTGGTTTAGCAACGGAAAATCCGTTGCTAAATAATTTTCGGATGCAAATTTAGCAACGGAATTTTGCCGTTGCAAAATTCTGTTGCTAACGGCACCCTTTTTTTGTAGTGGTACTTCTTATGCAGCTGGATTTGCTTTCTTCATCGCTCCTGTCGAGTTTCACATACCCCCGAACTCGGCAGGAGGTTTTCTAGGCCTGTATAACATGACCACCAGTGACTCTCATCAGAACCATATTGTCCACATTGAATTTGATTCTTTTGTGAATCCTGCATGGGACCCTCGGATTCAACATGTTGGGATCAACAACAACTCAGTTTCCTCGGCCACATACACCTACTGGAATACCACCTTGCACAGCGGCGATCCTGCTGATGTGTGGATCACTTATAGCTCCACCACAAAGAACCTGACGGTTTCTTGGAAGTATCAGACAACTTCTACTCCTCAAGAGAATACAAGTCTCTCCTACATTATTGATCTCAGGGAGGTTCTTCCTGAGTGGGTCACGATTGGGTTTACAGCTGCTACTAGTAACCTTATAGAGCGGCACGTGCTTCGGTCATGGAACTTCAGTTCTACTCTGGAGATGAGTGAAACAAGCGGAATTAATGCTAAGAATATAAAACTCGTGGTGGGTCTGACAGTTTCAGGAGCTGTTTTGATTATTGTGATTGCTTTAGTATCTGGTATTTTGTGGAGACGGAAGGTGGTAAGGAAGGAGACAGCGGAGACGGTGAACTTAACATCGATCAACGATGACCTTGAAAGGCGTGCTGGTCCGAGAAGATTTTCTTACAAAGATCTTGTTTCAGCCACTAACAACTTCTCTGCCGAGAGGAAGTTAGGGGAAGGTGGGTTTGGAGCTGTTTACCGAGGGCAATTGACTGGTATAGATACGGCAGTTGCAGTGAAAAGAATTTCAAGAGGTTCGAAACAGGGGAAAAAGGAATACGTAACTGAGGTGAAGGTCATTAGCCAGTTGAGGCATCGGAATCTGGTGCAACTCATAGGTTGGTGTCATGATAGAGGTGAGTTCCTCCTTGTCTATGAATTCATGTTAAATGGTAGCCTAGATTCTCACCTTTTTGGCAAGAAAACTCCTCTCACATGGTCAGCAAGATACAGAATATCTCTTGGATTGGCCTCTGCTTTGCTTTATCTTCACGAGGAGTGGGAGCAGTGTGTGGTGCATCGCGATGTCAAATCAAGCAACATCATGCTCGATTCAAGTTTCAATGTCAAGCTCGGTGATTTTGGGCTAGCCCGACTCATGGACCATGAGCTTGGTCCGCAGACTACAGGTTTGGCAGGAACTCTTGGCTATTTGGCTCCAGAATATATAAGCACAGGTCGAGCTAGCAAAGAGTCTGACGTGTATAGTTTTGGAGTGGTTTCCTTAGAGATTGCTACTGGAAGAAAAGCAGTTGATTCCATTGAATATAAATCAGAAATGAGCTTGGTGGAGTGGATATGGGATCTTTATGGAACTGGAAAACTCAACTTGGCTGCTGACGAGAAACTTCAGTCCGAGTTTGATGAGAATCAAATGGAGTGCTTGATGATTGTTGGACTGTGGTGTGCTCACCCTGATCGTAATATAAGACCCTCGATAAGGCAAGTAATTCATGTTCTTAACTCTGAAGCACCATTACCAGATCTTCCATCAAAGATGCCTCACTACAAAAAAAGGGGGTGTTTTGCAACGGATTGATCCGTTGTAAATTACAAAGAAATCCGTTGCAAATATTAATTTGCAACGGCATTTGCAACGGACACAATCCGTTGGAACCACGTCGCCGCAAATTTCGTTTGCAACGGGTTACCCGTTGCAAATTCTCCCGTTGCAAATACACATTTTGCAACGGCTTTTCCGTTGCACTTGCAACGGCTGGTCCGTTGCAAATTTATCCATCTACAACGGAAATTTGCAACGGCAAATCCGTTGCAAACTTATCCATTTGCAACGGAAATTTGCAACGGAAAATCCGTTGCAAATTTATCCATTTGCAACGGAAATGTGCAACGGAAATTCCGTTGCAAATTAAATTTTTAAATTTTTTAATCAATTTCGAATTTATTTATTTTTTATATGAGCAAAAAAGGGAGTGGCTGATTAAGGGGCAAGACGACAACTGAAAAAAACTCGAATAGGGTAATGCACGAACAAATTTTCTTGATTATTAACGTATACTTGGCAAACTAAATTAATGAAACAATTTGGGAAAACAAATAACACATCGTTATGTCGGCACACTTGATTGGAGAGAAACTTAAAGCAAAAAAGGAACTGGAAGAAGTAAAACTCAACATTGAGAAAGCAACTGCTGAAGTAAATTGCTTGAAGGTGGCTGCCTTATCGTTACAAACAGAGCTCGAAAAAGAAAAACTGTCTCTTTCCACCATTAAACAGAGAGAAGGAATGGCCTCAGTAACAGTTGCTTCTCTTGAGGCTGAGCTGGACAAAACTAGGTCAGAAACAGCACTGGTACAGATGAAAGAGAAAGAAGCCAGAGAAAAAATGGCTGGGATTCCCAAACAACTGCAGCAAGCAGCGGAAGCAGCTGACGAGGCCAAGTCACTTGCTCGAACAACTCATGAAGAGCTACGCAAGGCGAACGAAGAAGCAGAACAGGCAAAGGCCGGTGCAAGTACGATGGAGAGTATATTACTCGCAGCTCAGAAGGAGATAGAAGCTGCCAGGGCCTCAGAAAAATTGGCATCGGCAGCCATTAAAGCTTTGCAAGAGAGTGAATCAGCTCACAGCACCAGTGATGTGGATACTCCAACCAGTGTAACCCTTTCCTTAGAAGAGTACTACGAGCTCAGCAAGCGTGCCCATGAGGCAGAGGAGCAGGCCAACCTGAGGGTAGCAGCTGCTATTTCTCAAATTGAGCTAGCCAAGGAATCCGAGTCCAGAACTGCAGAGAAGCTGGAACAAGTGAATCGAGAGATGGCTGTCAGAAAGGAAGCTCTAAAAATTGCAATGGATAAGGCTGAGCAGGCCAAGAAGAGGAAGCAGATAAGCATAAAAAAACCCCAAATTAGCAACAAAAATCTAATCAATTTACATTCAAAATCAAAACTCATCCGCCAAAACACTTAACAATTACAAATGCAAACAGATCCAGCAAAATTAGAAACTAAGCAATGAAGAACATGGAAATGAAGAGGCCAACTCGTGGAAAGCACTTAACAATTTCGTACCGTGAGTGTAAGCAACAGAGGAAGCAGATCTTCGTAGTGGTGATGATGGGTTTATTGGGTAGATGAGGATCGACGCCGGCAAAGTGGAGATTGATGAAACAGAGCCGAAACAAATTTCGATTTCACTGTTCACAAATTGTTTTGTTGAGGTGCACTGGCGCTTCGTTTTTGAAAATTGAGAGAGAACACTGGCGCTTTGTTATGGAAAATTGAGAGAGAAGAACACTGGCACTTTGAAATAAAAACGGGGTGATGTTGCGCGGGGTGATGAAAATTAATTTTCATTTGCAACGGAATTGCCGTTGCAAATTAATTCTTGCGCGGGGTGATGAAAATTAATTTTCATTTGCAACGGAATATCCGTTGCAAATTTAATTTGCAACGGAAACTTTTGCAACAGATAATCCGTTGCAAATCCATTGCAAACGTTTCTGTTGCAAATTAAATTTGCAACGGCGAATCCGTTGCAAACCATCTTTTTTTTTTTTTTCTGGAATTGGTTTAGCAACGGAAAATCCGTTGCTAAACAATTTCCGGATGCAAATTAAGCAACGGAATTTTGCAAAAATTCCGTTGCTAACGGCACCCTTTTTTTGTAGTGCCTGTTCCTCTGTATCATGTACCTACTACACCATCGCTGAGCTCTGGTGAGAATCTCATCTCGCACTCAATGGACGTGGGTCGTTAACCAGGGCTTTTCACTTGAAAATGTTATATGCAATCATGAAGATAGAGAGATGAGTGCCGAGATGCTTCAACAGATCTTCCTTTTCATCTAGTCCACTTCTTAATTACGGCGCAGCTTCCATGGGAGATCTTTTTCTCCTCAAACGAAGTCTTATTCTCTAAATAAAGGTGCCTATGCTGTTCTTGATTTTTTTTTGTTGGGTTCTAAAAAAAATTCATATTTCCCCACTTTTCATGCATATACTGGAGTGCCTATGCAGTAACTTCGATAGAAAAAATGCTTTCAGAAAGTCTCAAATTTTCACTCGTTTTTTGAAACACCAATGCATTCGCTGATGGTTTAGCTAAATATATATACGTGCTGGCTGCATGGAATTGCAGAATGTTCTAAAGATAGTTTGCTGCCACAGGGTTTAAGCCTTTAAGGTGATGGAGGTTTTAACAACTGTCGTTTAAGCAGATATTTTCTGTGTTGTAACTGGAAAATGTAGTTGTGATTTTTGCCTCGACGTAAAAGGCTTTACGTATCGGCTGGTGGTACGGAGGCCCTCCTGCGATGGATGTGTTGTCGGCCGGATCTGTAGATTGGCTTGAAGGCTTTTATGTACACCAAAGGCCTTCGGGGCCTGGTTTGACTTTCTAGTGGGATCACAATTGGCAACTGTTTCTGTTGTCTGTGCTACTTGGGGTTTTGCGAATGGCTGCCATCATGCCATGGCCTGGTTTTCGTGGTGTCTCAAGCTGCCTTGTTGTTTTTAATCCTGGTTTATTTTTATATTTTAAGAGTATTTATGACAAAAAATAATTTTTATTTATTTTTTTCTCCAAAATGATTTTTAAAATTATTACTTTTTTTAATTGTTTTTAATCAACATATTTTTAAATGAATCAAATCGAATCTTAAGAGATTCTCATTAAAGTAGATTCAGAGTATCCGTAAAATGATTAAAACTCAGAGACAAGTTAAGTAGATTTTGTTTGTTTTCTGGCATATGCATCGCATGTATATGATGAAAGAAACAAAGAAAGTAAAATATCTCTAAAAAAATGGTTTAGTAAGTAAATTATATGAAACAACCATTTTTATTTGCAAAAAATTAAACCCACAAAAAAATATAAAAAATAATAATTAAGAAAAGTGTTTAATATGCCTGGCTAAACTTATCGAATAAATAAGAAAAAACAGAAAATATCACTGCTAAAAAAGTATTAAAGTTATTAATCAGTTTCATGCCTTGTCTTGTATGCTCAATCTTATTTAAATGTTTCAATATTTTCCATACCTTTTGATATATAAATAAAGTTAAAAGATAATTATTTAATAATTAAATAATTAAGAGACTTGGAAAATTAGATAATTATCTCATATATGAGTTGTTTTGTTGCTATCCTTTATATTGTGTATTATAATTGGCCACTCTCTCTCTCTCTCTCTCTCTCTTTTATATATATATAATAAACCCACACAATCTCACTATATGCTGCATCAATATCCCCTCTTCTTGTAAGAAATTTATTCTCGATTTAATTGTTAAAAATTACTTAGCAAGAATATTTTGAATATCATTGTATCTTCAATTTCTTTTTTTCTCCTTTTTTCCCTTCAAGTTCTTGGTTTTTTCAATTAGATCCCTGATGTGATGTATAGCAAAGATAAAAACTATTGTTGTTAAACTCTAAAGTTGCACCTAGCTGTAAAGAAATAAATAGAAAAAACTCTAGATATTTTCTAAAAAATCTAAATTTCAACAACCCAATGAAAATTAGCACGCCAGTGATTTATTTAGAGGTTTAAACCAACCTAACTAAATATAGTCCAAATATAATTGGGGAAATAGATAAAAATAAAAAATAATAAGAAAAATAATTAAAATATTGGCAACATGTTATAGGCCTAACTTGAGGGTCTTCAAGACCTCAATTGGTTGGAAAAGGGCTACCTCTCTTATAAACCCGGGCCTGTATAATCATTTGATATGATTTGAGCCCGGCCCAATGGTATATTTGTTTTTATCAGTGCCCAGCCTAAACATCTTCACCACAGGCTGTCCAGCCCAATTGTATATTCTTATTACACAACAAATAAACGTTGTGGCCTTTCCACTGTAGCTCCTCTCACAGATTACTGTGGACTGGAGCAGTGTAAGGGCGCTTCTGCCCTTAATGAGCCGGCGCCTGGGGTGGGTAATTGGGGGCGTGTTTCGTCTCTTCCATGGCTTAAAAAAACAGCTACTTCTTTTCTTTTTTTTTCGTTTTGGCCAGAGAGCGAGCTGGTTCTTTTCATTTTTTTTCCGTCTCTTTCAAAGCACAGCCCACGCAGCTGGGTTCTTTTGGTTTTTTTCGTCTCTTTTAGGTTTTTCCTCTTCATTTTCTTTTCATTCTCTCTGCGCCCATCTCATCTTTTCTTTTTCATCTTTTCTTTTCGGTTCTGTGAGGGCCAGGAGAGAGAGAGGGAGAGAAAATCGAAGGAGAAGGTGACTGTGCCCATCTACACAAAAAGAATAGGTATCTAATTTTTTTCTTGATTTTGTTGTTTTTACGGTTCTTGATGGGAGGATTGAAATGGGTCTGGTTCAATTTTGGATTTTGAGAAAGAATTTAGTCGGATTTTGAGGGAGAAATAGGGTTTATTTGAGGGTGATTTTTTAGGGTGAAAGATTGGATCTTTTTAGGATTTATCGGTACTGATTTCTGTACAGGAGCTTCTCTCGGAGTTGGTGACCTTAAACGATATTCAGTCCATTATGATAGGAGTGGAAGATCAGAGGTAATCAATCAGTTCATCTACTTTCTGAGCCGGCGTCCTGTGGTTTTGTTGGCTGGGTTCGGTGGTTCCATTGGTGGCTCGGTGAGGTATGTTTTTCGACTCTCTTTTGATTCGATTTTGGGTTTGCTCGGTGTGTTTGTTTTGGTTCATGGGTTCAGTTTCTTTGCTTTGCTTTTGCTTCTTCTCTCTCGGATTATATATGGTTTCTGTGGTTACTTTAATTTCCTCTGGATTCTTCTGAAAGTGCAAAACTTGATGGCGTAAACTGGACAACAAGGGCTGTGATTGCAGGTCAATTTGCTGCCAAATCTGCTCAGCATCACACCCATCAATTAGAAGTTGATCAAAGGGGGATTTAGGGACATGGGGATTTATTGACGAGAAGAGATGTTTACAAGCAGTGCGTGCTGTTTGAGACAGAGAGGGCGATTGTGCTAGCCATAGTGGTGGGTTAGTAGATTTTAGGCGGTTTAAGGCTTCCATGCCTGCTGCTTCTGCTGCGCAATGTGAGCAGTTCCTTTGTGCTGTGGGAGTTAGGGTTTTAGAGGCAGGGTTCTGAGCGCCAATAAGAGCAAATTGAGTCAATAAAATAGATACGGCCTTCTTTTTTTTCAATGTATGTTTTTCGACTCTCTTTGATCCTCTCGGTTTGGTCTGATTGGGTGTGATTTCTTTGCATTCGGGTTGATTACTTCTTTCTTTGTTGCTCTCAATTTAGAGATGAAATCAATTAATTATTGTTCTGTTTTGCATTCGGTTTCATTGCTTCATTACTGTTTTGATTTAGTTTTATTATTTCGTAACTGTTACTGTTGCATTCTGGTTCGGTTTCTTCAATTAATCGAATTACGATATGTCATTTCATATTAATGTATTTGTCTTCACATTAATGAATTTCTCTGTGTGTTTTGCAGGGTCACATGCTCCTTTTCAGTCTTCTTTTCTTTTGGTGGCTGCTGGATTAGATTAGGCCGACATTCTGTTTTCATGTGTTAAGTTACGTATTATATATTTGCCATTTTGTATTTCTATCTTTTATTTTCCTGGATGGTTTTCTTTCCTCTGGTTCGGTCCATTGCTTTCTCTTTATAGCTTCTTATCTTTTCATCTTTGCTAGGAATTTGTTAAATGATTGGTTCTAATTCGTTGGATGTTGTGTTTTTGAGGTTCTTGGCTGCTAATTGTGGCGTGTTGCTGCCAAGGTTTCGTTGCCTGTTCTGTGTTGTTCGTGCTACTTTTGAGGTATGTTGTTTATGGTTTTTAGGTCTTGCTTGCTGGTTTGTTGTCTGTGTTTGTGTTTTTCAGAGTTATTATCATCCATCATAATTGCCGGGACATTTTCACCTTTGTTTAATAGTAGTTGACAATGAAAAAAAAAATTGGGTTGTGTATCACACCTGAATGTGCTAAAAAAAATTCTGCGTGCATAGTTTCATCAAAGTTTACCAAAGTCTCAAAGAGGGGGTCATGAGAAGAATCATACAAAAGCTGAAAAGGGAGTGGTAGGTTTAGAAGGGGGAATATGATATTAAGAAAGAAGGAAGAGAGTAGAAGTATTAGAAAGTGAATGAGAATTTGGGTTAGATAGGAAATGCAAGTTTTTGTCGTGTTTATGCAACTCAGGATGTCTTCATGATGACCATGTTGGATGTTGAGTTGAAAGTGGTCGTTGCAGCCATTTTTCTTTGTCAAGAGAAAGGTAAGGGTGAAAGAGAAAACAAGTGGAGAGAGAGCTGAACCGGAAAGAAAATCAACCAAACAAACCGGTCTAAAACTTTGATAAGCATAGCTAACTAAATCTGTTGTGTTTTTTTTAGTGAGCAAACACTAATAGAAACAATCCAAATTTTCTGTTTTAGAAGCTTCAAAGTAAATCTTTTGCACTATTAAATTATTAACATGGTCCAGGATAAATTATTTTATCTTTTGGGTCCTTCTAGGTCGGGAAACATTTCACAACAAAAAGATATAATTAAGAAATTTATAAAACTTTGCATTTCTAAATAACTACAATCAATTGGACATTCAGGTGATAGATTCGGTAAATTTTGAGATTTTTTCTTTCTTTTATTACTTTCATAAATATCAAGTCCGAACATGCTTTACATAATTAAACTATTGATTTAGTCGCAAGATATTGAACATTTTTTTCATAGTATTTCAAAATTAAATTGGTAGCATATCAAAATTTAGGTCGTCATCAAGAATAAACATAAAATAGCTTCAAAAATTATCTATTGTTTGCTTTTTTATCATTGTTTACGAGTTATTTAAGTTTGTATGGAATAAAAATCAATATTACATAAAAAAAATTAATTAAAAATAAATGGAAAGAGAAAGGATTGAATTGAAATGAGATGAGATTCAAGCCAAAATTAAGAAGTTATTATCACATTAGAAATTAAATTAAATGCAAGATCTAATTTAACATTTATTAATGAATTAAAGATTAAATCAAATAGGTTACATAAAATTTCAAGTTCAATTAAAATATTATTGTCATGGGTATCAAATGTTAGAGCTTTCTTAATGCAATCAATATATATACTATGTTTCTTTTTCTTATAGTTACATGTTGGTGGTAGTTTTTGCTTCTCTTTTTGATATTGTTGCCTTGATCGTTTTTATTATTATTAAAATTGTGTTTTGACTGTTTTGCTATATTTTGTCCAGCGCAATGTGTTTAGATATATTATTATGCTACTCATAGTCAAATTCACTTTTATTTTGCAAAATAATGATGGCGTTCATAGCTTAACATCCACTTGATTGTATGAAAAATGGATGTGTTTATAGATAAAAAAATTATGCACAGCAAGTTAAGGCTATACACAGCAAGTTAACATATTCTTGATTAAATTATGCAATTGATTGTATGAAAAATGGATGTGTTTATAGATAAAAAATTTATGCAGGTTGTGTTATTGATAACTTGGAATCTCATAATATAGAGGAGACTTTGCCGAAATTTCTAAAAAAATTTCTTCCCATGCTTCATCTACTCTTTTTATAAGGGGAGAGCTTAAAAAAATTAAACAAATTGAAGAAAAAAATTTAGGATTGTTACTGATAATGATTCTTTTTCTGCTATTCATTGTTTTCGTCTAAATTTTTATACTAGATCTATTTGAATTGTTTTATCATTCATCTTTTATTTTTTTCAGGAAAATTAACAACAAAATGATATTTCTCATTTTAAAGAAGGGATTTCGCTTCATTCTGCAAATCAACATCCTCTATTTTGAACTTATGTACAAATTGTATAATTAGCACTATTTTGTCATCTTTTTTGACGCTACGTGCATTCAAAAATATGTAACCTATGTTTACAAAACAAACTCTTTTATATTATAGTTCTAAACTTTTATATTATAAGTTTATCATTTTTAATGTAATTATATTATATTATATACGCAGTAATGCCCGCGGCAACGCGCGGGCATATAGCTAGTTATGTTATCAAAGGCGTCAATCTCGTTAAATATCAAGTGGCTCCCACGTCATCACGCGTGGTGTCACCTTCTATCAGTTAAAAAACCGGGCACACCTTTCCAGCGGTGCTCGTACTTTTCTATACGGCAGTGACGTCATGTTGTCCCACTAGGATTGTGCATCCAGGATTTTCCCCTCCACAAGGAACGGCAACGGTGAATCAAACAAGAAAAGAGAGAGGAAACACTACGAAAGAAATGAATGTAGGGTGGACTAGTGCTGTCAACAGACGACATGGGACAGCCTCATGATTTGACAGTATCAGTCCCATTTTGCTGAGGCCCTCCCATTTCGATTTAGACGGTGTTTGAAATTATGTCTTAAAGAAATAAAATATATATTATTGTAATGTATTTTTAAATAAAAATTAATTTAATCTTTATTAATAAAACATATATTGTTAGTTCAGTGCACCTTCGAGAGAGATCATCGAGCGATGGGCCCAGCACTTCTGTTGCCAAGTTGAGACAAAAACAGCATTGGAACTTTGTTTTCCAATTTGTAAATGGTGCACTAATCTCTCAGTGTGATCATTAGCCACCTAAATTTGAATGTAATTAATAAAACATTGTCAGCCCATTAAACTTTTATATATGTGTGTGTAATGATGTCCCAATATGGATCTTGCATTGCACAAATAATACCAATTACATATTTTTAGAGATTTAAAGATATTATAACGCATTTATAATAAATAGAATCAAAGCTTAGAATTATTTTTTTTAAAATAATTAAACATAAAAATCACATAACTAGAAATAACTATTCAATCCATGACCAACAACTAATCAATCGTTTCTTAGGGCTGGTTTGGAAGGATAATTGAGGTAGTATTTTAACGTGTATTTTGTTTAAAAATATATCAAATTAATATATTGTTTTATATTAATATATTAAAAACATCTAAAAATATATATTTTTTTTATAAAAAATATATTTTAAAACACACACATAGCCGTGAAACTTACCATTCTGGTCATGCCAATGTCCGGACACTCAGCTTTATCATAGAATAATAATAGACATCTTCATAAAATAAAAAAATAAAATCAATTTTTTTCTTTTCAAAAGCACTCTAAAAGTGAATTCCAAACAGGGTTATATATTAGAGGAACAAAAGAACAGCGTTCACGACATCACGTCAACTAGTCTTCTTCCTGCCTGCGTCGTTTTTCTTTGATTTTTTATTTATTATTATTATAATGACACGAAGTAGTTGAATACTTGATATTGTTGACAGGCCCTCGCCTTAATTTGTCTTTACCAGAAAAGACGAATCCACGACCGGCGTGCATGGTCTTACCCGGCAGCCATCACCACTAATGCAAGACACGTGGCAGTCCTAGCAACTAACAAGAGCAAACGCCTAGGAACAGAGCACGTACACTCCTTCCACATGTCCTATCGGCAACGTCAACCGTTGGAAATGAACAATGGAGGAGATGTTGTTTCCGAATACTATTCATTTAGCGAAATTAATAAAATAAAATTATTAAATAGTTTTTATTATTTTATTTAGCATATTAAGAATTATTTAGAGATATTTTATTCGATCTTCACTAGTTTTAAATAACTATTTAAATACTAAATTATTATAATAGACCATAAATCGTCTTATTATTTGATCTCGAACAATAATTTATACAAATCACCAGGAATAAACTCCCTAAATCCTTAATCAAGAGAGAGTAATTATTATATCTAGAGTGTTAGTTTTTTATTATGAGACTTGCATAGTTTTTCTGTCTAATAAATAATTTTTAAAATAAAATGTGTAACTTTATAATTATAGACAATCCTAAAAACCCTATACATACCAAAAAAATCTATTTGACTTTAAGAATAATTTTAGAAATTTAATTAATCAAATCCCTACTTGATTTCTTCGGTGTATATATCTTATAACAAATAATTACATGATAGTTTTACATATTCTTTATATTTTAACTTACGAGAATAATTATTTTTTTATAAAAAAAGAACATAATATATATTAATCTCTACAACTCTATAAATTTCTGGTATTTAAGAGAATATCAACCAAAAATATTTAAAGAACAATACTTTGATATGATATAAATCCTATAATTATAATAATTTTATAATTTTATTTGTCAAAGTATTTTTATTTCATCTTATTATAACTTCCAAGTACGTTCTCTTTTATTTTAAAAGTCATTGTTTTTGGACAAAACTTATCGTGATGCTACGAGCCTGAAGAACATGAAAAAAATAATATCTCTTGAAGGGTCAACTACGTAGCGGATTTGGATCAACATCACTATTAGCATTGTTTGTGGCACCATGGGCTATGTGTTCTCGGCTCTTAGATCTCTCCACCATGAAGCTATGACGATACCAATATTCCATATAAACTAGGTGTGAGTGCATAAACACTTTATAACTTCAAGAGGTGTTTTCTAAAAAAAAGGAAACACAACGTTAGGGTTTGAGCTCGAATGCAGGGAGCTTCTCGAATGCAGGGAGCTTTGATGGAGAGAATCGACGGAGAGAGAGGTTATATGATTTGAGAGAGAGAATCTATGAAAACTTTTTGTTTTTATATTTCCCAAAAAGAATCTGTGAAAACTTTTTGTTTTTATATATCCAAAAAAGAATATATGAAAACTTTTTGTTTTTATATTTCCAAATTCTGGTGGCTATTAAACAACAAAATAATTCTATATTCGATTGAAAATGAGAGAGGTCATGGTTAAAAAAGGAGGAAATGAACATTCGGTTCGTTAAACCTAAAAAATAAAATAGTGGGTTTTGACTAATTTTATTATTATTAATCCAGTTTCACATCGCGTTTCAAAAGCATTTAAAAAAAATAAAAATAAAAATTTTAATTTTTTTTTGATATTTTAAAATTATTTTCATATAATAATATCAAAAATAATTTTTAAAAAAATAAAAAAAAATATTTTAATACATTTTCAAATATAAAAATATTCTAAAAAACAATCTCAAACTGTAACTATATGTGAAAACGTGTGTTATGTGCTCTTGACTTCCAAACCTCTCAAACATCGCATATCTCTCTGAATTTTAAGGAAATAAAAAACCACCATGAAGCTAGATGCTCGAACCTACGACAATGCCTTTAAAAAGGTAGTCAAACGATGAATTTGAGCCAACATTCTGAAGAGAATAAAAATCATGCTAGGTTTGCTAATTAAATAGATTCATAGGTTATGGATGCCATCATTACAGCCTCCCCTTTTCCCTTTTCCTTATTGCTTTCTTCTTCTAGCTATCGGCCATGCGAGCCAAGAAGCTTAACTTTTTACATGTAGATGCAAATGACACCATGAATGGTGTAGTTTCCACTAATGAGAAGAAAGCAATACGACTCACCTTCGTCGCTAGCCTTATAATTTTGGTGATTAATTGTTGGTCATCATTTGGTGTGGGGCACGGTGTTAGGCACGATTGATTTTTTTTATTTTTTTTTAATTATTTTTCATGTTATTTACTCATGTTAAATTGCTATAATTATTGATAAAGGGGCTCAATCTAAAAAGGTATTAGCTGAAACAGATCAAGGTTAATTTCACGAGAATAATAGTCAAACTGGTCCTCACATGGTGAAACTCGATACACTTAAATCAATTGATGAAAAAATATAAAATAAAATTCAAAGAACTATATTCAAAGAGAGAGTTAAAAGTTAAAAATAAAATTTATAGTTCTCATTTTTTATTTTCATTTTCAAAGGAAGAAGTATATTGAAGAGTCGGAATAATATTTTTAAGTTGAAGAACTATTTCTATATATTTATCAAAAGAGCTAATAAATTATTTAATATATTTCTATGAAAGAAATAGTTTTGATTTGAATTGTATTAATCAATTATTATTAATAAATAATTATGTTAATACTATTATATATATATATATATATATATATATATATTAGATAAAATTGATTTTTCTAATCGAACAGAAAAATCAAGAAAGGCATCTAGCTGGTTCAATAATTGAGGGGTCCAAGCAAGGAGGTGTTTTGAGGGTCGAGAGGCAGAGCAATACGGAACCCCCCACCCATGCTGGTGTCCAAAAATGAGCAAAGGCGGTCTAACAGTGCGATGCCAAATGCCAGCTTTTAACGGTGATGTTTGGGTGGGGGTAAGAATGTTGTTTTTTAGAGTGATTTTTATTTAAAAATATATTAAAATAATATATATATATATATATATATTTTAAATTTTAGTATATTAAAATAATTTAAAAACAGTGAAAAACAATTAACTTTTACATCCTCTTCCTCTGGGAAGTGGTAAAAGCAAATAGATTTTGTGGTCCTACGCAGACAAAATTTCCCCTCTCCTTTGTCTGTCACAGCAACAATGCACAGATCTAAAAAAAATATGCTAATTGCTAGGGTTGGTCTACAGACAAGAGCATATGGATCGAAAAGTTCTGTTAAATGATAATAAAAATTATATTCAGAATATGATTACAATGTTGAATTGTTTAACCACCTACCTCCATTACATCCTGCGTCTTAGTTCTTCGGTTTCTTTACACCCTTGACAAAAAAATAAAAATAGATATTTTAATTTAATTTTTCTTATATTTTTTTTATCTTTCAGATATGTTAATAAAATTAAAAAAATATTATTTTAACAATTATTTCAAGAAAAAATATTTTTAAAAATAATCTTTCTACTAAAAACTGTTTTCATGAATAAATGTTTCCACATGGCCATGTACTTGCTACTTGTTCCATGTGATATCATTATTTCTTTGAAAGGTGTTGTTTTTATTTTTCTTCGTTGTCAATACCGTTCCGGCCATCGATCCAGTTTTTTTATTGGTACGGAACGTTTTGATTTCGGAGCATTTCGACGTGTCGTTTAGGGGTTGTACTGTTCATATATAATTAATTATATATATATGAAAAAATATTAATTTAACAAGCATAATTAAAATTTAAGATAAATTA
Source organism: Salix brachista (assembly GCA_009078335.1). Taxonomy (NCBI): domain Eukaryota; kingdom Viridiplantae; phylum Streptophyta; class Magnoliopsida; order Malpighiales; family Salicaceae; genus Salix; species Salix brachista. Next base: position 7,725,436 of record CM018574.1, on the reverse strand, counting down.
ACTTTAAATTATACAATATAAACACAAAGTCAAACAAATATAATCTCAAAATTAGAAACACAATCACAAGTTAATCAAAATAAGAAGGATTTTAAGGCCGGAACGGTACCGAGACGTTCCGGCCGGAATTTGGCCGGTATTTCCGGAACGGGCCGAAATTAAAACCGAGACGAAAACGACGCCGTTTTGTCTCGTTTTTTTAATGGCATGGAACGTTCCGACCAGAACGGAACGGTATTGACAACCCTGCGCAGCAGTGCTACCCTCAAGTTAATAATTTTATATACTAAAACTATTTTTTATAGTTATATCTGAAGTAATTTATTCAACTTAAAACTAATTTATTTATAATAAATGTTTTCTTCTATCTTTTATTTATTTTAAAGCTTTTTTCCCATCCCATTCGTTATAGGATTTAAATAATAAATATAATATTGTGCATCTCAAAAAGGCATGACCTGGTTGAAAGTAAAAAAGTTAGGCGGACAAAGGTCCCGGGGTTTGATCTTTTAATAACAATAAATAAATAAAAACTACTACGGTAAAAAGAATTAAAAAAATCAAGGAGTTGGAGTTCACAGTGCTCTCTGGCCCTCATGAGATCACTCATCTCAACTCCGGTTCTCCCACAACGAAATGAGTGAGAGGAAGTCAGTTTGAGAGAATCAAATGCTTTTTATAAAGACATCCCATCTGTTGTCTCCTACATGAAATGAGGAAAACCAAAAATCTCAAAGCAAAATCTTTACGTTGAAACTGCAAAAGCAAAGCCAAAAAGGGTGTGTTAATGCCACAATTTGTCTCTCAATATAGTGGGGGGAGAAAGAGAATAGAAGAAGAATCTTTCTGGTTGCCTAAGTTTATCTGAACTTGAAAGGTAAGTTCTTTTTATCATCTACTTCCCTGTCACTAAAGTTACTACTTTCTTTTCTAGTGTTTTTTGCTTTTTCATGTTGCATACCAGCTACTTTTTTTTTTGTTACATTTAGTCAGATACACACTCGCATGTTTTGAGTTGATGCATGTTTTCTTTATGGGCTCAGAGAGGTTTTCTCCATCTCCCTTAGAAGTCGTGTTCTTCAATTGATGAACTGGTTTGTGCATCTGGAGTGTTCAGATACTTTGATCAGTTCTGTTGTCTTGATTTTGCTGGATTTTTTTTTTGTATTGGAGATTAGAGGCAATTATGTCATTAATGGGTGTTAGTTTTATCAGATTATAGAATCCGGGTAATTAAGATTATAGTAAAATTAATTTTCTTATATATACATTTTCTGAGTTGGCTCAATCAGTGTTGAGTTTTTCTTTCGCTTTTTAAATTTGACATATTTATTTGTGCATATCAGTATGTCTGTGTTCATTTTGTTGGAATTGTTTTAAGTTTTTGCAAAGCATGGAATCTGTATTTAAGAGGACAACGAAAACAGTGCCAAGAGTGATTCTTAATTTCGTATTAATTGCAAAAAGTAGAAATTTTCTTTGAATTACATTTCAAAGTTTGTTTTTTTATCGTGCATTTTGAGTGTTGATTCTATTTGTTAATAGAGGTTTCTTTTTTGTAGAGTTTGATTCTGCATAACTTTGAGTAGAACAATACTTCTATATCTGCCCTCATCATGTTTTCAAGGTCATATTCCAACCTCTTAGATCTTGTTTCTGGTGATGCTCCAAGTTTTGGTCGTGAGAGGAAGAGGCTTCCTCGAGTGGCAACTGTTGCTGGAATACTGACTGATCTGGATGATGAAAACAGTGTTGGATCTGATGCCCCCTCTTCTTTCTCTCAAGATCGGATGATTATTGTGGGAAACCAGCTTCCCCTTCGGGCACATCGAAATCCAGATGGCAGTGGAGGGTGGTGCTTTAGCTGGGACGAGGACTCACTTCTCTTACAGCTCAAAGATGGCCTTGGAGAAGATGTTGAAGTTATCTATGTTGGCTCTCTTAAGGAAGAGATTGCACCTAGTGAGCAAGATGATGTAGCCCAAACATTGCTTGAAACTTTTAAATGTGTCCCGGCATTTATCCCTCCTGACCTTTTTACTAAATTCTACCATGGATTCTGTAAACAGCATCTTTGGCCTTTATTTCACTACATGCTCCCTTTATCACCAGATCTTGGTGGCCGGTTTGACAGGTCCCTTTGGCAAGCCTATGTTTCTGTTAACAAAATATTTGCAGACAAAGTAATGGAGGTGATTAGCCCTGACGATGATTATGTGTGGGTGCATGACTACCATTTGATGGTTTTGCCAACATTTTTGAGGAAGAGATTTAATAGGGTGAAACTTGGTTTCTTCCTCCATAGTCCATTCCCATCTTCTGAAATATACAGGACACTTCCTGTAAGGGATGAACTTTTGAGAGCACTTCTCAATTCTGACCTCATTGGTTTTCATACCTTTGATTATGCAAGGCACTTCCTCTCTTGTTGCAGTAGAATGCTCGGTCTTTCTTATCAATCTAAGCGAGGTTACATAGGGCTTGGGTATTATGGTCGGACAGTCAACATCAAGATTCTCCCGGTTGGAATTCACATTGGTCAGCTTCAATCTGTGCTGAATCTTCCTGAGACAGAATCTAAGGTTGCCGAGCTACATGGTCGGTTTAGGGGTCAAACTGTTATGCTAGGGGTTGATGACATGGACATCTTCAAAGGAATCAGCCTGAAACTTTTGGCCATGGAACAGTTGCTCACACAACACCCTAATAAGAGGGGTGAAGTTGTTTTGGTTCAAATTGCAAACCCAGCAAGAGGCCGAGGAAGAAATGTACAGGAGGTCCAATCTGAAACCAAGGCTGCAGTGAGGAGGATTAATGAGACATTTGGAAGTCCAGGATATACTCCAGTGGTTTTGATTGACAGCCCACTTCAGTTTTATGAGCGCATTGCTTATTACACAATTGCAGAGTGCTGTCTTGTTACAGCAGTGAGGGATGGGATGAATCTGATACCCTATGAATATATCATATGTCGACAAGGAAACGAGAAGCTGGATGAGACATTAGGACTAAACCCATCAGCCCCAAGAAAGAGCATGCTGGTTGTTTCAGAGTTTATTGGATGCTCCCCATCACTAAGCGGGGCAATTCGAGTAAATCCATGGAATATTGATGCTGTAGCTGAAGCCATGAATTCTGCCTTGATAGTCCCTGAGCCTGAAAAACAGATGCGACACGAGAAGCACCACAGGTATGTGAGTACGCATGATGTTGCATATTGGGCTCATAGTTTTTTGCAGGATCTTGAAAGGGCATGTAGGGATCATGTGAGGAGGAGGTGCTGGGGAATTGGTTTTGGTTTAGGTTTTCGAGTCATTGCCTTGGATCCAAATTTCAGAAAACTTTCAGTTGAACATATTGTTTCTGCCTATAAGAGGACCAAGCACCGGGCAATTCTACTGGATTATGATGGTACTATGATACTGCCAAGTTCAATTAGTAGGACTCCAAACATGGAAGCTGTGGGAGTCTTGAACAGCCTGTGTACAGATCCTAAGAATGTTGTTTTCCTTGTTAGTGGGAAAGACAGGGAGACTCTTGCTGAATGGTTTTCTTCTTGTGAAAAGCTTGGAATTGCTGCAGAGCATGGTTATTTTGTGAGGTATGAATTGCATTTGCTAACTTAATTTCAATTTGACCTTGATCTTCCCACTTAAAAATATGATATTTGACTCAGACCTTTGTTTTTCCTATTGATGTTTGGTCATGTAGAAGAGAAAATAATGGATAATATGGCTTAGAATTTCCACATGTTCACCCAGTGCTAGCCCTTGTTTTGGTGAAAAGGGTGATATCTTAATATTGTGCTGTTAATGTTTGGACTCAAATGCTGCATCTGGCATCATGGAGCAAAACCTTGATGGTTCCTTTGACACTGCTGAATGTCACTTTAGAGTTGTTGTGCTGTGACTTTCAGCATGGCTTAAATGTAATGCAAATTTATACTTATCTGACTTCTAGAAACTTGCAGCAGATGATGTGGACGTGTAATGTTTTTGAGGGGTGACTAGGACACATTCCCTTTGTTACAGTCTGAATTTATTATGAACCTAAAAGAACACTAATTTTATTCACGTAGGTGTTTAGACATGGACTGGTAATCTGAATTGGGTAACATATAAAGCAAGGGCAGCTAATGCTAGCATATATAAAAATCTTGCCACTATTTGAAAGCACCCTGCTCTCTGTTTTGATTATTTCCTCTTGAGGTCAACAATGTAATTTTGAGGTATCTACTGTGATTATTCTAATTTAGACGAATCCATACAAAACAAGCCTAGTTCATGCTGCACTCTCCAATTTGAGCTCAATGTTTGCTTACAGGACCGATCATGATGTGGAATGGGAAACATGTGTGTCCGTAGCAGATTTTGATTGGAAACGTATTGCTGATCCAGTGATGAAACTATACACTGAAACAACTGATGGTTCTTACATTGAAAGAAAAGAGAGTGCACTTGTTTGGAATTACCAGTATGCTGATCCAGATTTTGGTTCGTGCCAGGCTAAGGAGCTTCTAGATCATCTGGAAAGTGTTCTTGCCAATGAACCAGTTACTGTCAAGAGCAGTCAACACATTGTAGAAGTTAAACCTCAGGTTAGTGCCATTTCATTCCTGTATCTATCCTTATGATGGTTAGATTCCGTCAGTAATCGTTTTTTAATGAGAAGTAGTGCTCCTTTGTGCCTGGAAAACCCACTGCAGATTTGGGTGCTATGCCCTCTTTACTCATAAACATACAGAAGTGGGTAAATGAGGCACATCTTCTTTTGCACATGCTTACAAGTACTGTTAACCGTTACAACATCATTTGACAAATGTGGTGAAATCACATGCATTTTGATGAAACTTGTGCTAAACAGAGAAGATGGCTTGCCCTCAAACCATTCTTGCCTAATTACAAGAAATCCACAATTATTTCACATTTCTATTCTTTCCTTTCATGCAGACAGTTGATCTATTGACCTCATTAGCAAGCTGATGCTAAATGATAAGATTTTGACTGTAAAACATATCTTACCCACAATCACTTGAGCTTTGAATGATGAACTTCTAAATGCACTGGAGAAAGAATAATATGTTGGAGTCATCCATTTCAGTCTGTTAAGTGACCATATTATTGTTTTATTTCTTTTTTCCAGGTTGTTGGAACTTTGAATATAAGAGTTTCTAGCATTTAGGCAACTTGTTCAACCATGCCTCCATAAAACCGCATGCTCATATCCTGAGAATGGCTGGTTACCTCTTGTAATGGAAATATACTGTATTGTCTCCATTTCTTGGACAATTAATTCTCTCAAATAGGCTTGTTATGAAAACTAGTGCAGCAGAATAGTGTCATCTGCAGTTCCTCAATCAAATTTACTTATTGGATCCTGAAACATTTTCACCATTTACTCTTTATGAGTTCCTATTAGCTATGGAGATTTTGTATATTCATTCTTCTATTTTCTTTCCGGGGAAGGATCTTCTAAAATACCGTGCCAACAAAATATGTACATGTTTCAACTTTGCAGTTGTATCTCATGTTTGTTACCACTTGGCAGGGGGTCAACAAAGGTCTCGTGGCCGAGCGCCTCCTAGAAATAATGAAACAGAAAGGAGTGCTTCCTGATTTTGTTCTCTGCGTCGGGGATGACTTGTCTGACGAGGACATGTTTGAAGTGATAATGAGTGCAAGATCTGGCCCCTCTCTTTCCCCAGTTGCTGAAGTGTTTGCATGCACTGTTGGCCGAAAACCCAGCAAGGCCAAGTACTATTTGGAAGACACGTCCGAGATTTTGAGAATGCTGCAGGGTCTTGCCGGTGCTTCGGAGCAGGTTGCGAGAAGCGCCCCCGCAGCCTCTCAGCAAGTGATTATTGACAGAGAGTAATCACCCCTTTATCTCTTTGTAGTGGATCTTGCCCAAGTGTATATTGAAAATGTTCCATGCTTCCCGGCTTCTTCAATCGCTCCGGGGAGCTTTCATGTGGTGTATATTGAAAATGGAGGTTTAGGTCTTGCGTGCCTGTCCATTACATGGATAGCTTCAGCTTTCGCTGCACAGTAATTGTAGTTTCTATGGTGAGCGGATAGATCATGCTAAATGTTGAGAGCTCTTTTCTCTTACTTTCTTAGTCTTAGATGTTGGGTTATGCATAAATAAGTTTGAAATGAATGAGATAAATGCTTACTTTCTTAGTTTCTTAGTCTTGCGACCATGCTCCTCCTACGACTATAAAATTGACGAGTCCTGTAAGGTGGATGGTTTGCGGTTGAAAAGTAATCATCGCCCCATCTCCTGGTATGAAACTATTTTTAAATCCTGTCTCCAATAATGGGAATATTCCCTTCTCGGGGAAGAAGACATGAATTGATAGAAAAATGTATCCAGTAGTTGAATAATTTTTTAAAATCACTTGGGATGAAAAAAAACATCACTAGAATAATAATTATTAACCAACCCAATGGTATGGTCTAACATTAGAGCTATCTTTCAAATGTTGATTAATGAACAATAAGATTAATAAAAATGATCTTAGTGTTAGTTGTTTCTATTAATTGACCCAAGATAGAATGATTTATATTAGTTATTGTCTTTCGAATGTAATATGATGAATTAATATATGATCTATATATTAATTATTTCTTTTAATTGACTCATAATGGAATGGTTCAATATTGTGCTGATTACTATGTTATTATTATTATTATTCTTCAATTTCATAATTTTACAAATTTAATTCAATATTCGTATCAATTATTAAGTAGACTATGATGGATAATATGAATATCCTACCTTTATATTAAATGATTTCATCATTTGTTAAAAAACTTAGGATGAAATAGTCTCTCAATAGTTGTGTTTATTTTAATCATGGGTAATTTCAAGATTTCATAAGTATTTTAAAGAGTTTAGTCTTCAAAAGTTCTTATAGAAACATCTAAATTTATTACTTACATAAGTGATTTTTTTACTAAGAATATTTGTAATATTTCACAGGATAAACCAAAATATGAGAATCATTAAGCAAATCAACCTTATTATATTGTAGCTAGTATTCGTTTTCAACATAAAAATAAAAATAAATTATAATTTTCCAGTACTACCAATAATATTACATTACTTAGTTTTTTCTTAAACCTATATCTTATTATCTTTAATTTAATCAATTCGGTATAATTGAAATCATGACAAAGGTCTTCGAACTATACACAGTAGATCTTAAAAAAGGTATAAGAAAAATCAACTTCTGGAGTGAGGTCTTCTAAACTTTCCTTCCCCGGCTGGGCCAGCAGCATGACAATGTGACGGGGAGGATGGCTCCTGTCGATTGAGAATCCTAAAATTGTTCTCAATGGGATAAAAAGGCCTACGATGATCCATGTGGGTAGCGGGTCTATGAGCAGGGACTTCCAAGCCCATGGGCTCTAGAACATTCTTGCTCCGGTTGTTCACATGCTTGCTAGGCCCAACCCGTTTATTAGTGGGCTGGCATGTTTTTTTCAACTTAACACTATGCTTTCAAAAACGGTTTTGAAAAAACATTAATTTTTAATTTTAATTTTTTAGAAATTTTAGATTATTTTAATATATTCATATCAAAAATATTTTTTTAAATTATTATTTTAATATATTTCTAAAAAAAACATTTTCGAAAATAATTTCATCCAAATACAACAGCAGTGAAGGCGCGGTGGTCGACAGAAAATCTACCCGATTACAGGGATTGTCCAAAGGGACAACTTCGGAAGGTGCTGACTCGTGTTTGGCATTCCTAGTTTTCCAAGAACCCGCCATCGACGGCGCAGCACAAGTGGTTTTTCCAACTCCCTCTGTTCTTCTGTTCTGCTAACAGTATCTTGATTAGAAGACAGCATCTTTGACATGCCAAGCAATAAGATTTTTGGATCAATTCAGGAGAACCTTGGTTGAAATCTGCTGAGAGTTTTGGAAGATCACGAATCATGTTTGCCGAGGTTGTCTGTCTGGAAAATATATAAATATTGTACTTTATGGTCTAATTTTTATATATTAATTTTAAGAATCACGAATCATGTTCTTTCCGAACCGAAAGATATTGGAAGATCCTACCATTCATTTCATTCTATATAAGCATGTAAGATACATCAACTTTCTAGCTATACAGTTCATGTCATTACCATTATAAGCAAGAGGGAAAAAGATATAGCTTCTACTGCAATTTTTTTTTATTTTTTTTATAATATAAATGTACGAACCAGTTTGCGCGTATCTCGATTAATTTTATAGATCTTTAAGTAACTGTTGCCAAACATTTTAAATTATTGGAAGGAATCTTGGGTTGAAAATGGATCGGAAGTGGTTCAATTAAAAACATCTTTCACTGAAAAATCTCTTTATGAATATAACTGAAGAATGTTATTTGGAATTCTTCCTTGCCTGGCTAGCTCCAGCTGTCTCCGATATTCCTTGATTGGAGTGGTTTCTTTCTTAGTAATTGTGTTCAAAATATAAACCTCACATCACTAAATTAAAGAGTAAATTATAAAATAGTCCTCGTACTAATAAATTTATTTTCCCGTACTCATAGCTATAGAAAATAATAGGTAATTTTTTTTTTTTTTTACAATTTGAGAGTAATTTTAGTCCTTTTATCAATTTCATGACCTTTTCAATTTACTTCGCTTTCTTGTTTTCTTTTCTCTTTTCAAAGGTAAAATAAAATATAAACGAGCCATATAAATTTATTGATCATTCTAATGTCAAATTTTATCGGCTAGTAGTTTAAATGGCTCAAAACCCATCTCGCAAGGTAGAACTAACACGTGATATTAGTTGTAACTTCTCTTAATAATTAAGTAGGGTGCCCGAATGGCCCGGCCTATTCATCAATTTCTTTTTTAATGACATGAATACGCGTGTAGATATCACGTATCAATCACGAATAAATTATTGGAATTGTATCAATTTTGATACAATTATGCACTTATAAAATCCAGCATATTATTGTTTTAAATTAATTTTTTGATTATTTTAATATATTGATAGGAAAAAATAATTTAAAAAAATAATAAATATATATTTTAATATATTTCCAAATAAAAAAACATTTTAAAAAATAAACTCAATTTCATTATAAAACAACTCGGCTTAGTGAAATCATGATGAATTTATTATTATTTATTTATCGTTTTGACTTTTGAGCCTACTCTTCCTCCCTCTTTTCCCGTTTGTAGGTGAGTGAGAGCCGAGAGGTATGGTTTTGGTTGATACCCACGCACGGCCTCGCCTTACAGGCACCAAAACTTGGAACCAGTACCAGCTACCCCGTGAACTCTCGCAATCAATTGCTTGGAAGTAGTAGAGTTACAGTGATATTCGCTCAGATCGTTTGCCTGTGCACTTTCAAGAAAGCGACACCATGTCCATCAGCAGGCCTTTTAAGTTTTATGATTTATCTCATGAGTATGACCACTCGTTCTCTCCTTGCCTTGTCGTGTAAGAATTTATTTTAATGGTGAAGAAATCTATTTTCTTTTCGTTTCCGACACCTCGAATGCTTAGGCTTTTGAATCCTTTCATAAATTAACACTGCAATAAAATACGAGGTGAAGTACTGTAGTAATAGACAGTAGCTTTCCCACGTCTCACTACAAAACAAAAACATTTCTTTGTTTTTATTTTTTTACTCTATTTCCCCCCCTCTCATTATAATGATAGCGGGTTTAACATGTTAGCCTAGGTAGTTGAGATTTTTTGTGGATTATAAATACAAGTATAAAAGATAAATCTTAAATTAAGATATTCTTTTTATTTTTTATGGATTATAAATTTTATTTTTTTCATCTTTTTTTGTTATTATTGTTCTTCAAGGTAGGTCTACAAACTAACTAAGAGCCCGTTTGACACTGCGGTCAAACCGCTGTTTTGCTTAAATTTAATTTTTTTTATTTTAAATGAATATGTTTTGATGTTTTTAGACTATTTTGATGTGCTGATGTCAAAAATAATTTTTAAAAAATAAAAAAACATCATTTTGATGTATTTCAGCACAAAAAATACTTCGAAAAGCTACCGCAACCGCTCTCCCAAACAGGTACTAAGAGGATGTCATTAGCTACTTTCTAAGCACCATAAAATCCTCCAACATAACTAGATGATTGATATTTATTATTTTTTGATAGAACAAATTTAGGATTTGTTTTCTTATTGATTAGGTCCTCTAGATATAGGATTGTAGATGATATCTTATTGTTCGGATCAGATTTACATCTATGGTCTAGATCGATCTTCAATCAATGAGACATGATAGACTGGCCAAATTTCCATGCTTTATTTGATAAAATAGTCATGTGTTGCTTGAAAAATAATGGTTCTCCAATGTTGTCAATTTTTATTTTGTCTCAAACTTTTAATTTTCATGTATTTTATTTAAATGGTGTAAACATACACAGCACCTTGATAGGGAGGAGCACGTGATTGGTGCAGTGATCAGATCAATTGGCAACATAAGTGGGCCGTCCGCCAAAAAAATTAGCTGTTCCAATAATGGTTTAGCCTCCCGGTGGTGGTTGACTTTGCGGGTTTCCGTTCTTGGTCAGAACCAATCACCAAGTAGACTTGGACAGTTTTCAGTTCGGTGCTGAATGAACCCTAACCCTAACCCTAACCCTAACCCTAACCCTAACCCTAACCCTAACCCTAACCCTAATTGTCTTTTTAATAGTATATTTAAGGATGTTTTTTAAAGTGTTTTTTTATTTAAAAATACATCAAAATTACATTTTTAACATCAACCTGTCAAAATAATCTAAAAAAACAAAACAAAAATCATTTTTTTACCGTCGACGTCTACGAGAGAGAGAGATCAGCCCGAGGTGCCGAGCAATGAATGACACGAGCCTTTCATCTTTGAAAGCAGCCAGGCCATGCCAAGTTGCCAACTGCTCATGGCCTACTCCTCTTCACGTCTCAACTGCTTTGCACTCGACTTCATTAATATCTATGCCTCGGAAGTAGTTTACATACCTCGTCCTTTTATTGCAAATCTTACTAACTTGACGCTCTTTAGGTTTCCTTAATTCATAACTCTACATGATTTTTCCTGCAAAATTCCTTGATGAATTGCCACAATAAAAGTAAAAAGTATGACTACTGTGGACTTCTCTCCCTTTCCTTTTCGGATTTAAGTTCATTTCTTGAAATAGTATTTGTGAATATGATAGTAATTGCTTTTTAAATTTTATTTTTTTAGAGAGTATATTAAAATAATATAGTTTTTTTAAATATTAGCGCATCAAAACATACTAAAATACAAAAAAAATAATTTAAATTTTTTAAAAACATGATTTCAAACATATTATCAAATCAGCTCTTAATTCACAATATAGGAATATATGATGGTTTTGTTTTGGTATGTCGGTTATCTAAATAACATGATGACCATATGAATCCTGCATGGTGGTTAGATTCTACGTTTTCTTTTTTTGAATCTAACCTTTAAACCATGCTAACCTTTTATTTATTTGTATATATATCATGAAAAATTAAAGACAGCCTTCAATTATAAACCACTGCTTTTTGTTAGTTAAAGGACGACGTCGTTTTCTGAGGCATACGGTTTCTTCTTCTTTAATTTCAACCCATCAAATCTTTGTATTTCAAGTTCTTTGGCACATCTCATCCATCTGTGCGCAAACTGCTTAGAAATAAATTACATATACATGTACATATACATATATATTGTTGAGCTAGCGTCTCACTTCTCATTTATTTAATTTAAAGAATAATTACAAAAAATCTTTTAGAGTTTCATTTTCATATATATTTTGTTTTCAATTTAAATTTTAAGAAATTATGATTTTTTTATTAAATTTTATACACACCTCAATACTTTGCTCTAAGAAAATCAATAGTATATATATATATATATATAAATAAATAAAAAACCAGAAAATTCTTATTCGGCGGCCGGCAGGAATCGAAAAGCAGACCTCGATGCCTCGACGAAAGAGCTAGATTCTTTATCCACCTTCCTTAATGAAGACTGTGATTTCTAACCACTCGTATCGGTTCAACCAGTTGGAATATCCCTCGATCGATCTCGTATCCGCTGGTCAAGTTCAGGAAAGTTTTCAACAACCCAGTGCTGGGTCAGCTCTTGTCTTTCTGATCATCTCGGATGTGCCTCATCTTATCCTTTTCTCCTTTCGCATCATCGAGTCAATGGGATGTATGGTGTGCATGGCTGCAACACTGGGGGTCTTTACGTTTTCATCTTCCTGATTTGTCTCATATTTACGTTAATTTAGTTTGATTTATAGTCTGATTTAATTTCATTGTTTTTTTTGCCTATAGGATAGAAATTAGTTTTTCATTTATGTATTTAATTAGCATTAACATTTTTTTTATCCATTTATATATTTTTAATCTACTCTATTAAATATAAATAGTACACTTATGTTCATTAATTAAAAAATCATGATACAATAAAACAAATTCACTACATTAAAAATCGACTTAAACAGCATGCTTAAATTTCTGAATTAAAAACAGTTATGATATTTTAAACCATATTTACACCCCTACCAGTTTTTAATTATGTTGAAAATCGAGTTGAAATTTTATTTATTAGCGTAGCGCAGTTGATAAAAGTAGTTTCAAATAAATAATAAGTCGAGCCAATTCCTCGAATAACCCCCCCCCCCAAAAAAAATCTTAAGAGACAGACTGTCTTCTCTGCGGTTTTGCGGTGCGCATCATAAATCATAACTACAACGGTCGTCAGCCGGAGAGTCCTCGTTCTCATTCCCCCATATTTAGTCAACTGGCCTTGTTAAGCTTGCCCTAATAAATGAGCCATCTACTTCTCACACTATAACCTCCCTTCATTATTAGTCTCCTCCACATCCACAAATTTAATTAATTCTAAGCCATTTAGCCAAAATTTACCTTCATATATTTATATAAACACACACACACGCATACTATCACCTGTTTCATTTCAGCCCAAAATGAGTAGTTCACCTTTAGGCATTGTTGAAGACAATGAAAAGAAGAAGGAAGAGAAAAAGAAGCAACACAAAGTTCCATTCTGGAAACTATTTGCTTTTGCTGATTCTTACGACTATGTGTTGATGGGGTTGGGATCGCTTGGTGCTTGTGTTCATGGAGCTTCAGTTCCTGTCTTCTTCATTTTCTTTGGAAAGTTGATAAATATCATTGGACTGGCTTATCTCTTTCCCAAAGAAGCTTCTCATAGAGTTGCCAAGGTTAGCTAAAACCCTGTCCATGCTAGTAATTTGACTCTAGTGTTCATAGCATGTTTGGTCTTCTTGTTCGGGTTTTCCTCAAATTAATAACATGATGGTGTGTTGTTCAGACATTCTAAAATATGATTTCTGACATCGAATTATTATTTACTACCATTAATTTTAACATGCAGTACTCGTTGGATTTTGTATATCTCAGTGTGGTTATATTATTCGCATCTTGGATAGGTAAGCACAAATCCTTTAGTTTCTGCAATTAATCATCTGTTGAGCGTGGTGGTATAAAACAATGTTCGTCTGTCAATTCTTCTAATCTTTTTCATCCCAGTGCCTGTCATCTGTGAAGATGACTAGCTAATTGAAATCTAAAAACTCTTATTTAACTTTGATTATGAATATATCAATATGAATAGAGGTGGCATGCTGGATGCATACTGGAGAAAGACAGGCAGCGAAGATGAGAATGGCCTATCTAAAATCAATGTTAAGTCAAGACATAAGTTTATTCGATACCGAAGCATCAACCGGAGAGGTCATAGCTGCCATTACAAGTGATATTATTGTTGTGCAGGATGCTATTTCTGAAAAGGTATTTATTTATTTTTTATTTTGACTTCAAATGGTAAAGAGTGTGTTGTGGTGATTTAATTTGACCATGCATGATCACGACTTCTAGTATTTGTTAAAAATATATTATTTTTTCTGGGAGCACATTTTATTTTTCAATTCTAGTTGCAGTTCAATAAATTCTGCAACCACGGTCGTTGAAACCCATAAATGTGTTTGGTTTCTCATCTTTTGTTTTCTTTTTGCGGGGATCATGTGGATTGCGAAAGAACACTCTTATCCCCCTGACATGAATTTCCTTGGCAACGTGGAGGTTCAAAATTTAAGAGATTCTGTTTTGACTTCCTTTTAATTACTCCCACAATTTCATTTAACTTGATTGGTCGAAGATTGATGGGTTTTTGTAGTTCAGATCTAAAGGAAATTAGCAAATGATGCCGCTATATACCAAACTAATTTTGAAAAACAAGGATTAGGTTGTCCTTGCACAGGATAAGGTTGTCCTTGTACAGGATAAGGTTTTACAAGACAGCTAGCAATGTCCCTTTTTGAGAGAAAAAAAAGAAAAAGAAAAAGAATCCACTGCTGACATGAAAAAATAACAGTAGAGTTTAATATGGATGAGTTTAATAATTGTGATTCAACTGTTAAAGTGTCAAAAGCGGTGGGGCAAGACAATTGGCCCGTATTCTCCTGTGATCTGATTTCCATGTTCGCTTCTGGCATGGTTTTTATTTGTCTCGGAACCAGAGTTATAAATTTATTGCCCCACTAGCTGCATTTATTAATTTCCCGTGAGAATAAATTTAGACAAATCGCATTTATAAGCCGGTTGGTTGTTGGATGTGTTTGGCTTTCACTCTTTCCCATCTAGATCTGTAGTCCTGACAAGTAAGAGATGGCATTGTTAAAGCCTTGTGAAGTGCTGTGTGTTCATATCAGGACATGGAGTAGAAACTTCGTCGTAAATTCTCTTGGACGCTCAAAATACTTGGTTCATCTCATTATGGAGTTTGATAACCATACGTTTAAATCAACATGGAAATGGATTTAGATTTTAAACAACAGAATCGATTGAAGGGTTGAAACTAAATTTTCATTTTTTGTTTTTACAATAGGAGGCCTAATTTTACTCAACCAGGCACACCCCCTTCTGAATCCATCAGTTCCCATCTCATGCCCCTCGGGGTTTGAGACCTCCTAGTGTAAATTAAGAGGTTGTGCTTTTGGGGATGGAACTAATTTGAAAAGGTGCTCAAAAACCAATAATAACTGAAGTTTGAACCATTGAAGAATGGACAAACCACATGATCCACAAGAGTGATTTTGATGAGAATTCCATGTTTTGAAAGTTTACTTTCATTGTTTGCTGGCTAATTTTCTAGAGCAAGTGGTTTTGTTGTCCCTGTCTTGTATAGGAAACAGCTCTAATGCTTCTGAATGTATTCTGCTACACCGATTATGCTGCCCTGTCAAATTTAAACTCGCTATGCTGGCCTGTGAAACAAAATAGTTGGTAATTCTCCTTCATTTCCTTGAAATTTGAACTGTGGTGAATGATACAGGTTGGGAACTTCATGCACTATATAAGCCGATTTCTCGGTGGATTCATAATCGGGTTTGTTAGGATATGGCAAATCAGTCTGGTGACACTGTCTATAGTCCCTCTAATTGCACTTGCTGGTGGTGTCTATGCTTACATCACAATCGGCCTCATTGCTAAAGTTCGTAAATCTTATGTCAAAGCAAGCCAAGTCGCTGAGGAGGTATCTCTTGTCATACTAAGCCAAAAAAACGTTGACAAACTGGTTTACAATCAAGCCATTTGCATCAAATTCGGCTCGAAAAAAAATACTAAGCCATTATCTTCTCATTGTTTCTGATATTGATTCAGGTGATTGGAAATGTTAGAACAGTGCACGCATTTGCAGGGGAAGAGAAGGCAGTGAGGTCATATATAGAGGCTCTCAGGAAAACATACAATTATGGGTGGAAAGCAGGCCTGGCCAAGGGTCTTGGATTAGGAACCTTGCACTGTGTCCTTTTCCTTTCATGGGCTTTGCTTGTTTGGTACACTAGCATCGTTGTTCACAAGAATATTGCTAATGGTGGCGAATCTTTCACTACTATGCTCAATGTTGTTATTTCTGGCCTGTAAGAATTCTTTCTAATCTTTGTTTGTTGCTTCTTTCATATTTCAAAGAAACCGAATCATTTTTTTTTCCTGTTGTTGATTAACATCATAATTAATATTCCATGTAGACCTCAAACTTCTTCACTGATGCAGAATCTTGAAGAAAACAAATTTCTTTCCAGTGTGGTTGACATGACATTTAGTCATCGCCTAGTGTTTGTAATGACCTTGGCCATTTTTAATGAGATTAAACAGGGTTTTGCTCCTCATTTGTACAATTTCAACAACGATTCCAGGGGAATGCCCTTTTTTTTATGTCTAAGAGAATTGATTTGAACACCACAGAAATTGGAATAGCAACTGAAGATAATAGAAAACAATGTAGTTCTTGAATATTTTTTCCCTGTTTATCCTTTTAAAGCCAAAATCGTGATTGAGGACCTAATTACTCAGGCTCATTTCTGTACAGGTCACTGGGAATGGCTGCACCAGATGTTTCTTCATTTCTCCACGCCACAGCAGCAGCCTACCCTATTTTTGAGATGATAGAGAAGAACACGATGAGTAAAATCAGCTCAGAATCTGGTCGGAAGGTAGACAGGGTTGATGGCCACATTGAATTCAAAGACGTGTGCTTTCGGTACCCTTCTCGTCCTGATGTAACAATCTTCGATAAATTCTGTTTAGATATCCCTTCTGGGAAGATTGTAGCCCTTGTCGGAGGAAGTGGGTCTGGAAAGAGCACGTTAATATCTTTGATCGAAAGATTCTATGAGCCTTTGTTTGGAAAGATACTGCTGGACGGGAATGATATTCGGGACCTTGACCTCAAGTGGCTCAGGCAGCAAATTGGGCTAGTTAACCAGGAGCCTGCTCTTTTCGCAACAAGCATTAGAGAGAACATTCTCTACGGGAAAGATGATGCCACCCCTGAGGAAATTACACGTGCTGCTAAACTTTCAGAAGCCTTGTGTTTTATCAATAACCTCCCAGAAAAATTTGAAACACAGGTACTAATTCAACAATTTACTCTCTCACAATTCACGTCGATGGTGGTTCACAAAAAACAAATTGCTTCAATCACAAATTGTATATAAGAAACAGAATTCGAGGAAGGATTTTCATGTGGAAAAATAATATTATGTACCTCCAGGTCGGGGAAAGAGGTATCCAATTATCAGGCGGGCAAAAGCAAAGGATTGCATTATCGCGTGCTATCGTGAAAAATCCATCCATTCTTTTGCTAGATGAAGCTACAAGTGCGCTGGATGCTGAATCTGAGAAAAGTGTGCAAGAGGCTATTGATCGCGCCATTGTTGGACGAACCACTGTGGTTGTGGCTCATCGACTTTCTACAATCAGGAATGCAGATGCCATTGCCGTGGTTCATGAAGGGAAGATAGTAGAAATCGGGAGCCATGAGGAGCTCATTTCAAACCCTCAAAGCACCTATGCTTCCCTTGTTCATCTCCAGGAGGCAGCTTCCTTGCAACGCCATCCCTCACTTGGTCCTACCTTAGGACGACCACTCAGGTATTCATTTATCTTCTGAAAATATTTCATTAAAGATGAAATGTTAAAAAAGTTCAATTTAAGTCGATTTATTCTGGTGATGAATATTTATGCATCATCAAGCAACAACTTAGAAGTGGTTCCAGTAATGAAGTTGCACAAACATTATTTTTAAAGTGCTATTCTTTTTTGGGGTGGATTGAATGGAAAATTTATGCTGACTAAAAAGGTACCGAGGATACAAGTAATTAAACCATGTCCCTTTTAAATTTTAAGTTGTTTATGCTGAGAAATGACAGCCATTTCACTATGGGTAAGTGAAAGTTTTTCAACAATTTAATACTTCAAACAGAATATCTGACCCAAAATTACTTGTTTCCACCAAAAGATCCCTGGTGGTGGAAACCATGAATTACTTAAGTAGCATATTGTATCGAAAATGATTTTATCTATGTTATTCGTTAAGAAGCTGTATTTAGTGGCTTTTCTCTTGATTACTTTTATAGCATAAGGTATTCTCGAGAATTATCCCACACAAGATCAAGCTTTGGAGCAAGTTTTCGTTCTGACAAGGATTCGGTTAGCCGGGCTGGTGATGATGCTTTGGAGTCCACGAGGACAAAGAATGTTTCACTGAAAAGATTGTATTCAATGGTCGGCCCTGATTGGATTTATGGTGTACTTGGAACCATCGGTGCATTCATTGCTGGAGCCCAGATGCCACTTTTCGCTCTTGGGGTCTCTCAAGCTCTTGTATCTTACTACATGGACTGGGACACAACTCGCCATGAAGTCAAGAAGATTGCAATCCTGTTCTGTTGTGGTGCAGGAATTAGTGTTATCGTCTATGCCATCGAACATCTCTCTTTTGGAATCATGGGAGAGCGACTCACTCTTCGTGTCAGAGAAATGATGTTCTCTGGTAAATGCTTGGTCTTATTCTCACCTGTTTTCCCTCACTGATAGCTTTCATTACATCATATGAAGGAAACTTTATTTTTACATTTATCTTTTACCAGAATTCATTTTCTTAACAAATATTTGGAGAGCAGTTGCCCTAATAAATGCATACTCAGCAAGTGTTCACAAACATGATGCATCAGTAAAATATAGTTCATGAAATGCTGAAGCGCTCACTAGTTTAGAATTTGAACTCTTTTACTCATTTTGACTGCACTTCTGCTGCCTCTGATTACAGCCATTTTGAGGAACGAGATTGGATGGTTTGATGATTTGAACAATACAAGCTCCATGCTCACATCACGTCTAGAGAGTGATGCGACTTTGTTACGAACTATAGTTGTTGATCGCTCGACCATTCTCTTGCACAACGTTGGTTTGATCGTCACCTCATTTATCATCGCCTTTACATTGAACTGGAGGATCACACTTGTTGTCATAGCCACGTATCCACTGATCATTAGTGGCCACATAAGCGAGGTT
This sequence comes from Salix brachista, assembly GCA_009078335.1. Taxonomy (NCBI): domain Eukaryota; kingdom Viridiplantae; phylum Streptophyta; class Magnoliopsida; order Malpighiales; family Salicaceae; genus Salix; species Salix brachista. The sequence goes on along the minus strand of CM018574.1, from coordinate 7,706,545 downwards.
TCCCTGCTTTTCATTACTTATCTGGAGAGGCAAAACTTTCTGTTCAAAATCTAAGAATATTTTCTTTCCCTGTATGTTCAGAAACTCTTTATGAAAGGCTATGGTGGCAACTTGAGCAAAGCATATCTAAAGGCTAACATGCTAGCTGGCGAGGCTGTGAGTAACATCCGCACTGTTGCTGCATTTTGTGCCGAAGAAAAGATACTTGACCTTTATGCCCGTGAGCTTGTTGAACCTTCCAAGAACTCATTCACTCGTGGTCAGATCGCCGGCATATTCTATGGCATATGCCAGTTCTTCATTTTTTCATCTTATGGGCTTGCTCTATGGTATGTAGTTTTATCTTTCATCATTTGAACCTTCATTCTTTTAAAATGCAGATCATCAATAATCATTTGTGTTGGAATTCTTTGATCTAAACAGTAAGTGTTTTAAACATCTACTGTTTAGATCAAAATCTGGGAATTGACGAAAGTGAAGAACAAGGCATGAAATAGGCAGAATTCTGAAGAATACTCAGAAAAACTGAAACTTTGAACAATTCACCTTGATTGTATTGAATTCGAAATGCCTATATATAGGCTTACAATGCATGAATTGAAAAACCATAAATCTCTCAACAATCCTAAGAGATTTGGATAGAAACAGATTTTGAAATTCAAAATCTGTTATAAACAATAGTTTTAGCTAAACTCTACAGCTAATCCATGATAAATCCTACAGCTAATAAGTAATCTTCTTATCCAAAGCTAATCTTGCATTCAAATTCTAACACTCCTCCTTGAGATTTGCTTTGGGCAATCCCAATTTCATCTTTAGAAATTCCAGACTTGCTACTGGAATTACCTTGGTCTTCAAGTCATGATGAATAAGACTTTTATCAGCCCTGTTTTGGCCTAAATCATCATCAGGATTTCCTTCACATGTTGCTCCTCCTGTCTTCATGTACCATTCTCTAACATAACATTCCTCACCATCAATTTCTTTGCCATTAAAAGTCTTGACAGTTTCGGCAGCATCCTCAGCTTTTCCAGGATTCATAATTTCAAAACATTTTGATTGTTCCTCAGCAGCCCTCACCATTACAGCACTAGTATTTGCTCCATGTTCAGTAAAATCATCTTTCAAGCCTTCATGTGTTGTAGATTCAGCTGAATTCTTCACATAAACATTGTTGGATTCCATGCTAAACAGATCACCATCTCTGGTTTTCCCATCTTTGTCATATATTTGCAGCCTTTTGCAAACTTGATCACTAGTATGAATTTCAGGCATACCCTTTACCATATCACCATCATGCAACATGTTCAAACACTAAAGGTTGTAGTGCTCAGGTTTCTTGTCCCAATCAACACTCATTTCAGATTTCACACTCAAAGCATTTCCTTCTACTACATTCAAATCTAAGTAGAAGCTACTGCCTTCCATTTTAATTTTTGCTATTGCTGAATCATTTGCATAAGTAATAAAGCAGAAATTCTCCTTAAAAGCTACCTCATATCCATTTCCAAGCATTTGTGCAACACTCAATAAATTTTGATTCAATTCTGGAATGTACAGAACATCTTTGATAACTTTAGTACCTTTGGTTGTGCTGACTTTGACATTACCTCTTCCCTTTGCTTGCACAATGTCTCCATTCCCCAACTTGATTTTTGGTCTAATTGTATGATCAATTGAAGAGAAAATCGACAAGTACTTTGTCATGTGGCTTGTGCAGCCACTGTCAATCAGCCATGAATTCTTTTGGGAGTTGTTGCTGGTCTGCAAGGCCATAAACAAATGCTCCTCAGCTTCCTCATGTTCCTTACCTTCTTCAGAAAAGTTGGCTTGCTATTGTAGCTGCGATTTGTTCTTCTTCAGCCTGCAAAATTTCTCATTGTGGCCAAACTTCTTGAAATAATCACAATGACTAAGAGTCCTTTCTTTAAACCAGCACTCGCTCTCACCATGATTTGTTCTTTTGCAATAAGAACATGGTGGAAACATTTGACTGTTTGCAGGTACAATAGACTTATTTTCCGAGAAAAATTTCTTACCATTGTTGAAATCTTTCTTCTGGAAATTTTCAGTCTTTCTTCCTTTCCAGTTTGCTTGAAATGCATTTTCCATAACTTCATCATCCCTCATCTGCACTCTTTGCTCCTGGATGTGCAGTTTGCTTATTAACTCAGCAATGGGAAGGTTTTGCAAATCGCAAGACTCTTCTATTGCTGAGATTTTTGCTTCGAATTTTTCAGGGACGGACATCATAAGCTTTTCTACAATCTTATGATCTTCAAATGTCTCCCCAAGGAGTCTCATCTGGTTCACTACATTCATCAATTTGCCAGAATAAACTTTGACAGATTCATGGTCTTTCATCTTCATCAATTCGAACTCTCTCTTGAATGCTAGCAACTTTACAGTTTTGTCTCTGCTGCTTCCTTCAAATTCGACCTGGAGCTTGTCCCAAATCTGCTTTGGTGTTTCCAGGTTCATAATTTTGGTGAAAATGTGGTCTGCAATTCCAGAATGCAGACATGTAATTGCCTTGTCTTTCTTCAATTTTTCTTCTTCATGAGCCCTTATCTGCGCCATTGTTGGATTCCCATTTAATGGAATTGGATCAGCATCCGTCACCACAATGTTTCATAACCCTTGAGATCGCAGAAAGAACTTCATCTTGACAGCCCAGATGTGATAATTTTCTCCAGAAAAAACTGGAATTGCAGCAGCATTGTTGTTGGAGGTTGACATGATTTTTGAAAGTAAAAACTCACTTTGTGTTTACACTCAATTAACTCTAACTCTCTGTGTTTGTCTCTAAAAAAAAACCCACAGTCCCGCAAGAAGATGTGCTTTGATACCACTTGTTGGAATTCTTTGATCTAAACAGTAAGTGTTTTAAACATCTACTGTTTAGATCAAAATCTGGGAATTGACGAAAGTGAAGAACAAGGCATGAAATAGGCAGAATTCTGAAGAATACTCAGAAAAACTGAAACTTTGAACAATTCACCTTGATTGTATTGAATTCGAAATGCCTATATATAGGCTTACAATGCATGAATTGAAAAACCATAAATCTCTCAACAATCCTAAGAGATTTGGATAGAAACAGATTTTGAAATTCAAAATCTGTTATGAACAATAGTTTTAGCTAAACTCAATCACTACAGCTAATCCATGATAAATCCTACAGCTAATAAGTAATCTTCTTATCCAAAGCTAATCTCACATTCAAATTCTAACAATTTGGAATCAGAAATGTCTGCTGTTGTTTAATAAAAAAAACAAATCAAAATCCCATTTATAAAACTCTTTTCTTGGAGAGGACAAATTTTGCTTTTCTAATTGTATAGATTCTTTTTATGCCTGACACCAGAAAATCCATTCATTGCTCTTTTCAATGATGTTATTCTGAGTGCTTATTGCCTCGATCGAAGAGTTTGAAGTAAATTGCAATCCCTGTTGTTGTTTGACGTTTTTCAGGTATGGTTCTGTTCTGATGGACAAAGAGCTTGCTGGGTTTAAATCTATCATGAAGTCATTTATGGTTTTGATTGTAACTGCATTGGCCATGGGTGAAACTCTAGCATTGGCGCCAGATCTTCTGAAAGGGAACCATATGGCAGCGTCAGTCTTTGAGATACTGGATCGCAAGACACGTGTAATGGGGGATGTAGGAGAAGAGTTGAAAAATGTGGAGGGTACAATAGAGCTAAGAGGTGTCCAATTTAGCTATCCTTCAAGACCTGATGCATTGATTTTCAAGGACTTCGATCTAAAAGTGCGTTCAGGCAAGAGTATAGCTTTAGTGGGCCAAAGTGGTTCTGGTAAAAGCTCTGTCCTTGCTCTGATACTTCGATTCTACGATCCAACAGCAGGAAAAGTGATGATTGATGGTGAGTTTCTTCGGACTCCACTTGCTATAACTGTGATAAAAAAATTGCTAAACGGCCTTGTAAATGATTTTCTTTTCTTCTTCCTAATTTTTTTTAGATTCTTTCAATGGGTTAAAACTGCCACCAGTACTCACAATTTTGTTTCAAGCTCTTCCTGCAAGATCTTTTTCTAGCTAATAATATCATTTCAATGATTGGTGACATCTTGTACCAAGCAATTTCTTAAAGCTGTCTGTCTGTCTGTCTGATTGACATCTTGTCGGAATTCCCACAGGCATAGATATCAAGAAACTCAAGGTGAAATCTCTTCGAAAGCACATAGGCCTAGTCCAACAAGAGCCAGCTCTATTTGCCGCATCAATCTATGAAAACATTTTATACGGAAAAGAAGGAGCCTCCGAAGCAGAAGTGATTGAAGCGGCTAAGCTTGCTAATGCTCATAATTTCATCAGCTCTCTTCCCGAGGGTTACTCAACCAAAGTTGGTGAACGAGGGGTGCAATTATCAGGTGGCCAAAAGCAAAGAGTGGCCATTGCCCGAGCCGTCCTGAAAAACCCAGAAATCTTGCTACTTGATGAAGCCACCAGTGCTCTGGACGTGGAGTCCGAGCGTATTGTGCAGCAAGCTCTGGACAGATTGATGAGGAACCGAACAACAGTGATGGTGGCGCATAGATTATCGACTATAAAGAATGCGGATCAAATATCGGTTATACAAGAAGGAAAAATAATAGAGCGAGGGACTCATTCAGGTCTTATTGAAAACAAAGACGGAGCTTATTTCAAGCTGGTTCGTCTTCAGCAACAAGGAGGAGTTGAACAGGATCATTGACCACTGACAACGAGAACATAGATTACGATGCAGGAGCTTTATTCTCTGCTATATATATCATGTACTGGTTTTTTTCTCCTTCCGAGGCATCAGGATACGTGTTTTTGGGTCTGATGTATTGCTCATATTTCTTACTATGAATATATAATAATCACACATGTAAGAGAAAAGTGCAAAGGAGCCACCTACAATAAATAATGATTTTTAAATTTGATTTTATTTCTGGCTGTTTTGAGCTTTTGATTTAATATTTTTGTTCAAATTCATAAAATAGAAAGCAAAAGCAGTAGATAATGGTTATTAAAACAATAGACTATAGTCGGTAGATTATAGATTTGAAATTACATCAGCAACATTCATCAGTTTAATGCTGTGTTTATTACTCAAAAGAGAAATAAAATATATAATGATGGAATCATTAGAATTTAAGTGTTTTTGAGCATATTGATCAGAAGGAAGAATTCGTGGATATTCTTGTCCAATTTCAAAAGGAAGACAATCATGACTTTAATCCTACTATATATGATATTCAAGTAATCTCAATGATCTCTCTTTCTTCAATCAATTTCTACTATTTAATATGTTATCCTAAGAAATTGTGTTGGTTGACCATTTTTTTTAGATGAAAAATAAATATTTTAGGTTTTGAGATTATTTTATCTCTAACAACTCAAAAAATACTATCATTTGCTTTTGATAAATTCATAAGAATATTTATATTGGGTTTAGCTTTTCATAATTGTGATCTTGAGTGAGTAGGGTGACCGAGCTTGATCATTAGTTCACGATCTTTCTTGCAAAACAGGTCTTATTATGAGTTTTTATTTATGAAATTATGATTTATAGAATGATTGTTTATGAATCTTAAAATCATTGAATGATTGTTAGTAGTTCATAAAATTATTGTGTGATTAATGATTGTTCGTAGGATCGTTAAATAGTTGATAATAGTTCTTGGATTTTATTGTGCGGTTGATAGCTTGACTTGATATATAGAATACCTTGGTGAATGGAGAGTGGTGTGCCATTGTTGGATTGATGCTTGTTTGACATTGGTGGAGAAGATAGTGATTTACTCGGTGGAAAATAAATAATGGCTATAAAAATGATATCTATTATACACATTAAAGCTTATATCTGCACCATGAGTGGTGCTTAAATAAAGAGTTTTGGGTGGTGAGAAATCATCATTTGTACTGTATATATTATTATAGAAATGTTAGAGATTAGTGGTGTTAGAAACAATCATAATTTAGAAGAAAATCCTAAAATAGATATACTCACTTTGTGTAGAAAAATTGAGCCTCTCTCTTCTTTTTTTGAAGGATTTCTCATTCTCTTTTGTAGCCCATCTGTTTTTTTTATTAAAGAGAAAAGTTAAAGTAAATAACAAAATATCTCTCACTTGTCAAGATAAAATATAATTGATTTGTAAGAATAAAATTTCCTTAAAAACAGTAAGTGTTGATTTATCATGGATTATTTAGCAAAAGAGTAATATTTCATTTTTTTTTGAAAAATAAAATTGTAAAATATAATAGTTTTCATTGAAAAAACTATAAGTTTCTAGTTCATGAAGAAAGACATGAACAATATAATTTTACACATTCACATACACAAGCATTTGTTTTAGCAATGTAAAAGATTAAAATTATTTTTTATATATTTTTTTATATGTAGTTTGTATAATGAATTTAACTTTTATAATAAATCTAATACAAATATTTCCTTTACAATTTCCCTTTAATTTAAAGTTTTTTCACGGTTTACCTTACAAGCTTTTCAATTTTTTATCAAATGAAAAAAAGAAGAACAATACATTTTTTTTAATATACAAGTATTTTTTTATCAATTTAAGATATTTAAGTCTAAATATATATGTGTGCGTGTGTATATGTGTGCGTGTGTGTGTGTGAAAGCTCATCAAAGAAAGCGACCGGGTCCAAAACCCAACCAAAGGTCCAAACGGTATAAAACCCAACCGAAAAGTCTACCTCTAACAACTTTGGTCAAAGAAAACACAAGAAGACGGTGGGGGTGGTAACCACGTTCCATTTACAGCTGCTAACATCTCAATTTTCTGTCTTCAAGAGTTCATCTCATCTTGTCTCACATCAATCCCATCATGGCAACATCATCACCATCAACAATCTGTCAGCTTTCATGTTGCTCTTCGTTCAACCGCAGACTAAATCATCTACGCCGGCGATCCGATCTCTCTCTTCCGCAGTTTCCTCGCTACAAGGTACCAAAAAAACCCAATCTCTTTTACTCTCTTTTGATACAACAAACTGATAGATTTTCATAATTACAGTCATGGGTAGTTATGAGCAACGAAGGACATAATAATGCAGCACACTCTTTAACTTCAAATATCAAGACAAGCAGTACCAATCATAACTATACAGCTCCTGAGGAAGATAAGGGAATTAGTGATCCAGTAAAGGGAGTATATGGGTCAGCGAAAATTCATGACTTTTGTTTTGGGATTCCTTTTGGTGAGTTTTTGTTTTGACTTTCTTTTTTCATTTGGGATTTGAAAATTTTGAATTTTAACTGTTTGCTTTGTTTTTGGGAAGATACTGATGCAGATTCTGAAAAATGTGTGCTTTTTTTCTTTTTTCTTTTCAGGTGGGATTATTCTAAGTGGGGGGCTCATTGGTTTCGTGTTCTCTAAAAACGCTGTATCTTTAGGTACTGGTGTGTTGTATGGAGGTGCTTTGCTAGCACTCAGTACCTACAGTATGAAGATTTGGAGGCAAGGGAAATCAAGCATTCCATTTGTACTTGGACAAGCTGGTAATTGAAGCATACGGTTTATAATATCATCATGCTGTTTCTTTAAAGTTATGTAGTGGGTTGTTTTTAGTTTCAGCTAGCTGGCCTGCTTCTTGAAGCAAACAATTTAGTAGGAGAAAACATATAGAAGCTGAAAGCTAGAAAATAGTGGCTTGTACCTGATTGTTTTTTGATCTCATGCTGCTCCTTTTGATTTCTCGTATTATTTTTGAGAACTTTCAAATTTACAGGAATTCATACCAATAGAATAAAAGGAAGCTGAAAATATCCTTAAATGTTAGCTTTGGCCCGTACTAGAGGGCATTAACATGCATTTATGGGAGACCGTGTTCACTTCTAGAAGATAGTATTTGGTTTATAGCGGCTATAGGACCAGTAGAGATTTTGAATCTCATATCTTGCGTGATGAATAAATTAGCAGTGCAACTTAGAATAAGGGTTGTGGTTTTGCTTTATAGGCCAATCCAATTGATGATCAACCAAATTAGGTGATGAATTTTATGCCTAGGCTTGGCGAGGAAGCAAGTTTGCATCACAAATTAATGATATTCAGATTCAACCATCCCCATGTTCTTCCACTCTTATCCTGTCATCAATGTTGTTTAGTGATGAGATAAAAGACAAATGCTGATGATCTAAAAGAAATTCAGTTTGCAGCTCATTAGCACCTTGGGAAGGTCAATAAGCTCATCCTACAAACAAATATGAATTGTGAAACCTTAGTGGTCTTAACCACCTGAAGGTTCTAAAAGTTGATTAATTTTTGCGTTATTGGATTTTTACAGAAGATTAAAAGTTTTATCTTATTTTGTTTCTTTCTATCTTTGCAGTACTCGCAGCAGCCCTTTGCTGGAACAACTTCCGTGCTTACTCATTGGTTAATAGCCCCATCAGTATTAAATTCTCGATTTTGATTAGCTTCTTATTTTTTTCTTTTCCCTGACTCATTATTTTGTGGGATGCAGACAAAAAAACTAATTCCAACAGGGTTTTTTGCTGTCATCAGGTACTTCATAATTGGTTACCTAACCTTTTTATTTATTAAATTATCCGTTCTCCTTTTTGATACTTCAAACTTATGTGTTTTCCCCCCTTTATTTATTACAGTGCTGCAATGCTGTGCTTTTATTCACATGTAATGATATCTGGAGGAAACCCACCACCAAAGAAGTTGCAGTCATCTGCAAGTGTCAGTTCATAACAAAAATATTTGAAAAGATCAGGAAAAGGTGAGGAATAGCTTCAGATAAAAAGGCCATTTTGTCTCTTTAATGTGAACTACAAGTTGAGCAAGTATGCATTTTCTCGTTTGAGGCAGTGTTGCTTAGGTTACAGGTCTGGGGGTAACAATTTCTTTATGGCAATTATGTTTCCATATGACAGAATAAGTTAAGTCAGTTTATGAATATTGGAATGGGACTCCAAATTATGCTGTAAAATGGTGAGATTTTATCATCTTGCTATGCATTTCCATATTTCAAGATGCCCAAATTCTGGAGTATCTGAGTTTGCCTATTATTTTTTCAACAAGCTTACAATTTAGATGAGAATGTAGAGTCATATTGTGACAGTGATTTTTTTTAAAGTGTTTTTTGCTTGAAAATGCATTGAAATATTGTTTATTCTTTTAACAATTCATTTTTGACATTAACATATTAAAATATCTAAAAATCAGGAAAAAAATTGAAGCAAAAAAAATAAATATATATATATATATATTCAAAAACGTTTTTGAAACGAAAAAACAAAGAAGGTCATTACATGAACTCAAAGAACTATCACTGCAGTGCTTTTGCTGTTGCAGTTGTCCTGCTCCTCTGATTTCTTACAGTTCATGTTTATGCATCCGAGTCTCGCTCTCCATTTCCCATGATTTTTCTCCACTTGATACATTCTTTTGCATCTAATTGGATGTGAATGCAAAAGCACTGTTCAAGTCTCTGCAGGAGAGCTAAGGATTTTGGAATTGATGCAAGTGAAATAAGTGTTTTGGTCATGTTACGAGTGCGCAAATGCATGACTTTATGGTACTTGAACCTGGTGCATAGATTGTAGTGCTGATTTGACTCGTTGACTTTTTCTTCTTCTTGGTTATTCTGTTACCTTTTAGTTAAATCATTTTCTGATATTTTTGGTGTTCAGTGAAAGTTGACACTGTAGTCACTTGCATGATCAATAATCTCTTCTTTTTGTGATATTTCATGGGTCTATTGATATTGGCAATTCTTTCAATTGGTTACATGAGATTGTTGATGATACTTGGGGTGAAAATGTAGGCGGTGAGAGCATTTTATAGGGTGATCAACTTGAAATTCATTTTCCTTTTATATTCATCACCCAGACCCACACCGCTTATTCTTCAATTGTTTTTGATAAACTGGAGCAGACTGCTTGATGCCATGGTTCTACTGATTTCTCTTATATTGCTTTGATTCTCACGGTACAGAGAAAAGGAAACACTAAAAAGGGATTTTTATTGCTAGTAACTTGTATAATTGTTGTGTGTGGATAACATGATTGCTATTGATAGTACTGGACCTAATATTTACTTTCATGCTTCAAGAAGCGTTTTGGAAATGAAAATCAGTGGAAACCATTGGGAAAAAAAGGACCTGGTGTGATAACCCCATTTTATATTCTGCTGACCTGTAGCTGAGAGGATATGGACGCTCCTATAAGCTGCTGGATGAATTTGTACATTAGGGTTTACTTCCCATTTCTCGAAGTTGGTTGTCTGCCATTGATGTGCCATTTAAACTTGTGTTTTCCTTGTTAAATGGGGATGATAGGCTTGACACAGTTCAAGTTAATGGGATGATGATGGGGGCTTTGACACAGTTTAAGTTTAATAATATGAGGGTCATGGTCTTGTACACGACCTAGTATGCTAATATTGGCATGCATATACTTGGGAATGTAAACCAAATAAATTTGATGATAATTGAAACAGAAATTTTAGAGTTCATCTATGTATGTAATTGGGGTGCTTTGAAGGTTAGAAGGTCTCAAAAGAAAAACTCCAAGAGCTGTGAATTGGTAGTGTAGAAAATGTCGTATGAACAGTGCTTGTACGTTTCGCGGAACTCAACAATCGGGAGGCTATGAATGGATCAGCGGAGGCTTTACCTGTTTGCTTCCAGGAAGCAATAACTCTGCTTGGGGTTATGTGCTGGTTTAATAGATTTCTTAAGAATTTCCATGGTGGCACAGGACCTGGTTTAAAGCCAGTACTTGCAAGACACAAGCTGAATGGTCAGCCGCCTTGCTAAGGCTTGGCCCAAACAGAGGAAAGTCACTTTTTGTATAATCACATCTCTTCGAGCACTCTTTCTAAAGTTCGAGCCTAATATTTTCTGCAAAATCAAGAAATTTTAACCAATAAATCATTTCCTTGAAACATCGAACTGCTTGACTATATCAATAATTGGTGCCAAACAGCAGTACAAACGAGGGCTGTGGCTATGGAAAATAGTTAGGCTTGGCTAGAAGATCAAGAATTCGCACAAGTTAGAGTACTATCTGCGGAACAATTACGAGGGAGGTAAGAGTGTGACATCAGGGAAGGGTTTTTTGTTTCGATCCCCAGAAGAACGATTGGTCAGATCTCTAAAAAACTTTCCGGTTGAAGACAATTTCATAACTACAAACCAAAGCCAGTCAATAGTTTCTTGTCCCAAGGAATTATTCATGTGAACGCTTGGTCCGGCCCTCACGGCTGACATCGATGGATCTAGCTTGCATAATGCTATCACTTGTGCTGTTGTTTTCTCATATTAAATTTCATTTCATTCAAACTCGATGGTTGTAGGAACGAGGCAAGATGGTTTTCAAAAAGATGGAGGAGTTGTTTTATAATTATTTGGTGTGTGGCTGGTCAAGCACATTGCTATTGCTAGTTAAATGGATTCTCTGTTTAGATAGATAGTTAGATTAGATTATGATAGTCAGATGTGAAATCTCTTTATAAATATAAGAGGATCAATTTAATAGCCAATATATAAAGAATTTAAGTGTGTCAAAGAATATAAATCAATTAATAAACATTTGGGAGATTCAAATACATGTTTTGTTTTGATTAACTATTTCACAGTTTTTTCTCTTGTTTCAACGTATTAAAATCCGTTCAATTTACCAACAATTCTTCTTGGTGATATAAATGAGGTGGAGGTCCTACAGTCACTACAAATAGAGTGTGCTTGTTTTTGTATTAAAAAATCATTTTATTTTTATTTATTTTTTAAAAAAAATTATATAATCTTGGGCTGTTTTGATATTAAAAATAAATTTGAGAAAAAAAAGTGTGTGTGTATATATATATATATATATATATATATTAGCTAATTGATTAAGGAATGACACGACTTTTCCTATTTTAAGACAGAAGATTATTCTCGCTGATTTTAATTGATTAGCCTTAACTGCATGCTTTCTGTTTTCTAGCCAGTAGATTACTTACACATACACAGCATGAGTCTCTAGCTCCCTGGACCTGAGTTGATTTTAAAAAACAATTAATAATACAAAGACAACGTTTCCGACGGATAACTGTAAGCCATAAATTAAATATGGACAAGGATTTGACCTCCAAAGTCAATCGTTCCTGCTCCATTCAAATTAGCTTCACGATTTTTGGTCTCGCACTGTAACATCATGATAATATTTAAAGTCATATTTATTTTTGTTAAGAGTCCATTTATAATTTATTAGGTTATTTATTTACTCACTCCTGTTACAAGCCATTGACCGTGCAGACAGTAGGATTACCAACCTGTAACCACCAAAGCCAAAGGTAAGGAGTTACTCTACCTAATTAATCCACGTATGCTCGATAGGTATCTCTTACTCATGGCATGAATATTGTTGGCAAAGTCCACAACAACAATAAAATCCACCAAGTAGAAAAATTAATTAATACTTAGCATAAAAATAAATAACTGTCCCATAATTAAATTAACAAGAATTACAAATAATTTTGACAACGAATCTATTTTATGAATTGCAGAATTCATTCAAGAAATTTAATTAAGAAAATAATACAAACTATTGATCAGAAAAAGAATCACAAATCAATTATAAATAATAATATTGCTCTTCAATTTCGTCTGTGTCTTCCTCACAAGCAACGTTTTAGCGAAAATCTCAACCACGTAGATATGCTTACCTAGGTCTTCATGGTGTGAGACAATCTCTAGAAGAAGAACGGTGATGGCACTTCATTGTCAAAGTGGTGGTATAATCAGTTTTACATGATATTAATATTTAATTTGATGAACTGAATATTTGTGAATGAATTACATAATAAATATTAATATAACTAAGTTAGTTCTCAAGAAACATGGCGTGATGATAAAAAATTTGAAATCTGTATTGCAGGTTTTTGGTTCAAGTCAGGACATGCTCACTTTATAAGAGTTTAGGATAACCGGTGTTTTATTCGCTTAATCTAGACCTGGAAAGAATATCTAAAAAAAATGGAGTTTTCTCGAATCCAAAAAAGAAAATCTCATCTCCTTGCTTATTCGTTGATTAGTTTAAAATTTGTTTTTTTACAAGAGAATCATCTTCATTTAGAAATCTAAATTAAAAAATAATTCTATATTATTTCTTAACAATTTTATATAACACAAGAATTATTGTATATATAGTGAGATATTTTAAATGGAAAAAGATATGTGCTAGTCGTTGGTTGATCTCAATATTTTAAATTGTACCGTTAATAACGATGATGACAGCTGCTGTATCCTAAGCACATCCTCGTTTTCAACAATGAAGGTAATGCGAGATGTTTCCTAGAAGTTTGGTTTCCCCTTTTTCTTTTCCGACGTCGTCCTACTTGTGTGGATATCGAAAGGAAGCTTTGCACTGTCTTCATCAATAAAAAACCAAGTTGGATATGTAAACAAGACTTGATTTTAGAAATATAAAAGAATTGTTTTTTTTCTTTTCAAGTGTTTACTTTTAGATTCACTTTTCAGTTATTTTCTTCCAAGCAGACATTTTTTTCCCGTATACTTTGCTTGTCTTTGAGGATAATGATGCAATAGAGATTGACAAATCGCCAGCATATGTCAGTTTCTCATCATTGTTATTGTCGAAGTCCTTGTGATGAATATAAAGAAATATTTAAAAGATCTAAGATTTATTTTAGGATTTCCCGCAAGTTTACCATTTATTTTATGGAATTAAGGATATTACTGATCTAAATTAATTTCAGGATGGAGTATTTCAAAGCTCACCTGGCTTTCGAGTCCCGTTTTAATTGATAGACATAATTAGATGATTAAATAAATGTTTGAAAATGTGATGAGAGGTTTTCTAAAGTAATGGTTTTGCGAGCATACACTCACTTTTTCAAGACTCTTATATGTTGAACTCTTGTGCTGCTTAGAAGGTGTTTGATTCATTGGGTTTGGATCATTACCATGTTTGTAATTGTATTTTAAAAATATTTTTTTTTTAAAAATACATTTTTTTAAATTCTGATCATATGTGTTATGATCATAATTTCATTTATGGTCAGAATTATGAGAGCCTTGAGTCAGCGGAGTAAACTATTATATGATGCCTACTGCTTTATAACCTTCCAGAAAACTATAACTCACTCTCGTGTTTAGGTATTGGAAGAAATATATAGTTATTTGAATCTATTTATGAATTTCATTCAACATGATTTGAATTTACCCCTGATGGGATTTCTCATTGTAAATTATTTAGTAATATACCTTTCGGCTGATGTTTCCCTTGTTTTTTCATCAATTTTCTTGTTTTTTAGCAGATAAAATTCAATCGAAATTGAAACTTCTAGGAAAAACTGAAGGGAGAAGGTTGGCGTCGACAAATGAATGTCGGCTGATCAACCATGCAAATTTTATTTTATTTTCTTTTTATTTTGGGTGAAATGATCAACCAAGCGATGGCAGCATTACAAGGGCAGTTGGAGACTCATTATATTTTGTTAAATCGAGACAGAGGACCTTAAGCTTCAAAGGATGTAAATTAAGATAGGAGAAAAACTGCCAGAAATGCTGACCAACAAGATGATGCATCAAGAATATTATAAGAAAATAGCTAAATACCTCAAGAATCCTTGGTACTAGCTTTTGTGATTTACTAGTTTGATGCCCGCAGCCACTCAATAAACATTTATTATAAAGTCAATAATAATTTGGATATTAGAATGATAACAACAACAACATGAATTATTTTTTAATTTGTTACATGTATCTTAACATAGGTGAAAAAATGAAAAAAAAATAATAAAAAAAAACTTATAATGGTGAGTTTCAATCAAAAAGAAAAGTTTATATATATATATATATATATATATATAATATTAGTTTAATGGAATTATTAGATCTTTTAAAAAATTATTTTGACCATTTGATTTTGATAAAATTTTGTTTTAGAATATTCAAAGATGAATGGATGATTAAAATTTTTTATTTTAATCAGTAGGAACTTTTGTTTAAATGAGAATTCCTAGATTCATCAACTCAGCAAGATCATTTTTTTTTCTTTTTGTCTTAAGATTTTCTGAGTTAGTAGCTGTTAACTTCAACAAAGAGTCAACATGTTAGGTAAAGGTTTTGCAAAAACAAAGGGAAAACGCAAGGTAAGAAAACTGAAACATTTTCCACATCAATTTGTAAGAATATTTCCCGTAGAGTGGCCGATGTATTAACGGTCCGACCATTAAGTTCAAGTTCTTTGTAAAGTCTACGGATTCTAATACGTTAAAGCGAAACCGTGATGGATCGGTCTCAATAAACGAGTATTAGAATGGGTACGTTGAGACCCTCTCCTCTAACCATATAATAACATATATTCTCATAAGGTTGTATACATATATATATTGATGGTTTTAAATATATGTATGTGTATAAAATAAAGTTATTGAATAATACAAAGTCTTTAATTAAAAGATATAAACCTTCCCATTTGTTGACACCCATTCGGAAGGTATAAATAGAATGGGTGGTTATTCATTTGTAGAGGGAAGATAACTGAATATTGAGAATAGAGAGAAAACCGAAAATTGAATTCCTCTCCATCAAAGGGATTCTGCAAAGAGAAGGTTTAGAGGAGAAGATCAACAAGTGATCATCAAAGGATTCTATGCAACAGTTCAAGATCAAAATGGAGAACGGTACGTTCTTAATTTCATTGTTCTATATTTGAAAGTTTTCATCATCAATTGAAATGCATTGTGGGATTAAATGGTCTATTGATTGTATTGGGATAGATTTCGGAAATAGAAATCATAATGTATAACTTACATGTGGTATCAGAGCCTAATAGAACCCATTGATCTCCCATTAATGGATTGGTGATGAATTCTGTTTTTTGTTTATTTAATTTTATGAAACAGTGATAAATTGAAATGTATGAAATCAATTATATCAATGTGTAGAGGCTGAAATTATCTTTCCAACAGTATATTATATGTTAAAATGTTGGGTGTAGATCAAAAGTTATGATTTCTTGAAGATTACTGGTTTTAATGGTGGTTTTCGTCATAGTTGACGATGAATTAAAAACCAACCGGTCGACCGGTTCACTTGGTAAAAGTGAACCGGTCGACCGGATCAATTGGAGAAAAGTGAACCGGTCGACCGGTTCACTTGGTAAAAGTGAACCGGTCGACCGGACCAATGGGAAAAAGTGAACCGGTCGACCGGTTCACTTGGTAAAAGTGAACCGGTCGACCGGACCAAGGGGAAAAGTGAACCGGTCGACCGGTTCACTTGGTAAAAGTGAACCGGTCGACCGGACCAAAGGGAAAAAGTGAACCGGTCGACCGGTTCACTTGGTAAAAGTGAACCGGTCGACCGGTTCACTTGGTAAAAGTGAACCGGTCGACCGGTTCCTTTTCATAAAAGTGAACCGGCCGACCGGTTCAATTTGTGATTCAACCGGTCGACCGGTTCATGCAGAAACCCAAGGGTTAAAATGTTTCCGCTGCAAACCGTAAAGTAATTAAGCTAATGTGTTACGAAATGTTAATACATAAAAGCTTATTTAAAGGAGTTCATATTACGTATAACTTGTTAATCACCACAGTGATCTAGTTATATTTAATGTGACGGTAAAGTAAAGATTCATAATTGATCATGATTAAATGATGCTTAAATGACATGAAAGGTTTCGATTGATCAATTAATTACTTAATATATCCTAGGAGATCACCCACAGGTGGATCATTGGGTGTAATAAGTAACACCTAAAGTATTAATCATTTATGCTACGGTCGATAATGTGTATACCCACAGGTAGCATTGTTATCGGTGGTATGTATGACATGATTAATTATTAAAGAAAATCTAAACAAGCATCATGCAAAGTGTATGTATTTATGTATTGCCCACAGGTTGCTTAAATACATACAAGTAAAGTGTTTAGATTTTATTGGTTGATGAATCTATTAAAGTTTCAAAGCACTAACGGTAAGCACGTTGAAAATTTTGCAGCTTCATCAAGTTTGTTTGCTTCTGCAAATTCTGTGGTCAAGTTTAATGGACTCAACTATGAGGAATGGTCTGAACAGATAAGGTTTTCTTTGGGTGTAATGTCCCTAGACCAAGCCATACTCACTGATGAGGAGCCAGCAGCCATTACGGATGAGAGCTCAGAATTGGAAAAGTCTCGTTATGAGACATGGGAGCGCTCTAACCGGTTGTGCCTGAACTTACTGAGGATGTCGATGGCAGAAAGTATAAAGCCATCTATGCCTAAAACACAGAAAGCAAGGGAATTCATTCTGAAAATAAAGGAACAATCCCAATCAGATGTAGCTGACAAATCGATTGTAGGCAGCCTGATGAGCGAGCTGACTACGAAGAGGTTCGATTGGTCTCAGACAATCCATGAACATGTTACACACATGTCAAATCTGGCATCACGGTTGACGTCCATGGGGATGGAGGTGCATGAATCTTTCTTGGTTCAGT
This sequence comes from Salix brachista, assembly GCA_009078335.1. Taxonomy (NCBI): domain Eukaryota; kingdom Viridiplantae; phylum Streptophyta; class Magnoliopsida; order Malpighiales; family Salicaceae; genus Salix; species Salix brachista. Next base: position 7,689,081 of record CM018574.1, on the reverse strand, counting down.
TCATCATTAACTCTCTGCCTCAAGAGTATGGCCAGTTCCAGGTGAATTACAACACCATAAAGGATAAATGGAACATTCAGGAATTGAAGGCCATGCTCATACAGGAGGAGGCGAGGTTAAAGAAGCAGAAAAATCAAGTTGCACTCATCGCTGGACTAAACAAAGCCGGTAGCAGCTTTAAGAAACTAAGTATAAAGGACAAAAGAAAGGATAAAGGTATCTTCAAAGGACCTGAAAGTCAAATCCGTAAAGTGGTCAAGTGTTTCTTCTGCAAGAAGGAGGGACACATGAAGAAAGACTGTCCTAGAAGGAAGGCATGGTTCGACAAGAAAGGTACACAACATTTATTTGTTTGTTCCGAATTAAATCTTGTAGAAGTGCCTAGAAATACTTGGTGGCTTGATTCTGGTGCATCTACTCATGTATCTCATATTAAACAGGGATTCAGTTCGATCCAGCCTTTAAAAGGAACTGAAAGTTATTTGTTCATGGGAAACAGGATGAAGGCGCGGATAGTAGGCATTGGGACGTACAGATTGATCTTTGACACTGGTTGTTATATAGATCTTGAAAATTGTCTCTTTGTACCTGAATGTGCTAGAAATCTTGTTTCAGTAAGTAGGTTGGACGATTTAGGATTTGATTTTAAGATTGGACATGGTGTATTTTCTTTGTACCGAAAAGACTACTTTTATGGTAATGGTACTTTAGTTGATTCACTGTACAAGTTTAATCTTGATAAATGTTTTTCTGAATCTTTGTTTAATGTTGAGAATCAAGGAATTAAACGTAGTGCATCAAATGAAAAATCAGCACTATTGTGGCATAAAAGATTAGGTCACATATCTAAAGAAAGGATGACGAGGTTAATAAAGAAAGAATTATTACCTCCATTAGATTTTAGTGACTTAGATGTGTGTATAGAATGCATTAAAGGAAAGCAAACCAAGCACATCACAAAGAAACCCGCCACAAGAAGTAGTCAACTTTTAGAGTTGATACACACGGATATTTGTGGCCCATTCGATGCTCCGTCATGGAGTGGTGAAAAATACTTTATCACTTTTATTGACGATTACTCACGTTATGGATACACTTATTTATTGCATGATAAAGCGGAGTCGGTGAATGTACTGAAATTATTCATTGATGAAGTGGAAAGGCAATTAGAAAAGAAAGTGAAAGTAGTGAGATCGGATAGAGGTGGTGAGTTTTACGGTAGATTCACCGAAAGTGGACAATGTCCAGGTCCATTTGCAAAACTTCTAGAAAGTAAAGGCATTTGTGCGCAATACACAATGCCGGGAACACCTCAGCAGAATGGTGTAGCTGAAAGGCGTAACCGTACATTAATGGAAATGGTTAGGAGTATGTTAAGTAATTGCAAACTTCCCATGTCGTTGTGGATATACGCATTAAAGACTGCAACGTATATATTAAACCGGGTTCCTAGTAAAGCAGTTCCAATGACACCATTTGAACTATTTAAGGGAAGGAAACCCAGTTTAAGACATTTACGTGTTTGGGGATGTCCAGCAGAAGTAAAGCCGTATAACCCACATGAAAAGAAATTAGACTCAAGGACGGTCAGTGGATATTTTATTGGCTATCCGGAAAAGTCTAAGGGATTTGTCTTTTACTGTCCTAGTCATAGTACGAGAATTGTCGAGACGGGTAATGCTAGGTTCATTGAAAATGGTGAAACTAGTGGGAGTTCAGAATCTAGGGGAGTGAACATAAAAGAAATTCGGGTTGAAGATTCTTCACCGGTAGTTCCGACCCAAGTTGTTATTCCTGTTGTTGGTGTACAACCAAATACAGAAATAGAACAACAGAATGAGGAACATACGGTCCCACTAAACCAGGAAATCGAAAATGAACCTATCGCAATTCAAGAACAGAACATCGTGCCACAAGTACCATTGAGGCGATCTATAAGGGAAAGAAGATCCGCCATTACAGATGATTATGTGGTTTACGATGTTGAAAGTGAATGCGACCTTAGTCTTAATGACGAACCAAAAACATTCAGAAAAGCCATGGAAAGCGAAAATTCTGAAAAGTGGTCAAATGCTGCAGAAGAAGAAATTTCTTCTTTAAATATCAACAAAGTGTGGGACCTAGTAGAGTTGCCTGATGGTTTCAAAACTGTTGGGTGTAAATGGATATTTACGACCAAACGGGATTCTAAAGGTAACTTAGAAAGGTACAAGGCTCGCCTTGTTGCTAAAGGTTTCACTCAAAAGGATGGCATTGACTATACGGAAACCTTCTCTCCAGTTTCAAAGAAGGATTCCTTAAGAATTGTTTTGGCATTGGTGGCTCATTATGACTTAGAGCTTCACCAAATGGATGTTAAAACCGCCTTTCTGAATGGAGAGCTTGAGGAAGAAATTTATATGGACCAACCTGAAGGTTTTGTGGCCACAGGAACGGAAAATCTTGTGTGTAGGCTGAGGAAGTCAATATATGGGCTGAAACAAGCTTCCAGACAATGGTATATAAAATTTAATGATACCATATTGTCGTATGGTTTTGTAGAGATCATCGTTGATCGATGTATCTACATGAAGGTTAGTGGGAGCAAGTTTGCCATTCTGGTATTATATGTTGACGACATATTAATAGCTGCGAATGACATGGGAATGGTAAGTGACATAAAGAAATATCTCTCTAGTAACTTTGAAATGAAGGATATGGGTGAGGCGTCTTATGTGATAGGGATAGAAATAATCCGTGATAGATCACAAGGACTGTTAAGTTTGTCTCAGAAAGGATACATAGATAAAGTCCTAAAGAGATATGGGATGGATAAATGTTCCATTGGAAAGGCTCCAATTCAGAAAGGGGATCAATTCAGCAAAATACAATGCCCGAAAAATGAATTGGAACGTAAAGAAATGGAAAGAATTCTGTATGCTTCAGTGGTTGGGAGTTTGAACTATGTTCAAACATGTACTCGGCCAGATATCAGTTTTGCTGTTGGTATGTTGGGCCGGTATCAAAGTAATCCCGGAATGGATCACTGGAAAGCTGCAAAGAAAGTTCTCAGGTACTTGCAAGGCACCAAAGAGTACATGCTTACATACAGGAGATCCGACAAATTAGAAATCGTCGGATACTCAGATTCAGACTATGCCGGCTGCGTCGACACTAGGAAGTCGACGTTTGGCTATCTGTTCCTATTAGCTGGGGGAGCAGTCTCATGGAAGTGTGGAAAGCAGTCTGTCATTGCTACTTCCACCATGGAGGCCGAATTCGTGGCATGCTTTGAAGCCACGGTTCAAGCATTGTGGCTGCGAAACCTTATCTCAGGGCTTGGAATCGTTGACAGTATAGCCAAGCCGCTGAGAATTTACTGTGATAATTCCGCAGCAGTCTTCTTCTCAAAGAATGACAAGTATTCGAAAGGTGCTAAGCACATGGAAATTAAATACTTGTCCGTAAAAGAAGAAGTACAGAAACGCAGAGTGACTTTTGAGCATATAAGAACAAACATGATGTTGGCAGATCCTTTGACGAAAGGATTACCACCCGGTATATTTATTGGCCATGTAGAGAAAATGGGCATAATAGATAAGACCTTGCTACAATAGTTTGTGCTCATGTAAAATTGTTACTCAAAGATGATCTCATTAAAGTTTGTGTTTTTCTGTAATTAAAGAATGTTATCATAATAGTTATGCATGTAAAGTTTTAGATAACATATAAAGTTGAGAATTATGGTTTCCCTCAACATAAAGGTTTTTGAGAATTATAGTGAAATCTCAATAGAAAAGAAGTAGTAAAGTTGGAGTTGGTGTGTGGTACTTGGAAGGGACCCCATCGCAGTAAATGATGGGCAACCGCCATGACTCGACTAACTCTGGTTTTATGGTACTTACAATATATTGAATTTGATGTAAAGATGCGTATGAAAGGGAATTGGACTATAAAGTTAACACAACGGCCAAGTGGGAGAATGTAAGAATATTTCCCGTAGAGTGGCCGATGTATTAACGGTCCGACCATTAAGTTCAAGTTCTTTGTAAAGTCTACGGATTCTAATACGTTAAAGCGAAACCGTGATGGATCGGTCTCAATAAACGAGTATTAGAATGGGTACGTTGAGACCCTCTCCTCTAACCATATAATAACATATATTCTCATAAGGTTGTATACATATATATATTGATGGTTTTAAATATATGTATGTGTATAAAATAAAGTTATTGAATAATACAAAGTCTTTAATTAAAAGACATAAACCTTCCCATTTGTTGACACCCATTCGGAAGGTATAAATAGAATGGGTGGTTATTCATTTGTAGAGGGAAGATAACTGAATATTGAGAATAGAGAGAAAACCGAAAATTGAATTCCTCTCCATCAAAGGGATTCTGCAAAGAGAAGGTTTAGAGGAGAAGATCAACAAGTGATCATCAAAGGATTCTATGCAACAGTTCAAGATCAAAATGGAGAACGGTACGTTCTTAATTTCCATTGTTATATATCCGAAAGTTTCATCATCAATATAAATGCTTGTGGGATCAAATGATCTATTGTTTAGGGACTGATTTCGGTAATAGAAATCAGTATGTATGATTTACACAATTTTCCTTTAACATAATCATTTTATTACAACAAGAAATCTCCTAAAATTGCTGGAAAAATACATCAACATTACAACGAAAAATCTCGTGCTTGAGAGCTTGCTTTGCCACTGTGTGCTCGTCTCTCTCTCTCTCTCTCTCTCTCTCTCTGTGTGTGTGTGTGTGTGTATATATATATATATATATATATATATATATATAGAAAAAAAGAGAGGCCATTGGGCTCCTAAATCTAATTTTCCATGATTTTATCTTCAAGCACTCAAGTCATCCGACAAGCATTATAACCCATTTTTAACTTTAAAACACATCTTAATTATTTTAAAATTAAATCAAATTCAAAAACTCAATTATATTTTTCAAATTCCAATTTCCTTATTTAGTCATATCAAGTTTTAAAGCCACCGTTAAAATACTCTCTTCGTCATCCCAAATGCAAGGGCATCGGTTTTTATGGCTATGAAATTAAGTTAAACTAAAGTTTTCACTCTCCTCAATTGTCTTATCTCCTTACCATTAAGGACTAAACTGATCAGATAATTATTATTAAAGGATCGAGGAGAAATTTTATAGGTCCACTTTCTGAAAATTCATATTGATGATATTAGTCTCACATGACATTTGCAATACCTAATCTCTGATGAATTTATTGCCTTTTATAGTTGCCTATCGGTTTCTCCTTGTTGAATAATACACAGTTGATAATTATGAGATCAACCTCCCCGTAATTGCCTTGATTTTATAAGAATACTATACTAATAAAAGAATGAAAATGACCTTTATCGTTTCATGTACGTCTCCCATGCAACTATATAAGCAGCAATGTCTCAGAAAAACAGAATTCATAGCACCTTGTCTGATATTTCAGTCATTTCAATCCATAACTTCTCCAATCTTGTTTTGGTTTATTTCTATTAAACTTGCCCTGACAGAATGGTTAGATCTCCATGTAGCCACGCCAGTGCCTTGAAGAAAGGGCCATGGACGCCGGACGAGGATACTAAGCTAATTGATTATATTGAGAGAAATGGCCATGAAAATTGGAAAGCACTACCGAAGCTTGCAGGGTTGAACAGATGTGGGAAGAGCTGCCGGTTGAGGTGGATAAATTATCTGAGGCCTGATGTCAAGAGAGGGGAGTTTTCTGAGGAAGAAGAACGAGTCATCGTCAACCTTCATTCTGCTCTTGGAAACAAGTATGCAGTTATTCTTTCTTTTTTTCCTTTTCAGCTAGCATACGTATTTGCGCTATCAGAATTTGCCCTTAATTCCATTTACTTGAACTTGCAGGTGGTCAAGGATTGCTAACCATCTTCCCGGACGGACTGACAATGAAATAAAAAACTTCTGGAATACGCACATAAGAAAGAAGCTTCTTCAAATGGGGATCGACCCTAATACTCACAAACCAAGAATTGATCCAAGTCATTTTTTGAATCTCTCTCAGCTGCTTGGTGCGGCACAATTTGGCAACATCGCAAGTCCATGGAACAGTTTTCTAAAGTTACAGGCAGAAGCCACTCAATTAGCCAATATCCAGTTGTTGCGGAATCTGCTACAGATGATGAATACAAACACACTGACAAATATTGAGAGCAACATCCTGTTAGGATCCCAAAATCCTACCCTGTTTAGAGCGCTAGTCATTGGGACAACCATCTCCAATACCAAGGAACCTGCCCCAATATCTCAGGATCTTGCTAACCCACCTGTAACTCCTCAAGCAAACAATGGCTTCCAAGATATCTCAAATTTGTGGGGAAGCTGTGAAGGTGGATTCGGCCCTGAAGGCCTTAACATCAATGGTAACACCTGGAGTAGTTCCTATGGAATTCAAACAGAACAAAATCCACTTCCTGCATTGGTTTCAGCCTCAACTTCCCCTGTTACTTCCATCGTTCACCAAACAGAAAGCAAGGGTGACCCATCAAACTACTCCACTACTGGCACGCCTACCTCCACTATCTTTGAGGCCTGGGAGAAACTGATCGATGATGACAACATTAGCTCCTACTGGAATGATATTCTGGATTAGGTACTTCGTTTTTCGTTGCATTTATTAATTTCGATTTCATTCCTTCTTCTTACTGCCATCAGGTTTCCATTGCATTTAAATTTTTCAAAGCTACATCCTTCGTTGGCTCTTTATGTTCATCATCCCAATTTACAGGAGATTCAAAATCTTTTTTCTGTTGTTTGCAGTTTGGCACCATAATGATCAGATAATTCCTAGTGAAACACTCTTCCAACAAGCATCGGTACATGCTAGCTCTTGGTGCAGCATAACACAATTCGTTCATTTAAAATCTTATGTAACACGATCATTTTTCTTCTCTTACGTGTAGAGTCCTTTCGGGGAAGATTGAACTACACTTCTGTAGAAATTGGATACAGCCATGTTTTTCCAAATCTTTGAAACTGCCTATTTTTGTCTGTAACTGCAGGTTCCTTTAAGAGCAATAAGAATCAGAAGCATAAACATAATATTTTCATCATAATTTTGCTGTGGAGAACTAACTGATACTTTTCTTCTTACATCTGCGGGACAGACATCAACATTAAAAATGGGTCCAGGTGAGATAAGTTTTTGACCTACACATATATAATTTGCATGGCCAGTCAACGTCGATAATGTCACTCCCATTTCAAAATTATTGGAGGGCATTAATGCGGTTTCTTGTGGTCTTCAAGTGTAAAATCAAATGATTAATTGAATAAGAAAATCACTGCCCTTGCTGATATATATAAAAGATCTACAATTGGATGGTAGTGTGTGTATATCGTCTCTAAAAGTCAGGTTTTCGTTACCTTGTTGCTTTTTAGGTGAGATTATTTACGTGCAATACAAGTAATTGACTGTGGCAAAGTACAATTACCAACCTAACCCCCCAAAGTTGAGTTCCATTTTACTTGAGTGGAAGACGAAGCCTGGAGATAATATGAATTAGGTAAATTTAGAAATTCGCATCACATAACTGTCACGAAAAGTTCTAGAAACATTACAGTTTGATTCATCGATTGCATTAACATCTTTGTCAGATAGAAGCACAATTTATGAAAAGATTACCAAAAGGAAAAGTCCAAAAAAAGATGGTATATTTTGTATAGCTTGTAAGAAAAATCTTATCAGTTTTTATTTATTTTTTTGTGGGAAATGGTGTTTCTACTGGAGATTGTATTCATTCCCATTAAGAGAGAAAAAAAAGAGAGTAAGGTTTTAATATACTTTATCAAACTAAAAAAGAAGGAGCATAAGAAGGAAAAGGAAAAAACAATTATGAGCTATGTTTACGTGATTAAAGGGCACAAAAAGAGCGAAAATGGCAAACCAATACGTGATTAAAGGGCTTTGAACGAATTTAAATTCCATTGATATACTGCCAAATGATATATATATATATATATATATATATATATATATATATATATATATATATATATATATATATATATATATATATATCAATCATAACACTATTGTGCTTAAGTGAAACAATAAAATCAAATAGTAATGAACCATGATGTTCAATGAAGTGGTGCGCATAGATCGTCGAACCATTAAAGCCCAATTAAGCTTTAAGAAATTATGTTTAAATTAAGCATGCAGTAAACCTTAAGACCACCACACCACGCTATTTAGGTTAAATTATAAAACATATGTAGATCATTGAGTCATTAGGTCCAATCGAGTTTTAAACGATGACGTTTAAATTGAGCATATAGGAAACCTTGAAGTGTACATTAAATTATATGAAGAAAATGTTTAAACGACCTAGCTATAAATCATGAAGATTTATGTAAGGAAATTATATTGAGATATGGCTAAAAAATATAAAGAAAATGTTAAATTGCATAATAAAAAGAATGATTAATAAATTGAAAACGAACATAAAGAAAGTGTGCAAATAAATGGTAAGGAAGAATGTAAAAAACAAATTAAAAAAATGATTAATATTCAGGAAATGCTAATGTGTTTTAAACAAGAAAAAAATAAAACCATAAAGATTGATTGACAACTTGAATAATAAAAAAAGTGGCAAAAAAGTTTCAAGAAGACATGTTTTTTTACAAAAACAAATATCAATACTATAACATATTGGATCGATATGGATCAACTCAGATTAACATATAAAATATATGACTTGGGTCATGAGAGTATGATAATCTCATAAAAAATAAATAAGTAAATATATTAAATCTCAATTCTCAATCAATTTAATATTAAAAAATAAATTTAAAAAAATGAGTTAACCCGTGTTAACTTATCAAACCTGGATTATAAAACCAGGATAACCCAATAAAAAAATCAAGATAAATTATACGCTCTATTACCAATTAATTCAACATTGAACAATAAAATTTTAAAAAAAAAAACAAGAAAAGAACCTTGGTCAACATGTTTTAACTTGTCAAACTTATAACATGGGTCATAAGATTGGAGTAAACTTATAAAATAAAACAAGATAATAAATTATGAAGTTGGAAAAAAATCAATTACAAAAGAAAAGAACTAAAAACACGTGTTAATTGGGCTAGCTAACAAAACTCGTGACTTGGATCATAAGACTAAAATAACCTTGTAGAAAAAAACCAAAATAAATTATGAAGTTTAATATCTAATAAATCTAATATTAAGAAATAAAATTTAAAAAAATTGTTCTATTAAACAATATTTTGTGAGAAAATGAAAGGAATAATGATTTCCTTTACTCAATTAATTCTTGTTAATATTTGACTCTTGAGGCTCCTATATAGCATTTAGTTATTATTCTAGAATATTAAAGGCCAATGAGATCAGATAAAATAAAAGACAAGAATAAAATCATTCTTGGCAATGGTGTATAAGACAATTTGATTATCTTTATATCTTATTTGGATATGGGACAAAACAAAATAAAATATAAAAATATATATTTTACACTTGAAATGTATTATTGTCAAACTTATATATTTTAAAAAATAGGTTTTATTATTTTTTAATTTAATTTATATTTAATGTTAAAATTAATATTATTATAATAATTCTAGCTATAGGACCAAGATTGGCCAGGTGGGTTGACCCCGAACTAGGGTGATCTTGGTATGGACTAATTTGCATTTAAGAACAAATAGAGAAAGGATTAAGTCAACATGACCCATTAAAAGCCTAGTTCAATAGGATATAAAACATTTGGTTAACCGAGTTGACCCTACTGGCCCACGACTTAAACCTTACTGAGGATTGACTTCTCAATTAGAATTTAAAACAATGACAATAATTACTTTTATCTATATATTAACTTGAGTCAAAACTATGATAATATTTTTCATCTCTGCCTTGTCTTGGGTGAACTTAGGTTGACCCTTATAATTCCTGACCTTAGACTTATACCTTATTGATCTTATAATCAAGATTTAAAATTGTGATAATAAATATTTTTATTATTATATTGACCTGAGTCAACTTCAATTAACCCATCAGATATGTGACTTGATTTTTGTCTCAAGTTGATCTTTGTGTCAAGTTTTAAAACTATAACAATAGCTATTTTTAATTTTATATTAAATCATGACAACCCTACTTGTGACCTAGTATTTCCCTAAGTCGACCCTCAGTTGATTTTTAAAACTATAATAATAATTACTTTTATCTTTACATCTTGTTTGACAATTCGAAAGTACAAAAATTCATTCTAAAATTATTACAAAAATGATTTATTAATATGTATATCTTTTCAACTAGACACATTTATATCTTCACACCATCTTTTTTGTCCTATGACAATAACTAAATTTCACCCTACTCTTTCACACAATTGTTTCAACTTTCATTGATCTAAATTTGTACAATCCATCAGAAAATTTATTCCGAATCTATAATGCATATTTAAACCCATTTAACCAACCCGTCATGCCAAATATTATTTAGCAATAACAAAACACCTAAAATAAAAAAGGAAAAATTATGGTCATAGACTCAATTTATTATTCACCATTATAATGTATTAACATTTTTCTCCCTTCACAAAAAAAATCAATAAACTTTCCTTTGAGTGTAATTTGAGCCTTTTGCACGGTTAAATTACTAAAGTAACCTTGGAAAGAAAAATATAGTTGTAAAATAAGGTTGTTTTTGCTTTTTTTTCCTTTTTATTTGAATAATGAAAAGGCAACCATGCCTTTAAAAATAAAAATGGACAAATTGTTGACTTAAAGGTAGTTTAGTTTTTTACTAAATATAAAATATTAAAAAAAATGTTAATATATTCATGTTAGACACTCAAGCACTTTCAAGTGGTGTATATAAATGATTCTAGTTGTTGTTTCTCTCTCTCTCTCTCTGTGTCTCAACCTCAATTTATACTCATAACACCTTAGAATTTCAAAGGATCACTTCAACTTGTTTTCCATTCAGACTATTCTTCTCTAAAATTGTTTATAGAATTGGAATTGTTTTTCAATTTCATCCTCTTTTTTTTTTTTCAAATTCATCTCATTCTTTCTGTTTTTATTTATTTTGTTTTCAAAAAAAGCTAATTGAAGTTTTTTTTGCAATTTCAACCATCTTCAAAAATAAAATCCTATATGATTCGATCCTCACTCTCTCTCTCTCTCTCCTTTTCAATTTGTATTGCTCAGGCAAAAAAAAAAGATTATTTGATTTTTTTATGATTTTATCTTTCAACATTATTTTTTTTAGAATTGAGATTCTTGATTAAAATCAGGTCTAGAATTTCACAGGTTACAAGTTAAGAAGATTAATAAAATTATAGGAGATTTATTAAGGTTTGCTTGAATTTTCTATTTTTAAAATTAATATCTCTTCGGCTTTAACCTTTAATATTTATTTATTTATTAGTTTTATCCTTCTTTAAATTTTTTTTATCTGTCATATTTGTTTCTCATTTTTTTTAATTTTTATTTTTATATATAATTTTTAAAATTTAGTGTTTTTTGCTTTTTGCATCTTGTTTTTTTTTCTCATGTGATTTGATCCTTTTTTGTTGCAATTATTTTTTCTCTTACATTTGTTATAATTTCATTTTCTAACATTAAATTGGTTGGGAATTAAGTTTTTTAATTGAACCCGGGACTAGAATTTATAGGAGATTTGCACGGGCTTGCTTGCTTTTTTATCTTTTTTTGAGCTAATGTTTTTTTTTTCAGTTTTATCATTAATATTTATTTATTTATTAAAATTCCATCTTCATTCTTTAATGAAACCTGATGTGAGTTGATCAAGGCCAGCTAGGCCAAGGAAAAAGAAAAGGAAAGAGGTAGAATATTAAACTAGATCAACATATAGTTGTCATATTCATTACTCGGGTCGTCGATTCGACGGATTAGCACGAGTCAACAAAGTGTATCGTCATCTTTTCATTTCAACTTCTAGATTTTTTTTTTGCGGTATAATCTTTTGACCATCCATTGCTTCACTATTTGAATAAGTGATTAATTTGTTTTTAGCTCATTAGATACCAACATATATGGGTGAGCAGGCAGCACCAGATGTTTTTATTTATTAATTGCTGGTTAATTTTATCTTATAAGTCGGTCAAAAAATTTATATTCATTTCAAATATTTTATCAAATGTAAAATAAAATAGCTACGCTTAAACTTTTTTCAATTAATGCAATAACCCAAGATGAAGCAAAATCCCGAACCTAGTTGCGTCTAAAATTAAACAGATATGAATCCCGGGATTTAATTACACTAGAAGCCCCTATGATTTTGACAAATACATTGAATGGCTCTAATTTAAGCAACTGGTACCATGGTTATTATGGAGCTAAGATCCCTCCACATGAGATTAATTAATTGTTTTTTTAATAATTTTTACTTTTAAAGGGATGAAGGCACAAGTGTCAGATTAAAAACTCGAAAACAACTGTTTACTACTATAATTTTGTAAGAAGAAAAAATAATTCCCATTAGAAAAACTTTCTATTTGATTAAGAAAAAAAAAAGTTAATTGGTTTTTGTTCACCACAAACTAATTAGCAAATACTATATCTAGTGTTTCAGTATTATGAATCAATGTTGATTTCATTCCACATCCAGCTACATATGTTAACATTCATTCCAGCTATCACTTTTAAGAGACAAATATACAGCTTGTACTGCAAGCTTGTCAACTATAATCAGAATATGCAGCATAAATCTTTTCTAACTTCATCAGTTATCCCAGAACAGTATTTTATGGCGATGCTACCCATACAACATTTAAATAGGGGAGATGATCTAGCTAGCCAAAATAGGCAAAAGACAAGCACACCTCATAATTATCAATAGGGGAAATAGAAATGCTAAATGCAGTGGACATGCTAGAATTGATTCAAGAACACATGGCAACCATCTATCTAAAAGCTGGTTGGTAAACTTGCTTGTTAAAACCTGGTTGCATGCCCTAACTAAAAGCTGCTGTGTTAAAACTTGCTGCTTGGTAATACTAGAGCCGGCCAGCTGCAATAAGCGCAATGCTAATCACAACAATTAGCGTGGTACTGGTAGAAAGCAGAGTCGGTAGCTGAAAACATATTATGAAAGAACCATAATAAGCAACATCATACTATCTGAGCTTTACCCATCTAAATCTTGACTCCTTGGTTCTGATCATTAAGCTCGCTTGAAATCAAGTACACATAGGTATGACAAGCTTAACGCGTTAAGTTCAAGAACAATACCAGCTGAAAGCTGTTGAGATGAACCCTATTTGGACCATGAACCACAATACTGATAGCTACAGCAATTTCTTGACATCACTTAGAGATCATGGCCACTACAGCAATTCTAATAGAATTGCAAAAACAGTTCAACTGTTTTTCTTGATGTCAACATGTCCTTTCAACAGCTTCAAACAATGCTGGCTATAATAAGCACACAGCCATAACCGTGACAATTAATTTAGTAATATCTTTAAAACCTCATTTCATTTAAGGACCAAAAGGAAAACCATGGGAATTAATAGCATGCATTATCAAGAACCAAGTGCAAGCCACCTTTCCTAACAGCAACTCAAACTGCTACGAAACAACTGCATTCTTGTTTCTATGTAGAGGGTATAACTCCACTTCCAAACAGTGGACAAGCATCACCACATCCTTGAGACAGTGGGAAATTTAACTATATTTCCCCAAGTTAAGACAACTAATTATAACACAGCCACTGTGTGCATCAATAGTAAACACACATAGAGCAAGTGCAGATATGCCTAGAGTGTATCTAAAACTGGAAAATATATATGGCAGCATAATTGGCTGCACAAGTATATAGTGAGCATGAGCAAATATGGTCAAAATTTGAGGATGAATAAATTAGATTGATTCAAAATTTTGGGATCAGACACTATATACTTGCAAGAAATAAATTAGCAGATTGCAATATTGATTCAAAATTTGAGTGTATCTATGCTGGGTAGGTGTGCCCAGAAAAATCTGTTTCTTTAGCAAACATTGCAAGAAAGAGGAAAAATTAGCTCCTGTTAATTAAAACAAAGTCCGAAGTGTTTGAAAAGCACAGTGTGCATTCAACATACTTTGGAAAGAATATTCAAACCACAAGCAAAGAACATAATGTGTTTCGTTCGCATAGGCAGATACTGCTTGCATTGAATAAGAAACCAATTGCAAATACTGTCAGTATCAGACCAAAGCACAATGGCTTGGAATCCGACACATACCCAGTATTGGGCTATAGCACCAGTAAAGTTCATCTGGCTCTTAAGTGTTAAATAAACCTCATATAAAAAAGTAAATTGCTTGAAAGTAGCATCTAAGAAAGTAAAGGGATAATCCTGTGCTAAATACTTAATATACCCTTAACATAACAAGCCAGCCTTCTCGTCTATGTCGATACAGATTTTGTAATCAAAGTCCCTTCAACTTGTATGACAGAAGCCAAAGCAAAACTCATAACACCTATGCATCATACAAAACTGAAAGAAAAGACTGCAGTCCAATTTGATCACTACAACCAGGTCACAGATGGTCCAACCATAAAACTTTTAGTCATGTACACCACTTGAAACTTCCTCCATTCTCGTTTAGCATCGTCCATTAACAAGAAAAGGCTATAAACATGCAGTTCCTTTTCATACATTCATAGAAAAAGATAATGAGTGCTTTATTTGAATTTCAATTCAGTGTACTTATAATAGAATTTCTGAAGTCCGTCAATAAAAACACCTTCCCATAACACTCATGCAACTAAATAGAAATTCATGTGAGAGGGTTTCATGGCAATCAAATGCGACAGTCAAGGATGTGCATTGGCACTCTACCAACTGCGTCTGTTCTCATAGAGCCAGTGATTTGGAAATCGGTTGTTCTCAAACGTTTGGCCTTATTTCACATCCATTCCTCTGCTACAAACATGCAATGGAAAGATTCTAAATAAATGCTAAAAGCATTAATTTCTTTAAACTGTTGAGGCATATTCTGTCAAATCTACCAAGTTCGTGACCTTATAGATCTCCAGCAGAAGTTTTTATTGTGCTGGAAAACTTCCATAAATTAAATAGTTAAAGCATGGAATAAAACCAGAACTTCAATAAACCGAATCGAAAGGCATGGAAAGTAAGATTAAAATTCCATTTAATTGACAAAAAATTAAAAAGGATAGGAAACCCCATTCACCAAAGGTGCCAAATTGAGCTAAACTATAACAACTTCTACAAAGGAAACACTTGGATAGCCTCAGAGTACAATTTAAACTTCCCTAAAACTTGAAGAAGAGTATTAGAAAATTACCTAACTCCAGAGCAGTTGTTGACAGAATATACATGTTCAACTCCAAAACACCATGTAAATGTTGTCAAGAGGCTAAAACTACCGCCAAAGAGGCACAAACCTATTTATTCCACCAGTGTACCTCCTGCTGCTCCCTCCTACCTAATCCAATTCCCCACCCACCACTCAAATAACCCAACGAGCCACACCCACCGCTATCCCCTACTTTAGTTTTTGCTTCCCGCTTTCAAACTTGAAGAACGGGTGATTTCTCTTTCTCTTCCCCGTCACTACAACAAGTCTTGCTCGCAATCTTCGTCAGGTCCACGTCACAATTAGGTACCACCTGCAGCTTATCAACCCCACCTTTCTCTTTCTCCTCACTCAAACTCTTCTTCCCCACCACGTCACAAAAGAAATCAGTCAAGACAGTCTCGTAACCGGGCATTTTGGCATACCCAGGAAAGTAATTAATGTCAATCACAAGATACCTATTCCCAATTCTAGCATCCCTAATGACATCAAAATTAAACAAATTCAACTTCAATCCTCTCCTCAACCCCCTAGCAATATCCGTAATAAAACTCTGCGGTGGCAACTCAGTTTCCTCCAAATCCATCAACTTATAGTACTTATCATTTCTCTCGTCACTGGTCAAATTGGAGACCTGAGAAAACGGCAATGACCCTTCCAGACTCTTCAGTTTCTCCTCAGAGACATCCGGCAAAGACTTCCTTTTCACACACTTAACAAATTCCCCCACCACATAAACTTTAAAGATAACGCCACCGTGATTAACAAACTCTTGTAAGACAATCGGGGGTCTTAGTTTATTTAAACCCTCATGGTTAAAAATCAAAGCCATTTTATGAGATTTTGCGCTACCATCAGCAATCAATGGTTTCGCAATGACCGGATATTTCAGAAACTCCCAAGCTTGCCGGTCGAAAAGCGTATCCTTATCGTAAATCACAATCTGTTTCGGAATGCCGAAAGTATCCGTTCCCGATTCGATCTTTAGCTCCGAAACCGCTTGCAACATCGAGATTCGGTTGTGGAGTCGTTCGATGGAGAGAGGAGAATCAATTATTGTGGAATTAGGGTTTTCAATTTGGAACTCCTCGAGTTGTTTCCTCCAATCATCACCGTACATCTTGTGGAGAACGCAATCGAACGGTCCTTGATCGATTAATCGACGATCTTGATCGATTCTCACCAGATCGATGCCTCTTGATTTGCAGAGAGAGAGTAGCGAGTCTTGGATGAAGCTTTGTTGTTTCTTGGGTAACAGCGCGTAGCCAACAACGCCTCTCTTATCGTCCGCCATTGGTTTTGATTGGCTTTCGGGAGGATGAAACAGAAAGATTTTGATTGCATTCAATTTGGAAACGTGATTTGTTTAAAATTTGGGGGTTTAATTTTAAATTTTAGAAACTTTGAAACAGGAATGGAAAGGCGAGAGAGCGTCTAGGTGAGGAGATGGGTAGTATGGACTGCATATATATAGATATTGTACTAGGGTTGATAAGGTTTGATAAAGTAACCAGAGTTAGTGAAAATCAGTGCACGTGGCATATTCTTTGACCTGCGCCGCATGTGAAAAGGAAACGCGTGTACAAGAGATTATAATAAGGAGAGAAATGGACAGTTTTTATCAAAGTTTTCAGTTTCATTTCGGTTAATATTTTATTTTTTTCTATTGAAATAAAATGTTTTGATTTTGAATTATATTGGCGTGTAGGAAACGCGTGTACAAGAGATTATAATAAGGAGAGAAATGGACAGTTTTCAGTTTCATTTCGGTTAATATTTTATTTTTTTTAATTGAAATAAAATGTTTTATTTTTGTCATTTTAAGATTGTATTGTTCATATATAATTAATTGAGTATATATATGAAAAAAAGTAAAATATTAATTTAACAAATATAATTCAAATTCAAGATAAATTAACTTTAAATTATATAATACAGATACAAAGTCAAATAATTATTTAAATTTTTGTTTTTAAATTTTTTTTAAATCGCTATTTCCATGAGAAATTTCCGAGCTTTATTCCATATTCTTTTTTATCCTTCCCTTCAGAGAATACAGAATAGTCTCCGGCTAAAAATTCTCATCCACAATTTACAGCACTTGTCATAGAATCAGATTCTCACATATAGCTCTACTTGGAGAAACAGAACATAATGAATTGCAGTATCCCGTGATGTAAACCTCATGTAACATTTTGATGCTGTTGTATTTCTCTACCAGAAAAGAGACAAAACAGCAATCCCTTTCCTCTAGTTGGCAATTATGAAGACGTTGGCCTCACTTGGGCATTTGCTTCAGAATCCATCACAACTGTAGGCTTGGTATCTTTCCTTTTCTCTCGCTCTTCGTTGCTTGCTTGGCTTTGCAAACGACATGTTCACATTACCCTTGTTATTGTTTTGCTTTTGGTAAGTCCCCTAACACTTCTTCTTGTTGCAACTCTACTGTCTTGAACTTGAGTTGCATATGTGCTAACATTTGCTCTTTCAAGCCTTCCGTCAGTCATTGTCGCGAAGAAATTTGGGGAAGAAGAAGTTAGAGATTTGAGCTTGAGGGAAATGATCTGGGGCTGGAGGGTGCGGGGGGTTTCAATTTAATTCTTTGTTTTTTTTCAAGGCCGAAACGGCACAACCAGTACTATACCAGCGCATTTCAACTGGTATTCGTCCGCAAAATCCGGAATGGCGGGAATTTTAACCGAGATAAAAACAATGTTATTTTATCTCATTTTTTTTACTGGTATGACAAAACATTTCGGTCGTTTTGATCGAGACAACACAAAACTGACAATTATGGTTTTGATTGGGGTTTAAGGAAAGTAGAGTAGATGAAGGTTGAATTTGATTTAAATTTAGATGAACCTTGTGTGACCATCTCTGTTATACAAAAAGCTAAACCGTAGCTATAGATACTGTTTATTATGGATTTAAACAGTGTAATTATTATTATGCTTTTTATTTCACAAAATTTAATTCCTAGGTTTGGGGGTATTAATGTCTTTTTTGTTCATTTTTTGTGCACGAAAAAACTATCATTTACCCCTGGTTACAGTCCAAAAAAATTTGTCTGGTCAAGGGTGTTATAAACATATTAGTTTTTAGTGAACAATCAAATAATTATTTTGCCCTTCAATAAGACAAAAAAAACATTAATACCCCCAAGCCTAGGAAGACTATTTTGGGGGGTGGGGGGGGGGGGAATTTGATATTTATTTTTTTTCAAAACATTGTGGGCGTGTCGTACGAATATGTCGTATTTCAGTGGTGAAAAATGTTCATCCATTGTCTCTGTGGATGCGCCAACATGTTCTCTTCCACCTAGTGATGCGCGTGTCATCTCATGGTGGTCCAAGACATGAGGGTGATTGGTTGAAATTTGTTTTTCACTTTCTCTCTCCTACAGCTAAATTACATTGTTGTCCTCTTAGTTTATGGAGTTATCATTTCAATTCCTAGACATGAGGGTAGTTGGTTGAAATTTGTTATTGAAGTTTTGATTGGTTTTGATTTTCTCCTTCAATAGAAATTGATCATATATTTATTTTTCATTTCGCTCCTTCTTCTTTTAATTTTGGTTTTGGTTTTAAATCCCTTAATGTTTTTTGATATAGAAGTTTTGATTTATTTTAATTTTGTCCTTCAATTAAAATTCACCATATATTTGTTTTCATTTCGTTTCTTATTCTTTTAATTTCGTGTTTGGTTTGAAATCCCTTAATTTTTTCGATATAGAAGTTTTGTATTTCTTTCATTTTTATCCTTCAATTGAAATTAATCATATATTTGTTTGCATTTAGGCCTTTATTCTTTCAATTTTTTATTTAATTTTAATTCAATTAATTTTTTCGATCCTCCTAAGATAGTCCCTATTTTTTATCCATGTTTAAATGTCTATACTCTTAGTTTTAATTTTTATTATTTTTTCTTTTGTTAAGGTTGTGTTTTTATCAATTTTTTAATTTTAATTTGTGTTAATGATCATTTGAAAATTAATATTTATTTATTTTTCTCTTTTTTTTTAGGTTTTGTTATTATTTTTATTTGTTCTTCAAGTCAAAAGATTTTTTCATGCTAATAATATTTATTTTGTTTGTCATTTATTTTATTTTTTTGTTTGCTCTTTTTTTAAAGTTTGTAAGTTTTTTATTTTATTCTTCTGGAAAATTTTATGATATCCATTGTTTACGCAATAATAATAATAATAATTTTATTTTTTTCTTGCTTGCTCTTTTGTTAGTTTTTTTTGGTTGTTTGTTTTATTTCTCGGGATAATTTATTAATTTTTATTATTTGAACAATAGTAGTAATAATATTTTTAGGTGCTCTAATCATGGTAATAAAAGTGACATAACTAATCATAATGATGATAGCAATAATAATTTATTGTAATGGTTATATTGCTTATGGTGTTAATGATTATGGCTTTAATGATATACGAGCCACTTGCCCTACGATTCGCTGCAACCAGAACCAAAATTTTTTAACATGTAAAAAAAATATTAATGGTCCTAGATTTTTTTATGATACTATAAAGAATCAACCTACAAAACTTTTGATTATTTTGTTTTTTTATATATTCATTTTATTACGTGCAGGTGTTTAAAATAATAATAACGATTATTTTAAAGGTATTTTTTTAAAAACAATATGTGAGACTAATCATATATTTTGATATTTGTTTAATATTAATTTTTTAAATTATATATAAATAATGAACTAAGTTTTTTTGAAAAAAAATCAAATTAATTTAATCTGAGTGTTCTAAAATACTTTTAATATAATAATATACATAATAAAAAATAAAAAATAAAAAAATAATTTAATTTAATTTTAAATAAAAATCATTTTAAACTAAAAATATTTGAAGTCACACATAGACAAACACGGATGAAAAAAAGACATAGATAACTAATCACTAACAACATAAGATTTACTATGTATGTATAAGAGAGAATTTCACTCTCATTTCACGCCACCAAAGTTAAACTTATTTTGTTTTTTAACGCAAACTACATTTAATGTAATGATAAATAACAATAAAATTAAAATTCAAAACTAAGAGTATAGATATATAAATACAAACAAAAAAGTAAAAACTATCACATAAGGATAAAAAAATAAAAGGATCAAAATTAAACTAAAAAATAAAAAATTATATATATCAAAACAAGAGAAAAAAAATTCTTGTTGCGGAGCAAGATAAATGGCTAGTATATATCAATAATTCTTAAAAGTATATGCTATACTCTCCGCTCCACTTGTGTCATCGCAAATTGACTGTGTTCTTTTGTTATCATATTAGTCCCCATCTTATTTTATGCTGTCAATATTTGGTGACGTCACTTGTTTTCATTGACGTCACTTGTTTGCCACGTGGGTTTATGAGGGCCGCTGGCACACTCTCAGGAGTGATGCGGATGACCCTCGGGCATATTCTTCTTCTTTTTTCTTTTTTTTTAAAATTAGCCGATAAATAATTTTTAAATATATTATTGGCACGGGCAATAAATAATATACTCAAATATTCATATCCATAAAATATTTATTTCTTGAGTGTAAATGTCCAATGTAGATTGTAATACAAGAATGTAAAGAGGAAAAAAAAAGAATCAAAATGAGGTTATAATTATTAATTCTATTGATATAAAAAGTTATTTCTATTATATTAAATAAGCACGCCTCATATGAAATGAAAATAATCATGCCTTGTATTAATAGACATATATATTTATTTATAAACACACACACACTATATTGGCCTTAATAATTTTTCTGCAGAGGTTTGGCCCAAAATGATTGTTTATTGGCCTTGAGAGGCTTGTTTCAATTCTTATTTTCATAAATCCAACTATTAATGACGGCATCTTTCTATAAATCTCCCCGGCATCAAAATGTCTAGTGCTCATATAAATTTTGTTAAAATCCCCATGGATTCGAGAGGCATGTTAGAGAATATGTTGGAGCTGGTATTTATAAGCAAATAGTTAATTAAATATATAATCAAGATCAGTAAAGATCATAGTCAAAGGATATATATATATAAAGGTCAAATGTTTTATGATTCTGTTTTATTTTAATTTGTTTTTTATTCCAATTTATTCTCTATATATTAACATGTAGTATATAACAACTATTTTTTTTTATTAATATAGGTGTTCTGATCAGTTTGCGTGTATTTTGATTAATTCTATAAGCCTTGAAGTTAATGACCATATAAACCTTCAGTGACCATCATATTAACAACCACGAGGCTCGAATTTGAGACCACAAAACAACCTTTTAATCTCAAACTTTTACTATTGAGTCACCTACTAAATGGTTATATATAAAAACTATTCATCCATCTAAGAATACAATTTTCTTGTAATTTATTTTTTCACACAAATGTCACCTTAAATATAGAGATTTTAATTTCTTGCATTAAAATTACTTAGATTCTAAGTTTCTCAACCTATATTTTTTCTAACATGTAACACACCAAAATAGGTTGAGTTATAATTATTTATATAAAAATGCCACCACACCTCATATGAAGAGTCATGTCTATATTAATCATCGAGGAGGTAACTCATTGATAAAAATTTGAGATTAAGAGGTTTGTTTTCCCTGTAATTTCAGGTTCAAGCTATATGATTGCTAATATGATAATTACTGTAAATTTACATAGTCGTTAACTCTAGAGATTGTGATATTAGTCGAAATATGCATGGATTGACTCAAACACCCATGTTAATCAACAACAACATCAACAAAACAAAAAAAGAAGTCATGTCTATATTGAAGTCTATGTATATGAATGGATATAATTATATGAACAGATAACTCCATTAAATAAATAGACGCCCTGTTAGTTCATGCATTATCGTAGTCTATAAACGGTTTGACTTATCACGCATCCTTTCTTTTCCTTTTTTTTAAAATAAAAAATAAAAATCCTCGTGAACTCTTGATGGGTTTGATGCGTCCTTGTCATGAGTCCAATAGCAAACTACATTTACAATGAGTAGATGTCTATTTAAAGATTGGGTTTTTTCTCTTTACAAGGTCACGTTGATTCAATTTTCTCCACCTATATTTTTTCAACATATAACAAATCAATTTAAAGGCACGTTTTTAAAATTGTCAAAAAAGAGAGATGTTGTCTCAATTGCTATATAAGATGAATCCATGATATTTTTACCACCCACCAAAAATATCGAAATAATTTTTCACTTTTTTTATGAATAAAAATCATCATATTAATATAAAGTTGATTGGAAATTTAAATTCATAATTTATTTTGGTTTATATTAGGTTATCTTAGTCTCGCAATCTAGGTCAGATGTTTGGTTACTTGATCCGAGTTGACTCTGGTGATTTTTTATCATTTCGAGTTTGTTTTTTTACAATTTCACCCTTCAACATTGAATTAATAAAGAATTGAATTTTATAATTTATTTTAATAAATTTTATACATGGTTATCTCGATCTTATGATCTATGTTTGGTAAGCTAACTCTAGTTAAATCTTTTAATTCAATTTTATTTAAATTTAATCATTTAACATTGAATAAGAATTGAGTTTGACATTTTATTTATGTATTTATTAGCGGGTTATTAAAGTCTTATGGTAACAAATTCAATTCAATAGTTTAACTCAAATGGATGAAAGTTGAATAATATATTATTATGTTAATATTTTTTACAAGATAACCTCTTTATTATTTTAAGTAAATTTATATTTTTATTGCATGTTAGAATTGTTTTTAAATTTATTATTTAATTAAAAAAATAGATTTCGTGTGCAAGTACTTACAAGCCTATTACTACTAAGCTGTCATTTCAAACCCATTCACTTGTCGCACTCATTGACTTGTCCCTTCACGTGTTTTTGTAATGTTTGAAATAAAATATTCTTTAAATTAATAATTAAAATTATATTTAAAAATTTATTTGATCATACAGAATTTTTTAATAAAACTAGTTTTTTATGGCAATATCTGAAATTATTTTATGAGCAGTTATATATTAGTTTAATATACTAAATATTTTAAAAAATTATACATGAATATATAATAAGAATAAAATATTTATTTATTATTTCTTAGTTGGTTTTATGAATTAATTATTCTGGATGCCTAATTGCTCACCCTGCCATGCATGCAATCTCTAGGAAATGAAAGATGCCTGAAAATTGTGAAGATTTTATTTTTAATTTTTTTCAAGCGGGTTGTTTATTCTGAACCCCGTGAGTATTTCGCATATACTTTAGAATCTCCAATAGTAAAAATTATTTTAGAGAATTAAAATTTTAAAATAATTTTTTAAATAGTATAAATATAATTTTTTTGTTTATGTTTACTCTAATTATAAAAATCATTTAAAAGAACTATTTTTTTGTGTCTCTTAACCTTGCAGTATAACCAATGATGCCGATGCTCTATCATGGGTAAACGATAGTCAATAGCTGCCTGTGGCTGTTGAAGGAAAGGAAAGCGTCAGCCAGGGGAGTAAGTTCACTCCTACAAAAATCAGGTTACAGCGTGAAAGTTATGAATTTTTTGTTCAAAGTTGCTACAAATAGCAGTTCATATAAACAAAAACTATTTTGATTATCAAAATAATTTTTTTATTGAAAAGAAGAAAAAGCTACAAAATGTTAAAAATATATTTTTTCCCCTCTTTTTATATCACACTCTTTGGAGTTGCTCTTATGATTAGAAAGTCAAAATTAACAGCGTGTAGAAAAATTCATGGAAAAAACTAATTTGTTATTATCAATCTTGATTTACATATGAGTGACCGGGTGAAATTGTTTTTTAAAATATTTTTTTTGTTTAAAAATATATTATTTTTTAAAAAAAATATATTATTTTTTTTTAAAAAAATATTTTTATATTAGCATATAAAAATAATTTCAAAATACAATAAATATTTAATTTAAAATAAAATAGAATTAATATTTTTTTTAAAAAAAAGGCTTTTAAAATACTAGGCAAACATTGCAGCGCTGGCATTCCTTCTCACAGTAGCGCAAATTTTCCAGCACCGCTGAACTCCATAATCGTCCAAATGTAGTGGAGGAGACTTGTGGCGCGTCAACATAATTTGACACAAGACTAGAGACATGGTGAACACTACGCAATTGCTTGCCTACTTGGTACTCGCATTTTCCTTGACCATCAGGATCAGCCATCTGAAATTCAACATCCTTAAAGGATGCTTGATAATGTATTTTCAAAGTATTTAAAAAAAAAATTGAATTTTTTTTTAAATAATTTTTTTTCTTAATATTTTTAGATCATTTTTACGTGTTGATGTAAAAAGTGATTTTTAAAAAAATATATATTATTTTGATATATTTCTGAATGAATTTTTTTTTTAAAAATAACTTTAACCACATTTTCAAACATGTACTTAAAATATTAATTTGTGTGTTTATTAACTAATATTATGGACTCCAGAATATTATTCAATGACCATTATATTAACAACTCCAAAACTTTAACATAAAATCATAAGAAAATAATTTTATTGATTTCAAACTGTTACTGTATGTAATAATTGGTAATGTTTCTTCTTCTTCTTTCTCTAAGTGTACGGTGGGCCTTTTTATAATCTATCACGGCTTGTACAATACGGCTTGGAACTAGTCGAGCCAAGTCAAATTAGTTTTTAATTCGGCTAGGGCACTTTTTATTTTATTATCCTTAACCTCCAGGTATCTTCAACCAAATCATATCTTATTTCTCATTCTAAGTAAAGTTTAATATGGTTTGGAAAAATATCATTTTCCATTGGAGTACCCCGTAAAAAAACGCTAAATTACATTATTCAAAATGTTATATTGACCAAAACTCATTTAAAACGTGTTACAACTTTCTTGAGAAAGCTATCAGTTTTATAAATGTTTTTTTCTTCTAATAAACTATAAAGTTGAAGAAGATAAAAATACTGGGAAATTTGAACATTCTCCCTGAATTTTCTGCACATGATTAATAAATAATAATAAGAGACATGACATTCTATTTATAGAAAAATAGTAAAACTTTGTAAATAGTAAACTATCAATTTTCTCTTTAAATAACATCACACATGTTATTTTAATATAATTTTATTCAATCAAATCTCTATTTGATTTTTTTTATATGTCTAGAGTTGAAATTCTTTATATTAACTACATTATAATCCCTAATTTCTAAAATTTATTTACACTCAAGTTGTACTTTATTAATAATTTTATTTTATCTTGCGTATGTGACCTATTAGATTCTTAATAAGTTAAATCAAATATAAATCATAATCCTAAATAAAATAGAGCTAAATAATTTAATTTATTATCAATTTCATATTTGATTGGTTTATATTTAAAAATTAAATACAATGTCAAACAACCTATATTGATCCTCAAAATACTATAAAGTTATAAATATTTTGAATTAACTTTTCAATGACTAGTTTTTCAATGTAATTATTATTCATTCATCAAGAATGTTCATGAAACATGTATGCATTAAATCATTTTGTCATCAATATTATAGTCATTGTCCGAGAATTTCAGAATAAATCTTTTTATTAATTCATATAGGGTGATGAATTCTCTTTTTATTACTCAAATATATTTATATAATTCATGTTATACCTATATCAGTTCATTTGTTACCCTTAATTAGGGCTACGATGTAGTTAGATAAAATATAATATTTTTTATAACATAACTTAGTGATTTTAAATTTAAAGATTATTTGTACATCTATCACTTGGGTCTTTTGATATAAATATATGATCTTTTTATAAAGAATTCTCATACGGCCAAATTAATAACTTAGTGATTTTAAATTTAAAGATTACTTATACAACTATCACTTGGGTCATTTAATATAAATGTATGATCTTTTTATATAGAATTCTCATACGGCCAAATTAATTATGCATGTCATCTAACAAACACTTATATATTAATTTTATGTATTCCTTGTAACTAGACTTATAAGAGTAATTGCTCTTTTTGGTTAAAAAAACAAACACAATATATATTAGCCTAATAACTGTAATTAATATTTAGTCTTATATGTGATAGCATCGTTAAAATATATTTTCCAGTGTTCAACTAGATCATGAAAAATAAAAAAATATTTTTAAGATTATTAAAAATATAAAAATCAAATTTGATATATACAAAAATTAAAAGATTATAAAATTAAAAAAATAATTTCATAAATAATTTTAAATGAATTACATAGAAATAAAAACAATAAGAATCAACTTTGATAAATAAAAAAGAAGAGGATAAAAAAATAAATAACAGTTAGAAACAATCTGGCAAGAAACAACCTAGTTATTTTAACATAAAAAGTGGGGAGTTGATTGATACAATTAAACTTTTGAGGTGAAATTGAGAGATCTCATTAATCTCAAATGATCAAATTGAAATTTATCCTATGAAGGCTCTCAAAATATAAATTGAAAAACAAATCAACTTGTAAAGTTAACCATTGATTTCTAGTATAACATTTGTTAATCTGATCCGAAAAATAATTTTTTTGAAGGATCTTTTAATTTAAACCGATATCTTCTGATATATTTTATTTTTTTAATTTGAACTCTCAAACTCTCGTATGTTTTGATTGAACTTTATTTATATATCTCATCCAATTCAATCATTAAATATTATTATTTTTAATTTAAAATATAAAAATTATAAAATCATCAAGGGTTGATTTCTTAACTATAACTTTATCGTATTGAAAATAATATTTTTATCATAATATTGTCTTTTTATTGTTTCGAATATTTTTTAATGATAGTTGGATGTTTTAAAGAAAACATATAAAACTCGCATGCTATTTTTTTTAAAAAAGGATGGAAAGAAGTATGAATTAATTAAAGCACCCTATAGTAAAAGAGGGTTGAGATAAAAGAGAGTGATTGTGAATGTGTAGTTCAAATATAAGTTGTGCTGCTTAGCCAAGTGTTAAATATTATAAATGAATTTTCTCTCGTCTTAATAAGGTATTATTCACCAGCTAGCAAATTGATTACGCTCTCAATAGAAGAAGAAGAAGAAGAAGAAGAAGAATCCTCCCCCATGGCTCATTGGATCACAATTCATAAGTGGATCCGGGCAGGTTACTTTTTGGGCCCTTGCCTGAGGGCATAAGAAATGGGTCCTAGCCATGCTCAACTATTATTATAGAGCTGAATTGGAGGTCCAATTGGAGCACGCTGATCTATTTCCTATGATTCGAACCAACATGCGTTTTGCTGGAATTAGGTTCTGTTCAGCTTGAAAAAAATAAAAGTTTTTATTTTTTATTTAAATTAAATTTTGATGTGTTGAGGTTACACATAATTTTTTTATAACAAAATATTATTTTAATACATTTATGAACAAAAAATACTTTTAAAAACAATTTGAATTATATCTTTAATATATATCCACACATCTTACTTTCTACTATTTTGAGCTCTAGATTTCTAGGGTTCTAATTATCTAATTAGTTAGATTCCCGTATATATATCAATACTGTATAATAGTTATTTTTTTATAAAAAAAAACTGTATGTAAATACATCAAACTAATCTATATGTTTTTTTATTTTTAAAATTTATTTTTGATTGCGTTTCAAAAACACATTTTTTTAATTATTGATTTTGACAAAAGCAGGCCACCAAACAGGCCGTAGTCTCCGGAAGAAGTTATGTCACACCATACGTGGCAAATTCACATCACACGATCTTCTTTCGTAACCTACTCTCAATGTAATTGCTGTGGATGCAATTCTTCCTTGCGGAGGTGGGAGGTGAGATGAAGGCAACTGCTTACCTCTCTTTTTTCAGAAAAATAAAAAGGGGTCAATGGACAGGCAGTGAGAAATTCACATGCAGAGGCCACGCGGCCACGCCTGAAAGCATATATTTCCTTGGAAGTATTCCTCCTCATTGCTCACTAGACCCAATTTCGATTCTACTTCCCTCCCATCTTTTTCCAAAAAAAAAGAGAAAAGGCATCTTTTAATTTACAGAAAATATATATATATATATTTTGCTAAAAGTGATTTTTAATTTAAATACAAATTTTATTATAAAAATGAATCAAAAGTTAAAGTTCTTAACCTTTTTAAGTTTTTGATTATAGCTTATACTACATACATTCTAAACAAAAAAAACTTGATTATTTTTTATCGAATATAAATCTAACCTAGAGTTATTTTAAGTTGTTTTTGTCATGAATTACTTAGAATTATAATTCAAAGTCAAAAGTTGTTTTTCACAAGTCATACCAACATATTCTTAGTTTTCATTAGATATAATTTTTGCAGATTAATTTAAATTGTTTTTGAACTTTTGACTAGTAGAAAAGTTATAAATATATTTGGTTTGGTATAACTTTTGATTCAATAAAAAAATTATTATAAAATTGAGTCAAATCTTTTATTTAATTAAAAGTTAAGATTTTTGACTTTGACTTTTGACTTGTGAGTTCTAACCTGTACTAGTGTTGAATTTTTTTTTGATATAACTCCATTTTATCAAATATATCTTCTACTCAAATAAATATCTTAACTTATAAGTTATTTATTTTGTATTATGATTTAAACTTAAAAGTTATTTTTCATGATTCATGCCAAACAAAAAATTAAGTTAATTAATTCCAAGCACCCAACATAAATGTTAAAGAATAATATAAATCATATCCTGAGTCTATCTAATAGTTTAAGTTTTTAGATCTGATGATTTTTTGACATGATATGGAAACCTTGTTGACCTAACGAGCATGAGTTCGAATCTCACTATCCTCATTTATATTTGATAAAAATTAAACATAAAATAGTGTGAGCATGTGTGCAATTTTCCAGCCTAAATGACTTTCACCTGAGGGAATGTGTTAGATAATAATATAAATTATTTTTAGAACTTGACTTAATAATTTAAATTTTTAAATAAAATATTATTTTACAAGGAAAACAGTTATTCAAGTGAAAATAAATAAATCTTGAACTACTCCTTTCAATTATTTTTTCTTGTCGTGTCCCCGTTGAGATGCGACCCGGATCTCAAATAAAACAGCAATGTTTTCATTACACAGTGCCAAAAGTTTTCGCTAATAAAAAAAATGACCACGTATTCACTGCTGTCTTTTATCTTATCTTTGAAGCCTTTTGCTCGCGGGAATGCCCATGGCTCTTTCGTCTTTCTCTTGGCTTGCCTTTTATTTTGCACCGTGCTTTAAATCACTTTCCTTTTTTAGGGAGCCAATCATTTTGCACTGTTAAGGTATTTTACACAGACACAAACAAGCTCTGTAATCAAACCTACCAGTATCCGTGCATACTTGAGAAAGAAATAAAAGGATGAATAGATTGGCCATATATATATTTTTTATTATTAATATGAATATTCAAATCAATTTATATTTCTTTCAATTAATTTTATAAATTTTAAAATTAACAATAATATAAATTTCATGTAATTATCATATCCGTGCACGCTTGAGAAAGAAATCAAAGGAGGAAGAGAATGGCCATATGGATGATTGGCTGGCTCCAAATACAAATGAAAGGAAAAGGATAAAAGGATAATTTGGTAATTACAATTTGGGAGAAGAAAACAAAATAGAGGTCGATCCAAATCAATCGTGACGTGGAGGCAGCAGAGAGGTGAACACATGCCTCAAATTACGCTGGGCAATCATTATTGTCCCTCTCTGTTCGTGCCGTTTCCCACCATCCACGTGCTTCTCATGGCTTACGTGTTTATTAATCTCTTATTCTACTACTATTATTATTATTTTTTTATAACCGGGTGACCGGGCCAGCTTACACGCACCAGAATTAATCTCTGGACTCACTGAACATCCTGCAAACTCAATAAGCATGTAAGTCACCGCGGTGACCACTAGGCTTGTTGGCGATTATTATTATTATTATTATTAGTTGTTGCTGGACCCCTCCTTAATCACTAATTCACTTTCTTTTCTTTTTTTTCTTTTCTTTTCATGTTATTTATTTAGAGGTAAGATGACGTGAATGAACGAGGCCTTATTGTTTGAGGCCACTATCCTCCCCCCCCGCCCCCCCCTGTTTTACTTGAATTAAGTCTAAGTTATCGCGTAGAAGGAACAGAGATCTAAAAACATGATGTAAGATTACAAAGAAAATACCATCATTTATCACATTTCTCACACAGGTGATGTACAAATGAATAAATGTTTAAAATATGATAATGATTATTTTAAAAAAATGGATTTCATTTGAAAATAAATAAATAAATAAAAATAGTATATATATTTTTTTAAAATATTTTTAATATTCCCATCAACAAAAATATTAAAAAAAAATATAATTTTTTAACCACCTTTTATTTAAACCGCAATAACAGACGGGGGTTAGACGCAAAAGAAACTGCGGTGGACGAGGACTCCGACGACTGTCGACAGGCAAAAAATGTGCATTGTTTATGTTTTTCTCTTTATTTTTTTCTTAACTGGATCCTCGTAACTTTTGGATTTAATCTCTCTCCCCAACGAATATTCTTTGTCCTCTGTCTCTGTCTGTGTCTCTGTGTCATTAGATATGAACTCCAGGCAGAGATAGAAACCTCAACTCAAAACACACGAAACGGAAGGAGGAGTGTCCTTAAAGCAAAGCAGCTCCAACCCCTTTAAAACCCTCCCTTCTCTCCCTCTCTCTCTCCTCCCCTCTCTCCTTTTCTCTCAAATTGAAAAAAAATCCAAAGAGGGAGAAAGCAAAAGAAAAGAAGGGAGCCGGTGAGAGATGAAGGGGAAAGGAGGAAATGCGGGATCCAGATTTCCTTTGAGCTTTTGGGAAGTTGCTGCTGCTTGCACTGTTGTGTTGGGATTCGTTTTGTGTCTTTTGGGTGTTTACCTAACCATGCCTGCGTCTGACTATAGTTTCCTCAAGCTTCCTCGTACCCTTGAAGATCTTCAAATCCTCAGGTTTTCTTTCTCTGTATTTTTCATTTTAATCGATATCTACCTTTGCTGTTGCCTGAAACTGTTTTAACATTTTTATAATTGTTAAGGGTTAAAAAGAAATTTGTTTTACATTTTAAACTATTTAATTTCGTTTGTTTTGTTCTACTCACTGCATTCGGGGTCTGAATTCTGAAATTACAGGCAGAGCTGACTGTGTTTAACCAATCCTGTTATTGCCATAATAACAAAAACGACAGCAAAATTAAGATCCATGCTTTATAAGTGAAATGGGGATTTTCCCCCACTTGCTTGTATCAGGGTATTGCTTTGCTTTGCTTTGCTTGATATGAAAAATGGATATAATTCTTCATGTGGTACAACCCAGTTGGATTATTCAAATCAGGATTTGTGCAAGGTTCATTACATTCAGACCTTCATATGCAGTTGGTCTACTTTTGAACTTCTATTGCCTTGCATGTTGAGCCAAAGCTTAGAATTTGTTTGATGTTATTATATAGGAACTTGAGCTGGTGAGAAGTATTGTTGGATTTATTTGCAATGTTCTTGATATAGCAGTCCGCTGAGGGTAAATGAGTGTGAAAGCTCAACCTTTGTGATACATCTCATGCGATTCCAAGGCGCTAAGGCCCGGTTAATATATTACTGGATAT
Source organism: Salix brachista (assembly GCA_009078335.1). NCBI lineage: Eukaryota > Viridiplantae > Streptophyta > Magnoliopsida > Malpighiales > Salicaceae > Salix > Salix brachista. Next base: position 7,657,163 of record CM018574.1, on the reverse strand, counting down.
CTGCACTGGTTCTGTCATTTTTTCATATCGAAAGATTATATTTGTATTTCCTCTGAACTACTTATCGCATTTACTTTTCTTCAAATTGCTGGAATTCCATGTTTGCTGGCCTTATGTTTACGGTATAATGTGGATGCTATTTTGCAGGGATCACCTTGAGACCTATACGATTGACTACACCGCACAAGTCCTGGTGGGGTATTGCGTGGTCTACATTTTCATGCAGACCTTTATGATCCCTGGGACTGTTTTTATGTCATTGCTTGCTGGGGCACTTTTTGGAGTACTTAAAGGTGTAGCTTTGGTGGTGTTCACTGCCACTGCTGGTGCTTCTTCTTGCTATTTTCTGTCTAAACTAATTGGGCGGCCTCTTGTCTTCAGTCTTTGGCCTGACAAACTTAGTTTCTTCCAAGAGCAGGTGAACGTTGACTCCTGTTTATCATTTGCTTATATTTGCTGGAAAATTGTGATAAAATTGTTTCTTTTCACTATCAGGTGGCCAGGAGAAGAGGAGGATTGTTGAACTATATGCTTTTCTTACGACTAACCCCAACTTTGCCAAATACATTTATAAATGTTGCTTCACCAATAGTTGATGTTCCTTACCACATTTTCTTCCTGGCAACCTTGATTGGACTTATTCCTGCTTCTTATGTCACTGTTAAGGTATTTTACTCGGAAAGTATAGTTTTTTTCTCATATATATACATATATAATTTTTTGTGCATTGTTGAATATCTGGAGTTAATGCCAGAATTTTTTTTGAAATATATAAAAATGCATAATTTACATGTTATTAGGATAACATGAAGTTCAATGAGCTTTGGTCCGACGCTCCTTGGGATTTAATGTAATGTAGATCGCATTTATGATCTACTAAACATACCCTGGTCTAAGAGGTCTCAAGTCTTAAAAATCAAATGCAATGTAGGGTAATTGGGTAGGAATTGGCGCGATGCTTCCAGGCAAACCGTGTACAAATTTTGAAAGGTAGAATGTCACTAATGAAAAACTTGTATGCCATTGCTGCTTTCTAAATATATCGGATGCCTGGTTAACATGCAGGCTGGAATAGCACTTGGAGAATTGCAATCGATAGGGGACCTTTATGACTTCAACTCCATTGCCACTCTGTTTCTTATCGGAATCGTCTCTATTACCCCTGCATTAATGAGCAAGAGTGAATCTCATTAATGTTCCCTAAATACTTGTATCTTCAGTCACCTAGCCAGTCATGGCGGTGCCAAGCAGTTAAATGCAATACACAGCTGTCCCTGCTTGCTGTGAAGGCTGCAGATGACAGAGATGATCTTGGGAGGATGCCTGGCCTGCACATGTTCATTTTCCTGTTGGGGTTATTTGGATTAGAGATGTGGGGTGGATGATAACCTGTATAATTTGAATGCCTAGAAAAGAAAGTCATCGATCTCAAACATAAGCGCATCATTTCCGCAAGACTTGTTATAGTTCTTGCAAAAAGTTCTCGCCTGTTGCAGGGTTTATGCCAGTTGATGCTAACCATTTCTTTACGCAGCAAATGTTGTTTTTCAGAATAACTAGAAATTAAGTTATGCATAATTGGTGTGCCATTCAATCCTTGAACGGCATCCGACATCATGGATAAATGATAACTTGCAATATAAAGAGAATGCCAATGAAGAAATAAATTGAATGGATCAAATTGAATGAAAATAAAGTCTGAGAAGCAGAAAATTAAAAGACCATGAAAAGAAGTTCGAATGAGGAACAATGCTGTAAATGGAAGTTGGCATGGCGAACAATGTAATAATTATGGCCATATTAGTATTTACTGCACTCTTTTAATTTAATATATTTATCATTTTTTTCAGAATCTTTGATACTATGTTTCAAAAATATTTTTGAATAAAAATTAATTTTTTTTTTTTTGTGTTTTTAGATATTTTTAAGTGTTGATATCAAAAATAATTTTTTAAAAATAAAAAAATATCATTTTAATATATTTCTAAACAAAAAATACTTTTAAAAACAACCTCAAATACATTTCAAAAATATTAATCTTAGTTAATCTAACTTCACAAAGACTTTGTTCAAGGCTTGAGATCGAGTTTTGGCCATCAACTCTCAAGCTTTTTTAATTTTAAAAGTCTGTTAAAAATTATTTTTATGATGTTTTTTTAAAATATTATAATAAAATACTAGTATGATGTTTTTTTAAAGATAAAATAAAAAATTCTAAAAAACAAAATTGTACCTTAGCACTTCGAAGCTGCAGCCTAGGGCCCGCCGTGGCACTTTTCCCACTAAAATCATTACAGGACAGGATAGAACAAGGCCAATCATTCCCCGGGATCATTCATATATTGACATGTATTATCCTTTAAAATATATTATTTTAATATATTTCTAAATAAAATAAAATAAAATTAAAAAAAACAGTCACCTTCGTAGGACTCCAAACTTCATGAAAATCAAGCATAAAAGCCAAGTTCAAGAAATCCAATGAAGAAAAAACGGCACAAAAAACATATTCCAAGTCAGATTAATTAATATCGTACAGGGATTTATGAAGTAAAATAGAATGAAAGCGGGCAAATATCCCTTTCTTGCTATTTTCAGGTACTGCCCATAATACGAAGGCTTTTTTATTCGTCTTCCTACCTAAATTTTCTGGCCTTCTTCTTTCTGATGGAACTGTCTGGGGTCCGGCTATCTAGCTTGCGTTTTTGCCTGGCTGGTCCTGAAGCCCCACCATTCTTGAGTGCTGTAACTTTTTCCTTTCTTAGAGCAACAGCTTGTCTTCTCCCCGGACGCTTTTCTCCTCGAGTCTTGGATTTCACCATAGCTGTTCCATGGCGTTTTGCATGTGCGGGAGCATGGACTTTCTTCTCAATACCAGATTTGCTGGCACGCAAACCCTGATAGGACCTGGAAACCTTCGTATCTGGCCTGTTGTTCCGATCAGGAGTCCTCGAATCTGTTGCCAACTTCTTGTTTGACATGTTAGCTGTATCTCCTGCAAATGAGTTCCTTCTCTTAGATGGGGTAGATTCCTGCCTGGCATGAGACACTCTCAGCTCTCGATCAGGAAGCTTCGTATTTCGTTTCTTGTTCACCAGATTTGCAGCTTCCTGCATCCCATCCCATCCCATCAGAACTCATTAACCTTGTAGGTCAAACACCCTGGAATTTTTTGAATACATCATGCAAACTAATGAAGCATTGATATAAAATTTAAGCTACTGTGTGAGAATCTTTCAGCAACCCAAATTTAAAGACAATTCTAAACTGCTAAAAAAGAATCCAAACACATCGACAAGCACAAAAAAACAAATCCCACACAAACAGGTAAAGTTCGTCCTTTCATTTCCGATTAAGATTAATAAAATTAGGCAACAACAAATCCATACAGGAGCAATCAGAATGAACATAGACAAATACAGGGCAGTTGATTACCTTCACATCATAGGGGAGGTTACCAACAAAAACTGTCCTCTTGTTATCATAAAGGGGAGTATCTGCTGCCCCCTTTAACTTTTTACGAGGTGGGCATGCCCTATCTACACGAATGTGATTTCCTCCCACCTATGTAATAAAAAAAAATAACATAATTTTCTTACTCAAAACCATGTTTGATTAGCCACTGTCAGAAATGCAACATGACATAAACATACCATAGCCATATTATGGGTGAGAGATGCCTCTGCAGATTGCTCAGTATTGAAAACAATATATGCATGAACACTGCAGCACACATTATTCTTTATCAAAAATTGACATTGCTATCAAAATGAATAAAAGCAGATATAAGAGATCAACCAAAGTCATAATACAAGGTTTGCTCCTTATAGGCAAACTTAAGATCCCAGCAGCCAACCATGCAGAACCCGTTCTGGGTAAACATTTTTCACTTGTTTCTCTTTAATTAGTTGCCAAGGCATTTTTTTTCACAGTGATCATTCAAGCGCCCGTAAATCTCATTAATTCTTTTCCAGATTCTGACATGGAAAAGCCAGGGAATGTAGATTGTGTAAGAAATTTGAAATAAACCACGTAAACTGGAACAGGCACTTGCTAGGATTTTTTCATCAGATGAAAAATAAGCAAATAGGGTAACATTATCGGGCTCAATTCTAGAGTTTCAGAGGAAATTAAGACATAAGAAAGGACATCAAAACTAACTATCCGAATATGTAACAAAAAACACACACATCTGTGAGAACCAACAGCTTACCTGTCAGCATTATCATTAAATTTCTTCACTCCCTTCCTAGGTATCTTGGACTGCCCAGGCAGAAAACCATCAAAATACAAAATACAAAAAAAAAAAAAAAGTCATCAGAATTAAAGAACACCTACTTCAGTGATTGGCATGGACCGAATCCTCACAGACTGAACCTCCCCAAACTTACTAAATTCCTTGATGAGTGCCTTCTTCTTCACCTTTAAAGGCAAATTCCCAACAAAAACAGTCCTTAATAACTTATTCTCATCATCAAAACCTTCACTCTCTTTTGAAACCAGCACATCCGCCTCGCCATCAGCCCTTTTCCTCTTCGCCCCAACAACAACACCCACATTTTCCTCATCATTCACCACTGAACCGTACTTCTTAGCCTCATATTCGCTCTCAAGATCATCTCTTTTTCTCTTCTTTCTCATCCTTCCACTCTCACTTAACGTTTTCTCTTCTTTTGGCTCAAGGCCCAAATTAGGATTTTGGGTATTCACCTTTTTCGGTTTCACTGCGGTTCCGTTGAAATTAGGGTCTTGGATATCGGCATTGGTGCCGGGACTTTCGTTGGATTTGGGGTCATCGGGTTTTCTTTTGAAAGGGTTGCTATCGGAGAAAAGAGAGAAGGTAGCGGCGGTTTGATCGGCGCCGCTGAATAGGAATTTGAAACTGTCGGAAGAAGCAGGAACTATGTTGTTTTGGGTGGAGGCGGCGTCCGGTTCCTGGTGCTTCCTTCTGCCCATTGTTTTTTGGAATGAAGGCAGAGGGAGGCTGTCAAGCGGAGTTGGGATTCAAGGGATGTTATAGCTGGGGGATGGTTTTGTCGGGCGTCCAAAGTGCAAATGTTACTATTTTTAAACTTACGGTCCGAAATCAGTTCTCCAATTTATCAGATCAAATCCCACAATTAGAACTTCTTTTCTCGGATTCAAACTCTAATTTGGATCGAAAGGAAAGCCCTTCACCTCCAAAATGTTTTTTTTCCTTTTCTTTTAGATTACTTGAGATTATTAGGGCGGCCGGCCGGTTTCTTGTGGAAAGCTTTTCTTTGACAACACCCAAAATTAGAATTGATCTAGAAGCTTGACTATTTTCTCCCCTCTAGCCTGGGACAATATTTCTTCTGAACTGATTTTTCTTAGGCAAAGTTTACTTAAAAGTTCCTATTGATGCATGTCAACAAGCACAATTGTAGAAGAACTTCTCATAGTTAGCCGGACCCTGTATTACGTGCTACACACGCACACTGCATCCCACAGCGCAATTATGTATTTTTGTGACTAATTATGGTTCAGCTTCATGATCTGATGTGAAAAATAAAAATATACATATACTCTTTGTTCTAAAAGGATATTTGTTTTATGTAAATTATTTTACAAATAATGTTTTTTTTTGTATTTATTTCCTATGGTTTTTTTTATAGTTAAGTTTAAAGTATATGTATAGAAAAAATATTTTATAAATTCAGTTTTATTGTATTTTGAAATGTGATAATATGAAAAATATAATATTATTTTCTTTTATTGTATTTTTCATCCTCCTACATTGCATTTTTATTATTTTTTAAGATATTTCTCTCATTTTGTATTGTCTCACACGACGCAGTTTTGAAAACCATTTCATAATTTATTGGACTTCAATTTCTCAAAATCAAACTATAATTATGGTTAAAAATAACAAATACAAAAATAAAAATCAAATTTTACATCCAAAACATGAAAGCCCATTTGCTATTTTGAAGAAATTAGGGGTGTAAACCAAGAAGAGAAAAAAAAAAAAAAGGGTCAGCTGAGTGACTCGATCAACACTTGTTATTTTGGAAGGAGGTCACTGTCAAGATAAATTAAACATCAGAGATAGTCAGATCTTGGCGGAAGCCTCCCCCGCCACTACAATGAGGTGAACTTCCTCACATGCTGATGCATTTATTAATGCGTCAAACATTTTATTTTATATTTATTCAATTTAATAATTTATTCTTTAATAATTCTTCAATGTAATCTTTAATTCTCTAATAACTGTTATACTTTTTTTTCCCACTTCATTCAATCAAGTGCCGTATTTGGTTTCAAATTTCATTTTGACCAATTGTTAGTACGGACGCACAATTGTTACTACAAGTCTACCTTGTCCAACTCACTATTCATTTACCGTTTTTAAAAACATTTACTTTTCCATTTATCTTTTGCTATTATTAAAAACAATTACCTTAGAAAGGGCTCAGGAATACCTGGACCAGTGTTGACTCATAAAAAAGTAAACGCATTAGCACGTCAGATTTCAATATAATTGCAAATTTAGAAAAGAGGAGGCTTCGCCTTGTGTCAGTCTCGGACTACCCTCTTATTATCATCTCCTGTAATTACTATTCACTAATGTACAAGTTTCATGCGAAATACGAAAATAATATCAGGTCACACCATCGTGTGTTTGTCCCAAGATTCCCAGCAAAAGATATGGGATGAAATTTTTTTATTTAAGACTTAGCTTAGGTGCATGCTGATTTAATTCTTTTCAGGGAAATGCGGAAATATGGAAAAGGAGGCAATTGCACAAATTAGATGTGACAACAGCACACATTACTATTTCTCTTGGAGAAGAGGTACATTGACTAACAGTTTTGAGGTCAACGGTCATGGCAACAACACTCATGCAGTTATTAAGGGACTCTTCTTCATCAAAATCCAGAGTTGTCGAAAGCAAACTGATCGTTGAAAGAAAAAATTATAAAGCCTACTGATGCACCTGCATATATAGAGCCATATAGCCTCTTAATTTGCATATTCATAAAATAAAATATTTCAACAAATCAGGATGTAACAACAAAGATTTAAAAGAGCTGACCTGTCTGTGTCAACTCTATTGATTCTTCTTTAGCTTAGAAGTGTTAGAAGTTGTTGGTCTACGATCAGGGTTGGAAGTCTCGGAAGTTCGAATTATAAAAAGAAGAGTTTCTACAAGCATTCCCAAAACCAATCCAAGAATGCCTCCAGCAGCACTCTGGTATGTTAGAAAAGCATGCCATTAACATCAATCTAGAGAAATATAAATGAATGGTTGGGCCGATATATATGTGAATACACAAACACAAGTGTATTTGCACATGTAAGCATTTGAATAAAAGAGAAACCCAACCAACAAGATTGCAAATGATTTAAAAAAAAAAATCTAGGGTGGCATTTCTCAAGACAGCAGATAATTTGAAATGCTTTGAGCTGTAAATACAACTTTAAAGGGAGGAAAAATAGCATCTGATGTTACCATGGCAGGACTGTGGCCAAACAAAGCTCTAAATGCTGCGTATCCAACCAGATAGCCGGTAAACATGATAAGAACAACATGCAAACCTGCAGAAAGTTATAAATGACAAAAGCTTCAGGCTAACCAAAAAGAAAAAAAATGTGAAGATTAGAAAAGGAGAAAAGTTGTCTCTTTATTTAGTGGAAATAAACTAGTCTAGTGAATCACTAAAATCACAAGCTAGGAGATGCATTAAAAATGCAAATTATCAGGGGCAATGAACTTCGTAAAGGGGCTTTTGGCTGGGATACCAAAATAATGAGAAAAATCATATAGCTACAGAGAATCAGCAAAAATCAGTCACTAGTAACTCAAATTGTGAAGTGCACAAAATGGCCGTGTTAGATTGTGTTCATCCACAGGTTAATAACTAAAAGGATGCAATTAAAGCCTTGGACAGCAATCCCACTGAGTCAATAGTTTTGACGTGCTGCAACAACACTTTCCAAAGGAAAACTTTAACTAGGCAAAAGTGCTAAAAGAATTACAGGGAATATAAGAGGGGAACCAGCCATGTTAATCGAAGCTGTTAATGTAACTTGACACTTTTCTACTTTGTCACACCCAGTGCTATCATTCATGTAAAAATTAAGCAATTGTTCACTGACTGACATATTGGGAATGATATTCCCTCAATCAGAAAGATTCTACAATTCAAATATTTCATGTTTTCTGAGTAAAGCAGCTCTTTTTTTCCGAGGAAGGTAGATAACAGCATGAAGAATAAATTCACTGATAGCTGGCATACATTTTCAACCATCATGCTTAATTACCTTAACAATTTAATCATACAACTGAAGGCGGCAGGCGTGTACGTAGCAAGATTGTGATTCCATAAAAATCAAAATTTGCAAATCCCTCCCAACTTTCTCCAAAATAAAAATCACTAACCCCACAAATTCAGCAGCAAGTGACTGACCACGTATGGTCAATTCATTAAGATTTGGATTAAAATGTAACTACAAATTCGAATCCTGTAAGCAAACAATAAGAAGCAGATGCAAATGAAAGATAAACTGACCAAAGCCAATCTGATCCTTATAAGAAGAGAAGGGCTCATCGGTATTCTTCCGCGGCGTAATATCCTTAACTAGCTCGGCATACGCATTCCTCTCTGCCATTTCTTCAAGTTTCCTCAATCTCGCCTTGAGTTCTTCACTCTATAATAATAATAATAATAATAATAATAATAATAATATAACCGAATTATAACAAATCAAAATAAACGAGTGAGTAGAGAGATAAAATGTTTTTCATTGATTATTATAACCTTTTGCCTGGGTTTGGGGCTGGATAAGACGAAATTGGAACCGGAGAAGAGACGTATCAAGTCGGGTGGTCGGGTTGAGGGTGGGGATCGGATCCATATACTTCGTAAGGACTTGTAGTGTAGGTTATTTTGAGAGGAGAGATTGAGAGCGAGGTCCTGCAGTTCTCGAGGTACTTCTACGTCTTTCGAAGCTGAGAGGAGAAAGGAGCGGATAGGTTCGGTCATGGAGATTCTTAGTCCCGACGGTGGGTTTCGCGGGTCGCTCATTTCCAGGATTTGGCTCTGACCACCGATATTTTTTGTTTTGTTTTTTTAATGTTTTCTGTGTTTAATTTTATTTGAAAGAAATTACTTGGATCTGTTTGCATTGAATTTACATTGGGCCTATCTCGGCCCACGATCACGTCCCTTTTCTCTTGTTCAATTATACAAAAGACGCTCTAGATAAATTTGTAGTCGTGAATCTCTTTTTAGGAGTGTCACCGGGAGTGTTATTGTTTTTGTGGTTGAAATTTAAAAAAAGTAGTTTTATAAAAAATATTTTTAGTTATGGTTTATAATTAAAATTGAAGTGTGTGGTTAAAACTGTGGTTGAAGAAAAATAGTTTCATGTGTTTGGTTACTATATTTTTCATATTGCTGTCAACTTATTAAATTATTTTAAAAGACACACACACACACACATATATATATATATATATATTATTTTTTAAATATTATAGAACTAATAATCATAATAACATAATATAATTAATAATTCAAGTAAAATTGATTTTCACGGCTTTTTTATCTATGATATTTCAAATTTAATATTATATAAATAAAAAATATATGAAACCACAAATAGACAAAGAAAATTTGAAAAAATTGAGCCAAATTATTTACAAGCAATTTGATATATATTTTTGTCCTTCCGGACCCATGTATAATTTCATATGATTTGCAAGTTGAGCAGATCCTACCACTATATTGTTGAAACATGGATTTTTTTTTAATTTGTACGTGTGGTGGATTATTCATTATTGCAATTTACACGAGAGATTATTATTTTAAAAAATATTTTTTTATATAATTAAAAATTCATTCACTCCATTTGGATCTCTCTATAGCTTTCCATCTACAAAGGGGCAAGAGTATTTTTATTCTCCCCAATCTCTCTCCATTTACAAAATAATACAGCTTGCAGCTAAACCAAGTTGTTTAGCTCCTCCGTGTGAAACAGTAGCAACAATAGTACTAAACTATACACTTTTCCAATATTGCCAGAGCAGGACTTGAGCTGGGAAGACGAGGAACTTTCCGCTTTGTTTGCCAGGGAGGAGCAAAATCAGCTGTGCTTTTTTTGAAATAAACAACGCTGTCATCTGAAAATCTCAAAATTCAGTTACTTTAGCAAAAGTATTTTTTAAAAAAAATTGAAAATATTTTTTTATATTAATTTTTTTAGATTATTTTTATATGGTGATATAAAAATAATTTTTAAAAAATAAAAAATATAATTTTAATATAATTTTAAACAAAAAATAACTTTAAATGTATCTTTCAACAGTAACTAAATCTTTTAAACCTGTCTTTGAACGAAGGACGTCGAGTCGACAAAAGTTCGAAGTCAAGCCCACGGAAATGAGGTTGGATTGAGAACAAAAATTTAAAGATGTGCCTTTGTCATCTTACATATTATACGATCATGGGAATTGCGAGAAATAAATGAAATGTTTAGTGAGAATAATATAAATTATATATTGTTAAAATTTTAGGTCAAATAATTTATTTATATGATATTAAATTTTTATTTATCTAGTAATTTCGAGTTCAAATTTCATTATTTTTATCTTATTTAATAAAAAATAAGTATAAAGTAGTGTAAACTTATATAAATTTTAAGACCATTTTTTTTATTTAAAAATATATATTAAAAAATAATATAAATTATATTTTAAAATTTGATCAAAATGTTAAGTTTTTTTTTTAACTTATTACTTTTTCTGGAGAACTCGCAAATCGACATAAGGCAAAATATGATTGCTCTGCTCACATCGATCACCATCGTTTACTCAAATTATTTAGAATTTGTTTGAAATTGTGTTCTAAAAATGTTTGAAATTTTTTATTTTTATTTTTTCATTTTAAATTAAATATTTTTAAAATATTTTTAACATATTAATGTTAAAAAAAATTATTTTAATATATTTTTAAACAAAAAATACTTTTAAAATCAACTCTACCCAACTACAATTACAAATATTCAATTGATGGTTTCTGTAAAACAGCTTCGCTTCCGCCCCCCTTGTGATTGATTATGAGGACGAGCAACTGGCCACACACTCAATTTATCATGTGGTGTGCGTCAAACCTTAGCTCTCTCCAACAACCACCTTCAGACTATCTACCACAGCCACGCTCTTTGAATGGTAGCCACAATCTTTTTTCTCTTTCAAATTAGCACAATATTTTTATTTCTTTTGCGAAAATAAAGGGTTGTTTTATAGTATCACCGGCAACCTTCTTTTTTTAAATAATTTTATAAACGTTATTTTAGATTCTAAAAATAAATAAATATAACTATAATAAAGATTATATTTATTTATTTTAAAAAATAACATTTTAAATACCAGTCTCAATCTATAAAAATAACATATAATATTGAACGAATTTTCCTGCTTGTAATATTATTATGTATTTTTTTAATTAGTTTTCAATATTCAATTCCATTTTTGGTATTTATGCCTCTCTTACAAAGTGTATTGATCGCATCTTTCTAAATGATAAAGATTTACAAAAAAAATAATATATATTTCGTACTATTTTTTTTATTAAAAAAACTCATCTTTATATATATGCCTACGTACCAGTCTAACTCCATCTACCCCAAAATCTTAAGAAAAAAGAAAAAAAACAATTATTTGAAACTTATTAACTGTCGTTCTCTCCTCCCTTATTCAATATATATATATATATAGACACACCAACACACCCCAAGTCACCTGTGCAAACTACTCTCCCTACCATTCAAATTAAACGCACAGCTCAAATGGCTCCGGCTTCTTTCCAACGCATCACAAACACAGTTTGTGTAATGGATGCTTCCGGCAACCTCGGGTTTAGCATGGTTGAAAAGCTCCTCCAAAGAGGCTACACTGTTCATGCTGCTGTTCAAAACCATGATTGTAATGCCCAGTTTCACTTCCTTTTTTCTTTTTCTTTTTTTATTCACTGATCTCTTACTACCTGGCCGCACGTCTTTCTTTCTTTCGTTCATTTGCATGCATGGGCTAATTCACGATTGTTTTGGATGATTTGAATCAGGCGAGTTGCAATTCCGTGGCCTGTCCTGTGATACCAAGAAGCTGAAGATTTTCTACGCAGACCCTTTCGACTATAAGAGCATAACTGGTGCATTAAGAGGTTGCTGTGGCTTGTTCTACAACTTTGAGCCTCCACAAGATCAATCCACCTACGATGTAAGTCGCCCTTTCCATTTCATGATCTACAAGTACACTTCACTGCACTTTGCGTGTGAGATCTCCAGCCGAAACCAAGTAAACTAATTAGAGAATAATCAGCAAATAAATAAACCAAATGATTAACAGCAGGAGTTTCATAAACGCGAAATGATTAGTCCAATACCAAAAGAAAACTATAAATATTTTCTACAGCAGATCTAGTATTTATTTTGTAAAACAAACCGAGTATTTACTCTTGATATATTTAAAGATGAGAGAAATTAATGCCAGGAAATTGCAAAGTTGTCAACATGCAAGCTCTGAAGTCTAGATCAATGAGAGGGGTTTAAATTCATGTGGTTTGGTGTTATGCCCTTCTCTTACGAAAAGTAGTTAGTTATGCACGTAGGTGCATAATTGCATGTCAATTTTAAACTTTATTTCCACGGGCCGCATTACCATCACAGCTCACCAAAAAAATAGACGTGTATGTATGTATGGATGGATGTATATCGCAGAGGATATGGATTTAAAAAAGAAGAAGAATAGGAGGTGAAGAATGTGATAAATCATATTAAAAAAACATTTTAAGAAAATATTCTTATAGTAATAAATCATGATGCACTCACATGAGCGAATTGTTTTATGAGAACCTATTCTTATAAATATACTTTAATAGAATTGGTGTCTATTTGGAAATGTGATTGAAATTATTTTAGAAAGTGCTTTTTGTTCAGGAAAAGATCAAAATGATATTTTTTATTTTAAAAAAATTATTTTTGATATATAAAAATAATCTAAAAACACCAATTTTTTAATTTAAAATAAAAAATTCAATTTTTCAAAAACATTTTTAAAAGATAATACTCTACTCTGGAGGGTTATGTGGGTTTTTCCCCAGTCAATATGAGCTGTTAGGTGGCTTTGATTAATTTGCCTGTAAGTCAACACTACTGGGGCAATAAACTATAGCTCAGATTGGTATCAATGTACTTTTTTTCGAAACAGTCCCTTTCAAACTTTAAACATCTGGGAAAAAAAACCTTGTCTTCAATTAGAGGCAATTGGGGTCATCACGGTTAAGTGTCTCGTCTCATTATTAGCAAAGGAAAAGTCTTTCGTTATTACAATTGACCAGTGATAATAATAATAATAATAATAATAATAATAATAATAGGCCATATCTGCTTTAATATGCTTTAAACGTTTGAGAGAGACGACTATCGACCAATCATTGTCTTCTTTCCCTGATTCTCGGGTTGATGAGCTGCGAATAAGCGTTCAAGTTTTTCCTGGTTCGGTGCAGGAATTCATGACAGATGTGGAGGTCAGAGCAGCTCACAATGTGCTTGAAGCATGTGCACAAACCGAAACAATCGACAAGGTTGTGTTCACGTCCTCAGCAACCGCAGTCATCTGGAGAGATGATCGCAAGTCCACAACAGGGGACTTGGATGAGAGACACTGGAGTGACATTAATTTCTGTCGTAAATTCAAGGTGCCAACTTCTTTTATTTACTTATTATTCTGCACTTCAATTCTAGTGTCAATAACGTGCAATTTGCAGTATATTGTAATAAATTTAAGATCTAACATTGTTATATGCTGAAATGAATTCCCGGACAGTTGTGGCATGCTCTGTCAAAAACTTTAGCAGAGAAGACAGCGTGGGCACTGGCGATGGACAGGGGAGTGAATATGGTATCTGTTAATGCAGGGTTGTTGATGAGCCCTGATCTTTGCATCGAAAACCCATATCTGAAAGGAGCAGCAGAAATGTATGAGGATGGGGTTTTTGTGACCGTTGACTTAAATTTCTTGGTGGAGGCCCACATCTGCATCTATGAAGATGTGTCGGCATATGGACGCTATCTGTGCTTCAATCATGTCGTTAATCGGCATGAAGATGCGATGAAGCTCGCTTCAATGTTAACTCCTTCCGCACCTTCACTCCCTCAAAGGTCAGTGCTCGTTTACTTGGCACAGATGACAAATGTTCAAAATCATTGATTATTCAACAGAGATTTTTCTAAATCTGCTGATAAAATTAATCTGCTCTTTGACTGCTCAACTGCAGCGTTGACCAGGATCTGAGAATTATACAGCAAGGGATAAGCAGCAAGAAACTGAACAAATTGATGGTTGATTTTGAGAGCAGTCCCCAGCTAGAGAATTGATGGAAACCTGTCTGAAATGATTATCACAGTTGCAGATATATTAAATGTTGTCTTGACGTTTGCTTCATGATCATGTAACTGTATATAGCTGTTCTTCACATCTTAATCAGTGAAAGAAATATGCACTGGCTACTACCAGGAAATATCACACTTTAGTCGCTTGATCATAGCCAGGAGGAGTGGATAATATGAAAGAGCGATTAAAAATCAATTGTGATAAGAAGAAGAAGAAGATGTACATCATCGAACTGTTATTAATAGGCAATGGATTTGATTTCTGCAGTTCATCTCTTCGTGCTTTGCACTGTACTTGATGAGAAATATATCATTTGTCCTCACCATGTTTGTGTCAAGTATCATTTTATCTAAAATCTTAAACTGTTAGCCGAGATTTTAAAATTTGATTTATATTATTCTCTAACACAGACCCTCGAGTGAAAGCTTTTTGAGCTACAAATTCGCACAAATCCACGTTACCTTATGCTTGATTTTTATTAAATAGAATAGAGTGATGAGATTTGAACTCATGACCGCTAAACCAATAAAATTCTGATGTCATATTAAAAAAATATTTCATCTAAAAAATTTAGCTAATAAATAAATTCTTAAAATATAAACTATTTTTTATTTAATAATAGATAATAGATATTCATTAAATAACTAAAACCCAATTAATAATTTATATATAGTTTTTTAATCTAGATAGAGGTATATATAGATAGGATGTAAATACTAAAAAATCTTACCCACGGATAGCTAGTTACATCACTAACTGTCGGCATGGGCTCAAATCTAACACTCCATTGTACAGCCACGTCACCAGTACATGATTTTTTGGGTTTGGGCAAATTTAAGAAATTACCCACCAATGTCAATTTTGATTCCAATGTCAATTTTGATTCCAACTTATTTCTTAAATTTCAATCAAGTGTTAAAATGATATATATATTTTTATTTTTAAAATTTATTTTAATATAAAATAATTTGAAATAAAAAATAAAATGTTTTACTTATTTATTTTTAAATATTTTTGAAATGCAAATTTTATTTTTTTCTTATAGATAAAAAATGAAAACTTGGCTACTTGAAAAATCTTTATCAGCTATAGCCTCAGATTCGAAGCAACATGCATTGAGATCTTCTCAATGAAGGTTATAGCAGCAGACTATTTAAAAAAGATAAGATAAAAGAGAGGGAAAGGGAGAGGGAGGGAGAGAGGCTGTAAGAACGAAATTGGACACAATTACATTTGTGATTTCTCCTCTCAATGGCATCTGTTTTCTTTTGAACAGAGTTGCGAGTATTTTTGGAAAATCGAAATCTAATCTATTTATTTCCTGACGCTCTCTGAAAACCAAAAAAATCCATCTCTAAATTTCCACTTTAGACACTATATTTCTATTTTCACGCCCATCTTTCATTTGATAGTTTGTAGATTCTGCTCCATATCACAAGGCCCTGGATCCAAAACCTTATCCATTACTTAATTTATCTTTCAACTTTCAGGTTTTACCTGCTGCTGATGTCGTACTCTTCTCCATCTTCATCTCATTTTCACTGCAAATTGTAGTGAAAATTCCTTTGAATCTTGTCTTGGATGTGTTAACTAAAAACCCATTTCATAAATTCAGGTAATTGACTTTCGAGCTTCCACTTTTGATCAGGTAATTGGAAACCCTTAAATTTTAGCCCTTGCTGCTTTGAAAGCTGTTTCAGCTCAAGCACTGTGTTACTCGGTCCTTGATGTGTTAATTAAAATACCCGTTTCTCAAATTGTGCTAATTTAATATTTTTGCTTCATTTTTAGTTCACGGGTCTCATGTTTTATGTGCTGATGTTGTCATCTTTGTTTACCAGTTAGGGTTTCATCTTCAAACTTTTGAACTTTTATATTATTTGGTTAGTGGGTTTGAAGTAATAAAATGGATTACAATAGGGATTTTTCTGGTGGAAATGCTGTCCATGTAATTCCAATATCAGGTCCAGAGAATTGGATTCCAAATTCCTCTGATTCCAACTCTGTTTGGGCTACAGAAGATGATTACCGTGATTGGCACAATTTTGATGTCCTTAATGACAACGCCTCGTCCAATTCCAACTACCAATCCTCAACACGATCCGGTAGCGAACTGCCAAATAAGAAATCGAAAAACAATTCCCAGGAATTGAATTCGAAGAAATCGATTGGGAAAATGTTTTTCAAGACCAAACTTTGCTGTAAGTTCCGTGCCGGCACATGCCCTTACATAACAAACTGCAACTTTGCACACAGCATGGAGGAGCTTCGGCGTCCCCCTCCAAACTGGCAGGAGATAGTGGCTTCCCATGAGGAAGAGAAAGGGAACACCGTGGATGTCATTGAGGAATTTCAAATCCCATCTATAGTGGGATTTGGAGCTGAGACACAGAGGTCTTATAAAGGGAGGCATTGTAAGAAGTTTTACACGGAAGAAGGGTGTCCTTATGGAGATAATTGCACTTTTTTGCATGATGAGCAGTCAAAGAATAGGGAGAGTGTGGCAATAAGTTTGGGGCCTGGAGGTTATGGAGGAGGCAGTGGAGCAGGAGTTGGAGTTTTAGGTGGAGGTGGAGGTGGAGGCGGAGGTGGAGGCGGAGGCGGAGGCGGAGGCGGAGGAGGAAATGCAGCTAGCAATGCAGTTAACATGAAGCCATCAAATTGGAAGACAAGAATTTGTAACAAGTGGGAACTTACTGGATATTGCCCATTTGGGAATAAGTGCCATTTTGCTCATGGAGTAGGAGGTATTTCTTTTGAATTGTGGATTATGTACCATTGATGATTTAAGTTTTTGTTAGGGGCTAGGATTATCAGCTGGAGACATTTTCTGTTGATTATTTGGGATTGAATAAATGTAAAAGATGGTGACTTTGATAATTTAGAAACAGTTGTTTTGTTGCATATGTTATTTGAGAGCGCTCCAGTTTAAGAAAGTTGAACATTTTTGATTGATTTTAATGGTAGACAAATAGAAGAATTTTGGTTTCTGGGTATGTGGCTGCATCACATATAATGGATATGCCTATCTTCATAGAAGTGTTAGCTGGCTTGAGCTACCCATTGAAGGACTTATATTTCTAGTTTAATGGCTTAAGATTTTTCCATTTCTCAGTTTCTGAATAAAACATAAATTTGTCTGTGTTCTTGACCTGAAAATACTTCTATTTTGAGGGCAGTTTTGAACCTTCTTCTGGAAGGTAATTAGCTGCAATTACTTCATAACACAAGGTGTATGACGATTTTCCAGCTAACCTGGGACTTCATTTGAGTTTTGCTAGAATAGTTGGTGCCAACATGAATGCTTAAGATGAGCTATATTGCTGTTGTTTCCACTAAATAACTATCAAAAGATAGCTTTCTTTTTCTCCCAATTAAATTTATCGTAAAATGTAATTCTGTCTTTCCTTGTATTAGAGAAAGCAGTTAGATTTCAGTACCCATTACTTCTGGTCTGGCTAGCTGTGGTTGTTGAGTGTAGCTTTATCAAGTTATAAGTTGGTTGTGTAATGCAAGCTGTAGAAGGATTCCACATATCAAATGAGAGTTGAAATGCTGTTCTTCTCTTATAAACATCTTAGATGTACATGTTTTCTGTTGCAGGTTTGTTAGATTTCTTGTGGTCATGTTTATGATCATCTGAGGATTGCTGGTTTTATCCTTTTATTTCCCTCTAGATGGATAATAACATGAAACCCAGAGAGTTATTTGTTTAAAGAGGATTATTAGTTGATGTTCTCTATGTATTAGATTAATGTTGGTTTAAGATTGCTAACATGATGATAGAGCTGCCCTTTTGTTTTCCCCTTTCTTTCTCTGTTTTTCTTTGATGTGATTGAAGTATATTTTATTTAACATAGGATTTTAATTGTCTGGCTGCAGAGTTACACCGATATGGCGGGGGGCTTGTGGATACAGAAGCTAAAGATTCTTCTTCTGTCCCTGTCGAATCAAATCAGGGTGGAATGCCTTCAAAAACTCCACCAGAGACTGTGGTTGCATCAGTTACTTCAGTGCCACATTCAGATGTTTATCACCTAGGAGTTTCGTCACAGAGATCATCTATTCTGATTCATAGACCAGGACAAAGAACTCATCAGAAATGGAAGGGTCCAGACAGAATCAGTAGGATATATGGTGATTGGATCGATGACATTGAATAGAACCATAATTCTTTTCTGTGTAGCATTCTGATAGAATTTAAAATGGTCAAAGACTTGTGCAGGAAGGCTAAATGGCCAAGTGCAGAGTTGTTTTCTTAAGGCATGAAGATATTGGGAAGCTTCAGCTCTTAGGTTGAAGAGGTCGATGTTTACTGGCTTCAAGTTTCTGGATGATACCTTGCCCAATGGAATATCAGGCCTGTAGCACTTATGCATGAATGTTAGTTTCCAGTGGAAATTTGAAGCTTTTTCTACATTTGTAGTGTTGATCCTTGTAATCAAGCATGATAACTGGATGTCTCACATCCAAGGAGAACTGTTATCTTTGTAGTTGTACCACCTTTGGATAAATTTTCCAATTTAGTATTTATCTCCCCCTCTCTCTCAAAATCATTGCTGTTTTAGTTAGAATGTGCAGGTCAGCAAGTGATCCATCAACATCTGTTTTAGTTGGAATTTGCACATTCCGAGGTATGCCAGTGCTTGTATTTGTTTTGTGCATCGTTTGTTTTATGTATTTGTTTCATATATTGATTTCTCTAATGAAATTCATCAGGTGTTAATTTGCCGCTCCTCTAGTCTAACTCTGCTCTCAATTGCTCCTGGCTGTTTAAGCATTTGTTTGCGTCAACTGATTGCAATGGGGCTCAAATAAAGGTGAGACCCTCAACTCTTATTTGACCATGGGCAACAGTTTTCATTTTTAACTCAATATGCTAGAAAAGAGAGTTAAGATCCATTTGGTATTTGGATGTGCCCAATTGTTATGCTCTACAAGGTTGTAATCGCTACGTAAACAGAAATTTGAAACTGAATTAGTAGGGTCTTTTTTGAGATTATATTTAAATGCATAAACCATGAGTTCTACCAATGCTGTGACATTACCCTCAACCTTTGCTGTGCAAAATTTATGCTTTTGGATGTAATTGTCTCGCCATTGTTTTTGTGGAGATTCATATGGTTGCCATTAGCAATGCATTTGTTGGAGTTTGTAGTTTTTATCAAAATTGGTTTGGATATGTGGGTGAGGACACTATTTTTAGTCACCCCCCATAAAATGGTCAGTGGAAAGTACCCAGATTTCCAGATTCCTTGTGGTAGAAGAATAGAAGCTTTTCCGTTGCCTGTACGAGGCAGCTAATTGTCTCTGTATAAGCTTTTTTTCTATACTAATCCTTGTAAGGATTCATCATGGTTTAAAAACCTTGAGACAATCCCAAAAAATAAATATATATTTGTAGGGTAATGATGATGATTTTTGGACCATTTTGCTGACATCGAATTACATGGAAGTATTTAAATGCCCCCCCCTTCCACCTGTCCCAGAAATGTTTTTCGGCTTCTAAAATCTATTAGTGTAATCTACTGTCAGCAGAGATTAAGGAAACAATGAAACCATAAACTGAACAATCAATTATTGCTAGTTAAGATATGCACTTATATATATATATATATATATATATATATATATATATATATATATATATATATATAAATAAAAGCTTTGCACCATTATGGCGAACAGGTGCACGAAAGAATAGAGAACAGCAGGTAGACGAAAGCCCACCAAAGGATAAATAATAAGTACATTAACGAATTTCTGATCCTACGAGACCGGGGCAAAACAAAGTTCTAAAATATTTAAAACGAAAATTTATAGTAATTGCTCAGATGAAAAATGAATTGAATAATTTTTATTAATTTTATAAAATGACTGTAAAAAAAAACAATGACTAAAAAAAATAAAAACTCCAATGGCTAATTGACAAAAATAAACACTGATCAATATTGTAAGAAAATATTTTGGAAAGGTCTCAATGATCTTGTTTTATAATAACATATAAATTAAATGAAAATGAGATAATTCCATAAAAAAGAAATTCAAAGCTCAATTACCAATAAAGTAAGATAAGAAGAACTAATTAAATATATATATACACACACACACACAAAATCTAGAGTAAATCTGAGTCAACTCGACTAACTTGTCACATGAGATTGAGATAACTCTATAGCAATGAATTGGGAAAAAAAATGAAACTCGAGGCTCGATAATCTAAAGTAGTCGAATGATGGAATTAATAAATAAATCATTTTTTTTAAAAGACTTAAAAATATCAAAGTTAAATCAAGTTGTTCTTTGAAATTTATGACTTGGATCATTAGACTTAAATTATTCCATAGAAGGTAAACATGAAAAAATCATGAAGTAAAATTCCTAATTATTCATAATTTTAAAACAAAATAAATAGAAATCACAACAATATGAATTAAATTTGATATAAAATCTAAATGACATAAAATAATAAGGTATGAATAATTAGGAAAATGAAATAAAGCATAAAAAGTATGAAAACATAACAATCAAAAGAATGATAACCAAATTGAATGAAATAAAATATTGAAAGATAAAATTGAAAAATAAATCATCAATAAAAAGATAAAAAAAACAAAACAAATAGCAATCAAATAAATGAAAGACCAAATTGGACAAAAAAATAAATGAAAATAAAATGTTTTGATACAAATAATTCAAAAAGCATTAACAACAAACACAAATAGCAATAAAAGAGATAAGGATAAAATTCCATATAGATACAAATGAGCCGATTTGCCCGCTCCGCTGGGCTTTTTTATGTATGTAGAAAATTGATTGAGTTTATAAATATTGTATTTTGTTATTTTAATATTTAATCAGTAAAATTTTAATTGAAAAAATATTTTAGAAATGGTTTTTTTGAACCAAAAAGTGACTGAATATTGTTATTGCTAAAAAACTTTTGATTAAATTTTTTAGAAAATTTGGTAAGAAGGTGAAATGATTTGTTAGAAATTTGTTGTCACGGATACTCTGGTTTAAAAAAAACAAAAAAACAAACCCGATTAAAAAAAAAAAACTTGGACACGACGGTTATTAAAAAATAAAAAAAATGTGAAAAAAGGTTACCGTTTATTAAAAGAAAAAAAAAGAGTGTAAAATAGAAATTTAAATTCAAAGCCAAAGTTATATTTATAAGATTTATTAATCATATTATTATATTTAATTAGTAAAATTATAATTGATAAAATCTGTATAATCGAAATGGAAAGTGGTTCGTATATTTTATAATTGCAGATAACGCAGGTTTAGGGTTTTTTCAATGTAGAAAATTAATTGATTTTTTACATGCTGTAATTAGTTGTTTAAATATTTAATTAGTAACATTATAATAGATAAAATATGTAATAAATAAAATTTTTCTCCGCCTAAAAAGAATAGTGTAATCGAAACGAAAAATGACTTGTATATTTTTTAATTGTAGATAACCTAGGTAAATTTTGGATATTTTTGTAGTTGCTTTTTTTCCCCAGTAATATTACATCTGACACATTAAAAATAAAAATATTGCAAATTTCTGAAGAAATAAACTAAATTTTTTTTCGTGCTATAATGACTTATTTGCCGTATAAAAGGAATAGTGAAATCGAAACAGGAAGTGATTCGTATAAAATGGATTCAGTGATTAGCTGTGGTGCACGTAAGTTGTCACGAATACTTTGGTTAAAAAACACAAAAAAAGAAACCCAATGAAAAAAATATTTAAAAAAAGCTAACCAAGACACCCCGGTTATAGAAAAATGAAAAAAGAAAGTGTAATTGGAAAAAAAAAAGGAAAAAAATGTTAAAAAAAGATGGGTACGAAGATTAGTCATGGTGCGTGTAAGCTGTCCCGGCCACCTCGTTTATTAAAAAAAAAGGAAGTCTAGTTATAGACAAAAAGTGCAAGGGGAAAGCATATTTTTAAACAGTAATGAGAGAAAAAATTATGGGGCGCATAAACGAACACGAACATCCCGGTCATGGAAAAAAAATGTATAAGTAGGAAAAAAACAGGGAAAAAATGCAAAAAAAAAAAAGTGGATCTAGAGATTAGTCGTGGTGTGCGTAAGCTCACATGGGTACTCCGATAAAGAAGCGTAGCTAAAAAAAAATTCAAACAGTAATGAAAAGTGAAAATCATTGTTCATCAGTGTTTAAAAACATCAGCAGTCGGAGAGATTTAAACTCTCGCTCTTGTGGTGTGGCAGCAAACGCGTTAACCACTCGACTTAGTTGTTTAACCACTCGACTTAGTTGTTCATCAGTTTTTTGTAGTCAATTGAGCATTCGTTGGCGGTTGGGTGTTTCGTAATGGTTGGGCTTATCATTTTTTTTTCTTTTTTATTTATTTTTCAAGTCAAATAATTTTTTAAAATCTAATAATATTTATTGTTGTTTTTTCATTCATTTTAATTTTTTATTAAAAAAATATTATTAGGTGTTGAAATTTCTAATTATTGTAGATAAGACATTGAAAATAATGACAATAATTATTCGTAAGTTTTTTTTCTTTATAAATATGTTAGACTAATTATAGATTTTGCTATTTATTTCATACTAGTGCATTTAAAATAATGATAATAACTATTTGTGATTTTTTCTCTGATAAATATGTTAGACTAATTATATATTTTGCTATTTATTTCATATCAACACCTTAAAATATATATATTCATCACTTTTTGGAATTGCGATCTCCTTTAGGTATTCTAGAAAATAATAATAATCGTTGTGGTGCGCGAATGCTGACCCGGACACCTCGGTTAAGAAAAAAAATGTATAGGTGGCAAAACAAAATAGGAATAAAAGAATAAAAAAAAAGTGGATTCGGAGATTAGTCGTGGTGCACGTAAGTTGCCCTGGACACCTCAGTTATTAAAAAAAAAAATTCTTGTTTTTTGTAAAAAAAACAAAAACAACAACCAGCTAGTAAAAAAAAATCATTTTTTTAACAAAAAAACCCTTTTTTTTTTTAAAAAAAAAATTCTTAAAAAAAAATCAGATTTGTAAAAAAAAAAACAACAATCAATTATTAAAAAAAATGTTTTTTTTTTAACAAAAAACCCCTTTTTTTTAAAAAAAATAATTAGTTATTAAAAACAGAAAATATTGTTTTTTGTAAAAAAATTAAAAAAAAACCGTTATAAAAAAAAACATTTGTTTTTAAAAAAAAAACAATTTTTTTTTAAAAAAAAACAGTTCTTAAAAAAAAAAAATCAGATTTGTAAAAAGAAAAAACAACAACCAGTTATTAAAAAAAAAAAAACATTTTTTTTAAAAAAAATCAGTTCTTAAAAAAAAATAAAAATTAATTCATTTAATTTTTACAAATCTGATTTGTTTTTTTAAAAGAATGTGTCGAAGGAATCCTGTCACTCTCTATATGTAGTCTGAATAAAGTTGCGAAAATGATCTCCTTTGCTCGGAATTTAGGCTAGTGGACTTTGAACCGAATCTTAGAAACAGGAGGGAAACTAACTTTTTAAAAGAAGTGAGGCTTTGGAACATTTCTTAAAAAAAAAAAAAAAAAAAAAAACAAATTAGATTGGTGGCCGAGCGGTTCGAACTCGCGCGCGCCTGTGTTGGCAGCGAGCGGCCAACCGCTCGGCCAAAGCTTTTCATTTGTCAATTTCACCATAAAAAATAGATAAAGAAGACTTGTTAAAAAAAAAAAAAAAGGGGTGGACGAACTCGCGCGACGCATGAACGACAGAAGTCCAGTCCACAGTGCGTGAGGCCGAGCTGTTTTAGCTATATAGTAATTAACAAGACACATTTATTTTTTAAAAAAGCTAACGTTAAACTAAGGGGGCGAGAGAGAAAAGAGGAATTAAAAGAAAGAAAATCAACTAGAGCCCAAAAACTGCTCCATCATGCCCATATGCCTGACCACCGGGAAAAGCAAGGCTTCCAGTGTTATTGCGGAAAGCGATGTTTATCGGGCCACTTATACCGAAAACTTTTTCTACTTTATAAATGGGCCCTCTTTATTAATGGGCCCGCGTGGGCCGATACTTCACTATTAATTTCTTTTTCTATCCCAGAACACCACACTTCAACACGTGGTGGGAAAATCATAGCAAAGCTTGGCGGCGGAGCGGGATGGAAAACTTAGGAAAAGTATGCACACTCGATTAGAAAAGTTGTGAAAATGAAGATCACTCATCAGTTCAACAAGCTTGTCTTTCAAATTTTGATGCCCTTGTCCCCTCACAAACATCAATGTTGAAATGAGCTGATGTTTCCACACCTTGATATATGAATTTTCAGATAGATCGATCTGAATGTCCGGTGAAGATGCTGCAATTTTGACAGGAATGATAGAAATTGGCCCGCTCTTGCTTCCTCTCAGAGATAACATGATCGCGAAACGAAGGGGAGATTTCTTGAAGCTAGAAGATGGATGGAACCAGGACAGCACATTTAAACAGGAATCAAAGCTCTCCAAGCATCGCTACAGAGCAGAGCCGTCGTTCTCTTTCCTGCTCCTGGGGATCCACACAACGAATTAAATCACAGTCCCATGATCGCTGAAGCATTATTGTAACAGGACACTGGAGCAGCTTGTAATGGCTGGCTGCGTTAATTGTCTTCTTGTGCATTTCAGAAAGAATATGAAGAACTTTGAGGCCAGTCATTTTGTGAAAAATATACAAGCAATTCAAAATTTCTTTTATTTTGTTTTTTGAAAGTATGATGAAAAAAATACAAAAAAAATAATTTAAAATCTTTTCAAAATACTTTTAAAAAATATGCTAAAACTCTTAAAAGCCTTGGCCGATATTTCTTTGCCCGATGCATGTAGCAAAAAAATCAGGATGAAACATTGAAAAGGCTAGCTCAAAAAATTTAGCTTTTATTATGTTTTACAGAATTAAAATCCAAAGAATCTCATAGCTTCTTATCAAATAATTTTTTTTTTAAAGATAATTTGGTTATTTTACAATGATTTAAAAATATAAGAGATTGATTTGTCTAATATCAATATGAAAATAGCTAATGAACCCTTGTGAAAAGATCATGTTACTACTAACTTTGGTAATTTAGAAGGGCAAAATGGTCATAATATTATTCTAATCCACAATTCAATGTTTCTTGGTCTATATTTTTTAAAATATTATTTTCTTATAAGAAAAAATTGAAAAATAATAATAAAAAGAGAGAGATGGTACATTTTGATCAACTCCATGTAAATCTAATTTTAATAAACTTTAGAGTTGTTTGAGATTATGATATATGATGCTTTATAAAATAATTTTTCACTTGAATATATATATATATCATTACAATCATCAAAAACCATTAAGAAAATTACTCTAATATTTTTTTAAGCAAAAAATAATTTTAAAAAACATATAAAAACATCAAGAAACAACACGTTCCTTGTCTTCATTCCCTTCCTTTTCTCTTTTAAATTTTAAAGCATTTTTCATATTTCAGTTGAAATATACTTTTTAAAAAATCTTGAATTTTCTTAACTCTAAATTATTTTTTAATTATTTTAATATACTAATATTAAAAATAAAATTTAAAAAATATTATTTGGATACTCAATACACAGTTGTAAATTGCAACCCATTCGCTCTCTCCTAAAACCCAGAGTCCTCTCTAAAAACATCTGCAGGTTCGACTTTGCTCTTTCCGAAACACATCTCATTATTATTAACAGAAAACTTGAATTCTCCCAAATCATGGATGGTTCTCTCAATCCCAACAAGCATCTCAAAGAACAGTAACACCTCTCTCTCTCTCATCCCTTTTCTCATTTTCTCTAATGATATCCAAAACTCACAATTTTCTCAATGATCAGATTCGTAAGCAATTTGACTGGATCTTCCATGCTCGAAATCGCCGTAATGTCCACCGTTGCCCCTGTATGTAACATACTCTCCCATCATTCACTCCTCTTCTCTCCCTCCCTCCTAATTTCTCTTTTTCTCATCGCAGCTTCTCTCTATTTTGCGACACTCAATCTGCTCCAGTTACCAGACCGGTGATCATTTCATTCCTCACATTTGCGAATTTATTTATTATTAATAATTAATCTCATTTATCTTTGATGCTACAGTGACACCAGCGAAGAAAAACGACCATGACAATGCCATTTTGGGTTCTAAGAAACTGGGAAATTACGTGGCTACTCTATCAGTGGATTTTCTCTTCATTGTTCTTCCTATGCTTTTAATTTTCACTGTAAGTTTTCTCAATCATTAGATTGTTATATTCGCTTTTAATGTTTGTTATTTATTTTTTCTTAAAAAATCAACGAGCTTTATATTGAATCGTAAATTGGTTATTGATGGTAGGTTCTAGCAGATTGGGTTTATATGTTTGTGATCCCAATGATGGTACTGGTTTTCTCTGTTGTAACAGCTAACAGGTAGAACTTGTAAGTCACACACATGTTTTTTTTCTTTGATTTTCCGGGGTTATGGAATGCTCGTTTTCAAGGGCTGCATTATTAATCCTCTAATTAGTAACATGTTGATTGTCAATTATTTGAACTTGGATGTAGGTTCGATGCTTCGAATTATCCAGGAGGGCCACTCTCTCTCAGGACAAATGTTTCCTCGTACAGGGTTCTTATGGTACTAAATCTAACTTTACATTTCCATTGCTTTTATGTTGACACTAATTTTGGATGGACACTTGTTTTGTTTTTGTTTTTTTATTTTATTTTGATTTTCGTTTTTTTAATTTTGGGACATATGAGATTTTGATTACTGCAGATGATCATAACGTTCTTGTGTATCTTGGCTGTTGACTTCAAAATTTTTCCAAGAAGACATGCTAAGACAGAGACCTACGGCACTAGTCTGGTAAGATTTTCAAGCTGTATCTGGGTATTTAGTGCTTCTTTTCAGCTGGGTTATGATTGCTATTCTTGGCTTTATTTGTCATGCTACTTCTGCTCACCGATGTTTGAGAGAGGAATTTATGTCCTTGTTTCCTTAGTGCAGCAATTAATTAATTGATTATCAATATCCTTGAATCCCATGGTATTTAATTTTGAATTGATTTTTCAACCAACTCTAATTATGTGAAAAGTTCTTTCTTGATCGAGTTTTATTCATCATCTATTATCGCAGAGGGTGGAATTCTTAGTTATTATAGTTCAACTGTGGCTTAACCTTGTTATATAATATTCAATTTTAGCACCAGTCTATACTGAAATCAATTCATCAGTATTTGCAATCTTGTCCACATCAAACCGAACCATAACACCATACAAGATTTTTTCATAGCATTCAAGGATGCATTAGTTTTAGACTAAATTGGTTTTACAAATGATGTCCCTTGTCAAATTGTTGATATGAAGAGTTTTCGGCATCAAGATTAGCAGCTGTACTCTTACTTTGAACTTCTAAGCTCTATTTTTTTGTGCTCAGTGGATATTTAGCTGGATACCAAGAAGCACTAGACTCTCTTCTCTTTCTGTGATTTTCATTGCTCCGGTCAGCATTCAAATTTTTATTTCTGTGATTATATCAGATGGATCTCGGGGTGGGCTCCTTTATTTTTGCAAATGCACTAGTTTCACGGCAAGCACGGAGTGTCTCATCAGCGTGAGTCTTTCATTGCTTCGAAGTTCTGTACTTGCTGGTGTTGGCGTAACAGTATAATTTTTTTTTTGTATTTTTCCACTTTAACAATTTGTAAAAATTCAGGTGTGCTTCTTTCCTCTTATCTATTTTATCTACCTTGTAGCAATCGAGAGACATAATTATAAATTGCTCAAATTGGAAAGCTGAAAGATCATTTGCAGAGTTAATAGTGGAATAGAAGAATAATTTAGATAAAAAGGATTAATTACTGATCAACCATCAGCAGTTTTTGATGGCTGTCATAGAATACGAGCAAGGCTTTCTAGGCTGCTAGCATTTTACAGCTAGCAGATCCTTAATTGCCATTAGTTAGATGGAGACATGCATTTATATAGGTTTATAGTGCGGAAGTTTACTTTCGTTAGTTTGCATGTTAGTTTTAGAGACAAGTTCAACTCAACTTCAAAGGTGTCAATATAACAAATTGATAGAGATATATACTGAAATGCTAATGGAAGACAATATTTGGAGAATTTTTTTTTGGAAAAATCAGCCCTCTTGAGCAGGGATTCAACCTGCTGCTTATATTTTGAATACTTTTATTCTTTACCTTTCTTATGTGGATGATATATTCTTGAATTTGCTTTAAAATCACATCTTCACTTTCTTGTTCTCTGTCATTCTTCTGTACTGTGCATTAATAATGGGGGTGATAGTGGTTTGTTTTTTGTTTCTTGATGCTATTTAGGAATTGGAAGGCTGCAGTCCAATCCACGAGTCCTCTGCTACTGCTAGGGTTTGCTCGGCTTCTTACTACAAGAAGTGTAGACTATCAGGTGGATTATTTAAGCAATAACAAGCTTTGTTCTCTTTTTCACATGATATGATATTCATGTCTTGTCATGTTATTATTGTTATTATAATCAATATGACTTATTTATTTATTTCTTTATTTTTATGCAGGTTCATACGGGGGAATATGGAGTGCACTGGAATTTCTTTTTCACCCTAGCGGCTGTATCAATCCTTACATCCATAATTAAAATCCCGCCACAATATTCAGGAATTTTTGGTGTAGCAATACTTATTGGTATAATTTTTTCCTGCATGTGCATTATAATTGGTTTCAGTGAAGATTTTTTAATCAGCCTTGTTAACTTTAATTCTTCAGGTTTTCAATATTGGTTGAGTCATGGATTAAATGTGTACCTCCTTTCTGATGAAAGGGGTACAGATATCTTGAGCAAAAATAAGGAGGGGATATTTAGTATACTAGGTAAGGATAATTTCATCTGAACTATTCATTTAATGATTTATGGTGTTTAAAGGAAAATATAAGCAGAGTAGTATTGTTTAATTTGTATATATGCTTTCCGGTTCTTCTCTAATGCATAATTTTCTCTAACGAACTTTATGATGTAGTCAATAACTGTTCATTTTAGGAATGATAAGCTGGATTTACAACTCTGGTTATGCCTCTTTTTTCTTCCGTGAGCTTTGATCTTGTCAGCACTAACTCAAATCTTTTTACTTTTAAACCATTAGAAAATACCCCCTCTATGAATCAGAAAGTCAATTCACATCCCTTATTTTGATTTTGGTCAACTGCGGCCAGAATTGCTTAAATTTGGGTCGGTCCACCCCCCTACTGATAACATGCCTCTAATTCTTAAATAAATCAACTGATGAATGTTAAAAAGAGAGGAAAAACGGCATGGTAAGTTGAAGTCACATGTCTTGCATGTGATCTTAAATTGGAATTGTCTTCAATTGTTGTGACTTGGGACATTTTTGAAATTTTGGGAACAATTGACCAAAACTAAGATAGGTTGCGAATAGCCTTTTTGATATGAACACAGGGTCTAAAAGAGGAGAGGGAGGTGGAACCACTGAGAACTTAGGGATACCTCTGATCTGCCGATTGTGAAAAGTCCATACTACTCAAGTACGATAATTGACAAGTTGTTTTATCATACAAAGACTAAAAGATAGTTTATTATTTACCAATCAGCATATGCTTTAAGTTTAGTTTTATTGTCGCCATTTCTGATTAGAGTTTTCAAATATTAATCTGTTATCATTCTCAGGGTATTGGGGCTTGTACCTTGTTGGTGTCCAATTGGGTTATTATCTTTTCTTTGGAAATAGTTCCACTACTGCATTCAGAACCATTAAGTGGGCAAGGGTCCGGGTCTCATTTATTTCCCTGGTATTTTGGTAGGTCTACTTGGCAAAATATTTTTTTTATTGTCAGCATACATTCAAATAAAAATTGATTACTCTAAAGTTTCAAACTTATTTCCCTTTGCTGATTGTATTGCAGGTTAGTAACTGTTCTTTTAGACAGGCATGTTGAAAGAGTTTCACGTAGGATGGTAGGATGTAGTGCTCTGTCTAATTAACTAATGAGTGAAATTGTTTCGGTAGCATTGCTGATGAAAAACCCATAAAAACACATTTTGCAGTGCAATCTGGCTTATGTTACTCTGGTATTGGCTCAAAACCTTCAGGTGCTTCTCATGTTCTTCCTGTTTTAACTATATTTGAGATTTAATGTGACATTGATTTTATGTGATTGTTAGTTTAGGTTTTGTGATGCAATTTCAAGCGTTGTTTGCAGAAATGATTTTTTTTCCTGGTTAAAAGAAATATTCATTCGTTTGTTTGTTGCTATTATTTGATGCGGCTCAACAACTTAGTATGCCCCCTCCAAGTCCCTCAACCTCCCAATCCATGGGCTTTTACATTATGCCAATATCTCATGCCACAAAACCTAAGTTAGTCTGCACTACAGTGGTGGTGTTCTTTTCTATTCTCTCTTATACCAGCTGAAAGTTTCTCTTGTTCTTCAGGTTTTAGCGATACTAATGCTTTCTGATTTCACTGCTGGAAGTAAAATTTCAGCACTTGAAGAAGCGTTGAACCGGAATCTGCTGGGCTCATTTCTTCTGGTAAACGAAGGATTCTGAACTGAATTTGATGTTCTGAAAAGCTTTCAATCTAATCCTTCCTCCCAGGCGAGCTTGCATGAATGATTTGCTGAGTTTTCTTGTTTTTACATTGCAGGCAAACTTGCTTACTGGACTGGTAAACTTGTATGTGGATACTCTGTTTATCCCATCGCTCTCAGCCCTAGCTATCTTGCTTGCTTACGCGTATAGTTTATCAATCATAACTGGAATTGCTGGTTTTTATGGTGTCAAATTGAAATTTTGGTAGAGTGATTTTGGTTTTTGAATAGAAAAAGAAATTTGGTTGAAGGCCATAGGTTATTGCAGCTAGACCTAATTCTCATCAATATTGCAATGCATACTGTCAATCTTTCTTACTATTTCTCTTTTTTATTGTTATTTTTTTTTAATGTTGCAAGTGTATTGCTCGGATATGCCATTGCCAGCATATTAAATTTTTTAAACAGTTATATTAATATTTTTTATGTGTTATTCTAATTATAAAATATTTATTTCATTCTATTCAAATTAAAAATTATCCTGAAAAAGTTATATTGTTGACGAGAAAATTATATTATATTAAAGTTATAATAAAAGTTAAATTTATGACATTAGTTAAATATGAAAATGTAAATAAATAATTTTAATTTCTTACATTGCAAAAATGTTCTTGTATACAAAAGAAAAAAAATGTATCGTTCATCTTTTTATTTGAAAAAAAAAAAAAGAATCTTGTGAAAAAAAAAGACGATAATTTTTATAATGTGTTTTTCAAAGTCAATATAAATATAAATCTAAATCTAAAAATATAAAAAAATAATTTTATATTTGAATATAAAATTTAATTTTTTTTATGGTTTGAACTCTATTTATTTTTAGAAAATTAAAGCATCATTCTAAGAAGTTTAGTTTTTAATTGTTCCTGAGGCAGATAAGCACCTCATCAACACCCTGGTGTAAGTCGGTCCTTATTAATGATGTGACTCTCGCCATATTTTTTTCTCATTTTCTGATAGACAAATCATAAAACATGAATGTCGTGATGACATCGTTGTTTTCTGCTTGAAAATGTGGATTCGTACCTTAGAAGAACAGCATGAGATGAGAGGAAACACTTCAAAAAATGGGAAAGACAATACGCATTCGGGGAAAAAAAGGTTGATGAAAAAGGAGCTGAAAGTTAAATTTGGACAATACTGCTGTAGCTTTGGAACTTGATGGTCACATGGATTCTCTGCAGACCCTGCAAGCTCAGACCACTCTATCAATAGTCCTCATCACTAGGCAAGGCTATTAATTTTGTTTTATTTTTCAAATATAGTAAAATGGTTCTCTCTTTCAACGAAAATACATGTTTATCCTGTTTTTTAGTTTCCTTATATTATTGCTTATTTTCATCTAGGCCCTTTTTAAATTTTATTTTTATGTTTTCAACTCAATCCTTGAATTAGAGGCTCATATTTTTTTTTTCCAATTCGATCCTTATTCTTATGATTTTTTATTTTTACCCTTGCCTTTTTTTTTGTTAAAGTTTTATTGATTTTCATTTTTCTCTTTCTATCAAAGTTTATATTGTTTAATTTTTTTTAATTTAGCCCTCATTCATTTGATTTTTTTTGTACATTGAAGTTTTTTTCTCTTCAATTTAACCTTTTTTTTAAATTATGGTTCTCACCCTTATTCTCTTAATTATATTTTTTATACGTTTGATTTTTTTCTTCTTGTTATATCCTTCAGTTTTTTATTTGTTAGAGACTAGGCTTACTGGTTTTTCCATTTGTCATGCTTCTAATTTAATAATACGGGTCACAAGTTTAAAGTGGTAACAAGGTTAGAAATTATTATTTTTCTAATTTTTTTATGATTTTCCATTATATTATATTTCTTTTGAAAAAAATAGTTTTGTGTTACCTTCAATTTTTTTTTTATCGGTTTGTCTCAATCTAATTACTTAGATCATGATGTTTTGTGCTGTTTGTGACATGTAGCTAGATGCAATCAATGAGTTACATTTATTTTTTCAAAAAAGAATTGTTTTCTCTTATAATGGATAGTTGTAGTCCTTTTCACTACGCTTCAAAACACTCATCCATCACACCCTTAACTCAAGACGAGGGAACGAATTGTTTCAAGGCTTTTAAAAGTCTGAGTGACAAGATGCATGAAACTACCGATGAGCTTGCTCAAGTATGGACGATTTATAACAAGCTGTTAATCACCCTGTTCTGCGTGCCGACCATGGAGGTTAGAGCTGTAATACCATTTTAATGGCAACATCATTAAGCCGTCACAAACATATATAGTAGTAGTCATTATCACAATCCAGCTAACAGAGATTATCATTTGGCAGGCCAGAAATAAACGTTGAGTGGAATGCATGGTAAGTTATGGGTTGTGAAGCGCACAAGTCAAAACTCTTATAATGGATCTAAAATAATCTCACCGTTTACATGAGAGAATCTGCGGTACGCGAGCCAGTCATTTGCTGCAAAATAATCTCCTCAGAATTGAATGTGAGGAGTAGCTTTTACACAGCTGCTTGTGTTGTCTGTATGCATATTTCTATATAGATTTAGGTCCCCCCTCCAACTCTCTCTCCTATGCAGAGACTTTGCCAGCATTGTTGACAGCATCTATGGATATCGGGAAGGTTACAGGAACAAGGATGAAAAAGAGAGCTCATCTCCATTTTTTTGTGCCCATCTCACGTGCTCCATACCCTTATATTACCCTCTGATCAGCATAAATTTACTTCTGAAACCCCCCCGACAATTTACCCCTCGCTCAGACTGCTATGTAAAAGCTATAAGAGAAAGTGGTGGCTGTCATTGGAATGCAACTGTGATATTTCTCAAGTTGCATTTAGAGAGGTGAAGATAGTCGATTTACTAGGAGTTAAAGGGAAATGGCACTACAAGCACTATCTTCTAATGATTTCTTGAACTTCATACTCTATGACACTATCTCTGCAACCCCATGTAGCAGCCATGCCTCGCTAGAGACAGCAAGTTTGTTGTTAGAGAGTTTGAAACCTCAAGACCATGATGTTTCTGTAAATAGCTCTAATTCCCTAATGTTTGAGAAAAGTTGCTCGGTGGGACGAGAAGCCGTCAGCAGGAGGCATAATTTGTTAGCCGTGCAAGGAAAGAAGAAAAGAAGGAGAAAGCCGAGAGTCTGTAAGAACAAGGAAGAAGCTGAGACACAAAGGATGACACACATTGCTGTCGAGAGGAACAGGAGAAAACTGATGAATGAGCATCTTGCCGTTTTGAGATCTCTCATGCCTGAATCCTATGTTCAAAGGGTTTGTTTCTAATTATTTCCTTGTAACTACCACCTATGTGTTGTTCTCTTGCTCTTTTCCTATAATGGAATGCAGATACATTAATTAATTAGTGATCATTCATGAAATTGGATTTTTTTTTTTAAAAATAAATAAATAAATTTGAGAATAGTCGGATTAAAGAGAACGTAAAGCAGCTAGCACTCAGAACACAGTCACGTGTATATGATTATATTTTCTCCACCACTGTGATTTGCTCTTCGTTTTTTTTTTTTTACATAATTCTTTTATTTTCACGTGAGAAAAAAACAATATTATAGAGATTCTAGAGCAAGTGTTCATCCGTGGTGATGCTGGTGATTAATCTGGATAAATTTGATATTCAAGGTTAAACTTTTAATTAATTACCCGAGAAGATTATATAATTTTCCTTGCTACCTGCATGCATGTGCTAATCACGTTTGTTAAAAACTATCTTAAAGTGCAGGGTGACCAGGCTTCTATAGTGGGTGGTGCCATTGAGTTCGTGAAGGAGTTAGAGCAGCTTCTACAATCTTTCGAAGCTAAGAAGCTCGAACTACGGCGAGGATTAGCAGGACCTAACTATAGCACTGAAAATGCCGCCAATACAACCTCAGAGTTTCCACCGGCGGCGCCACCCTTTGCCCAATTTTTTGTGTGTCCTCAATACACTTGGTCTCAAATTCCTAGCAAGTTTACATCAAACACTGCGGCATCCATAGCCGATATCGAGGTCACTTTGATTGAAACTCATGCAAATCTACGAATTCTCACAAGAACAAGCCCTAGACAGCTTTCAAAGCTAGTTGCTAGATTTCACACACTTTACCTCACTGTCCTCCACATCAATGTGACCACCATGGACCAATTGGTTCTCTATTCAATCAGTGCTAAGGTAAGTTCAATCACTATAACTTTTACTATTGTTTGCACGATATCGCGCACTTAGGTTTTTCTTCATTTTATTTTTGGGCCCTTATATAAAAGAATAAGAAAATCCGAATCCTAGTAATATTGGCATTTTTATTCTAATTAAGGAGATTATATCTCATATATATTCAGAAAAATGCAGTCACTTCCATTGATTAAATATTATTGAACATGTTACATTGATCATAGATGGATCATGTAGTTCATTCTGAAAGCTTGGGCTAGCAAATGACCACACAGTAATGAAATTGATGGCAATTAAGGAAATCTACAGCCATTAATTTCACATCCAAATATGGGGTAGAATGGACAGGGCGAGGATACTTTCTAGTATTTTCGGGGTTCCCTGAGTTTAGAAATGCATGTCTCTTTGCCTGTTCAACACAAAATGAATCAGTTTTCGTCTAAAGTTGGAACATTCTTAATGTAGCTCGAAGAAGGATGCCAACTCACATCAGCAGATGACTTAGCAGGAGCAGTCCACCACATGCTTAGAATAATTGAGCAAGAAGCTGCCCCATGTTGATCAAGTCATTATCTATCCAAAATGCCCATTGACTTGGAATAAAATCACCATAGTGCCACCCACTTTTCCCTATTGTAATGAAGTTTCTGGTCTTCTTTCTTAGGTTTCTCTAAGTGTATTTTTTAGTGCACTTGTGTTTGGTTCCTCCTGGACATAGCTGTTGACCCGTAATTTTTAAGCTGAAATGTTTTTTTTTTGTGGTAACAGAAATTATAAGGGGTAAAGGGTGTTTTCAAACAGAAATGAAATGGGACGGGGGCTATAAATAACGGGATTTGGGCAGCCTAGCCATGCTGGCAAGGATCTGGCTTTGCGAAAGTATCTGTCTCAAAGAGTACTGAAAGATACGAGTGCATTTTTTTCCCTTAACCTTAATTTCTGGTTCTTTGTACAGCTTCTTTCTTTTAACTCGATCCTCTGGATTTGCAAGTGAAATCTCAATCTATAATATCTGATTGGCCAGAGTACTTCCTCTATTAGATTGCGCTGGATTAACAATATGCATGGTAGCATGGCTTACGCCTTTTATCAAGAGCAGAAAAACACAAGATTTTCTGGGTGTCCGACATGTAATTATGAGGCCTATTTGGGACCTCACCACAAACCCCTGTTAGAAAACCATGCACAACAGGACTGGCTAAGCTAGATATATATATAGGTTTCATCTAGCTACCTTCCTTATATCATCTTATTTTGAGCAATACTTATG
Source organism: Salix brachista (assembly GCA_009078335.1). NCBI lineage: Eukaryota > Viridiplantae > Streptophyta > Magnoliopsida > Malpighiales > Salicaceae > Salix > Salix brachista. The sequence goes on along the minus strand of CM018574.1, from coordinate 7,620,756 downwards.
ATATACCAAAAAGAAACAGATGTGATGTTTTCACTGTCAGGTTTGGTTAATTTGCAGACACCTCATATGTATTCTTCTAACCCACCAGATTAATTAGTGAAAACTTTATGAATTGCCATGCTGTGATTCTCATTAATTCTCTACCTATACTTGGGTGATCAAACAGCTTAGCGGGACAACTAAGAAATGATTATGATCCTCTCCAGTGCCCTCAATGAAACATGATATGGTAACACAAAGAGCAGCAAAAAATGTTAGATGGTTCTCTCTCTAGATTACTAGTAGTAATTAATAGTTATTTATAGGCGTCAATGCCTTCCTACGTGAGCAAAATCATGCAAGAGGACGAAAAAAGAACGCATCATATATAATTACGTTAATATTCATAACGAACTAAAATTTGCATACGGTGATTCCAGATCAAAGTCATCATAGGATTACTTTATTGAATTCATATATAATTAGTTGCTTCATCATGTAAATATGTCTTTAATAGTTAATTAAGAACGCTAACACCGCATCCATTTTCTGGGTCAATGGCTTTTTACGTATTTCGTAAAAAGAATGGAAGGTTGACGTTTTACACAGTGGTGGTGGGTCTTGGAAAAGGTGGCGAGTACTTGTAGTTCAGAAGAAAAGGCTGCTATGAAGCTAGTAAGAAGTTTTTGTGGGATCGATGCATTTTGTTTTACCTCCTGCATTGAATTCTTGGCTCTCAGTTTTGTTCTTTGCGTTGGATGAATCTGAATTCTAATTAAAACACATGTCTTCTAGTGTAGCAAGACAGTGACATGGCTGACCTTAATGTATGATTCATAGAGAAAACAGAGAAATGGAATCTTATCACTTAGGAACCGTCACGTCCGTGGTCCAATTTATGTCCGGTGTAATCTTCTTGAATCGCAAAATTCTTAGCTTCCCTTCTGTCGAGGTAGATTGCAGTATGAATGACTCTAATTTCATCAGTTCTAATAGAAAAATAAAAAAGTTACCTTATCATGTAGTCCTGTGAAAACAAAAATGGAGCTATCTTTTTGTATGGTATTGTCAAAACGGGGAAAAAAACTATGGAAAATGTTTTTGGCTTTAAACTTGCATCGAATTTATTGATTTAATAAGAGAGAATGTAAATGGTTAAATAAGTTTAATACATATTTTTATATTATTCTCTCTAGAAAGTTTAAATATAATTACGAAACTCAACTTAAGATGTTATTTGTGAAGATTTATCCCTTTTATTGAATTTCAAACTTAACACTAGTTAGGTTGACAGTTAGGTTGCAAGTCAACTCATCGTATAGGCCGGGTAGATAACACTGATCTAGAAGGGGGAAAGGATAAATGTCGTCCTCCCCCCTGGAAAATATAAAGTCTTTGCACGATGCACTGACTCATATAAGGTCCACACCGCCGCAGCTTTTCCAAATATACAATAATAGAAAAGAAAACTCCATCGACAGTACAGCCCTTGAGACAGATTACAGTGCAGCAGCCCGTTTACATAGGGCTGAATGGGCCCAGTTGCGGGTTTCATTGATAGGCATACCATCTTATTCCCAGTAGATATGAGCATGGTTTGCCTTCTTCTTCTTTTTTATTATTTTTGTTCATTTTATCACAATTATAGTGGAGCTCCCAAATCTTACCTCGAATCCCAAGTCTAAAGTTTATGCATTAGGTTCATGGAACCAGGACCAGAGGGAAAAGAAAGTTGGCTTCCTTTGTTTTAAAGCATCATTTGATCTTTATCCCCTGGCAAAATATTCCACTCTGCTAAGCTGATTTGCTAGTTTTATGGGAAACTGTTCAAGTTTTTTGACTTCTGCAGCCACCTTTCATCATCATCACTGCAATTAAAGGCTCTGAGGTAATAATGTCAAGCGGGCCTTGATCCGCTGAGGCCAGCTTCCCATCCCTACCTTCTCTTCTCTCAGACCGAATTGGGTGGGAAAAAAGCCACAGCATCTTAATCTTTTCTTTCCAGGCAGATATTATTTTATCTAGTGTTTCAATTGATTTGGCTATGTTGAGAGAGCTTGGAAAATCAACATAACTATAACTATCTTCTTTTTTTCAAAACTTGAGGTGGAGTTCATAAATTTCGGCCACATGAATTGAGATCCGAGGAACACAAGTTAATAAACAACTTTATTTTGAATTACTGGATTTAAATTTTATACGTTATTTCTATTATTTTATTTAAATTCAATGATCTATCAAGTTGACACTAAAACCGACATTTCACTCACCCTTGTCCAAATCATACTTGCAATGGCATCTGTAGCATAATTGTGCTTCGAGGAAAGAGTTGAGAATAGGAAGAAAGAAAAAAAAAGGGAACTGATTGCATCATAGCTGTTGGCGAACCCATAGAGACAGACAGAATACAACGAAACAAAATTTGCAAGACATATAGATATGTCCCTCATCAATTTTATACATGGGAACACAATTCTCACGCTTACAGAACTTTATCATAACATTGATTAATGGAAAATATAACCATCGAATTTTATCATAACTCTCTTATATTTCTTTGTCATTCTACTTGACATCAAGTTTTTCCATTTGTTTTAGAAGAAAAAAAACAGAGATTCTGTTTAAACAAGACTAATGGTGTCACGTACTCTTCCATGCCCAGTGAGAAATAATCTTCCACTAGAAAATGATCTCTTCATGGCAACAGGATTGAGAACACAGTGCAGGACTCTTCTGCTGCTAGACATGCATTTTCTGATTTCTGCTGAATGTCCCGATGATCCAACATCTCCCGAACAGTCTTCTACAGGAACAAATTCATCCTGATTCATCCGAATAATTTCAGCGATGGGAGTGTGGCTTTGACATGGATGATCCATTGAAAATGATCTCCTAAAGCGTCGATATCTGTCAATATCTCGCATCTCAATTACGATATCTCTCTCTTCCAGGTTCCCCAAATCACCAGACACGCGTGACGGGGTCTTTGGAGCCCCAGCATGATTCTGTATTGCTCGCTCATCACTAGCAACCCTTTCCGCGTCTTGTGTAACAGCCTCATTGTCATTAGCTCGTTGGATGTCTTGCAAATTAGATTCGTTGCCTTGAGGAGTTTCTGTCACTGGAGGAGGCAATTGAGGCAGGGAAGCACTAAAGAAGACGATGTTGGAACGACATAGTGGGCAATTCGAGTGAGAGCGAAGCCATGTATCAATGCAAGGGACATGGAAAGCATGGCTACACTTTGGCAAAAGCCTTATGCTCTCATCTTCTTCAAACTCGCTGAGACAAACTGAGCAATCTGTCCCTTCAATCAAACCATCTCCCTTTTTGTACTTGCATACTTTGATGGACCTTATAAGAGCCTCATCTAAGCCAGAAGCTGCAGCATGCCAAGGCTCGTGGAGAGATGAGTTGTGATCGTCCTCAAATTCCTCATTCTGTCCATGATTCTGACCCCTTCTCCTTGCTGAATCATCGTTTCCGCAATATTTCGATATGATGGTGCAGTAACATACTAGAAGGAAAGCGCTGGCCAGTATGCCTACAATGGCAATGACAAGAGGAGAACGATTTGGACTCGAATTGTCATCGGGGAATTCAAAAGGAGGCGGAGGAGGGAAGATGGTGTAACACCATTGTGGGCAGTATAAGCTACAAAATCCTTGAGAACAGTCTTTATTGTTCACGTACGGAACCCAAGTTTTGGGGGCGTCTAGAGATGCCATGGCAAGCTTCACAAACTATATGACTCTTAACCATTAGCATTTCTGAGATGATGCATACATTCTACCACCTACTATTATGCTAGAAATGTGAGAAGAAAATCATTCGGACCTTGTAACAAAAGAGCCTGAAAAAAATAAAATAAGATTTTGGTAAGAATTGGTTTGAAAATAATTTCATCAAACCAGTGATATTGATTTGTTGCGAGAAAAAAAGAAAGAAAGAAGGAGATGAACGATAAAACAGAGATTACCTTAGAAGTGTATTTGGAAAGGATGGCTGGAGTGTTTCTTAATAATGATGATGAGCAAAGTATTACGAACTGGTGTTGTGCTGTCTAGGTTAAGAGAAGACAGAACGACAAGCACAGAGAGAGTTCAGGAGATTGGAAAAGCAGGGGAAGAGGCTTACATGGAAAGCAAATGAAAGAGTGTTGATGGGAATTCTTTCTTTTTCTTGCTCATCGCCTTTTCTTTTTATTTGGTACCATCTTTTTTTTCTTTTCTTTATTTGGGAGATAATGGTTTGTTGACTAAGGAAGTGAAATTGGTTGGAGAATTCATTAAAGTAATCAATGCTTGTATTATTGTTCAAAACTGGTGCAGTTGGGGTGACCATGTTGGCAGGCAGCTGCGCAGAATGAGGCCACTGAGAATATTTCGCAGTATAAGCTGTGGGATATTGCGATCCTTTTGTTGTTTCCTCTATTTTATTTATTTATTTATTTATTTTTCCCAATCTTGTTCAACGGGTTAAGAAATACGAGCCTGCTTGGGAAGGTGAAATGGAGACAAGTGTGGGCAGGCTTTCTAATTTTTATGGAGTGATATGAAAAGGAGTGAAAGGGGCCACAATACAGGAAATAAAAGAATATTTGTGGGGAGACGAAGATATTACAACATTATCTATATATATATATATATATATATATATATATAATGGCAGCGGTGTGTACTGTCGCATTAGACTTATAGTACTGTAGATTAATCAGTGTTGTGATATCTAAATTTTTCAATAAAAAAATATATTTTGGGTGTTTTTGTATTTACATGGGGATTCAATTATTGCAGGCGGATCTTTTCCCCTTAAAAATGATATATACCAAACTTACACATGTACATAGTAAATTAGCAAACTTTCCCTGGAAACCAAAAAAAATAATTAGGTGTGCAAGAACAATTGTGTATTTCCTTTTGATTTTTTTTGGATAATTATTGAATTGAGAGAGAGTTTGTAGTGCTTTTTTTTACTAATTATAGAATATTATTTAATGGCTCTCCAACAAATTTGCGGTGACATGCAACGATTAATTTACATGGCTAAATGTTGACTTTCAAGATCATAATGGAATCCTCTAGATGATACCTACTTGATTAGGCAACACATGTTTCTTCTTCACCTCTGTTTTGATGTCAACAAACATTTTTCTTCTTTTTTTCTCATTTTTTCTCTCATCTTAAAAAAAACTATGTTGTCCATAAGAAAATTAAATACAATATTTTATTTGAAATAATTTTAAATTGTTTTCAATTTTATCACCAATGGATTTTTTTTGTATGTTTAATATAGTCCATGTTCTTTTAATTTCTATTTTTTATATCTAAAATGGTTTATGGAATTAGTTTATTTTTTATTTCACTCCTTGGGTTTTTTGTTTTCATTGTTGAGTTTTTCAAACTTAGAAAATCTTTTAGTTTGATTTTAGTTTGTGATTTCATCCTTCAAATATAAATCTGTAGGGTATTAATCTTCTTGATTGAGTATGAATCTAGAGCTTAATGAGATATGGGTTTGAGATATTAATTCAAGATTTAAATGTTCACCCAAGTTAACTCTTTTTTTAATATCTTTTTCTTCGTTTCATCATCCAACTTTATTTTATTTTTACTTTTGATGAGACTTTTCTACTTTGTTTTTTCAAGCTTTGTTCAATTTGGTTTTTTTAATAGGATTTTTTCTTTTTAATTAAATATAAGCATCAAATATATTTCATTTTTGCTCTAATTTATTTTTAAAAAACTTGACCCAACCTGAGCCTCAACCTCAGGTCATAAGCCAACTTATCGGGTCGAACATAGCTTAAAAATAATTTATTTTGATATGTATTTTCTCAAATTTAGTTCTCACTCTCTTGATTTTTTTTTGTACTGTGAATCTATGGCCTTAAGAGCATATAATTTTTCACTTTGATTCAATATTAAATAATATTTGAGGTTTTCACACTCAATGTTTTGATTTTTAATTTTTATTCTCAGTCTTTTTATCAAATTTCATTTTTATTTTATTTTATTATTTGATTCATAATCTTGAATTTTGTTTTCAATTTTCTCACCCATGTTTGCTAGTGTGTGTGTGCGCGTGTTTGTATTATACTTAATTAGTTGGTTGGTTATACATGATATTGACTTTGCTTGTATAAAAATATATTTATTATCAATAAATGCATTATTTATTTTTAATATGCATTTATATTAATCATTAATTTATTAAAAAAATTGAAACAATGTTTTTTGCAAAACAAATTTTAAATTGATTATAATTATGAGATATTAATTCCATTAAAGCATTATTTTTAAGTGTTCTTAGTTGATACTCTAGTAAGACTTAACATTAATTGAAGTTATTAAAACTAATACATATTACAATATTTCTTTTATGAAATGAAACGATTGTTCTTATAAATTAAGGTATGAGAGATATTTATATTTAAGATGTAAGAGTTTATCTAATAATATGTATACTGAATTCACCTGTATGAAAATTTTATATAAAATATCATTTATTTCCATGAAAGACTTGCATAACAGTTGTGTAAATGACTCTTAGACTCGAGCTCACTAAGTTATCTTATATGTGTAGTGTTATTATTTGATATTGATTACACATTCTCCCAATCAAATAAAACAAATGGACATATATTGAATATAACATACTATATGAAGGTATTTGAATGATTAATATTGAATTTATCAACGTAAATGAATAAGGAACAAGTTCTAAGATAATATTGATTGTGAAATCTTTCACAAAAGGATATGATATTTAAAAAGTATTTCAGTTCTTATTCAATTCAAATATCAATAAGAAAATCAATAACTATGGTATTGAAAACAAATGTAATTTGACATAGGAAACACACTTCATACTTCAATGTCTGAGTCAAAACACTTATAATAAAAATATTATAATTATACTAAGAAAATAGACACAAAAAGATTAAGACAAACCACTTATATTTTTTTAATATTTAAGTGATCAATATAGATAGCTAGAAATTGCATTGAACTTCATATATAAATCAATCAATTTATGAAATAAATAATAAGTTAAATTATTTACTCTATTTTAATTAAAATTATGATTTATATTTGAGCGACATATTCAAAAAACATAACGTGCAACATATTAGAAAATCTAATGGTCCACACATGTTAAAAATTAATAAATTGTTTAATTTATTTACTTTTATTTTTATTTGAATTGCAATTTATATTTAAGTCAACATTAAAAATCATGGGTAGAAAAATAATTGTGATGATTACTAAATATGACTTAACTCTAAATAAGTTTTAGATATTAAAAACTATAATGTAATTAATATAAATTATTACAATTCTTGACGTGAAAAAATCAACTAAGAACTTGATTATATAAATGTCTCAAACTAAAATAAAAATGTAATATTTTTTAAGGGACAAAATGATGATACCTTATCATTTATAGAGTTATCAATTTTCTCTATAAATAAAATCCTATACTCTATTTTATGTATAAATTATACAAAGTTCTATTATGACCATATAAAAATACACCTTAAAACACAAAACAAAAAAACTAGCATTAAAGCAATGAAGTTTCATTGAACAACATAGTCTGATACAGGCAGCTTTCTCATCATGACATCTATTATGTTCCTTGAGAGTCAAGCAGCAAAGACGACGACGACGACTACTTCTACTAGATATGTCATTGCATCAGCACAGTTCCAGTCAACAGAACAAACTTTGATGCGTCGTGTGAGAGAACCAAGAACTCTTTACCTCTTAGCAAGCAACCACCTCGTATCCTTGTGGACCCTTCACTTCTTTTCATTTTCACTTTCTCTCAAGTTGTCTACTTGCCAATTCCAAACCCTGTAATAACCCTACACGTACACATACTTTCATACTAATATCAGATTATTAATCATCATAGGAATTTGCAGGTTTCTATAAAGTCCCAAAAACACACCTTAACTTCCCGTGAGCAATTAGAAACAAGCAAGGTATCTCAACAGATGGGGCTTCTGTGTTCGATTTTGAATTGCAGAACGCTATTTGAAAATGAAACCACCTCCTTCACTTTCCTCAAAGTGCTCCGGGTCATCAAGGAACCAGCAAAAAAATCTGTCGGTGCTGACTGGGATCACGATGGCATTGAACCTCTGTAACCAGTAAGAACCACATCTTTTGAGAGAAAGAGAGAGCATATGATCCATAAGGAAATTCATGTCGTGTTAATGCCACGTGGCAGTAAAAGTATATAAAGAATAAGAGGGATTCGGCACATTCAGAATAGATATGCAACAAAAAAAAAGGAATAATATATAGGATTACACAGAAACCAACAACATCAAGATAAGCTTGAACCTCTAATGTGTAATTCCAATCAACTTAACAAAAAAGAAATGACTCAAAATCATACATTGAAATCAAAGTTTAAGCTGCATCAGAAGGATATAGATGGTCATAATAGATTTGAAACCATAATAAGAATGATTTTTTAGCATATTATCACGCCAAGGAAAAATGGAATGGTCTTTTTGTGATATCACGTCATGATGACAGTAATCTCAAGTTCCAGTTCAGTCAGAATCGATCACAGCAAGTTAGCAGCAGAGACAGAATAAAGCAAACGTATGACAACAGCAGGAAACCCATAGCAAAACTCCAAGTAGCAAGGAATTATATGAATGCCAAAACACGTACTTTATCAAGTGTGAATTGTTGAAACAGCTTTTACCAGCCTATCAATTGAATCTATTCTCCTTTTCCTTTTTCTTGTATTTGTTTTTTAACTTGGGACCTATGCTAATCTTGCAGTTCAATCATTTACTTTTCAATCCAATTTGGAATACTTGTTTAGCAGCACCTAAATAATTTATTTAGCAGATGAAAGGAATGTACCAAAAATCAAGTATGAAGATATTGAACACAGGCTTTAAAATAAATTTCTTTAAAGGCTTTCTTTTCCTTCAATTTGTTCCCCGATTATTCTTCATCATCAAAGGGGCAAATTCCATAACGACATTATACGGATCTTCTGGATCTAGAGGATGGCTAACCTAATAGGGGAGGCCTTCATCCATAATTTCCCTTCCTTGTGTAAAGTTGAGATTTAACCATGAGTTTCTCACAAGGGTTCTGACATCTTCATGCCATGTTTTCCATAGACCTCCATTATGTGGCTAGAGGAGCAACATGCTGGTAGTCCCTCATAATTTCTTTTTCACATACATGCATGAACATGCCACTATTGAATTTTAGTAATAGCCTTCAAGACCTCAAAACGAAGTTCCAGCTTGCTCAAACAAGCACTCTTCCTCGTTTGAGGAAACTTGGGGTAGTTTTATCAGGCTGTTCAATTCTAACAGCTAAGCATGTTAGACCAATCAATGCCGATGATACAAAATGAAAGAAATGAAAAATGAAAAGGAAAGATAAATGCTGTAGCAGCACCTAAAGTCATGTTCCAGTAAATTATTAAATCCATAATTACATCATTAATTTAACTCATCAAGCCAATTGATATGACTAGCTAGCACTTTGAGCCAAGAAAAAAAGTTAAAAGTAAAATGCTAAGACCACATATTTACATTCTACCTTTCCATTTACATTCTACCTTTCCATTCAAAGAAGAAATTGAAGCCTCTGCTTCCTCCTTTGTGGCAAATGAGACAGACCCATACCCACAAGATCTTCCTGTAGGGCTATCAAAGACAACCTCACTTGAAATTGGGTTAAAATTAGTAGACATAAATTCTCTCAAATGACTACCTCTCACTTTCCATGCAAGATTAGAAATGTAAAGCTTATGGCGTGTCTCTCCTGCAGGGGTGCCTGCAGCAATGCCTGGAGGGCGTGGAGGAGGAGGTCTCCTAAGTTGCTTTGCAAATTCCACCCTGATAATCCTTCCCGACACTTCCTGCATTTGAAAAAAAAAATTCCAAAAACTCTAAAGCATGTAGCTGGAAACATCCAATATAATATGGAAAATGGTTATTAACTTGTACACTTTTTATAATAATCTACAACGAGCAGTGTTGAATATTGACCAGAGTCATCAGACTGGTATTTCAAGGAGGGTAGTTGTAAAAAGAAAGCACAAGAGAGAGATGGAGAAAGAGAAGGAAAACAACAAAAAGCTACTCAAGAAGGAAGAAATTCATAAATATCCTTAATTCCACAAAACTTCTGGAATCCATGCATTAAAGCATTTTATTATCAGCAACAAAACAACTGTCTCCTAATCATGTGGAGCTGGCCTATTGGCAAGGGCTTGCTTGTGTTGTGTGGGTTAGATGGACAACTCAGGTTCAATTTTCCCAGCATTACTAGGTAAAAACATTCCATATCAGGACACACCCGCAGATAGTAGTTTGAGATTCATCCGGAGTTTGGAATGTACTCCAAAGGATTAGTCAACCAAACAGTCTGGATACTTGCATTATCCAGAAAAAGAAAAGGAAAGAGAAAAGAAATCTCTCCAAATCCAATGCACTAAACAAGACAAACCAAGAAAGCTAATGAAACCTGAAAAATCAGTAGAAGACACGGTCCTTGATGTTGTGTAAGGAATTCAAGTAGCTCCGCATTCAATGAGGATAGAAGTTTCTCTTAAATAAGAACGCACCAACCGAAGTCTGGAAGATTCTCATGCTTTAGCATTCCTCCCAACATCATAATAACTCTCCAGAAAACTCATTTGTTAGAAATGAACAAGGCAGACAGTATTTTCCTATACCCCTTAAAATAGATTTTAAGGGGAACTGTTTGACCTTATAAACTAGAAAAATAAGTTGCGTAATTTTGATTACAAATTCAACCACCGGAAAATTACACCAAAAATGAAAAGCATATCATAACAATGCTAAACAAAAGCCAGTTTCTCGATCTCCATCCGAAGTTAGGAAATCAAATTGCAAACAGAAAACAAACTGTAACAACTAAACAGCAACGAAAAGAAAAGAAAAACACAGGGAAAGAAAAGAAAACAGACATGCATGGGATTAAACTTGTCAATAGCAGCCTTAGCTCCTCCACAATTTCCATTGTCACAAAAGCAAATCCCCTTCTTTTCCCCTTCTTTTGCTTTATAATCTGCATTCCAACATGTAAAAACCAAGTCACATTACAAAATCACTCAAGTCAAGAAAAAGGGACAGAAAATTGGAAGGAAATCAAAGAACCTCAACGTAGAGATCCTTGATATTAACAACAGAGAAAGACCAAGGCAAGTTAGCCACAAAAAGCTTTCTTTTTAGGTTTGCTTCCTGGGTTTCCTCTGGTATGGTCTCCACTGTTACTTCTTGTGCAGCTGAGCATGATCGAAAGCAGAAGATTTTAGTTCTCGGGTGGTTTTTGGTGAGAGGACAGAGAGGGAGATTGTGGGAAACGGGAGGGTTTGGATTGGAAATGTGAAAATGTATGAAGAGTGGGGGTCGTTTGAGAGAAGAATGATAGAGGGCGAAGAAAGAGAGCGCTGCTGCTTCTAATAGTGATGCCGCCATTGTTAAGATAATAATGCTTCTAATAGTGATGCCGCCATCGTTAAGATGATGATTAAGATGATAATAATAATAATCAGTAAGATAATAATAAAAATAATCAGTAAGAATGATTAAGAAATAATAAATTAAAGAAGAAAGGAAGGAGATTAAAAAAAAAAAAACTCTTTTTTCTATATGGATAATGTGATGGTAATTGGTAACCGTGTAGCACTGTTTGTTTTTCTCTCAGGCGCGTTCTTTAGGATTTGGAAAAAAAAAAAAAAAGTAGCCGAAATTTAGTTTAGGTTCAATGAAAATGGAGTTATTTTTTTCCCCTTCTTGTTTCCAAACACTATAAAATATAATTTTTATAGTAAGTGAGAAATAATCGCTCTCATAACTTAAAAAATCTCACTAATATAAAAAAGAAATCCATATACCCCTTATCCAGAAATTGCTAATGACATTTCTGCAGCAAGAGTCAAACTTGCCGCATGTGTTTCAACCCCATGTCAACAAAATCTCCCAATTTTGTGAGAATTGAGACCTAATTCAAAATCCATATACCCTTATTGCTACAGAAAAATTCCTAGTAAAGGGTCAGTTGACCATCCACCATAAAAAGAAAATTGGCAGGGATACACGAAAAAAAACAGAGTAAATCGGAGAAAGAAAAAAGGATCATTACTGTGGAGAGAGAATCAATATGAGCAAGGCTAGAAGTAATGTGGACCAACATACAGCATCGAATAGAATATGAGATTTTTGATATTGTAATATTGGTTATTTTTTAAAAATGTTTTTTATTTAAAATATATTTTTTATTATTATATTTTTAATATTAGCTCATCTCAAAATGATATAAGAATATATATATTTATAGAAAAAAAAATCAAAAATATTTTAAAAGAACAAAAGCAAACAAGGGCGTGGCTATATAAAAATTGAGTGTTAGACAGCATTTATCTTAATCTCTGTCTTTTGTTTCTTTGTTTAGCACGGGCTTGATTTTCTCCGTCTTTGGTACACCCGTCCAGAAAGTCTATCAAACCATTAATGTTGGTAAACATAACTAGATTTCAGCTGTTATGGATAAGCATTTCCTAATATAAGTAAATTGCTTCCCACACGTTGTTGAGTAATGAATCCCATTTTTTAGTTATTTACTGATATTTTTTTCCTGGATTTATAAAAAAACAAATATATATATATATGAATCTATGACCTATCAAAAATAATAAAAATACCTGACCTATAATTTCTCTATTATGTTGATATCTATCTATTTTCTTAAAATAAATTTAAAAATTAACTCATAAAATACTACTAATTATCATGATGGCTAAGGTTTTGATCTCCCACATTAATTATTCAGTAAATTTAGAAATCTACTTCAACAACCACACGCGAACATTCCGAGATTACAGAATCCAAAAGCCTGTGATTTGGATAAAAATAGGCTGTTATAATTTTAATGACGACGACTCTTGACCCTAGCTTATTTCAGGAAAGGACCTATAAAGACCACCCTCCCAGGATCAAAATCTTCCATCCACCACTTCTCTCTCTATAAGCTTGTTTTATTTTGTCCAAAGTGAGAAAATAAAAACAGGCTCGTTGCAATCTTTCAAAGATGGCTGTCATTGTCCAAAATGCGGCTGATGTCGAGCTTTTTGGTAACTTCTTATTTTCCTAACCTTTTCTATTTATTTGTTTTTTGAATTTATTTATCTTTCATGCATGCTCTTGGTAATAGAACTGCTGCTTCTTATTTCGGTTTTCACCCTTTTAATGTAATTAGGCTTGCAACAAGAAGAGAAGAAGAAAACTCATGGTGATGCCAGCGAGTTGGTCTCAGATGGTGGGTTTAAAATGCCAGAGAATAATGCGTTTGGCCAATCATTTAGGTGAAAACATATTTTCTTAGAAAAGAAAAGGTTTTGTTTCAATAGTTTTTTAATGTTTTGTTTCCATAGATTTTGTTTTTTAAGTGCTTACTGAAGAATAAAAGCGGTGATTGTAGAGACTACAACAATGCAGACAGCGAAAGGCAAGAGATTGTCGAACGAACTTATCGGCTGCAACATATTAACCAAACATATGATTTTGTAAGAAAATATTATTCATAAGAAACGATGTATATCTTTAAGCCATATATATATATATATATATATATATATATATAAATATTCTACAAGCTTGTGATCATTAATTATAACCTGCTTTTGTGGAACCTGGAATGCAAATTAATGGATGCAGGTGAAGCAGATGAGGGAAGAATACGGTAAACTGGACAAGGCAGAGATGAGCATATGGGAATGCTGCGAACTCCTTAATGATGTTGTGGACGAGAGCGATCCCGACTTGGATGAGCCTCAAATCATGCACTTGCTGCAATCAGCTGAAGCAATCCGAAAAGACTATCCTGATGAAGATTGGTTGCACTTGACTGCACTTATTCATGGTATACAATAACTCCATCCATGCATGCAGGATTTCATATTTATAAAACTAGAATGCCTTCACTTAACTTATATTATTTGCATGGGACAGATCTTGGAAAAATTCTCTTGCTTCCTCAATTTGGACAGCTACCTCAATGGGCTGTTGTTGGTGAGCACTGTGCTTTGGTTTTAAAATGCGGTTGCTTTCTAGATTTCTTTTCTCCTTTCAAGGTTTTTATTGGTAAATCTCAATTATAATTCACAGGTGATATATTCCCTGTTGGGTGTGCTTTTGATAAATCCAATGTCCATTACAAGGTAATGATCTCACGTTAAGAACTCCAAACAATCAACTAATATAATTTCAATTAATTTTGATTATGATTGAGATTACCTTACCATACGACAATTTTCTGTATGTTGCAGTATTTCGAGGAGAATCCAGATTATAAGAATCCAAACTACAACACTAAGAATGGAGTTTACTCCCAAGGATGTGGACTAAACAATGTACTGATGTCATTTGGGCATGATGACTACATGTACCTGGTATACTTATCTATCCTCCTCACCCCCAGTTTCTCTTTGACATTCAAGATCTGTTCTTTAAATTGTATTCCAGAGATCTTATTAATTTCGGTAATTATGAGGACAAAATTAATTTCCATAAAAAACAATATTTACTAAATAAGCATAATGATCCATGCTGTAGGTTGCCAAGGAAAATGGAACAACCCTACCTTCTGCTGCCTTGTTCATTATCCGTTACCATTCACTTTATCGTAAGAACTCATGATTAAGATCGAAATTAAATTTTATTTATTTTCACACTATGATTATTAGTTCAAATCAAAATAATATCATTGTCTATATTAACCTGCAGCATTACACAAGTGTGGAGCATATGAGCATCTAATGAATGGCGAGGACAGGGAGAACCTGAAGTGGCTGAAGATTTTCAAGTTAGATTATATTTTCCCTCTCCTTTCTTGCTAAGATCAATTCTTAATATACTTTACGAACTATTTTCTTCATTCTAACCAAGTGATTTGCGTCACTCAAACTCGTTTTGTGTCGTCTACTGCTATAATTGCACAGCAACTATGATCTCTACAGCAAGAGCAAGGTCCCAATCGATGTTGAGGAAGTAAAGCCGTACTATCTTTCCCTCGTTGAGAAGGTGGGCGTCGTTGTCTGGTTTCAAAATCGATTATTTCTGTATGACCTCATGATTACATATATTTTCCTCTCTTTTTTTTAGTATTTCCCTGCAAAGCTCAGGTGGTGAACCTTGTCGTCGACGGCAACACGGTGGTCTACTCCATTCAGTCGTTCGTTGAATCAATGTAAATTCTGAAATAAAAAGCTAGATATAGCTTGGAAGCACAGGTCCAGCTAATATCCTATGTTGTGTAATAGTTGGTGGTTTGAAGGAATGATGGGCACACAGGGTTATGTTCTCTCTATTTTAAATTAACAAGGCATTAATATAAGTGAGTCATTTGGGGCATGTGGTTTAATAATTCCATGTTTTTGATCCCTGAGAATATATATTAATCCATATATGATTATATGTTTTTGGAATTTTCCCCGTAATTACTCTAATTCAACAGAGGTGATTTTGCAATGCATGTTAAAATTAGTGTTTTATGTAATTTTAAATAATTCATGCTCAGAAACTTTTGAATTTGAATAATGATAGTACACTTCATGAGGAGTACCAAAGGGTCTGATGCCCTAGCAAAAAATTAATTAGAACATAATAAAAATAGATATTCATGTAAAAAACAAAGAGAAATTTATTTATTTATTTATTGTTAAAATTATCATTTCTAATTCATATATTTGTTTTTCCTATTTTGACATAGAACAAATCACGACATAATTTGTACAATAAAAATAAAATTAAAGGCAATCAATAAATTATTCACAAAAATTATAATAATTTGAACTAAAAATATAAGTCTTATTCAATTTTTTTTTTCCTTACCAAAAAACATTCTTTTTTGAAAACTAAAAGTTTATTATTATCATGAAAATAAATTTCAATAAAAAAATTATTGATCAATTATCTTTATGCATTTATATAAAAAAAAACTATACGGCCAATTGATAAATTATATAAAACGTTTACAATAAAAACATAATTTTATTCTCATCCAATATTTAGCAAATATTTTAAAATTTTGCATGTTATTCTAACACATAGTTATTCATAAAATAATTGATAATATTGTCATAAAAAATCAAATCTTCTTAAAAAATATGATATAATTGAATTGTCATTTAAATATTATTTTAATGAATTGTATTAAGAGATTTTGTTTTGGTATTATTGTTTAAGAAATTAAAGTAATATTAACAAAAAAAAGGCAAGCATGTTTTGTCAAAGAAAAAAAAAACACTTGAGGCTGAAAGGCTAGACTCATTCTCTTAGGTTTCTTTTTCACTTGTTGTCCATCAAATTGTCTTTATATATAGCAAACATTGCAATTCTAACTTGGGTATATCACTCATCATCCTTTTGGTTAACTTTGTAACAATTTTTAATAGGTGAAAAATGGGGGTCTAAGTTTATAGACTCCATAAACCTAATTTTGAACTTGATTTCACTTGAAAATATCCTCAAAGTTTTAATGAACTCATTTCAAACCTCAAGAAAAACCTATAATCACTCTCCCAAAAACAAAATCCTACCAAATTTAAAACATCTTTACTAATCCCGACTACTTTTAGACATGTTTTAAAAGGAGACAGTATCTCTATCAACCTCCTCTATAAAAAGAATCCAAATACACTAGGATCCATCTTTTTATGGTCAGAATTGTTATTTTAAGATTAAGACAACAATAGCACTTTAAGGGTGGTGAATTAAGTGTTCCACTAAAAAATATAGTTGATGCAATTTAACTCAATTAAACACAATAGCCAACAATGTAATTAAAATGCTTAAAATAAACAGGAAATTGAGAGAAATTGCAAACTCAATTTTTAACATGGTTTGATAAGCTTATATTCACACCTTAAGCACTAAATTGGTCTTGAGTATTATATTCTTTTATTAGTCCAAGTTCAAGATTATAATTGTCACTTAATGAATTCACAATAAGCTTTTTACACCACTTAAATATATTCACTCCTTGAGCTTTTTCTCCCACTTAAAGATATGCACTCTTCAAGATATTTTCTTGGTGATAATACAAAGAGTTTTTTTCTCCAAAATTCTCAAGGGTTTACAAATGTAATTTTTATCATAAAAACTCTCTTGTAATATAGTGGATTTTACAATTCAAAATCTAAGTATCTTTATATCTCACTTTTGAGTATTTAAGGGATTTAAAAGTATTTAATTGTTGAGAGAATGAGAATATATACTCTTGTGTAAGATTATGAAGGTTTTAATGCATAAATATGAGTATGATTAATGACTTTGATGTGTTTTTGTATTTAGAATAACTTACATATCATATAGGTTCATATTCCCTTGTTAATTTTACAATTTGGCAAGCTATAATATATATATATAGGTTAATTGTTTTTTGTTCCATTTGTCTCTAATCTTCAATCTTCAACAAACATCATATAAAGTAGGTTAATTTTATGGAATTTGAGTGAATTCTGAGAGAGTGTTTGAATTAGGGTCTAGGGTACGAGGATTAGGTATTTCGATTCTTTTGGATTAATAATAGTTTTATTCATAATATCAAGCATTTGGTCGACCAATTATTTTGATTTAAGATCAATTAGTCAACCAGTTGAAATGTAAAATGAGAATATCCAAAAAAAAATGCACATAAAATGGATTCTTTCCTTGTAAAAATTATGTCTAAGAACCAAAGAAATAAAGGGTTCATAAACTGAAAATTAATGCAATAGTCTCACTATTAATGCTCTAGCTCAAACAGTTTCCCAATTGATTTAGTTGTATAAACTAATTAATTAGTTTTCACAAAACTATAATTTTCTTAATTTTATTTTTAATAAGTGTTTTATGAGTAAAATATATCATTTTTCTATTTTTTAGACTAAAACATGGACTCCAAATCAATTATTTTATCAAGTAGTCATCCTCTATTTTCTTGCTCAATCAATCATTTGGTTGAACTAATTATAATAAATTGATTGATCGATTCGTGACTGACAATGAGTTTTAAAACATAACATATATTACATGCCAAGAGGATATACATTTCATCACTTAAACATATCCAATTTATTCTCAATAATATATACATATAGAAACAAGACCTAAAATATTTCTCGTATAAATAAAGCCTGAATTTTTCCTTATCCTGCAAAATTGATATTTACTTAAAAAATTTATAAAAATATTTGTTAATTGATGCTTTGTGCCCGTAAACTTGAGTAAAATATCTCTTTTATTCATATGATTCCCTTATAAATGATGTCTTACATCTATGGGTTTTGTATATGAGTGTTGTGTGAGATTCCCAAACACACTTATTGAAATGATATCATCACACCTAATAGTTACATGATCAAATACAAACAAATTGAAACAATTTATGAAGTTTAATTCTCAATAAATCAAATATTGAAGATAAAACTGAAAAACAAATTCAGTTATGAAAATGACTCGAGCTAACTCGTCAAACCTGCTATTCATGTAATGAGATTGAGATAACCTATAAAAATACAAATCAAAATAATTATAAGTTTAATTCTCAATTAATCCAATGTTGAATAATAAAATTTTAAAAAAAAATCAATTAAAGAAAATGATAAACTTGAAATCAATTGAATTAACCGACTTAATGTATGATCCAGGTCATGAGATCAAAATACCTTTGAAGAAATAAATGAAAATAAATTATAAAACTCAATCTTTAATAAACTCAATATTAAATAAGAAAATTGAAAAACAAAATAACAAAAAATATTAAAAAGAAAAGGTTCGTTCGCGGAAACAATTTCGGAAGTAAGGGGGTAAAAAGTAAATTTACCTCTTCTTTTAATTTTTATTAATTAATAATTAATCATGATTTATTCTGTTTCATTCTTTTCTTCTCTGTCTATACATGGTATTCCTTTTCGAAAAGTTATGGAGAGCTAAGAAATACAGTACATTGTAAAACTCATCGTAGCTTGCTTTATTAGCTTGGATGGATCCAAAGCAAGGAACTAGAAACTGGAGGGCCATATGACTTAAAGCAGATCCTGTCGTCGCTATCTTCACCATCTATCACTGCTACTCCACATTTTCTTTTTTCCTGACCATTATCTGAGACGTCCAAGAAGAAACCAAACCCAGAACAAAATCACCACGGAGTCCTCTCGCACTACAATGGCTCTAAGCAATAATGTTATTGCTGCTATCAGCTTTGCTGCCATGCTTCTATCGATTCCAATCATAGGTGCTGGGATTTGGCTGGCAAAGGAACCAGACAACTCTTGTGTCAAGATTCTTCAATGGCCTGTCATTATTTTGGGAATGCTTATCCTGAAAGTAGCTCTTGCAGGATTTGTAGGAGGTTTTTGGAGAATCCCTTGGCTCCTTATGATTTATCTCATTGGCATGCTCATCCTGATAATATTGCTCGCATGTCTAACCATTTTTATCTACATGGTGACTGTTAGGGGCTCAGGCCACCTTGCACCAAGTAGAGCCTACTTGGAATATCGTCTTGATGATTTTTCAGTTTGGCTTCGCCGGAGGGTTCAAAGTTCGTATAAGTGGGATCGGATAAGAAGTTGCCTTCGATCATCTAATACCTGTGCGGAGTTGAACCAGAGTTATCACATGGCTCAAGATTTCTTCAACGCTCATATTAGCCCCTTGCAGGTTATTCAAGTTATTTTCTTGCTTCCAATATTCCCTTTTTCTTGGTTTAATTAAATGTAATAGCAATCATATATTTTACTCTCTTTTTTCCAAAACTGTAAATCTAGTTTTAAGACAATGATCTCTTAATTACGAAGTTTTTTATTTTGGTGGTGGAAACTTAACTACAAAGTTAAGTGTTGTGCTTTTTTAAAGT
This sequence comes from Salix brachista, assembly GCA_009078335.1. Lineage (NCBI taxonomy): Eukaryota > Viridiplantae > Streptophyta > Magnoliopsida > Malpighiales > Salicaceae > Salix > Salix brachista. The sequence goes on along the minus strand of CM018574.1, from coordinate 7,600,861 downwards.
TTATTTCTTTATAATTAGCTTTTGTCTCAATTACCCTAGTATAGGAATAACTTTTATCTACAGCCAGCATTAATTTCCAACGAAGAATAGAATAATAAAGCTGATTGGATTCTCATCGATCATGTGATTATCTTCAACTTTATGCCTTATCTTTTTTGCTTTTTTATCCTTTATCAGTCAGGATGCTGTAAGCCCCCGACCGAATGTGGATATACATTCGTGAACCCAACAAATTGGATTGGTCCAATTAACATCGCTGCAGATATGGACTGCCTGAAATGGAACAATGACCCAAATCAACTTTGCTACAGCTGCGATTCATGCAAGGCCGGATTGTTGGCTAATTTGAAAAGGGAGTGGAGTGTAAAGATTTGATGGATTTCTGGAATTTTACGTAAAGAACAAGTACTGTTCAAATTAAACCTCAGCTAGACCAGGAACATGTACTGTAGAAATTCAAAACTGGGCATTCGTATTTTCCAGAAATATAAAGAACTCAAAACTCTCGTAATCTTGACTAATAGAAAACTTGAACATTGGCAGAACGATTCGATCGTGGTTACTGCCATCCCACCAATATTATTTATATGAAATAAAAGAGTACAACGGCTAGAATTGGAAGATTCCAAATTCAGTTACATTTGACACTTATCTACTAATTGACTACTAACTGTTTTAACTAAAACATTTGACTAATTCAAGGATAGTCAATCATCCTGTATACAATTGATTACTAAACATAAACATAACACTTTTAATCTTCAATCTTCAGCTCCAGCTCCTCTGCTTCTTCAACCTGTCAGCTTGGCAGTTCTGGAATCAATTCCAGAATTCAACACTCCTCCTTGATTCCTGAACTGTACATTCCTACCATTCCTCTTAGTTCTTCAAGTCTCTCCTTTGCTAAAGTCTTCGTAAACAAGTCAGCTAATTGTTCTCTTGAACTGCAGTATTTCATCTCCAGCTCACCTTCTTGTTGGAATTGCCGAATTGCATGAAACTTAATTTTCATGTGTTTGGTTCTGTCATGGAACACAGAGTTTTTGGATATGGCTATGGCTGACATGTTGTCACAAAATAGCTCAGTAGGTTCCATTTGTTCACAGCTTAAATCCTTCAAAATCTTTCTCAACCAAACAAGTTGATTGGCAGCCACAAATGCCGAAATGTATTCTGCTTCAGCAGTTGAATGTGCAACTACTGATTGCTTCTTTGAATTCCAACAAAAGATGCATTCTCCTATTGAAAAACAATACCCTGACGTGCTCATCATCCCTTCATCACTCCCAGCCCAATCACTGTCACAAAATCCTTTCAATTTGACAGTGTTCATCTTCCCAAAATACATACCAAAGTCCAGTGTTCCTCTTAGGTACCTCAGCACTCTTTTTGCTGCTATGTAGTGTGTTTGGCTGGGATTTTGCATGAATCTTGAGAGGTAATTTACTGGGAACACTATGTCAGGTCGAGTTGAAGATAGATATAATAAACTCCCTATTAAACTCCTGTATATTCTTCCATCTGCAGGCGGTGTACCATCCTCTTTTGTGAGTTTCATCCCTAGAACCATAGGAGTACTTACTGGTTTGCAATTGTCCATTGCAAATTTGTTTAACATCCTTGTCGTGAATTGTTTTTGACATACACAGCACCCTTCCTTAGACTGAGATATTTCCATTCCGAGAAAATGAGCTAGAAGACCAAGCTCATTCATTTCAAACTTGTTCTTCATGTTGCCTTTAAATTCATCAACAAGTTCTTCATTGTCTCCCGTAATTAATAGGTCATCCACATACACTGAGATTATTAATATATGATCTTCAACCCTTTTTACATATAATGTGGCCTCATTCAAGCTTTTTTCAAACCCCAAGCTTGACAAGTACTCATCCAACTTGCTATACCAAGCTCTAGGAGCTTGTTTTAAGCCATACAAGGCTTTCTTAAGGAGATAGACTTTGTTTAAGTTGGATTCAATCTCAAATCCCTCTGGTTGTTCTACATATATTTCCTCATTCAATTGTCCATTTAAGAATGCAGATTTGACATCCATTTGCCAAACCAACCATCCTTTTTGGGCAGCTAACATAAGCAGTAGCTTGATGGTGTCCATCCTTGAAACAGGGGCAAAAGTATCATGGTAATCTACCCCTTGTTCTTGTGAGTACCCTTTAACTACAAGTCTAGCTTTGTTCTTATTAATACTCCCATCAGTATTTAATTTTGTCTTATAAATCCATTTGACCCCAATGACCTTTCTATGTTTTGGCCTATCTACTAGCTGCCATGTATCATTCTTGTTTATCATCATTAACTCCTCCTTCATGGCTGCTACCCAAATTTTAGAATCCAAGGCTTCTTCTACATTGTTTGGTTCAAATTCAACTAAGTTACATCTGTTATAGATGTCACTTAATAGTCTAGTTCCCCTTACTGGTTGTTCTTCATCCTCAGATTCCAGTTCATCTTCACTCTCGGCTGTAAGGTCACTATTTGTTTCTTCTATCTTATTATCATTCCAATTCCACCTTTGATGCTCTGCCACTTTAACATTCCTAGCAGTTATGGCTAGGTTTGTTTTTAAGTCAAAAATCTTATAGCCCTTAGATTTCGAACTGTAACCAATTAGTATTCCCATTTCAGATTTTTGGTCCAGTTTCCTTCTCTTTTCCTCAGGCTGTAAAACATAGCATGGACTACCAAATACCTTCAAGTTTTCCATGCTTGGTTTGTATCCAAACCACTCCTCATAAGGAGTTTTATCTCCTAATGATTTTGTCATCATCCTATTTAAGAGATAAGAGGCTGTATTCACAGCCTCTGCCCAGAACCTCAAAGGCAGTTTTTTCTCATAGAGAAGGCATCTTGCCATCTCCATTAGGGTTCTATTTTTTCTCTCACTTACACCATTTTGTTGAGGGGTGTAAGGGATTGTTAATTGATGCTTAATACCCTCTTTAACTAGGTATTCTTCAAATTTATGGGAGGTAAATTCTCCCCCATTATCCGACCTCAAGACCTTCAAGCTGCAGCTGGATTCCTTTTCAGTTGCAGCCTTGAACCTCAAAAAAACCTCAAATACTTCTCCTTTTGTTTTTAGGAAATATACCCAACAAAATCTACTAAAGTCATCAATAAACAACACAAAATATTTTGCACCACTTAGGGATTCATTGTGCATTGGGCCACATACATCAGTATGCACAAGTTCCAGCTTAACAGTTGATCTATGTGCATTTTTATTGAACTTCATTCTTGTTTGTTTTCCTAATTGGCATGCTTCACATACTTCATTTTGATCATGTATCAAAGGTAAGCCTTCTACCACTTTTAATTCTGCCATTTTCTTCAAGGTGGCATAATTAAAGTGCCCTAATCTCTTATGCCAAAGTACTGAGTTTTCAGTGGCAGACATGTTTATGCTTATGTGTTCTGAGTTTTCATCAATACTAAAGCACCTTTTGATCATTTTAGCAGTAAATAGAGGTGTCCCTTGATTATCTTTAATTGTGCAAATACCATCTATGAAGAGTAATGAATATCCTTCTTCAAGCAATTGACCAACACTTATCAAGTTTTGATCAATTTCTGGCACATATAACACATGTTCAAAAATTCGTGAGCCAGCCAATGTTTCAATTTCAATTTCCCCTTTTCCCTCTACACTAACATACTGTCCATTTGCTACCTTAACCTTTGATTTATAGTTTTCATCAAAGTTCTTAAACATGCTCAAATTTGCAGACATATGGTTTGAACATCCACTATCTATTAGCCAAGTTTGGTTACTTACCTCTGAAATGTTGCAGCTGTGGTTTACTATTGCAGTGAACAATTGCTCATCTTTGGTCTCCACAACCTCAGCTACATGTGCTTGCTTCCCATTAGAGGTGTTGTTCTTGCAAAATTTCTGAATATGTCCAAATTGCTTGCATTTTCGACATTGAGCATTCTTGAGCCAACAAAATGACTCAAGGTGGTTTGTCTTTTGGCAGTACTTGCAGATTGGGAATTGATCTTTTCTTTCCTTTCCTTTTGTGTTGAAATTGTTGGCATAACTTTGATTGTTTTGCCATTGTTTTGTCTGCCATTGTTTTCCAGAGCCATTTCTGTTTTCTGGGTTTTTGAAGAGCAATTGATTTTTTTGTTCTTCCTTTAAACCCTGCTGCAAAAGCCTCTTCACTTGTGTTTTCTTGCCTAAATGCTTGCCTTTGCTCTACAGCTTGCAATGCATTTATCAGTTCCTGAAGGCTCAATTCAGTGAAGTCCTTTGAGTCTTCCAGAGAACATATCTTGTTCTCGAATTTTTCAGGGAGGCTTACAAGTACTTTTTCAACCACCCTTGATTCTTTCACTTCTTCACCTAGCAGTGTCATTTGATTCACAATTTTGGATACATTTGATGAAAAATCCTTGACTGTGTCAGTATCCTTCATTCTCAATCCTTCAAATTGTCTTTTCAAGGTTAAAATCTGCATCCTCCTAGATTTTTCATCTCCTTGAAATTCTGCTTTTAGTTTGTCCCAAGCCTCCTTCGCTGTTTCACACGCCATGATTCTGGTAAAAATCTCCTCACTCACTGCATTGTGTATGCAAGTGAGTGCTTTGAATTTTTTGGCCTTCTCTTCATTGAAATATTTGATATGTGCTACTGTAGGGTTGTTGTTCAATGGATTTTGCTCCCTGTTTGTTTCCACAACTTCCCAGAGATCGAATGCTCTGAGATAGGTGGCCATCTTTACAGCCCAAACCCCATAATTTGTTCCTGTGAAGACTGGGGATTTTGCAGAAAATGAAGAATCCATTCCTGTCAAATTTGAATCCTGTCAAATTTGAATTTTCTCTACTAGGCCTTCTCTTCGCTTGTCTTTGATTGAGCTGAGTGTAGGTAACAATTGCTTGTTTCTGCAATTGTTAATTTCCCTTTTTAAAGAACAAATCAAGATTGAATTCTTGATTTTTAAAATTCTGGGTTTTTCTTTTTCGAAGAAATTTCCCCTGTTTCAAGATCAATGCTGTCTTGAATAATTCTCACTTTTTTGATTCACTCGTGTTTCTCTCAAAAATCCCTTCTCAAAGATCTATCGCTCTGATACCATGTAAAGATTTGATGGATTTCTGGAATTTTACGTAAAGAACAAGTACTGTTCAAATTAAACCTCAGTTAGACCAGGAACATGTACTGTAGAAATTCAAAACTGGGCATTCGTATTTTCCAGAAATATAAAGAACTCAAAACTCTCGTAATCTTGACTAATAGAAAACTTGAACATTGGCAGAACGATTCGATCGTGGTTACTGCCATCCCACCAATATTATTTATATGAAATAAAAGAGTACAACGGCTAGAATTGGAAGATTCCAAATTCAGTTACATTTGACACTTATCTACTAATTGACTACTAACTGTTTTAACTAAAACATTTGACTAATTCAAGGATAGTCAATCATCCTGTATACAATTGATTACTAAACATAAACATAACACTTTTAATCTTCAATCTTCAGCTCCAGCTCCTCTGCTTCTTCAACCTGTCAGCTTGGCAGTTCTGGAATCAATTCCAGAATTCATCAGAATTCAACATGGAGAAAGGGCAGACATCATCTTGCTCGTCACTCTTGTTGCCTTGATATGCGTGTACTCCATAGGTTGCTGTGCCTTTAGGAATGCCAAGACAGAAGACCTGTTTCGCAGATACAAACAGGGTTATACATAAACCCTAATTAATTAGAGAACAACGTTGTATTGCTTGCGTTGTAAGATGTGCTATATATGGGAATAATGGTTATTTTCCTGTGCCTCTTGCTGTTTCTCTGTGTGAGTTTTGTGTAAGAAGATGATTTTATTTAATATCGTGATTACAGCGCGTGTTCCTTTGGACTGGGGCTGACGTGCTTCGATTTTAGTGAAGAAAATTCGGGGAAGATGTTAAATAGAGCAACGAGCAGGCTGCCGAGGCCACCGAAAGCTAATTCATTAACTAAATGATTTTCTTGATAAAAAGCAGAAGTATCGTGATAGCAAACTGTCTAGAAATCCCGATACGGTGACGGTTTCAGGGTTTCTGTCCCTACAGCCTGGTTCCATTGTCAGCTGGAGTTTGGCAAAAAAAAAAAAACATACGTTTCCATTTTATTAATAAAGGGTCGTATGGCTCGTAGGTTCTTGGTTTGATCTACGAATCAAAAACTAAAAGACTATGTGATTGTTTAGTAGGATATCTTTTAAAGTGTTTTTTTTGTTAAAAAAATACATCATAATAATATTTTATATTTTTAAAAAATTATTTTTGACATCAGCACAAGAAAATGATCTAAAAACACTAAAAAAATTGATATAAAATAAAAAACATTTTTTTTCAAAACAATTTTGAAACACATTGCTAAACACCAATAACAGTATAAGATTGCAAACTGACTTCTGTTTCTATTTCTTTAACTCCATTGGCTTTATCATTGGATAACAGTAATAGTCTCTCTTATCGATGGCACCCCAAGGTCTTTGTTCGAGTAATTGAAAACCTTGTCAATAAACTTTTAGGCAATTTTTGGGGTAAAATATGTTAGAATATTCTGTATTATTGCTCAAAATCCAATTAATTATTAAACAGTAGAAGAGGATGCGGTGAAAATGAATGTTGTTCAATCATGGAACATTGTTGCAGTTTTGGGAGCCACCGGGCAGCAGTTCATGTACTGCACAACTTGGCACGTGTGAAGCTCTCAGTGTATTATTATAGAGGTGTGAGTGGTTTTACTTTAACTAGATACTGTTGAAAATTGGAAAAAAATATCTCGGTCATGCAGGTATAGGCTTTAAGGCCCACCAAAGATCTTGGGCTCTTTATTGCAATGGCCCAAGCAAGCTAGGCCATAGGTCCGTTAGTTTGACCCTTTTTATCTCTGTTTTTTTTTATAAAAAAAAAAAAAAAAAAAAAACAAGAAGATTAAGTATAAATCTACGGGAAAACAAATTATTGAATATAGGTGAGTTCATGGTCTAATAATATGTTTGACAATCTAAGCCACAACATTAATTTTTTATATTGCTTTTTCTTAACAAATATTTTTTCTTAAATATTTTTTAAATTTATGTTTTAATTAATATGTCATTTATTTCTTCTAATTTAATCTTTTTTTTATAGAGATTATTTTTTTGATGGTGTTGGGGTATTTGAATTTTTGAAAATATTATTTTTTGTCATCTAAAAAAAAATATCATTTGTATACAAGAACTTTATTTTTAAAAATAAAAAACAATTATTTTCAAATAATATTTTTAATATGTGTAATCTTGCATGATTTTTTTACTTTAGTTTTATTTAATCGAACGATAATAGAAATAGACACACATATTAAACAACTGATTTTAATAAACAAATTAGTAAATACAACCGGGTAAATATCAAATCTTGCAAGATCAAATATCTTGATTGATACTTGTTTCTTGAATTTTTAGGTTTCAACTTTAATAATCTTTAATATTTTTTTCTGTTTACCAACTCATGTAGTGTTTTCAATTTATTTAATTACATCCATGCTTGAACTTTTTAATTTACATTTAAAATACTTATAGAAATATATCGAAACAGCTTGCATGCACAATTTAATTTTTATTATAATAGAAAAAAATATATATGAGGAGCATGGATCAAATAGTTCTCTTCTAATCACAGACAAGTTTGAAAGATTTGATTTTAAGAAGATAAGGAAAACAGTGGGCTTTGTTAGTTGAAGAGTTGTGGTGCTTGGAATGATCAGCTGTCACTGAACCTATCGTGTCATTTTATCCCTCCACTTTTATACTCTTGTGCCTTCATCTGGACTCGTTGAAATTTATTGGCCTTTTTCATCGATGCCGCTAATTGTTTCACCAATAGATATGTCGAGATTTTGTCAAGCCCGGTCAGGTAAAATTAAATTTGGCCTTACTTTTCGTTACATTGAACAACTTCCATTCCATACACGCACACATTTTGTTAAGGAAATTCTCAGATAATCAAGTTCTTATGTGATAAGCAGCAGGAATACAGGAGATCTTACCAAGCTGACAATCTGGAGGGTAATTATATCAAGGGAAGCAATCCATTCAGTTTGGTAACAAAATGACAGATAGATTTACATATATTCTTCTTCTTCTTGTTTTTTTCTTGTTAGGAAAACGGGTGTGCAGATGAGCTGGAAATGGCAGATACAGATACACAAGCATAACGAATCATCATCTCAAGCATATAAACCTGCGTTTGATCCATTTTTCTTCTCTCCATCCATGGAACATTCTGTTCTCCAAACTCAAAATTCAAAACCGTCGAGACAGGCTCAATCAATCTTGTCATTTCCATTGAACGATCTACATGTTGTCCCGGGAAGCTTGCAAATATGTGTTTTGCGTTCTGGTTGGTTTATCCTGCGTGGTTTTCCTTATCTTCGCCACTTATGAGAACGCAAGACATGGACCCCATACGGTGCGTCTTTCTATCCACTTATCTTCCTTAACCTTCAAAGAGTTGAACCTCGGTACCTCTCGAAGATTGGACACAGTATGGAACACTAGCCTCTCTGTTTCTGCTAAGAATCCTAAACCCGGGGCTAGCTTTAGTCCAACCACAGGTTCATTTGCTTTCGTTGAATACCGTGGTCTTGGTATTTCATGCGGAGAATTAGTGGACGATGGAGAGGAGTTGCCAATGGATGTTGGAGATGTGTCGACACTGCAATTTAAAAGCAAACCTTGTGATTTCCCGAATCAAATAGACGATGATGACGATGAATTGGGGGCTCAGTTAAGAAGTGATTTAGATCGAAAGGAGGTGAGACTCGGTTTGAACTTGAAAATTCGTTCTAGTTTTAAGAATAGGGAGTGGAGCTGGGTCAGCGTGCTTGTTATTTCATTCTGTGATAATCTGCTCATCCAATTTGATGCAGCACAACGTCAGTGGATATTTATGGGGAATGGATCGACTGCTTGTATAGTTCGAACCCCACTTGTTATCCAATGATTTTTGTTGTTTCATTTACTCTTTCTCTGACAAGGAAAGCTTGTAGCTAGTTAATTAAATGTATAGTTTTATAGGAATAATCGATGTACATGCATGCATGCCAATCCCATACTATATATACATAGATATATATATATATGGCTACATTGTCTTCCTAGATATGTTTTCTTTTCCTTGATACTCCATTAATACCTCTTTTTTAAGAATGTTTTTGGTTCTCTATGGAATAGGGCATCGTCATTTTTCTTTCTTGTCTTTTTCGTTTGTGCTGTTCTAACTTGGCCCCACCAGAAAGAAATTGTAGTCAATGGTCTCTGGAAAATGTATTTGCCGAAGCATATAAACTCTTTTACGTTCCAATGGGTCTTCAGTGAAATCATTTAGGGTGGAAGATTCAGCAAAAACAATCGAGCATGCCAGAAAGAGGGCATCTCTGTTACCTCGAAAGGGCGTGCTGCATTAATTTGCGTGGATCACCGAATCCTTCAATAGGCTTAAAAGCCCGACAAAAATGAAGAGTATTGCTCTCTTTTTATTCGGTTCGATAAAGGGCCCAAATGCCCACAAGAGTTTCCACAGCCCAGGAAGGTGGCTTGGTAAGTCCACATTACCATAGCTCACCAGAATGCTCCTTAATTTGACTCCATTTGACTACCTGCCTTGCCACATTGCAAAACACTCACTGTGCTTGGTAATCAAGCCTAGTTAGTTGACCTATCTTTTGAGGGCTTAAATAATGAATATATTTATATCATAATAAAGATGTGGCAGGAAAAAAAAAATTATTCAAAGCTCAAGAGTTCAATGGAGTACTCTTGTCTCCTCTTTATTTCCTAGGGTTCTTCACCAGCTCGTTGCTGATTGTCAGAGTTCTTTTACAATTTGGAATACTCTTAATAAGCACTTTTTTCACCCTCTAATTCCCGAGTCATAAAGCTACATGTGTCTCTAAGAAATTGATCTGGCAGATGACTGTTAATTTATTTCTTCAACATGAGCTAACCTAAATTTTGATAAGGTAGCTGCTGCGGGGCGTCCCTTACCTCTCATTAACTTCAACTTTTATGTCGTCAAAGGTTTTAAACGTGAGTTTCTATGGACATTGCCGCCACTCTCTCCACTAGGACGGAGCCAGTGAGATTCAATGAACTGCTCAGCCATCTACTTGCCATGAGTTTCTGCATCAAAACAAGTTTAAAAAATCTCTATATTTGGGCTCGGCACCATTGTTGTCGATCCCTTCTTCGCGTCTGAATGCTAATCTTTCACAAAAACAGCAGAGTTCAAGATCCTCCGCATAACTCCAGCGTGGATGCTCAGGCAACTGGAGGTACAGCAGAGAGAATATCCGTAGCAATCAGTCAGGAACTGCCTCCTGGAACTTCTATCAGAATTCATCTCAGGTGTCAGTTGTGTAGCATTGTACTCAGTTTAGTACTCTGAATTTTCAGCCGAGTGCTAATTTCACTGTTCTTAATCTGAGTGTCCCTGATGCTCTATGGTTTCCTGACACATCTGCTATAAACCTGGGGACACCTGATTTGACGAGTTTGATTAGCTCTTAACCTTGTACTGGTTCCTATCAACTGCACGTGGGAGATGGCAAGAGATTAACTATATCTAATGTTGTTTATCATGTTAATTATTCATACTGCATGTGCCTCGTATAGCTAAAGAAAAATACTATCTGTTCATCAATTTACATGGGAAAAAACAAAACTTTAATTTCACCCTATCTGTTTCGATGTAAAAGATCTTCTCGTCAGTCAGAGTAGAGACGGTCTTTACGTTTTGTCAGTCCTTAGCCACGTTTTTACGAAAAGCTTTCCTTACTAATCGTGCCTCTACACACACATAGAATGCAAAAGCTGGTTTTGATGCACGATGAATATATTCATATCTGTAATCATATAAAAAAAACTAATTCTGTATTCAGATTTGTAATGATCTAAAAATCTTTTGGTGTAGATGACAGATTAGAGAGAGAGAAAAACAAAAAACAAAACTTTTTACACCGTCTTCTCAGATATAGATAATGTCTTTATAATAAAAAAAATATAATTAAAAAAAAATACAGATGGTTGTTCGTGCACTAATAAATATGAATGTTTGTAATCAATCAACCCCATTGACCCTCTAGCCTTTTATCTCAAGCGGGAGTTGTCACTCTGCATTGAACTAACAAAGCCAGCGACAGCTCGTCCTTGAATTTCCCAATAATATTTCAGTTTATAGCTTCCCAACTAGCTGGAGAAAAACGATGGGGGGGAGTGGAAGCCGTCTAAATAGTGAAATCCCTGGAGTAGCATTCTACGAGTCAAGAAAAAAAATCGATTGGCCCCCTTGTAATCAATCCAACCAGAAGGGAAGGTACCAAAACGATTTTACATTGGCGCAGTATCCAATCTTGTCACTTCCATTCGATTCTAGTTGGCCCCATGAAGAAACAACCGCGCGTGCGGCATATGTTATCATGGTGAGTTCCATAAAAAATATTGGTCCCTGGTTGCAGCAAATTTTCCTGTGGAAATGGATAGTGCTGCTGAATGACGAGAGATATTTCACCGGATGAGTGCGGTAGGGTGTCTATCTTCATAAACTATTCTACTCGTTTTGTGTGTGTTTCTCGATTAACGTGCTCTTGGGGCTTTCTCTGGAGCGGATGAGCATCGCATGATAGATGAAATTCCATTGATATTTAATCCCTTTTATCGTTTATTTGTTTACATTTATGTTTGTTTGAGATTATTTTTAAAAATATTTTTTATTTATAAATATATTAAAATAATATTTTTTATTTGTTAAAAATATTATTAAAATGCAATACAAACCATACGTAGCATTTTCTTATCATCAAGATGAGACTGAAATTTCCGCCGAGCTGAAATGGGATGGGTTCGTTTGGAACCGGGTCTTGTTAAACCACAACAGATGCTTTATTAGTGATTGGATTGGAGAAAAGAGGCTACCAATTTAGAGATAATGATTGAACCGCGAATGACCCGTGACACTACAAAAGAATTGGAAATTGTGTATCCCTAATCTCTATTTGATTTAGATTTGGATCTCCTTGTAAATAACAGAATAGATTAAGGGTTAGATTTCGGGGGGATTTTTTTTGTAAAAATTGGTTAGTTTTAGAGGTTGTTTGATTGATTCAGGCTCATCGGACGCAAAAACTTTAAGAGGAAAAGGTGATTCGATAGTGTGAGTTCTGTAATAAAAACGCTTGGCTCGGCTTTGTTCTGGGTCTGTAAAATAATTTTTAACATGGAAACATGTTTGATGAGTAGCCTTCCTTTGCCCGAATAACATTTATTTAGGGGGCTAAATATGTTGTTTTTAAGGTAAATTTATAAAATTCTATTTGTTTTTAAGACGAGCACTTACAAGTTAAAAATAACAGAAAGTATTTCTAGAATTTAATAGAATTAAGTCGGCATCAATCTGTAATTTTGTATTCCAAGATCCTTTCATAAAAAGAGGACAGAGAGTTGTTTAGTTAGAAAGAGATTGGAGAGCTCATTGGAGTAATCTTTAGGTACTATTGTTAAAATTCTAGAAAGCTACTTGCATTAAGATCATTTGCATGTAATGGCAGACAATTAAGCTTTAAATATAAAGGGTTGCATTCTTGTAATTTTAATTCTTTGATCGTACATAATTATTCAACAAGTAAGTTCATCTATTTTGTTTATGCAATGTAGAATATGTTAATCATCATTTTTAAACAAAATCAACCATGATCGATCTACTATACCTAATTAATCATGATAAACCAATCATGTTTTTTTATACAGAAAAATTGTTAGCTTCATGTAATTAATAAAAAAAATTCAAAGGGATTTCAAGTGATATCATCTCATAGCTTTATTTGCATCTGTTTTTCATCGTAGTTTTTACTTAAATAGTGTTTTGCACTATATTTTAAGAGCGTTTTTGAAAATTTTTATTTTTATTTTTTATTTAAAATTAAAAAATTTGGTGTTTTTATTATTTTAATATACTGGTATCAAAAATATTTTTTAAAAAAATAAAAAATATCATTTTAATATATTTTTAAATATAAAATATTTTAAAAAATAATTTCAACACATACCACCAAACAGTTATTTGGTATTAAAACATTTTAATCATGCATATTAACAATAAGGTAAATCATGTGGGGACATCATTGTTTCTCTCCACACATTTTACTATGGATTGCAATAATGCTTTTTTCACTTATATATTTTTTGTTTTTTTATAATCGAGGTGTCCGAGCTAGCTTAAGCGCACCACGATTAATCCCCAAGATCCAATTTTTTTTTTATAACCAGGGTGTTTAGGCCAACTTATGCGTAGCACGACAATCCCCATACCCAGTTTTTTTTTTCCTAAAGTGCTTTCCCGCTGGTACTTTTTTTTTACTTTTTTTTCTTATACTTTTGTTTTGTTCACTTATACATTTTTTCTATAACCGGGGTCTTCGGGCCAGTTTAAGCACACCATGACTAATTCCTGAGGCGAATTTTTTTAAAACACAATATGCATTTCTATATTGCTTTCACACTTATATTTTTTTCCTTTCACTTATATATTTTTTTTAACCAGAATCGCTGGGCAAGCTTAAGCGCATCACCACTACTCCCTGGAACAAATTTGTTTTTTGATAATCGAGGTGTCCAAGCCAGCTTGGGCGCACCACGACTAATCCCCGGACCAATTTATTATTTTTTGTCCTTATATATTTTTTTGTTCACTTATATATTTTTTTATGTCCGAGGGGTCTCTGGTCCAGCTTAAATGCACCTCCGAACTAATTTTTATAAAAAAAATAATATAGATTGCTACAGTGCTTTCATGCTTATAGTTTTTTTTGTTTTTATTTTTATTTTTTCACTTATATTATTTTTTATAACCGATGTCTCTAGGCCAACTTAAGCTTCTTCTTTTTTTCACTCATATATTTTTTTATAACGGGGTCTCTGGGTTAGATTAAGTGCACCATGACTAATCCTTGAACTCTTTTTTTATAATCGGGGCGTCCAGGTCAGCTGATGCGCACCACGAGTTGTATAAGTACATATATACCCCTATAAGATAAAATCCAAGAGTTGACTATAGGGGTGTATTGGTAATTTACCAATTTTTAATTATATTTTTCTATTGCGGTGTTGTGGGCGTATCTTCAGGCATGACGTCAATTTCAAAGGTCATGCACATTTTTTATGGCGCGTTCGGCATCGTAGAACTTCTAAAAATGTATATTAGCTTTTTATATATTCATTTTATTATGTAAAATGTGTTTAAAATAATGTCATGGTATCAGAGGTATTTCTAAATTTTTTTCATTTCTGTGCATAGTACAATAATCATAACACCCTCAAATAAGACAAAAACCAAGAATTATCAGTGGGGGTGTCCTGGTAATTTTACTTTTTTAGTGCACAGTAAAATAACTTTTGTAGCCTCAAATAAGACAAAACGGAAGAGTTACTTGCGGTGGTGTTTCAAACATTTCACGTTTAACTATACATGTATAAGAAAGAGTTTTACTCTCATTTTACCCCACCAAAACTAAACTTACTATGTTTTTTCAACGCGAGTTGCATTTAATACAAATATAAATAACAATAAAAAATAAAAATCTAAACTAAGAGCAAAGGTTTATAGATACAAATAAAAAATTTAAAACTATTTTAGAAAGACCGAGAAAATCAAATGATCGAAATTAAACTAAAAAAAAAAAAAAAAAAAAAACTGAAATAAAAAATAAAAAATTATATGTGTTAAAACTTGACAAGAAAATTTTGTAATCTCTACACGTGGGTTTATGACTCGTGCTATCGAATCGGAGAGGAGTGGGGGAGATTCCCAAAACCACTGGCGGAGATTCTGATGTTAGCGATAATTCGGCAAGCGACCGTTCGATGAGAAGTGTCCAAGTAAACAATATGGAAGTATCATTTTATATACAGAAATTAGGTAATTCGGTTGACCAGACCGCAGCCTTGCCAATCAGACAAGATGCCGAGTGGCCCACAGTGATGCTGCTCAACAAGGAAGGAGAGGTGCTTCTTTGCTTTGTTTAATCAAATCAGTGTCGGGATAGATTAGAGTTTTAGTTAACCAATGACATCGTGCCTTGGGCAATTTGATTTAGGTATAAGGTCCCACATTCACTTGGTGGCAGAACTATTGAGTTTTTTAATTTATTTTTTGTTGAATGCAAATGGTAGGTGGCAGGTACAAATAGAAGAAAAAAAACATCAAATCAAATGATAGCAAATGCTATTTTTTTTTCAACATAGTTTGATAAAGTTTGATATTATAATAATAAAAAAATAAAAAATATTTAAGAGGTGAAAATTCAGTTTATTTCAACAATAAAACACCTCAATTTTTTTTCATTAACATGTTATGTTGACTTTTTTTTAGCATATTAAGATAAAAATGCAATATAAATGAAAGATACAATTTGTTATGAGTTGCAATAATTATTTATAATATTTTATTTTTCTGTCATTTGATTTTTTTCTTATAAAACTTTTCATGTGAAGTCGACTTGAGATTAACTTTTTGATTTTTTTTGTTGGTTTTATGTGCTAAAATGAATTTCCAGTGTTGTTAAAGCTTAATTTGAAAAAACTTAATTAAGTTTTATTTATTTAAACTAGTCAAAACTTTAGAGATTCAATTTCAAATTGAAATAAATATTCAAAAAAAATTATAAGAAATAATATTTTTAACAATATTAAAATTCTTGTAAACTCTAAATCCTATGAACTCATATATATCATTATATTCTTTTTATTTCCTAAATAATTTTACTGCACGTCAACTTCTTTCTTATTAAGATATGGAGCACTAGATCAATGAAATGGAAGAAAATCTTTAACCACTGAAACTTTTGCTTAAATTAAAATACAAAAGGGTACTTGTTAAAACATTCTAAAGTAATTTTTTTTTTTTGGTCAAAGATGAATCATTTGTTTTAAGGCTTTTTAATGCTTGTAGCTTAGAGTATTTCCAAGAAAAAAAGTTATTTAGAGAATTCAAACCGGTAATATAGTTTTTTGAATAATATAAATATAATATTTTTTATGTACACACTCTTATAAAAAATGAATTTAGAAAAGTCAATTTTTTTTTAATATATATAAGAACGATATAACTATTTATTAATAATAGCTAGCCAATACAAATCCAATCAAAACCATTTTTTGTATAGAAATATATTAAAACAATTTGACTATTTTGATAAATATATAGGAATAACTTTTCAATTTAGTAATGTTATTTAAGCTCTTCAATATACCTCTTCCCTTAAAACTATAAAAATAAATTATGAAAACTAAAAAAAAAAAATCCCTTTTAGTTTTTCCCATGGCAGTCAAAATCGAGATTTTGACACGGATCGGAAAGGGCTCCGAAAAATCGGATCATAAAATCGTAGAAAGATCGTAAAATGTCCGTACAAAAATTATTATTTTTAATTATATTTAAATTTAAAAAATGAATTTAAATATAATTAAATATTATTATTTTTTATTATTATTATTATTATTATACGATTTTGCTACGATTTTTTACGATTTTTCTACGATTTTGAACGATTTTTCTACGAGTTTGACCGAGTTTGACCGGTTTCGATTTTTCTTTCCGGTCCAACCAGGTTTTCGGAGCCAACTCGCAAAATCGTACGATTTTGCGAGTTGGCTCGCGATTTTGACTGCCATGGTTTTTCCTTTAGCTCTCCCATTATAAATGCTCTTGTGCAACTAAGATATTTACAATGTATTTTAAGATCACAATAACAACACTTTGATTTAAATACACTTTTAAAAAATATATTTAAACCAAATAATATGAACTTTAAATATCTATCAACAAGATGATTACAAGCTGTATGTTTGGGAGGTAAATCAAAGCATAAAAAGATGATGAAAACAATACAAATAAGGTGAAAAAAGTGGAAAATCTAAAAATATTCGACTTATACTCTTTTTTTCATCATTTGTTTTAGTAAATTTTAGAATCTAAAAGGTTGGATAATTAATAAGAACTAATTTCTATTATTATAAATTATTTATTAATTTCTATAAATTAATAATTAAATCTAAAAACACGAGGAGTTTTTTTTTTTTTTCACTGCCCTTGTAGATGGTCAGGCAGAAAAGAACATTTTGCCTTCTCGCCTCATGTGACCAACCATATTTAATTAGTCACCTGTTAAATAGTTACCACACACCAACGCATGAAATATTAAATCAGTGAAATGCAAACGAATGATTGGCTATCTTTTATCCTTGGTTTAATATAGCAATGACGCCGTCAAATCGATGAAATGAGTTTAATATTTATTTGTTTTTATTTTACACAATTCACTTGAATGTTTCTACTAGTGTGGGTTAATTTGGTATTTTACACATGTCACTCTATGAAATTGCAGTCAAACTGGCTTTTCATTAAGTTTGACTGTTCTTAGTATTTTAATTTAACTTCATATAATAATATAAAAAAAATTTAAAAATATATATATTTTAAAACAACATTCTCAAACAGCCGAAGACTTGTCAAGCTGAGCGGCGCCCATAGTTTCGCTTCTACAAGAATGTTCCACCCATCACAAGCCCTACACGTGCAAAAGCTATTTGTGATGCGCTGGACGGTCCGAATAACACCTGATGGCATTTTCAATGACACGTGTCATATCTTGACCACTCTGGAATCAAATGTAGGCAGCAGTAAAAAGAATTTTGATATGTACAGGTTAGTCTTACGTGTCTTTTGTCTGCTTCATCTTTCAAAGTACGGAAAAAATCCCAACCGGAGTTATTGCGAAAAGAAAATGGAAAGGGCACTAGGCTAGACTAGACTAGATTACTGTGTGGCACGATCAACTATTATAACTTGCTAGTATCATGGATGGTTGAGCTCATAAATTCGTGGTATGTTGAATTTCAATAATTTATATTTTTAATTGTCATAAGTTATTATTTTTATAATTTGATAACCTTTGTTTTTGGCAACATATAACACTTAGCGATATGCAAGTAGATTTATTGTGTTTGGCGTGCTTCTTTTTTTTATCTGTAAATCCATTAGTAATTGTTGTATCACCAATGAGCTCACCAACAGTACGTTTTTCAAAAACGACAACCGATCACGAGCCCGTCAATAAAAGTTATTCCGACGAGCTCAATATCTAAATTACGAGATTCCACCCGTAAATTGAAAAATTGTGGTAGGGAGACAAGCAGATGCGAACAGGTTTGGTCGGCATATTATAAAAGATGGTTAACGAAGTTAGACGGCAAATAAAATATAAAACAAATAACTTTGCATATACATTAACCGTCCGGATCATCGAGAAGACACGGTAAATGCATGGTTTGGCATGCCAACATCACCACGTGGAGCACAGAAAAGCTTGCTAAAAAATGAACGACCTTATTTCCGGCTTCCATAAAAATGGACCGTTCATTTTAACCTAATTAATTTGATATGTGATGGCCTAGTGGATTGGAGTAAAATAACTTAAAGTTAAAATAAATTATAAAAAAGCATTCATTCAATTATTATTAAGAATCATCGTAACATGTTAATATTAAAAATAAAATATTATTTCAATATACTTTTAATAAAAAAAAATACTTTACGAAATAAAACCGCAAATGCTCGTAACAAACAAATAGAATAAGAATATTTTGAGGGACTCCCACAAAATACAAATTGGCAACAGCCAAAAGAATCACCCAGAAAACTAAGGCCTCGTCAATGATAATCGCGTGGTCAAAAATGAAACACAAAATTGGGTCCACACGGACCGACTTGAGCAACCCACTTGCCTAAGAAACGAAACTACCTTTTCTCACCCCATAATAATAATAATAAAAATAAAAATAAAAAAACCCCACCCAAGCCAGGGGCGGCTCACCTGCTTTTTCACACCGAGAATCAAGACACATAGGTTTCCCCACGCTACCAGTAGAGTAACGACACGAACGAGCTACCAGTCATGTTGGGCCCCGCTACAATTGGAAGCACTCACCACCCGTCTAGCCTACTCTAACCACAGAATATGAATAATCAGTAAATTTCTAAATAGAGAAAGAAAACAAAGTGCCTTACACGTACAAGATATTTTTCCAAAAAGAAAAATACACATACAAAGATTAATTTAAAATCTTATTTTAATTTTCCTTATATAAACACCATATCCCTAGTTAAGTAGCAGAAACCATTTTCAAACCAAGGAGTACATTGTCTTTTCACCACCTCTTTTCCATATCAACCCACCCACCAAAACCCTATTTACATTTTCCTTTTCACTCTAGCAACCCCCGCTATATTTTTATTATTTTTTCGATATAGATATCAAAAGCCCTGCTTTCTTATTCTTGCCATCCAGTCCTTCACATTTACGCTATTTTCTTCTTTCCCCAACGTTTTCACTTTTCTATTTCCTGCTGCTGCTGCTTCTGCTTCGTCGTATATACACATCAACACTGATGTAAAGCTAAAACCTCCAATACTGGTCCCTTTCTGTCAAAAGAGAGCTGTGCAAGTATGGGGTTGGAGAAGAGGAGCACTTAGATAACAACAACGTGTGTATATATATATATATATATATATATATGGGGTGATCTAATAATTTTTGCTAAAACATCAGTTCTAATATTCTATTATTAGTCCTCCCATTGGGGCTCGGTGGGGGATTCCCTTTCTTCGCTTTGCCGTCCGGTGATTGGCATGTGTTGGAGGTGGAGTGGAGGGAGAGAAGCGCTGCACTTTGTTGTCATTGTTGTTGTTCTTCTTCATGTACCGCTCATGGCTGCTGCTGCTGCTGCTGCTATAAGTGTCTTCCGAATCCGACGCCATTGCCATTTCTTGTTTCTTCGTCTTTTGAAAGTTCTTTGATGTCCCAGCAATCTGCCATTGACACCCAACAAGCATTAATACATACTTAGCAAGGAACATTAATACCCATTTATTCAACTGACAAAACGTTCATGTAGCAAGGACTAGAAGCAAATTCAAAATATCAGAAATCCAAGTTTGATGAGAAAAATGCGGGAAAGGAAATGGAATTTTCAACGCCCACAACGCCTTCTCATTACTCCCACGGTACACCGAGAAAAGTCAGACTTCCCGAAGGTCGTAACCACCACCCAGCACCAGCATCAACTTCAATTAAGTAGAATTTTCAAAATGCTCGCTGACCAAGAAAAAAAACATTGTGGGCGGGCGGGTCTCAATCTCATACCCCCATTCCTTTCCCAAAATTTTCTCCGTAAACGAAAGGAATAGAAGAAAAATTAAAAGTTTTGAGGCAGCGTAATTATACCTTGCACCCAAGAGAGCAGAAGCGGAAGGAATCGAGGAGGCTGCGAACGCAGACCTCACAGGTGTTGGTGACCCCTTTTCCAGGCCTTGGCTGAGGCCTCTCGTTCAAGAACACAACTCTAGCACTGTTGATAACATAAGTTTGGACACCAGTGATGTCTAGCACCTTCTGTATTTCAGAAACCCTGATCACATCATGGTACGAGGACCTCCTTATCTGTACATTCACAAAGAAACATTAAGAGACAGTGATCAGGTAGAAGACCATGTGAAGCTCATGATACTCTTTTTTTTGGTTCTAACTGTTCAGAATGGAATCATTGAAAAAATGCAAAGCCATGTGAACTTTTTCAGGACATGGAAATCCCGTAAAAAAATAGAAGAAAGGATTTCACCATTGGCCAAATTTGTCGATTTGAGTGTTTAGAAAATGTTGGGGAAAAAAAGAAGGAAAGTTCTGATTTTGAAAAGGTAGAATCTGCATTCGATTAGACTAGAATGAGTTTAGGTAATTAAAGAAAATCATCTTCACTCATCCGCCATATATGGAAATAAAAACAAATTTAATATATTGGATTTACAGTGTCCAAAAGAAGAAGAAGAAGAAGAAGAAGAAGAAAACAGGGATTCTTTCAGTCCCAGAATAGGAAATTTAAAAACAAACTTTACAGGGAAAAGAAAAAAAATCCAGGACCGAAATCAAAACACTGACAAGAAACACAAATACAAAATTGGGAGAACAATTGAATTACCTGAATAGCTCGATGATCATTGTGGTAGGCAAGGCAAAGAGAGCAAAGAGCACCGTTCATACAATCCAAACAATACTTGTTGCATTCACTCTTGTGTGAATCAGCGTGCATCTTACATTGAACAAAGAATCTCTCGCGCAACAAAGGTTTCAGCCATGGCGGCCACCTTTGGTCCTCATCATCAGGTCCTCCAGCTCCCTATACAATTCAAAACAAACAGATTGTTAGTATTGAAAGGAAATGGAGAAAAGTAAGAATCTTTCAAGCAAACAACAAAGAAGAAACAGCTACTAGTGTACTAAAACACCATCACAAGTAACCAAGTGAAATGAGATGCATTTTCCACAAAATGAATTTCAATGACATTTTAAAAAGCAATGAAAACAGAAAAACAGGGTTTCGAATCCATAAAAAAAAACAGAAAAGAAAAGAAAATGAAGAGCTCAAAAGAAAGCAAAGGCAATACCATTATTCTTCTGTTCTTGGGCTTAATAGTGGTTTCTTGATTCTCGATCGCCAGCTTGAATGACTAAAAGAGAAATGATCAGCTTAGTTTTAGAGAGGTAGAAGAAAATGATGAAACTTGTTTTTGGTCTGTACTAAGTAGGAAGAGAGAGAGAGAGAGAAGTGAGGGTAAGTTTTGGTGTGCTCTATGTATGTATGTGCATGCATGTATGTATGTATGGTGTGTTGGGGGCAAAGAAAAGAAGGGAGAAGAAGGCTTTGGTGTCTTTGAGAAGTGGAGGCGGCTGGGAGAAATGAAATGGGGGTGCTTGAAAGAGAAGGGTCGTTCTTATCCTCACTCGAGAGAAAGTCTACAAAAACACCAAGCCTAACTCCGAACCCAAACCATAAAGATGCGTTGGGTGCAAGGAACCCACCTCGTTTTTTCTTTTAATTTTCGTTGCATCTTCCCCTTCTCTTCGGTCTTTGTCGTATTTGCGTTCACCCACTCTTCTTTTCTCTCTCTCTCTTCTTTATTACCATAATCACATATACTAAAATGCCTATGAAATTCAACTGTGGCAGTGAACATAATCACTGAATAAATCTTCCATTCCAGTCCCTCAGCTTAGAATTCACTGCAGCAGTTAACAGAGTCACGTGAAAAACTTTCATTTCAGTACTCTAGCTTTTTTTTTATTGCACCTTTACCCCTCACATTTCAATAACCTCTAGAGATAGAGTATATAATAATAATAATAATAATAATAATAATAGTGATAATAATACTTTATGGGTTATTTAAGTCTAATCATGACTCTTGGTTCATGTCTACTAAGCTATGCTCTGTCTGTGTGATAGATTAGGTACTGATTTTATATTGTGGTGGATTGGATAGACATCTCCCGTAATATTTTTTTTAGTTTAGCAAAAATTGAGGGAGGCTTCATTCTTCTAATTATTAATTTCTCGATTGCTTAGAATATCTACAAATCTTCCATGCTTGTGACGGAAAGTAGGCTCATAGTAGCTCGTCCTACCTGAGTTTATGGTTTTGGCAATCGTAAACCGGTGGACAGGAATTGGGACATCTTAAATTGGCAAGTGGGCAAACCCAATTCTTTTGCTATGAAATGTTTGGGAGTGTAGTTTAGGTTATTTTTTAAAGTATTTTTTGTTAAAAAATATATTAAAAATATATTTTTTTTAAAAAAATAATTTTGACATCAGAATACGAAAAAGATCTAAAAACATAATTTTTTTAATTTAAATTTAAAAAAAATTCAAAAATATTTTTGAAACGCAGTGTCAAATATGTTACCAAGAGTAGAAGTTCTCTAAGACAAGTTTGTCCCTAATCATGTCATGTTTGGTTACGGTCGGCTAACCCTAATAAAAGAACAAAGCCACTTCTATAACTGAGAATTTCAATCATTTGTAGGGAAAATGTTAGTAAGGTTGAATTCTTTTATCCTACATTCTGAGCAATTTAATTTGTACACTTACTTGGTATGAAAACTATATTCCAGCAATTTTTTCTAATTATTGGAAAAGAAACTTGATTTTAAATGATGTAAAAGCTTTTTCAAAAATATCATTTATTGTTGAATAACTTTTTTAAAACAAAACGTGAACGTTAACAGTTTTGGTGACCCCACAAACTTGTACTTGAAATCTATTTTAGAGCTATAGAAGAATAACATGTTTGTTTGTTTTAAATAAAATTATTATACTTTTCTCTTTATTTAAATTAAAAAATAATAATATCCTCATATCATTTTGATATAATAATATTATAAATAAATTTTGAAATATAAAGATATTTTAAAAACAATCATTACTGTAATAACAGCAGCTATCGAAGGCGAGTATCTAGAGAATATTTAGAGAGAAGCTGCTTCCAGTCCACGCACAAAATAATGAATATTATCTCCACACAAGAACGTGGATATTAAGGAGAGAACATTTTATCTTGACGCAGAAAAAAAGAGAGCATGTACTGCAAACTATTTAACATGGCATGGAATGCATGATGATTTAAAAAAAAAGAAAAAAGAAGTCGAATCTTTTGAAAATATCGGTTTATATAATACCCTAGTCTTTGTTTGAGGGGTAACTATACAATTCTTTTTTGTTATGTCGGTAAGGATATTATTATGTTACGAATGAGATTGCATTCCTCATCCATAAGTACGACGTTGTTATCCATTCCCATGTATCTTTAATACGGCAAAACCCTTTTTTCTTTTCTTTCTTTCTTTGTTTATTTATTTATTTATTTATTGGGGGGGGGGCTTGATCATACCTTTCTGATAAAATAAATTGACTGGTGTTTTTTTCGTACAAGATTAATCTAAATAGTTGATTCATACATAAATCAACTCTATTTTGTATATATATAAATTAAGTTTCAACTTTTATTGCTATGTAGCCGATGTCAAATGAGTTTTCGAATCTAAATCAAATTCTTTTGTGATAAGAATTCAGACATTATATTTGAAAAGTATATGATTTTTTTTTTTATGATTCACGAGGTTGGAAGAAAATCTCAAAGGATCAAGACCTTTTCAAAGCTTATAATTAATAGACTAAGATAGTATGGATAGACTGGTGTGATTTGTAATTAGTAAAATAATCTTGTTACGCGGTTTATTTATCATCCTATAATTTCTTTGCACAATAAAATTAATTAATCTTTCTTTAAGAAAAACACTTAACTATGATTTTTTTTTGGATTCGAGGAAACCACACACCCCTGAAAAGCATATTTTATGGGCCCAAGTGAGTGAATAAAATCTTGGTTGTCCTAGCCTCTTACAAGAAGTGCATGTCCTGACTCGAACTCGAGACCTGTTGTGCAGTTCTCCAGCCTTTTGCCACCATAACACAATCATTGGGGACTCACTTAACTATGATTCAAAGGCTGTTTTGATATTTTATTTTTTCAAGCACAATATAATGATATTATTGTCTTTAAAATAAAAAATCTCAAAGCTTAGCTATAAAAGGGCTTATTTGTAGGCTCCCAATGATTTTTGCATGATAATTATTTGATTTCAGGGACAATGTGTTATTTTAATATTTAAAAAATAAATTCTTAGCTCTTTGAGCTTTATAGATTATGCATTCTTTTATATATATATATATATATATATTATTTACCAACTCTAATTATGTTAATCCTCTTGAGATATTTTCCAAGAACTCCCTTCTCCCTTCCAATTTGAAAACTTTCTCTCTTTAATCTCTAAATCCCTAATATCTCTCTCTAGATTTTTTCTTCTTTAGTCTAGTTATATATATAGAGAGAGAGAGACATAGAGAGGAATCACTCAATCATCACTCGCCATGTCATTTAATCTGAGAAGATTTAATGAAGCCATTAAGGAGAAGAAAAAGATTTTCCAATCTTTCATCCTCCTAAAAGTTATAAATAAGCAGATGAATGAAGGTCTCTAATAAGGTGGTGTTTGGCATTAATCGCAGATCGCACCACAATTTGCCGTTTGGTAAAAGAATTAAGCGCTTTTTTTGTGTGGGACCCACAACAATTTTTAACAAAACAGCGATTGAAAAAAAGCTCGAAATTAATGCTTTTTCATCTGCGATTCGTTATTATACAAACCACGATACAAAATCCATTTTCATTATAACATGCAAAACGTGCAGCTGCCCTCAAATCCTTTACAAATCCATTCGATAATTAAAAAACAAATGATCTGTGCATGGCTCTCTCTCTCGCATGGCTCTCTCTCTCTCTCTCTCTCTCTCTCTCTGCCCTTCAACAGAACAACCATGGAAGCCGAGAGCTTCCACTGCTGACTCCGGCCACCACAGGCCACCATTTTCGATGAAACCACCACAGGAAGAACCACCTCGTCCTCCTCTACCCATCGGTATCCTCCGTTGAAGCTCTCGTCGTGGTCGGTGAACAGTACCGCCACCTTCAAACGCTTCCTCCGGCCACCATTTAAGACGCCACTACCACAGGAAGAACCACCTCGGCCTCCTCTACCCGTAGATATCCTCCGTTGAAGCTCTCGTCGTGGTCGATCGGAAGCCACTGTGCACGTGAAATATTCACGTGCACAAGGGTGCGCTGCACTGTCGCGCGAAGACGACGCACAGTGCAGCGCACCGTTTTAGTTAGAAGCTGGACTTGGGCTGGGCTGCACTCGGCTCAGCCCAAGTCCAGCCCAATTTGGTTGGGCTGCCCTCAGCCCACCCATTTTTTAAAATATATATTAAAAAAAAAATGTGTAGATACAGATCAGTCCTAATTGAAGGGAAATATTTGTTCGTGATGAAATTGCAAGTAGTTTGATGGGGGAATAAAAAATAATATTTGTTTTTTCATGAAGTATTAATTACATTATATTATTATAATTATTAAATTTACAATATTTAAAAAAATTATATATATATATATATATACCCTTTAAAGTAATTTCACAAGTTAAAAACAATATAAAAAGTTTGGTAACCAAACACCCAAAACTGCTTTTTTTTCAACCTCCAACTCAACCACAGTTTTAACCAAACACTTCACTGCTTATTTTGCACCACAGTAAAAACACTTTTTTTGAAACTGTTTTTTTTCAACCGCAATCGCAATCGCAATACCAAACACACACTAAATCACAGCGACAGCCCGATCCTTTCTATTCTTAGAAATTACCAAGCCAGGCAATCAATGAACAAAATACAGTTAGGGTTTGAATGCAACCTCTCATCAAAAGAAAACGATTTGGAATTCATAATTAAGTCACCGCAAGGAAAACAATTCCCAAACCATATTAAATATTTAAAAAATAATGTAACGAGCAAGAAGATAAAGTTTAAGTGCTCATGGAATCCGTATTTTATGACTATCAATCATCCTATGTGGGAGTTGAACTAATCTATAACTAGAGATTCCTCCCGCTCACCTTTTCTCTTTCTCTCTCAACTTTTCATGGAAAATACATATCTTTCTGCGTATTGTTTTTTGTAAACGACAAAACGGTCTTAAAAGTTTACAGAAAGCCACGCCACTCCTGAGTTGTCCATCGCCCGCATGAAAGCACAAATTCTACAGCTTCTGATTATCGATTACACGAGGCTTTTGTTTCTTGCACGTGCCGATCTGCGAGCATATATTGGCAAAAAACCAGTGTTTGGTTAGCATATTGAACCGGTGGTTTAACCAATGGACCCGGAGAATGACGGAAGTCTGACCTCAGTTCCTTACAGGCAACCTTCTATTTCTTTTTTTAATGCGAACCACTGGCTTGGTCTCAGCATCGACGTCGACGTTATCAAACAGAGAGATGGAGTTTGCTTTTTAGTGCTGAAAAACACGGACTGGATTAACCGAATACATTTCTAACAACATATGTGAAAAAGGTTTCCGTTGAATCGTCCCCACCAAGCTTGCTCCATGCTCCTCCCCCGAAAGACTTGAAAACCTCCTTTGAAGATCTACAAACTCGTCCAGTATTCTCTTCATTTGGCAACCAGATCAGCTGTAAGTTTTCCATGGATACAACTTCGAGATCCTGGTATTTTTTTCTTCCATGGACCTAACTTATCCATTGTTCTTATACTTTGATTTGGAGTCATTGTCTAATATTTTGATCATTAGAAATTCTAGTGGGTCTTCAGATTTTGAAAAAAGAGCTGGTATGTATAGAAAATA
Organism: Salix brachista; assembly: GCA_009078335.1. NCBI lineage: Eukaryota > Viridiplantae > Streptophyta > Magnoliopsida > Malpighiales > Salicaceae > Salix > Salix brachista. The sequence goes on along the minus strand of CM018574.1, from coordinate 7,573,658 downwards.
CAATGTTATGTCTAATACCCTTTACGTGTTCTAACCTACATTGTTGTATTTTTCTAAACATTGATTTATCAAGTCGGTCCACCCCAATAAAATGGACCATGACTTTATGAGTTAAGCATTGTCATTCTAAAATGGACCATGACTTTACGAGTCTCCAAGAGGTGATGTGGTGGCAAATAGCTTGAGATCTGCACTGCAAGTCTCGAGTTCGAGTCAGGGCGTGCACTTCTTGTAAGAGCCTGAGACAGTCGGGATTTTATTCACTCACCTACATCCACAAAATATATTTTTCGGGAATGTAGTTTCCTCAAATCCAAAAAAAAAATCTAAAATATAAACATGTTTCCGGGGGTGTGGTTTCCTCAAGTCTCTTAAAGGCATAAAATTGAATAAATAAATAAAAAAAAGTTTTAAACCCCAAAAATAAACCTTTACATAAAGAAATAATGTTTAGAAAAAAGAGGGAAAAGAAAATTGTGCATAACACATAAAAATTATATACCTGTGAATCGCAAAATTAAAGTTTCATCTTATCATGCTTTATAATCAATCAAACTATACTTTTGACAAATATAATCTTGCCAGATCCTTTTTTTCTTTTTCTTTTTTTGCTAATAATTACCCAATTTATAAATTAAAAAAACTGTCTTTCTAACCGTCTTGCATAACGAACCTTTCGAGCATGATTTGACATTTCTGTTGCCGTGCGATCTCGAATTCCTGCCTAAAACGATTCCAGTACAAGTACCCACTGTTCACCACCTTTATTCATCACTCAATAATTTTAGAAGGACGAGCATATTGAGGTGGTAATAGACCTGACATTGCTGGAAGTTTTCAACCATTTTTGAAAGTGCAATCGAGTTCATCGTCCATGTTTCAAGAAAATCAACAAATTATCTACTCTACAGTCTATAATTATAGTGGCCAATTCTCACTCATCCCAAAAAGAACAATTGTTTCGTAATTATGAGAGTTTGACTGGGTTAAACTTGTAAGAATAAGTATTTTTTACCAATATTATAATGATACAATAATAAATCAATTCCTTAGGCGTGTATGATGGTTGAATTTGACTAGAGATGGCGGGCTATTGGCTAGCAGTTGAAGTCAAAGTAAACTTCGAACCCACGGTCACGACACACCGGGCATGACCGACCCGAGATATGGCCCTCTTTCTTTTTGCTTTATGGCGTGTTGAACGTTTCACCATCACACGGAACCCTCGAAAAGTCTTGCTAACTATCAAGTACTGCGGCGTTTCAGTACAGGTGGGTCCTATTTATGTATTATTAATTCTTGTGGTGGGCCCTTCCTTAAAGCAGATTCGAGGGGTTTCGATTTGTGGGTCCCTCCCTACTACTCTAGTGGCCGGCCAAGTGGCCTCAGCATACACGTCATTTATTTTTATCGTCACTTCGTTACGTTGTTTCACCAATAGTATTCTGCCATGTAGTTTGTAAGTTGTATTCTTTATAATAATAATAATAATGAGGGTGAAAATCACACAATTTCATATAGTTTTCTCGGTGTTTCACTCAATGCAATTAATCCAGTCTCACATTTACAGGGTTTATTATTATTACTAGACAATGCCCCGCGCTTCGTCGTGGGTGGCACAATATTTTTTTCAATGTAAAAAATATTAATTATGTGTATTTTTTATTATAATATAAATTTAGGTAAAATAATAAATCTGTGCAGAATTCATGTCAAGTGCAAGTTTTTTATAAAATATATGAATTTAAAATCGATATAAATTTATCTGTTTAGTAGTTTCAAACGAAATAACCAGCATAAATTTATCATCATCATTAAAAAAACAAGAAAACTCGGATATCTGAATTATTAAGTTCACTGTATTAAGATTAGTTCATTTTATAATTCAATTTAAATTAAACAAAAATAAAATATAAATTGTGAAAATACATACAATAATCAAATAAAATAAATAAATTGTTAATTTTCTATCAACAAAAAGACGAAAACATAGATTGAAAATTTATCCTGACGTTATTGCCATTATCATTGCTATTAAAGCTAAAATTATTACTAACATTACTGCCAAAACAATTAAAATAATTAAATTTCCATGAAAAAAAAAAGCAAATGATTTTTATAAAAAAACAATAACTAAAATTATCATTATTATTGCATAAATAATAAAATCATAAAAATCATATAATCTAAAGAACAAATAAAGAAACAAAAAACAAAAAAAACGAATAAAGGAAAAAATAGAGTAATATTACTTTTAAAATGATCACCGATATAAATTAAAATTTCAGGAAAATCTTTAAAAAAATCAAAAGATTTTTATAAAAAAATCAAAAGATTTTTATAAAAACATAATCACTAAAATTATCATTATTATTGGTTCGGAGATTAGTGAACAAAAAAAGGCATAAGGAAAAAAATAAAAAATAATAATAAATTGGTTCGGAGATTAGTCATGGTGTGTTCATGCTGGCCTGGACACCCCGATTATCAAAAAACAGATTTAGTCCAAGGAGTAGTGGTGGTGCACTTGAGCTGGCCCGGAGATTGTGGTTATTAAAAAAATATATAAGTGAAAAAAAATATATAAGTGAAAAAAATAGCTTAAGCTGACTGAGAGACCATGGTTACAAAAAAATGTATAAGTGAAAGAAAACAAAAAAAAAAGTGTAAGCGTGAAAGCACTGTAGCAATCCATATTGTTTTTAAAAAAATTCAGCCTAAGAATTAGTCGTGGTGTGCTTAAGCTGGTCGAAGATCCCGGTTATAAAAAAAATGTATAAGTGAATAAAAAAAATTATAAAAAAAAAGAAAAAAAATGTACCAGCAGGAAAGCATTTTAGAAAAAAAATGTGGGTCGAGGGATTGTCGTGGTTGGCCTGGACACCCTGGTTATTAAAAAAATTTGGATATGGAGATTAATCGTGGTGCATTTAAGCGAGCTCGGACACCCCGATTATTAAAAAACAAAAAACCAAAAAAATATATAAGTAGAAAAAAAAATAATAAGTAAAAAATACAAAAAAAAGGCAAAAAAAGAAGAAGCAAAAATCGGAGGAAAAAAAAAGAATAATTAGAAGAAACGAAGAAGAAATGAAAAAAAAAAGCAGAAAAAAAAAAAACTACTATTGCAATCCACAGTGCACTGTGTCTGTGTGCACAGAGCACTGGTACACAGTGGAAAAGCCACGGGTATTATATATATAGTAATTATTATTATTATTACTATTATTATTATATGGTAGCTATCGTCACGAATACGAATTACATCGCCAACTTATTAACAAAGGACAATAGATTTAGGGTATTCTTAAAATAAATAAATGTAATCTTCAATCTCAATATATTTGTGTATAATACTAGAGTAATTGGTGCACGCATATGGGCTATATAATTTAAAAAAACAAAAAAAATGCATTATTAATGTATTTTTTTTTTATAAGTAAAATCTTAATTATCAACTCAAAATTCAATGTATACAAAGTAAATTTTTCTTTCAAGTATCGGAGTGACGATATTTATAATTGATCCAGGTTAACCCCAACTAATTTTGGTAAATTTATAACTTGAGTTGTGAACCCATCTCGCCTTAATAACACCAGTTTAAAAATATTTTAATTTAATTATATGTTAATAAAAATAAACATGATATTAAGAAAATAACCATATGAAACTGCTTTTCAACTTATATTTTGGACAAAAAAACAATATGAGAAGCAATGTGAAATGAACTCTAAAAAGCCAAAGTGTGCATGGGGCTTAAAGCACAGCCCATGTTTGAGCTTTTTATTTTATTTTTTGCCTTGTTTGCTCCTATTTTTGTTATTAAGAATACTATCATAATTTATTTTTGAGTTATTCTCCTAAATTCATCATTTTTCCTTCCAAAATAAAAATAAAAATATCAAGGGGATTGACATGGTAGAAGATCTCGTACCCCCATTTTACCCTAGACCAAAGAAACAATTATTACTAAAAGTCAAAGTTAATTAATAATTGACAAATCTATATAAAAAATAAGTTCAATTATATAATTGAATTTTAAATAGGCCAGATTGATTTAATTATGGGCTAAATTAAAATATTAATTATATTTAAAAATTAATTTGGGATTAATTAAATGGTTTAACGAGATGCAAGGACTTAATGAAAAGTTTTGGAATCTCAAAGCCATTTCCAAACACAAAACTATTTTTTTTACATTGATTTAAAGTAAACTTGTTTTGAAAAGAATTCAAGCGATTCTCATAGACAAGATTTCATGAGTAAAAAAATATTTTTTTATTATGAAGATATGATGTGACCTTTTGTTTCTGTTTTGTTGGTTAAAAGGTTTTTAAATTTTGACTCAAATGTTTAAGAGAAAAGAAAAAGTTTGTAAAGTGTTTATTTTACTTGTATGAATAATAAATTATAAATGAAGTTTCTTGAAAAGCTCACTTAGCATGGGAACACATTGTTTGCCTTTGATTAGAAAAGCCTTGATTGGACACATAACATAGGCTTAGCTTCTGGTTATGAAAGGAGGGTATTTATAACCTCAAAAGATATTTAAAAAATTTCAAGATTAAGAACCATTAAATAGATCAAATTAATTTTATCATAGATTTAATTGATAAACAGAATTAAGTTTGAGAACCCAATTTGGACTAGAAAAAAATTAAAAATTTTAGAAGATTAAATTTAATTTTTATCAAGTCAATTGATTGAAATTAGAGATAAAATTTGAAGAAAAACAAAAATTAAGGGTAATTAGAGTTAAAATTAAAGAAAATCACAACCAAATTTTATTTTGCAAAAGTCGTCACACTATAAAGAATACAATTGACTGCAATTACCGGTGAAATTAAAAAAAATATGATCAATTTACATAAATTCATTACCCAAAAAAAAGCGGTGAAAGTTTTTTAAATAGAATCTGTTGGATTTATGCCATATCTTTAAATTGTCCCGGTTCAAGCCTCTTCTTCTTCTTCTTCTTTAATTACGACCAGTCATTAATTTTTGAATTTCAAGATTTTTGTGAGCAATTTTAGAAGGCCTTTGACTTCAAAGAGATGGACAAGTAATGGTCGTGGGGAGCTATTTGTTATCGACGTTGACACAAAAAAAATATATTAGAGAATGTCCTAATTGTCAGGTTATTTTTACGGTGGAGGAGATATGTCAAAATACAACCTTATGACATGAACCATTCCAAACCAGCTGGTCCATACGAATGATTTATAAGTAATTTTAATAATTTTTTATTATTAATTAGGGCTCGCTAAACTGTTGCTGAAAAAAATTGATGTAAGAAATTAATAATTAAAGTTACGGGAATAATTTAATATTATAATAAAATCCGTTCAGAGATTAATCTTCAAACTCTCTAATTCATTTTTTATTTTATCTCGCCCTAGTTAATAAAAAAAACTCTTATATACGTATTTAGATAATATTTAAAGGACACTCATTGGCTTTTGCCTTTCTTTTATGTTAATATGTTTTCTTAATATTGTTTTGATATTTGTTGCTACCACATGCACAATTAAGTGTCCCGAAACTCAGTTGAAAGATTCAAGGCACGCCATCAGGAAACTTGCGTGGAGTAAGTTACGCAAAAAAGGACATGACATAAATTCAACAAAAAAGATTATGATGTTACGTTAAATAAAAAAGATAGAAATTGACGGTAGAGGTTGATAATAGCAGCTGATAAGATATATATATATATATATATATATATATATATATATATTCACTGCATTCAAGTTAAAATTACTTCTAACTTAATTATGTAGTAAACTTAGAATTAAAAAGTTTGCTCTCAATCTTGGATCGAACTCTATAGTTGCTAATATGATTGTCATTGAAAGCTGATATGATTATTAAATTTATAGCCCATAAAATTAATCAAGTTGCATACAAATTGATTTGAATAACCATGTTAATTAAAAAAAATAAGTCTAACTTCCTTCAATTATGCAAAAATCATTTGTCGCTTTAGCCCAGCGGGCCAATTAACAAGATATTCTTTAACATTCATTTGTAAAATAACATTTTTTTCCTTTTATTTTATTCCATTGATAACAATTGATATACAAGTCATGATAGTTTGTTTTTAGTGTCATGACATCTCAATTAAGAAAATTTATATGATTAAATAGTTATATATTATTCTCTAAAATATCATTTAAAATAAAATATCTTTTATCTTGAAACTTGTAATCTACCAATATCTTTACACTTAATTTTATTTAAATACAAAGAATGAAGATGAGATCATTTCAAATAAAAGAATTTTGAGTTTAAAACTTGTAAAAACCACCAATACCTTATACTTAATTATCTTAATGTTGTTTTTTTAGACAATATTGAAGTTTAAAACAAGTGTGGTTGGGCCTTTTTTTCCCTACACAATTAAAAACAAAATTCTAGAGTAAAAAAACTAATAAATTATTGAATAAAACTAAAACACAACATATCTATATTGCTAGATCTAAACATTCTTTTCCAACAACTTATAAGATATTAAAATTATAGTACTTAAAAAGAAAGAGAGAAAAGAAACTGAAAGGTTGTAAAACACAAAAAATATTAGAAAATGATTAACTTGTTTAAACAAGTCTTAGAAAAATGTAAATTGAAAGGTTAGACAATTTGTTTGTTTATAGTTCTTATGATAAAAATCATTTCTTGAAATATGATCTAGTTGCAGTATCATGCTTTAAATTAAAGAGCCCAAACTTAAAAGAATTTATTAGAGTTAATAAGAGTTAATTGATAACAATTAAATTTTTAAAAAGTTTTAAGAAATTAAATATAGAATTTAATTTTGAAAAACAAATACATAAACTAATAAGAAGGAAACTGATTAGATGAGACATTAATCCTAACAAATTCAATGATTTAGATATGCAAATAATCATGGATCAGAAAAGGAATAGTTTCCTATATCAAAAAAATATTTGATATTTCTCCTTAATTTAAACTCATCACACTCATATGATTGGACACAAAGCTTTTGGTTCATACGATTCTTACCTTTCAAGACACAACTATATAAGTTGCAAACAAATATTTGTAATTTTTCACCATGATATATAACTTTTAAATTAGATTTGAGAATTTTGTCAATCAAGAGTTTTTTAACATGATTTTCTCATTCGTTCTCTTTTAATTTTAAACATGTTAATACTCAATGCTATAAAACTTATATTGAAGAATATTTTTAGACAAAGTTTAACTTTAAATATGAATGAATTTTATTTTTATTTTGAACTCAAATCTATCTATTAAGTATGTCATAAACAATTTTCTTAACAGGTGAAAGCTCATTGTTAATGCAATAAAAGGTAGCAAAACTTAATCCATAAAGAGAATTTAAAAAGAATGAATACGATTTTCTTGTTGATCAGTGTGAAAGAAAATAATCATTTTAAAGATGCAAGATTGGATGGTCATTCATCTGTTTTTATAATGAACCTTGGATTATGTTTTAGGTCTTAATTTGTATTTTGATGCTTTGTGTTATATATTAAAATTGACCAAAGAGTTAGTGAAGTCTGGACTGGGATGAACATGTCAACCTTAATTATAGACCAAACTTGATAAAGTCTAGACTTGAACGTGGATGGTGAATAAAAGGCATAAAAAATCTATACGGTAAAAGATCGTTGTAACAATAAATTAGTGCGTAATTACCTTGAATAGGGTGAGTGAGTAGTTTTTTTGGTATAAACCACACGGTGTCCTAGGCACTGGCCCAGACTAATCCACGTTCGCACCGGGTGGGCCCTGAAAAGGTGAAAGTGCTCCCCAAATAGCCGGCTCCATACAAGAGGAGGGGTTGAACCCCTGACCTCTCTTAAGGGACGAGAGCGCCCGGGTGAGTGAGTAGTTACCATAAGTTATATTGAATAAAATGAATTGGTAGTAATTGAAAGTTATGTTGAATTGTTATATTTAAAGAATGAGAAAGCAACCATGAAGAACAACATCAACACACAACTCAATAAATACTCAAATTACTGCATTGTAATTTTATCAAATTCTCATGACAATTTAAATACGAAATCTATGGGCGGTAACTATATAAGTAATAACTTTATAGTCAATAATCAATTAGGCTTGCAATTTCATTTCATAAACCAAAAAAAAAAAGATATTCCATTATCTAGCATATTCAAATCGTTGATGTAATTAGAATATGAATTACTCTATTAATATCATTACTTTTCTCCTAAGTTATTGAGCTCACTTTACATTTAAGTTGTTTTAGTTATTTGATTGCTTGTTAGTGAACTACTATTTTTATGAAGTATTTTAATATTCACGTAACTTTATAATAAAAAATTACATGAGTAGCAGAATTCAATCCAGAATTAGAACTAGTTAACTTAAAAAATAATTTTTAAATTGCAAAGTTATTTTAAATGAAAGACATAAAAAAAAAATCTACATTGGACGGAGGTGATCTTCTCTGATTGCAAATCCTTTTCAAACTCAGCTAGGTTGCCGAAGTTTAAAACAGAATCTGAAAAGGACAGTAAAGTAAATCACTTTACAACAAAAAAGTTAGTTTTTCGTAATCTATTTCTGTTAACAAACAAAAGTTAATCGGAATTCATCCACTCCATGCTTGAGATCTCTAAAAAAATTATATGAAAGAAGCAGAAATTTAAAAAAAAAAGAAAAAAAAACAGAGAGAGAGAGAGAGAAGGTTGTGAGTTTAAAAATAGAAAATCGTTTCCAAGGACTGGGCTGTCATTCAGGCTTGCAGCTCGTTAAGACTAAGACGAAGAAGAGTTCGGCATGTGTTGGTCCATAAGCCTTAGCTTATAGCATTAACTAGGCTTAATTTTTCATATGGGGTTATATTATGGATTTGGAATATGAGCACAATAGGGCCCCAGTACATCGGCCTGTAAAATCACCGGTAATCAGGCTTTTCATATCCACGTTCCAGCTTTCTATTGGAAGATGGAACATCATATATTTTATTGTTGTGTTTCCGAAATAAATATACACAACCGAAACTATAAACTTAATATTTTGGGGAGTTTTAAAAATCTTGTTAGATAGATTTATAGTTGTTTGGGACTTACATAAATGTTTTTCTATATAGAAAATAAACATCCTATTTATATGGAAACCTGAAAACCCTATATATAGAAAAATATCAAATAGTCCTATGAATAATATCATATGTTTATTTCAGGACAATTCTAAAAATTTATTCAATCAAATATTTTTCTAGATCTAGAATCCTTGAATTAAATTACATTCTAGTCATTAATTTCTAAAATTTACTTATAGTCAAATCATTTGATTAATCATCCCAATTTAATTTCTAACCAATGGTTCTTATATGTGTGGCCGATTAGCTTTTCTAATATGTTGATTCTAATATAAATTATATTCCTGGATGAAATATGATTAAATAAATTAATTTATTACCAATTCAATAATCTATTGGTTTATACTTGAAGAGTAATACAATGTCTAGCGATATGTCATAATCCTTCAAAAATTAGAGAAGTCATAAGTAGTTTTACTTAATATTTAAGCTATCATTTTCTCAATATAATTATATTCTTTCATCAACAGTGCTCTAATTTAGAAATTAAAGTATAAAATATGTTCACTCTATCAAATCAACAATATTTTTTAAATACGATTTAAAGTTATTTTCAATATAATTTTACCTAGCACAAGAATCTACAATCAACAATATTTGATAACACATGAAATATGTTAATCCTGAAAAATAGAAGCTTTTTAAAAATAAAATATTTAATTTATTTTAAAGAATTTAACATCAATCCTTTAAAATAGAAGATTTCATCAATTTTTGAATTTTTAAACATTTTTTATGCTAATCTCAAACATATAAAATTTCATTGATTTAGAAAACAAATTGACATTAATCCCTGAAAACAAAAGATTTTGTCCTTATAGAAAATCCTTAGCTTTTATCCCTGAAAATAGAAAATTTCATCAATTTTGGGATTTTATGAAAGTTTTGATGTAAATGCCTAAAAACAATAGATTTTTCTGATTTAGAAGAATTTTGATGTTAGCACTAAAAATATAAGATTTCATTGATATTAAAAGAGATCATGCACTCAACCTTGGGGAATGGGCCTGACCTGAAAAAAATAGAGCTTTGGTCTTGTGATGTCAATCTTATACGCCTAGTATTTTTTAAATACGTACAAGATTTGATTTTTTATTTAATAAAATAGACAAAGTGCCACCATCTAGTTCATAATTGGACCACCTCTAAATGAAAACTTCAAACCATCTCTATGGAATTTCCTCGTGCAAAATGAGTTCCTTGACTCCAAGATTGATATTTCTCGTGGATAGAAAGTGACAAGCCTACAACTTTATCACTCCTCCGCCTTTTCTAATAGCTTTTATGTTTTGTTTTCTCAAAATCTAGGAGCTAAAATCTAAGACTAAATGTAAAATTAAAAAATTACAGGAACAAAATAATGCATAACCTAAAACTTTAGAAATCAAATAAAGTACTTCTATCCATTTTAAAAGTGGGCTCTATTTATTTATTTATTCATTCATTTTAATCCTTTGATGTTTAAATTTTATTAACGTTAACCTTAGATTTTATTTTATAGAATTATTATTTTTTATTTTCTTATGAAATTTTTTATACGGGAATTTATAAGAAGAAGAAAACTCGAGAATATAAAAAACTATGGCAACATAGGTTGAGAAGATCAAAAATATCAAAATGCGGTGAAAAAACAAAGTAACAGTGAGAGAACCATAATGTTTGTAGTGTTTTGTGTCTGATGATACAATGGCTGCAATAGAAGTATATTTTGTTGCAGTGATTTATTTGGAATGTCGGCTACGTTATATAAAAATGTAACATATCTCGGATGCTACAGGGGGGAATCAAAGCTGAAGGGCATCATTTCGTTCACGTGTAATCCTAAAATAAAGACTTCAAGTGTTTTTTTTTTAAATAATTAATTTTTATTTTTATTTTTATTTTAAATTAAAAAATTTAGTATTTTCATATTATTTTAATGTATGGATATAAAAAATACTTTTCAAAAAATAAAAAAACATTATTTCAATATATTTCTAAACAAAAAATATTTCCAAAAACAATTTAATACACAGTAACATTACCAACAAAACATTCGATGGTATTGTTTTGACTATTAGATATTACAATCTTGTCGGTCAACAATCCCTGTAAATTACTAATTAGAGAGAGCACTGCCTAGAAAATAAAAAATAAATGTCAAATAAACACAGTCAACATAATATCCCAACAATTAAGATATAAGCTAAAACAGCTCGGGTTTTGGTGCACTGTAGATTCAGACACAATGGCACTGTGGACTGGCCATTTCTCGGCCGTGCATCGGGCTGTTCGTCTGTCTTTTTTTCTTTTTTTTTTCTTCTATGAACAGTGCATTGGCGACTTCAACCCTGGTAATAGGACAAAAACATGGTCTGACTGAGGGGTAAATAGCGTGTTGGCTCAGGGGTGCGGGCGTCATTGCACGCGTACGGACCGGTCCGGCCCGCCGCACCCTTTTTTTTTTAATATTTTTTAAAATGTGTTATTACATCCGTAGCCCCCGATAAAACAAAATTCATTAATTAGCCTCAGGGGTGGTTTAGTAATTGACGCACACGTCACTGTGCGCTTGCGTCAGCACTGGCAGATGTCCGTACAGGCGTGTCGGAGCTTTTTCTCCCCTCCATCGATTCAGGCGGCGCGTGCGGCGTCATTCGGCGGTCACAAATTTTCCTCCGCCGGTTAGAACGATGCGCAACCCTTCCCTGAATCTCCTTGAGCGGCGCGTGTAGTGTTATGATCTACGTAGAGGCTCATATAGTCGGTTGAAAGTTTATGTGCACTTTTCTCTCTCCTCAGCGCCGGATTCAACTTCAGTCCCCCGATTTATTGTTGATGCATTTCAGTCCCTTGGCTTTTGTTTGATTTCTATAATAGAAGTTTCGATTTCTGTCAATTTCGTCCTTTCATTCAAATTGATATATATGTAGTTTGCATGTCAGTCCTTCTTCTTTTAATTTTTCGGTTTTCTATTAGATCCTTTAATTGATTTAGTGCAGCAGGTTATATTGTTTTCAATTTTGTCCTTCATGTCAAATGCATTATATATTACACTCTAATTTCAGTCCCTCTTCTTTTAAATTTTTTTCCTCTTAAATCTTTTAATATTTTTGGTGCAAAAGTATAAATGGTTGTCAAATTAATCCTTCACTTTAAATCATTCATATATTTTATTTTTATTTAGGGCCTTATGTTTTTAATTGTTCTATTGAAATTGATTTCCTTTATTATTACATGTATATTTATGCATTATTCCCTATTATTGTACAAGTTTATGTTTATATTTTTCTTGAATTCGGTTTTTAATATTTCTTTTATCTTTTCTTTTATTGGGGTTTCTTTTTATTTAGTCTTCAAATTTTATTCCTGATAGTAATCATATGAACATTCATTTTTTTTTTTTAAATAACAAATAATTTTTAAATGCTAACAAAGATAATAATAATAATAATAATAATAATAATAATAATAATAATAATAATAATGAGAATAATAATAATAATTAACAAAAATTTAATAATAATAATAATTGAATTGTTAGAATATTTATTGAATATTATCGCCTAATAATAATAAAAAAAATTTTATTGAAAGTGTGTGAAATTAATTATATATTTGTATATTTATGTCAAATTAAAGTATGCTAAACTACTTATATGTTTGAATTGTTATTTAATATTATCGTCTAAAAATATATACAGAGAGGGAAAAAAAAATATGACGGCTTTTTTCAAGGAAAAAAATTTATATCAATATTCTTAAATATATTTAGTATAAGAATATGATTAATAAATCTTATAAAATTAAAATCAATTGGCTCAAAATTTTAATTTTTTGCTCTTTTGTTCAAGTTTAGTTTTTTTTTTAAAAATATTTGGATTTTTAATATTAATTAGAATAATAATAATAATAATAATAATAATAATAATAATAATAATAATAATAATAATAATAATAATAATAATAATAATAATATTTTTTTTTCTTGCTTACTCTTTTGTTAATGTTTGTGAGTGTTTTTTCTTCCGTGAAAATTTTATAATTTTAATTGTTTTTGTAATAATAGCAATAGTCATTTTGTATCTAATATTATTGGGGATAAAAGACAACTCAAGAACAAAAAATAGACAAATTTACCTAGGTTATCTACAATTAAAAAACAATACAAGTCACTTTTGTCTCCATTACACTGTTCCTTTTAAGCGGCAAACAAGTCATTATTATATGTTTTAATATTTATTGCATATTATCGCGTAAAAATATATAAAAAGATAAAAAAAATTGACCTCGGATTTTTTTGAATAAAAAAATTAATATCAGCATTCTTAAATACATTTAATATAATAATATGAAAAATAAATCTTAAAAAATAAAAAAAGATTGGCTTCGAATTTTAATTTTGTGCTGTTTTGTTCAAGTATATTTCTTAAAAAAAAAAATTGGATTTTTAATATTTAAGATCTAATATTACCCAGGAAAAAATACAACTCAAAAAAACAAAAGGTAAACAAATTTGCCTATATTATCTACAATTAAAAAATATATGAGGCACTTTCCGTTTCGACTACACTATTTTTTTTAGACAGCAAATAAGTAATTATAGCACGAAAAATATATATATTCCTTTTTTGAAAAATATTACAATGTTTTTATTTATAATGTGTCAGATCTAATATTACTGGGGAAAAAAGGCAACTCATATTGTTTTTTTTTAACAAATTTACCTAGGTTATCTACAATTAAAAAATATAAAAATCACTTCCCATTTCGATCACACTATATAATATGTGAGACTAAGTATATGTGTTTAATATTTATTTAATATTATCGCCTAAAAATATAGAGAGAGAGAGAAAAAATGACCTACGATTTCTTGAAAAAAAAATTAATAACGGCATTCTTCAAGATATTTAATATAATAATATGATGAATAAATCTTATAAAAAAAAATTTGTCTTTGAATTTAAATTTATATTTTAGACCCTTTGTTTTTTTCTTTTAAGAAACGGTGACCTTTTTTTCACATGTATTTTTGATTTTTTACTGTCCAACTCAGTTGTTCTTTTTTAACCGGGTTTCTTTTGTTGTTTTGTGTTTTTTAACCAGAGTATCTGTGACAACAAATTGCTAATAAATCATTTCACCTTCTTAGCAAATTTTCTAACAAATTTTATCAAAAGTTTTTTAGCAATAACAATATTCAGATTTTATCAATTACAATATAGTAATTATATATTAAAATAATAAAATACAACATTTATAAAATCAATTAATTTTCTACATGCATAAAAATGCCCAACGAAGCGGGCTAATCAGCTCGTCTCTCTCTCTCTAATATTACATAGACTTATTATAATAAAACAAAATCATCTAGTCAATTGGGCCCTACATCTTGTTGTTCATCTATGACTAGACTAGAGTCCTCTTCCATACACGAACGATACTACCTGTTTCCCTGGCCACAAATACACCCTCACATGTTTCGTGTGAACTGGCATCCCTGTAATGGCTGGTAATTTCTTCACCTAACTTCCTACCCGACCCCACTCTATAGAGGCTACTCCTTGTTATGGCATTCTAGTGAATTACTTTCTTAGTAAAGGACGTTTATTATCCTCTCCAAAACGCTCCGTTTGACATTGGCATTCTACTAAATTAGTCTGTTTGCTTGATGGATTGATTGCTTAATTAATTAAGCCGCAGTTAAGTCTTGACTCGAGACACTTGATCATGGTTAAGTCAATTTATAAATCCTGAGAGGCAAATAGAGAAGCCATTACGGAAGCAACAAACTGCAAAGAGAGAGAAACAAAAACAAAACAATTTGTTTTGGAGAGGGAGACACAGGGAACTTGCATCAAAATGGCTCTTTACGTTGATGAAGAAGAGATATGGAAATGTCCAAAGCACCCTTTCAAGCGTCGCCGAACCGGTATCTGCCACGTGTGCCTCCGCGAACGCCTCTCCTCTCTCTGCCCTGACTGCGCTAACCCGCGCCCCTGCGCTTGCTACGCCACCGCCGCGTTCTCTTCCTCCGGTTCCTCTTCATTGTCCTCCTCTTCCCACCGCCTCTCCTCCGCAGCTGGAGTCGGGAGCGTCGGCCGCGTCTCCAATTTAATCGACAGAGAACCTGCTTTTCGCCGCTCTCGATCATTAGCTGTTCCATTTCTCCGGTCAAAGCCCTCAGCAGACCAGAACTATAACAGTCACAAAACGTTGTCGTCGTTTTGGTCATTATTCAAAGGAGGGCATGGTAACAGGAGCACGGCAGAGGAGGTTGATAGACGACACGTGGTCATTTTAAAGGAGGAGGATGAATCGGCGAGAAAGGTAAATGAAGATCAGGAGAGGAGGAAGATGATGAGGAAGTCAAGATCGGTGGCTGTGACGGCTGATTCAAGAGGAAGTGACGTAATGAGACCGACGTCGAAGGGAGGGAAGGGATGGTTCCCTAGTCCGATCAAGATTTTTAAGCAATCATTTTCGAGAGGAATTTTGGTAAATGAAAGGTCGTTTTTGTACAGAGGTTGATTTTGTTCCCTTGTATAGTAATAAAAATAAAAATTACTACTAGTTTTTAACTGCCAAACAGCAATACATATTTTTTGATCACGTGCCTCCGTTTTTTCACGTACCGGAAAGGAAAAAAATAGTCACTCCCATTTTCTTTGGCAGATATGATAACACTACGTCTAATCATGTAATTTTTGTAATGGAAAGAGAGATTACTATGTGATCAATGAAATTTCCTAATTTAATATTTTTTTCTAGCATTTTTAATTTTATAGTTTCGCAGTGTGCAACTGTGCATGCAGTAGTTATTATTGGTTGTGTTATTGGGGTGCGATCAGGTGAGAATCTTCGAGTGTTAAGTGACGGCCCCATAATAGAATGCAAATGATTAGCAGTTTGGCCCCGCTAAACATCGTAGTGTCGATCTAAACAAAACAAAGCATCAACTTGGGAGTTACTTTGCGATCATAGTACTTGCTTTTAGGCAATGAATTTTAATTTTATAGTTTCGCAGTGTGCAACTGTGCATGCAGTAGTTATTATTGGTTGTGTTATTGGGGTGCGATCAGGTGAGAATCTTCGAGTGTTAAGTGACGGCCCCATAATAGAATGCAAATGATTAGCAGTTTGGCCCCGCTAAACATCGTAGTGTCGATCTAAACAAAACAAAGCATCAACTTGGGAGTTACTTTGCGATCATAGTACTTGCTTTTAGGCAATGAATTTCGGCTATTAGAGAAGCCGGCTAGGCTATTACATTACACTAAGAGCTAAAAGAGCTCGGGCAGGCCAGCCACTGTGCACCTACACTCATGTGCACTGTGGACTGGCCATTTTCAGCCCTTGCTTCGCGCGCGTATGTGCACCTGTTTCTGTTTTTTTTTTTTCACATAGATACTTTTTATAGCTTTTATGGTGAATATTACCAAGAAATGTCTGTGGCCGAGCGGAACCCGTGCGCGCAGCGCGCACTCCAGCGCGCAGGGGTTCGAGCCCCTGCGCCAACAAATTTGTTTTTTTTTTTTTTTTCTCTTTGAAATACGTTTTTCTATTTTATTTGGGAAAGCAACTGTGACACTGTGTCACAGTTGCTTTCCCTTTTCTTTTTTTTTATTATTATTATTCTTATTATTTTTATCCCTTGCTTCGCGCGCGTATGTGCACCTGTTTCTGTTTTTTTTTTTCACATAGATACTTTTTATAGCTTTTATGGTGAATATTACCAAGAAATGTCTGTGGCCGAGCGGAACCCGTGCTTCCAGCGCGCACTCCAGCGCGCAGGGGTTCGAGCCCCTGCGCCAACAAATTTGTTTTTTTTTTTTTTCTCTTTGGACTGGCCATTTTCAGCCCTTGCTTCGCGCGCGTATGTGCACCTGTTTCTGTTTTTTTTTTTCACATAGATACTTTTTATAGCTTTTATGGTGAATATTACCAAGAAATGTCTGTGGCCGAGCGAAACCCGTGCGCGCAGCGCGCACTCCAGCGCGCAGGGGTTCGAGCCCCTGCGCCAACAAATTTGTTTTTTTTTTTTTCTCTTTGAAATACGTTTTTCTATTTTATTTGGGAAAGCAACTGTGACACTGTGACACTGTGTCACAGTTGCTTTCCCTTTTTTTTTATTATTATTATTATTCTTATTATTTTTATCCCTTGCTTCGCGCGCGTATGTGCACCTGTTTCTGTTTTTTTTTTTTTCACATAGATACTTTTTTATAGCTTTTATGGTGAATATTACCAAGAAATGTCTGTGGCCGAGCGGAACCCGTGCTTCCAGCGCGCACTCCAGCGCGCAGGGGTTCGAGCCCCTGCGCCAACAAATTTGTTTTTTTTTTTTCTCTTTGAAATACGTTTTTCTATTTTATTTGGGAAAGCAACTGTGACACTGTGTCACAGTTGCTTTCCCTTTTTTTTTTTTATTATTATTATTATTCTTATTATTTTTATTTTTAAAAAATATTGTGTTTTTGTTTTTTCCTTCCACAATGCTGATTTTGAAAATGTCTGTCTGCAAAAGTTGCTTTCCCTTTTTTTTTATATTCTTATTCTTATTATTTTTTAAAACTAGGGTATCAATGATAGTTTACGCGTACCATGACTAAAATTATCCTCCATGCAATGATAATTTTAGATTTTCAAACTTTTATTTTGCTATTGTTATACTAGGGGGTGTTGAGCTATTTTATTATATTAAATTTCACATAAATAAAAATTATATTTTTATTCGCATTCAGCAAATCCAATAAAAATTGTTTACTCAACCCGCAACGTAGAACATATAGTTTTTTGAAATTTTCAAATAAAATGATTTTTTCAGCTAATAATTTTTTGTTTTGTTTTATCATGTATTTTTTTTTTATG
The DNA here is from genome assembly GCA_009078335.1 of Salix brachista. Classification (NCBI taxonomy): domain Eukaryota; kingdom Viridiplantae; phylum Streptophyta; class Magnoliopsida; order Malpighiales; family Salicaceae; genus Salix; species Salix brachista. Next base: position 7,555,687 of record CM018574.1, on the reverse strand, counting down.
TTCTCTTTCTTTTATTTTTTATTGGTTTTATTGTTATTATTTTCAAGTTAGATGAATTTTTCCCCCTGATAATTATGTTTTTTTTTTTAAAAAAAATTAGTATGATATTTTTTCTTTTATTTATTTCTTTTCTTTATTCATCATTAACACATAATAATAATAATAATAATAATAATAATAATAATAATAATAATAATAATAATAATAATAATAATAATAATATATTATTTTTCTTGCTTACTCTTTTGTTAATATTTTTGAGTGTTTTTTCTTTCGGGATAATTTGATATTTTTAATTGTTTTTGCAATAATAACAATAGTCATTTTGTATCTAATATTACTAAGGATAAAAGACATCTCAAGAACAAAAAATAGACAAATTTACCTAGGTTAACTACAATGAAAAAATGATACAAGTCACTTTTGTCTCGATTACACTGTTCCTTTGAAACGGAAAACAAGTCATTATTATATGTTTTAATATTTATTGTATATTATCGCCTAAAATATATAAAGAGAAGAAAAAAATGACCTCGGATTTTTTGCAGGAAAAAAATTTATATCATCATTCTTAAATACATTTAATATAATAATATGATGATTAAATCTTATAAAAAAAAAATTTACTGTGAATTTTAATTTTGTGCTCTTTTGTTCAAGTTTATTTCTTAAAAAAAAAACAAATTGGATTTTTAATATTTAAGATCTAATATTACCCGGGAAAAAATACAACTCAAAAAAACAAAAGGTAAACAAATTTGCCTACATTATCTACAATTAAAAAATATACAAGGCACTTTCCATTTCGACTACACTGTTCTTTTTAGACGGCAAATAAATAATTATAGCACGCAAACAATTTATATTTCTTTTTTAAAAAAATTGCAATATTTATATTTATAATGTGTCATATCTAATATTACTGGGGAAAACAGGCAACTCATATTTGTTTTTTTTACAAATTTATCTAGGTTATCTACAATTAAAAAACTATAAAAATCACTTCCCATTTCGATCACAATATATAGTATGTGAGACTAAGTATATGTGTTTAATATTTATTTAATATTATCGCCTAAAAATATATAAAGAGAGAAAAAAAATGACCTGCAATTTCTTGAAAAAAAAATTAATATCAGTATTCTTAAATATATTTAAGATAATAATATGATGAATAAATCTTATAAAAAAAACTTTGGCTTTGAATTTAAATTTATATTTTAGACTCTTTTTTTTTCCTTTTAAGAAACAGTGACTTTTTTTTCACATGTATTTTTTATTTTTTACTGTCCAAGTCAGTTGTTCTTTTTTAACTGGGTTTTTTTTTGTTTTTTTTTTAACCAGAGTATCCGTGACAATAAATTCCTAATGAATCATTTCACCTTCTTAGCAAATTTTCTAACAAATTTTCTAAAAAGTTTTTTAGCAATAGCAATATTCAATCACATTTTGGTTGAACAAAACCATTTTTAATAAATTTTATCAATTACAACTATACTAATTAAATATTAAAATTACAAAATACAATATTTTTAAAATCAATTAATTTTTTACATAGATAAAAAAACCCAGCGAAGCGGGCAAATCAACTCGTAATCTCTAGTTAAAAACTTGTATTGCACTTTTTTCGTGTGCCTTAATTTGCCCTAGCTATAATCTCTAGTTCAAAACGGCATCTCTACTTTATACCCTGTAATTAATTTAATTGAGCTTTAACGAGTTTGTATAAGCCATCAGTTTATAGTGGATGGATTAAGACAATTATTGCTTCCTGATGGCCTGCAAATGTTCAAAATGGCCTTCTAACGGTGGTTTCTGTTAAACCTGAACTTGATTTTATGAATATGCTTTAGGTTGGATTGAGAATCTTGCAATTGGATTTGAGCCACCCGTGGAATTAACACAAAGGCACATTTCTTACAGATACGTGGAGTCCGAGCACATGTGTTCCATTAATAAGGAATAAATAAGTAATAATTAATTTTATTTAGTTGATTTTTTTACGTATTATTATATTTTTTGTTCAAAAATAATAATTGGTTCTTAGATTATGAACTATTTTATCATTCACAAAGTTCAATTTTGAATTAACTATTAATATATGTTACCATCATTAATCTAAATCATTGTTATATCTGTTAGAATACAAATTAGCACTAAATATAACATCACTATCGAGATACTCTATAATAAAAATTAGCAATAAATATAACATCATTTTGATATTTGAATGTTTTTCATTGTATTTTAAAAATATTTTTTTAAAATATTTTTTTTTGATGTTTTGAGATTATTTGGTAGGTTAATATTAAAAATATTTTTTTAAAAATAAAATATATCATTTTAATACATCTCTAATTAAAAACATTGCTTCACCTCGAGGTTATTCTATAATAAAGTATACAAATGATGAAATTATGCAATGGTGCTGCCTTTGTAAGGAAATTACTTTTAGGTCCTTTACTTGGACCACAAGTCCTTCCCTTTTCCCAAAATTATGGTCATTATAGGAATTTCGTTTTCATAGGAGACATGCTATTTTCTACAAAATCGGGTTTTAATTAAGGAGTTACATTCCATATCAATCACTACCTTGATGGACGGTTGAGATTGAAAGAAAACCCTAATTGGAATTTCGGTCCTCTCTCCACCTATAAATATAGACTTTTGTCCATCACAAAAGCTAGCCGTAATTATCAACACATTAGGGTTTATAGGCGAGGAGAGAGAAACCGAAACTCTTCACTAAAGCTTTCCTTCAACCAAAGTTCAACACCAATCAGTAGCAGGATTCGGCAGCAGGATCAAGAATCTCCTCGTACCATGATGAACGGAGGTAATTCTTAATCCTTCTTATATTGAAATCTTATTGTGATTATCATGCAGTTCAAGATCTTAGGGTTTATGTTAAAAACGAATTAACATGTGGTATCAGAGCCTAGGTTTAGGAACGCATGATTGTCCATGAAGTAGGATAACCTTATATCGCCATAATCGGTAGATACCTATATCCTAACTCTGTTTTGCAGATACTTAACGATCCAACTATTATGGCCTGAATGAATGTTATTTATTTTCCGCATTATTTTAATTTTTGGGCACGACTGTTTGATCGTGATTTATTTAAAGTTCCAATTTTGATTATGTACAAAGCTCCTGCGTGAGTACTATTCGAAAATATTCGATGTAATAGATGTCAATAAGTTCGTTGTAACGAAAGTGGTGGCGGACGATTTGGTGGCTTGTTCGACCTAAAAGGGAGCCGTTTTGAAGCTTGAAGATAAAGACAGGAACAAGGCCATATAGTTGGATCTAATTTTCCTGATTATGTTTATGATGTTACTTTCTATCATTTTTTCATATTTTTTTTTACTTGATGCATTATGTCGTATTCACTAGGGAATAAAGAAAAACCTATTCTAGAAACCTTTAGAATAAAAAAAATAAAAAAAAAAATTTCTTCCGGGTTAAGAGGAGCTCGCTTCGCTCGGCCTCCTTTCAGTTTTTTCTTAGCCAACCCATAATATATCATAACGAAATTGAAACTAATTTAAATATATATTTGATTCTTTTGGTCAATAATTTTGTATGCTTAGGGTTAGGATCACCACAGTGACCCACATTCATATACATTGAAAATTGGCCATAACCTTACCATCATAACGTTATAATTGCATATTTTCAATACATGAATTTTTTTGTCTCCTACAGGATGACTATATTCATATGTTGAAACAATATTTACGGAGACTAAAGATATCCACAGATATCTTATTTGTCTTAATTAGGAGTAATTACACTCACCTAAAATTACTCGACTTTAGATGGTATAATGTATTAAAACTCTGGTGACTACCCACAGGAGCACCTAAGTTTCATTTTATTACGTATGTGTTGTCTTTTAAAGTAAAGCCTTATTAAATTATTGTATCTCTCATTATATTGCAGTTAGCTTACCCACTCACCTCAACTCGCATGCTTCTTCTGTCCCTATACTTACTGGAACCAACTTCTCTGAATGGAAGGAGCAAGTTGAGTTCACCTTAGGAGTACTTGATTTGGATTTGGCCCTCCTCAAAGATAAGCCAGATCCACTTACTGACAAAAGTACCCCTGAGGAAAAGACTCTCTTTAATGCTTGGGAGAGATCTGACAGACTAAGCATCATGTTCCTGCGAATGACCATAGCCAGCAACATCAAAACCTCCCTACCTAAGCCCGAGAATGCTAAGGATTACATGAAAGCCATAGAGGAAAGGTTTAAGACTGCAGACAAGTCCCTTGCTGGGAAACTGATGGCAGATCTTACAACCATAAAGTTCGATGGTACTCGCTCAATGCATGAACATGTTATTGAGATGACCAACCTCGCAGCTAAGTTGAGAAATTTGGGAATGACTGTGGATGATTCTTTTCTCGTCCAATTTATCCTGAACAGTTTACCTCCTCAGTACGGGCCATTCCAAATTCACTACAACACTATTAAGGACAAGTGGGCAGTGAATGAATTGGCTAATAAGCTGGTTCAAGAAGAGGCACGACTGACTCAACAAGGCATTAAAGTGGCTCATTTTGTTCAAAGAGCTGGACATAAAGCTGGGATAAAGCACAATTTAGGCCAGAAAAGGGCACCACCCAGATCTAATGAGGCCAATCAACCACCCAAGAAGAAAAAGAAGGAAGACTTGTGCAAATTTTGCAAGAAACCTGGACATTTTGCAAAAGACTGCACTAAACGACGAGAATGGTTCGAAAAGAAAGGTAACCCTATGGGTTTCGTAAGTTATTTCGAATCAAATCTTACTTATGTTTCTTCCAATACTTGGTGGATTGACACTGGTGCTAACGTTCATGTTTCTAACACAATGCAGGGATTCCTTACGACCCAAACCATAAACCCAAGTGAGAACTTCTTATTTATGGGAAATCAAGACAAAGCTCCAGTTGAAGCTATTGGAACCTTTCGTCTTGTTTTAGATAGCGGTTTTCAGTTAGACTTATGTCAAACTCTTTATGTTCCGTCTATTTCCCGTAATTTAGTTTCCGTAAGTGCACTTGATAAAATTGGTTATTCGTTTCAAGTTGGAAATGGTAAATTCAGTTTATTTAAGAATTCTGAACTTATTGGTTCGGGGATTTTAATTGATGGTTTATACAAATTCCATCTTAAACAATTTGTTGAAACCCATCTTACCCTGCATTCTAAAGTAGAAACAAAGCGTAAGTCGTCTAAAAACGACTCCTATTTCTTGTGGCATAAAAGGCTGGGTCACATATCCAGTGAAAGGATCAAAAGATTAGTAAAAGATGGTGTCCTTCCGGATCTAGACTTTACTAATCATAAAGCTTGTGTGGATTGTATTAAAGGAAAAACAACAAAACACACAAAGAAAGGAGCCACAAGAAGTACCCAGCTTCTTGAAATAATACATACAGATATTTGCGGACCTTTTGACGTTCCAACTTTTGGGGGAGAGAAGTATTTCATTACCTTTATTGATGATTACTCACGTTACTGTTATCTATACTTGTTGCATGATAAATCTCAGTCAGTGGATGCTGTACAAATGTTCATTACTGAAGTCGAAAGACAACTAGATAGAAAAGTGAAAATCATAAGGTCAGATAGAGGTGGTGAATTTTACGGAAGGTATGATGAAACAGGACAACATCCTGGACCTTTTGCAAAACTTCTCCAAAAGCTTGGAATTGTTGCCCAATACACAACGCCTGGATCTCCATGGCAAAATGGTGTAGCTGAAAGGCGAAATCGTACATATATGGAAATGGTTAGATCCATGATGAGTCATGCCAATTTACCTATATCATTATGGATGGATGCTCTACGCACAGCTGTTTACATCTTGAACAGGGTTCCTAGTAAGGCAGTTCCAAAGACACCTTTTGAACTATGGAAAGGATGGAAACCTAGTTTAAGACATCTCCAAGTTTGGGGTTGCCCAGTTGAAGCTAGAATATACAATCCACAAGAAAAGAAATTGGACTTTAAGACGATCAGTGGTTACTTTATAGGTTACCCAGATAAGTCCAAAGGATATAGGATTTATTGTCCTAACCATAGTACAAGAATTGTTGAAACCGGTAATGCCAGATTCTACGAGAATGGCGAAATCAGTGGGAGTAATAAAGTTCAAGATGTGATCATTCAGGAAATAAGGGTACATGTTCCTTTACCCTCTATTTTGAAAGATGGGAACCCTCCCATTGTTGAACCATTCAACAATAAGGAACACCCAATGAATAATCCACAACTCCATAATGAGATTATTGCCAATGAACCTATGGATGCAACACCAGCGGAACCGGCATTAAGAAGGTCTCAAAGACAAAGGAGATCCGCTATTTCCAATGATTATATGCTTTACCAAGTAGAATCTGAATATGGGACAATGAAAGACCCGGTTTCTTATTCACAAGCCATTAAAGATGTTAATTCTAATAAATGGATCGATGCCATGAAGGATGAATTGAAATCTATGGCAGAAAATCAAGTATGGGAAGTAGTTCAATTGCCTCCAGGACACAAAGCAGTTGGCTGTAAGTGGGTTTTTAAGACCAAGCGCGATTGCAAAGGCAATATTGAACGACATAAAGCCAGACTTGTTGCCAAAGGTTTCAATCAGAAAGAAGGTATTGATTATACTGAGACCTTTTCTCCTGTGTCCAGAAAAGACTCACTTAGAATTATCATGGCGTTAGTGGCTCATTATGACCTTGAGTTACATCAAATGGACGTCAAAACCGCCTTTCTTAATGGAGACTTGCAAGAGGAAGTCTACATGCGTCAACCTGAAGGCTTCATAATTGAAGGTCAGGAAGACATGGTCTGCAAACTTAAGAAATCACTATATGGACTGAAACAAGCTTCCAGGCAATGGTATCTAAAGTTCGATGAAATTATTACTGAATTTGGTTTCAAAGAAAATATCGTTGACCCTTGCATATACCTTAAGATCAGTGGGAGCAAGTTCATATTTTTAGTTCTGTATGTTGATGACATCTTATTAGCCAGCAGTGACCTTGGTTTATTACATGAAACCAAGACTTATCTCTTTAAGAACTTTGAAATGAAAGATATGGGCGAGGCATCCTATGTGATAGGAATAGAGATATTCCGTGATAGGTCACTTGGTATTTTGGGATTGTCTCAAAAGGCATATATTGACAAAGTTCTAGAGAGATTTGGGATGATGACATGTTCCTCTAGTCCTGTTCCACTGCATAAAGGAGATAAGCTTGATCTTACGCAGTGTCCACAGAACGAGTTGGAACGTAAAGAAATGGCACAATATCCTTATGCTTCTCTCGTAGGGAGTTTGATGTATGCACAGGTCTGTACGAGGCCTGACATTAGTCATGCTGTTGGCATGTTGGGTAGATTTCAAAGTAATCCAGGGATAGCTCATTGGAAAGCTGCAAAGAAAGTACTGAGATACCTAAAGGGAACACGAAACTACATGCTCACATATAGAAAATCAGGACACCTACAGGTGACTGGTTATTCAGATTCAGACTTTGGAGGATGTCCTGACACTAGACACTGCACTCTTGGCTATGTGTATCTCTTATCTGGAGGTGCAATATCATGGAAAAGCCAGAAATCCGAGTTGCTTTACACATCCACCATGGAGGCTGAGTACGTGGCATGTTATGAGGCTGCAATTCAGGGAGCGTGGTTGCGTAATTTCGTCTCTGAGTTTGGAGCTTTGAGTTTCATCTCTAAGCCACTAACTCTGTACTGTGACAATGAAGCTGCAACTTTCTTCTCCAAGCATGACAGGATATCTAAGGGAGCAAAACACATGGACCTTAAATATCTATCACTGAAGCAGGATGTTAGACTAAAGAAAATTGTCATTGAGCATACAAGAACAGATCTCATGGTTGCAGACATATTCACAAAAGGACTACCTCCAAAGACCTTTCAGGGACATACTCAAAGTATGGGTCTTGAAGATAGTTCCTAGTTATCATTTATCTGCTCTTTATCATGTACTTGTACTTGACATTTATTGAGCTCTTAATTTATTGCTACATCTGCTATATATTCTTTCTGTTATCCATTGTGTACATATTTATGATTGGATGAATGCTAACAGAAACAGTCTTGTAACAAAGACATTATGGGACCATTATGCAAATCTCCTCTTATGGTCTAGTTATGAAAGTTGTCACTGATGTGGTACATGGAAGGAATCATGTTATAGAATGATGTGTGCACGCCATGACTCCCATTGACAACCGGATTAGCAAAGACACTTATGATAACCGACTAAAGAAGAGATTAGCATGTAACGCGCGCCTTATGACTCCTATATGAAAACACTAATGGATCTTCCTATCGACCAAGTGGGAGACTGTAAGGAAATTACTTTTAGGTCCTTTACTTGGACCACAAGTCCTTCCCTTTTCCCGAAATTATGGTCATTATAGGAATTTCGTTTTCATAGGAGACATGCTATTTTCTACAAAATCGGGTTTTAATTAAGGAGTTACATTCCATATCAATCACTACCTTGATGGACGGTTGAGATTGAAAGAAAACTCTAATTGGAATTTCGGTCCTCTCTCCACCTATAAATATAGACTTTTGTCCATCACAAAAGCTAGCCGTAATTATCAACACATTAGGGTTTATAGGCGAGGAGAGAGAAACCGAAACTCTTCACTAAAGCTTTCCTTCAACCAAAGTTCAACACCAATCAGTAGCAGGATTCGGCAGCAGGATCAAGAATCTCCTCGTACCATGATGAACGGAGGTAATTCTTAATCCTTCTTATATTGAAATCTTATTGTGATTATCATGCAGTTCAAGATCTTAGGGTTTATGTTAAAAACGAATTAACAGCCTTGTCAACCAGCACATCTACCGGACCATTTATCTACCGGATCAATTATTTTGATTGCTAGCCGCGGTTTTATTCATATTGTGTGCCGTTAAATTTTGATCTGAATTTAAACCATGCTCAGACCTCCTTAAATTATTTCACATTGTATGCCACTGTTAATCAAATATTAATCCTACAGGAAGATTGAATACTTAAAAAATTACACTAAAATAAAAAAGAAGAAGTTAAAAATAGAAATAAAAAAAGTTTCATAATCTGGAGAGGATGATCACCAAGTGGAAGCTGGAGCTCTCGGAAACCTTAATGGCAACAGGAAAAAAAGATGCATTTCTAATGTTTATAGAGCTTCATTGCCATACTTGAACGGTAAAGTAGTGTTTGGTAAGGAATATGAGACAGTAGGTACATACGCGAGAGTATTAAGAAAAAATACATGATTTTATATTGAAATAAATAAAGATACAAAAATCATATTAAATTACTGTAATATTTCCAATTTAAGTATCATATTAAAATCATATCAACCCCCCTCCCCCCAAAAAAATAAAAATAAATAAATAAATAAATGAAGCAATCGAGTATTAAAATTCTTTTGGTGTTTTTAATTTTCTTTTTTTAAAGTAAAACAAATAAAATATTGAAAAAAATGAGGTAAACAAACTTTAAGTCCACCGTCCAATTTATAGAATACACATAATAGATAAAAACAATTTATAGAACTTCAAATGGCTTTATTCATATGTTAATTTTATTTATGAACCGTTAAGAAATGACACCACACCATAACAATATCTTATTACAACATCGGTTTTATTTAGAATTTTATTTTAATCTATTTACGTATCACCGTGCTATCATCCCTCGCAACTTTAGTCCTGATTGAGAATTGATTTCATATTTAAAACAATCCTTAAGATATTTGTCTAGCATGTAATTGTTTTTTTTTTTAGCTTTTTGATCTCTTCCATTTAAGGATATTACTTTGTATTAACCCATTTCTTTAAAAATATTTTTCCAACTCCAAAGAAATTTGTTTTATAATATATAAATTTATTATGAATTCCATAACAAATAAATTGTTATCTTGTTTTATAGTGGTAAATTCCATGTACCTGTACATTTGTATAAGGAATCTAGGTGATAATCGTATGGAGGTGCGTCATACAGTTGATCTATTAAGCTAATTAATGTATAGATCCTCGGGTTGGTAAAGAAAATAGGGATCTTGCGATCTGCGTTTCCGCTGTAATCTGTATATAAAAAGACAGCAAGACACTTTCCTAAGGAGCTAGACTAGGCCCAAGCTTTGACTACGAGTCTACGACTAATAAATTTAATTTTTAATTTTTAATATTCTTATATTAAAAATATTTGAAAATATAAATAAAATCAAAAACATTTTTATAATGAACTGCCGAACAGGATAAGTGTCCTAAGGAGCTAGACTAGGCCCGAGCTTTGACTAACGACTAATAGATTTAATTTTTAATTTTTAATATTCTTATATTAAAAAGATTTGAAAATATGACAAATTTAAATAAAAGCAAAAGCATTTTTAAAATGAACTGACAAACAGGGTAAATTGACTTTTGCAACAACGCTTGTTTTCCTATGCATGGAAAATTGACTTTCTCCTGTGTGGATGTTTGATCGGCTAAGGAACTCGTGACTTTTGACCATTAACCATTTGGACCGATGTAAGCATTCAACATTGATTGAGTAGTGAAAGTACAGTTTAATAATTCACTCTATTTTGTATAGACTGGTTGGCAGCTGAAGCCATCAAATTCATATTCTCATTAATTACTAGCTATTCCACCCCCATTACGCCGCCACTAAATATTTTTTTATATTCGTATTTGTACATAAAAATATTATAAGTATAAATAAAAAAACTCATGCATATATATAATTAAATAAATTAAAAATCATGTGTGTTAAAAATAATAAATAAAATTATTAACAAAAAATAAAGATAAAAACAAAAAATTAATAGACATGTTCGATAAAGATACTTGACATTGTAATAAAGATACTTCACCTAGTTGTATTGTATTGCTTTGTTTGTCAAAATTAACCTCTCATTCAATCAAATAATAACATTAGTGTGTGTGTATACAAAAATTGATTGAATAAAATAAAATTAGAAAAGAATATTATGTGAGTTTACTCATAATAGAAATATTATCCAATATATATATATATATATATATATATTGGATAATATATAATAACTAAAACAATATTCTTCATTCATAAGAGCTATATATAATTTCCAGCAAGTTCAAAAATAAATTTTAAATAAAAAAACTAATTTAAAAAGTTTGTTCTGATTTTCTGCACTCATTTTAGTGAAACATATACCACTATTATCATTCATTAATACCTTCCTGTTTGAAGGTAATATTTCTATTAGAGTATGTGTAATTTAATCCGTATGGTAATCTTGGAGTAAAAAAAGAAGATTTGAACCTTGAAGAATGCGTTAGCTGCTCTTCATTTTTAAGATGTGAAATTTGTAAAATAATTAAAATAACAAGTAGACAGTGTTTTTTCCACATAGCAACTAGGGTATTCACCCTCTGTTTTGAGTGATTAGCTATTATATTAAATTAAATTAAATTATTGAATGGGCGTGGAATATTTTCGAGATAACAATAAATGGAAGCTAGTTTTCATTGGAACAAATAATATTAAATTAAATATTATCTACACAACTAAAATATATGGGTTCTTCTTACAAAGCTCCACTGTTTATATAAATACTGAAAAAGCTACCCGTGAAAAAACCTCTCTTCCTCTCCCACGCGAGCTGTTTGTAATAATAATTGTTGATTTGGCCTGGATTTCTTTGTCTCACAGCCCGTCCTCCTCTCCTGCTTCATCTGTTTTCTTCTTCGTCTTCATTTGTCACAATAGAGATGCTCACGAGACAAATCCCAGGATTTGACCAAAACAATAAAAACAAAGTGGCAGAATTACAAAAATCTGCAAGGATCTTTTTTTTTTTTAAAAAAAAAAAAAAAAACAGGATCAAACACGCACAGAAAAGATCACCATAGATTCGACTGCACATATAGTAATTAAAAGCAGCAAACCCCACCAAGAAATAAAACGAAAATAAAAGTTATATTTTCTTATATTTTAAGACCTGATATATGATGTCATAAGAAAATAAAAGTCTTATCTTATACAATAGATATGTACATTTAAATTTTGGGAAGAAGGCCACAGCAAGCCTTCCACATCAAAAGAAACAGATTATTTCGGCTTTACTGAAATATGATTGAGATGGACTAAAAGTATTAACAAAACAGCTAAATGAGATGGGTAGTTAATCATATAAACACTGAAACAGTTTTTATTTATTATTTTAAGAATTTGTTAACAAATATATCATGTAGCTCCATCGGTTGATGTGGCTGGTTTTTTTTTATATTGTTTATTTTGTACTTTTAGATTATTATTATTATTATTATTATTATTATTATTATTATTATTATTATTATTATTTTAGTTTTATTTTTTATTTTGAAGTTTTTATTTTTTTATATAATTTCATGTTTTAATAGGATATTTTATTTAAATTTATCTTCTACTGAGTTAATGGTAAAAATGATTTTTAATCATAGAATCTAAAATAAAATAAAAAAACTGACATGGTGTAATCTATATAACATAAGTTGTGAATTTAACAAGTTGACTAAGGTTAACCTAACTTTTTTCTTAATATTTTTATACTTGGACTTGTCCTATCAATATGGTCATGTTAGGAAAACCATATATGATTTAATTTAAAATTTAAAAAAACAAAAAAATTGGATAGAGAGTTTTGAAATTTGAATTATTGTGTCGAGTTTGATAACTAATAACAACGCCAAAAGTTTTCTATAATCAAGATATTATTTTTCATGCTTCAAAAGTTTATAATCCAAACTGCAACAATAATGCGAGAAATAAAATAGTCTTTTTCACTAAAAAAAAATTAAGATTTCTTTATAGGTTTTTCCCCCTCCAATCTAGCCCCTTTATTATTATTTTTCATTTTTCATTTTAATTTCATCATTTTCTTTTTTAATTTTATCTTTTTTAATGCAACTACGGGTTCCTCCATTTAATTTTCTTTTAACTGATTAAATTGTTCTCTGTTTTTCGTTATGTTAGTTTTATTTATTTTATTTTATTAGATTGCTTTAGGCAATACGAATATCATTGTACTTTCTTCTTTTATTTCGTCTACTCATTTTTCTTAATTTAATAGAAATAGATGTTGCCGCAAGGTGTCCTCTAATTTATATTTATTATTTTTTCCCCCACAAAACCTATATGTTTTTATATTTGAATATATTAATTCTTACTCCAAATCTACACCCTACCAGTTGCAGAAAAGCTTGTATCGGCTAATTCAGACCTACAAATCAGTGGCAATGTTTCTGAATCGAACCTAGCCCGATTGCACAGATAGGGTTTGTTTTATTTTCAGTATAAAAAGGACGCTTTTTAGGATTGGCATAAGCCTTCTTGATTTTCTTTTCTTGAACACGCTTCGCCATCTTTATGGGCCTGGCAGAGTCGAGACATAGCCCCCTTGATCCAACATGTCTGCCGACAACTCGTACGCATCATAACGAGCCCAGCCCATTTCGTGAAACTCTCTTTGTGTTTTGAAAATATTTTTAAAACAAATTGAATTTTATTTTATTTTTTTAATATTTTAATAAAAAAATATAATTTTAATGTATTTATAAATAAAAAAACAATTTCAAAATCAGATCACGCTTTCTCATTCACTTTGCGCCACTCTCTCCACTTTGCGCCACTCTCTCCACCTCGATCCCCCTCACCGACCTAGCAATGGCTGATGCCAAAAACGTCTCAAATGAAACCAAACAAACTTTAGTCTTCGTATACGGCACCCTGAAAAAGGATTTTCCAAACCACCACCTCGTTCAACAATTGATTTCCCAAAAAGAAGCCACATACGTAGGCACCTGCATAACCCACCAACCACACCCTCTCGTTATTGGCCCTTGTGGGATCCCCTACATGCTGTACCTCCCTGGTGGCGTGGGTCACCAAATCAATGGCGAGCTATACTCCGTGACAGCACAGGGACTCGTTTCACTAGATGAGTTGGAGGGCACGAGTGTTGGCCACTATGAGAGGCGTCCAGTTCAGGTAACTATGCGGGAAAAGAGTGGTGCGGAGGAGGGTGAAAAGGGCAGAACTGTCGTTTTGGTGGATGCTGAGGCATATTTTGCTCATAGGAGTTTTGGGGAGAGGATGTGGGTTAGGTGTGGGAGAGTTGGGTTAGATGAGTATAGTTTGGAAAGAGCTGCCTGTGATTATGTGAAGAAAGTGAATAGGCCTGAAGGCTGGAGTTTTCTCGATGAAATCGAAAACTTCCTGTCCGGTACTGCCTGACAAAAAAATAAATAAATTTGATAGATTTCGTCTCTTTTGTGGGTTCAAACTCTGCGTGGGTTGGTTTTAATGTAATAGGAATTTATATCATTGTCCAAATAAATGAGAAACATGGCATCAAGTTAGCCTAACTGGTTTGTTGCATGTCGCGTGTTTCATGTTCATGATGATTGACTAGCTTGTAATAAAAATTATATGTCTCATCATATTGATGTTGTTCCTTCCTTCTTTTATGGGACAACAATTGATTCTTCTCGAGTGCGAGCTAAGAACACAAAATGAATAATAATAATAAAAAAAAACTGTTAAGAACGGCTCAGCGAAGGACTTTTTCTGAATATAAAAGAGAGAATCAGATTGATTGGTTGGATATAGACAAGAGCCTGCACACAAGGGAAAGATGGATATATTTAGATGTATGGACAGTATTTTGTTAGATAAATTGAAGAAAAAGAAAAGAGGAAATGTCTACCCAATGTGGTCAGGTAGCTACCATTGGCGGCGGTGGTCCACAACTGCATTTCTAAGACGTCTAAAATGGTATCTCTGCACAGAACTCCTTTCTTGACTCTCTGAATCGAGAATGGTAGCTGTAAAAAGCAAATCTACTCCCTCATTTTACATCGCAGTTTTCTGCAAAATCATCAATTGTAAGCAAAAAATCCATAACTGTCCACAAGATTTTCAATGGAGGAGGCTATATATTGTTGTCAGCCGCGCAACTTTGTTTTCTCTTTTCCTGCGCGCACTGATAGAGCTTCTGAACCATATTCTTAGCATACCTGCTGAATCATATCCAAGTATCTGAAAATAATGTATTCTGAACCATTTTGATATGATCTTTGCCAAATCAATCCATAACTTTATGACATGCGTACCTAACCCGCACCATTTCCAAAAGCTGGAAACGTTCTTGATAGTGATCTTCATGTTTCTCCTCTAGAACTTCCTACATATCTTTAGAAATCATAGTGGAGAGGTTAGAAAAGTGGCTTGTGATTCTCCTGGAGTGAACTCTGCACTACTAGTCGGTGGCTGCGTTTTGATAATCACAGGCTCCCCGTTTTCATTTATCATGGCCATTTACAAGGAACTTTCTCTGCAAAGAATCCCATGTCTCTTCTCCGATGCCTGTTACGAAGCACGACTGATTAAAACACTAAAATCCTCGAGACCCTCGAGGAAAAATATACTAATGACTGTATCTCATTATTTTTCACCTATCAAAAACCACCCATGCTGCATGAAGGCTCGTAAGTCTTTCTACCACTACCAATTTCAAGGGATACCAAATGACGACTTTCTCCCCTTGCGAATGCATCAGCTAGCCATGTCAATTAGCTAAACTCGGTGGCCTTTCGTTTGCTCCTGCCGCTTACGGAAAGGAAGGGCTGGCATGAAGGTTTTCCGGTACCCTTATAATTAGATCCGCACTTGACTGTAGTGAGAAAACCAGAACCGAGGCCTTAGAGTTAAGATGGAAACCAGGACCAGCTCTGCATGCTCTTGATATAAACGAAGGCATCCCTATGCAGATAGATTCCAGGATTTTTATCTTCATATTTTAATATAGAACTAAGGCTACAGGCTTGTAGTTTGCCTGCTGGATTCTTGTACATAAATCATAGACCCTTTTTTTAGTTTCAAGTTTCAACTTAAAATTTCTTTCATTCAGAAAGCGAATTATCCTTTTCTTATCATTGCAGAAACTCCTTAGATAATCATGTCAACTCCGGGACGAAAAACTGGGATTTTTTTTTATATATATATATATATATATAGGGAATTGTTTTTCTTGTACTTTAAAAGTATTTTTGAAAAAACAATTATGTTTTCAAATTATTTTAATATAAAAAAAATTGTTTTAATATATTTCCAAACAAACCTAAAATCATTTTGAAAAAAAAACCAACAGTATAAAACAGTAGTAGTATAAAATGGATGCTTGATTTTTAAAATCCCTTAACCTTCACAGATTGAGGTACCCTGACTCTTCAGTTTATTAATCCTAAACGACTGGTTGGTAGTCTAGTTTTTAAAAATCATTTTTAATATCAATAAATTAAAATAATTTAATAACATAAATAAATTTTTTTAAAACTATTTTATTAAAAAAATATTTTTAGTACAAAAATAAATCTAAATTATTGGGAGTATAATTACAATTACTTTTAAAAATATTTTTGGTTCAAGAATAAATCTAAATTATTTTATTTAATTTAATATTAATACAATAAAAAATTATTGATGCCACATTGATGCGTGCCTCAAAAAGCTCAAACTGCAGCCAACTTCATTTCATTTTGACATTACATTTCCCAAACCAAAAGTATACCCAGACCTAAGAGACCAGAATACCTGCTTTAGCAACATCACAAGGAAAACTGAGTTGCCAAGATGCAGCTCAGAAAGGTAATATGCACTGTGATGCCTTAACTTTACGTTGATTAGCTCCACGTTAGCCAAAGACCAAGACCCATATGAGACAACCTCAAATGTTCAGCGAATAACAGCCACGCGCATGGGTTTACGGCGGGAACCAGGAGGGGTGGCCCTTTTACATGGAGATGATCTTGGTCTTATCTTGTCGTTCTTAGGAAGCAAGGCAGCCATGAGTTTCATGCCCCTTGCATTTGGCATTCTCTTGATGCATCTAAGAGCTTCTGCTGTCTGAGAATCCTTTGTGACCTTTTTAGATGATCTTTTACTATTTACATGGTTCTCCACTTTCAGATGATCTCCTGGAATACAACGTCTGGCTTCTGAAAAGTTCCATTTATCTCATTTCAGTATTGACTTGGGAAAGAAATATGCAAAGACTTCAATGGAATAGACTCCCTTACCTGGCAGTTCTCCAGAACATATATCTGGAGTGGGCGATCTGGGTGGGGCTGGGGCATGAAGATCACAATAACTTCCAATCTTCTCAGCACCCTCATTGCAGTTATCTTCTTCAACAGGTGGAAAACATAACATCTCATCAACTCCATCGTGGCCATCACTTACTCCGTGTGGCAGAGAAACATCACCCATGTCAGCACAGGTAATCTGAAAGGAAATTCCCTTAGTTTCACCTCTAGATACAATCTCTTCAAACTCTCTCACACACGGAATGTGATTTGGAGTTGCCTCAACTGCATCCTTAAATACACTGGTCTCCAAAGTATCTTTGTTCGCTACACTAATGCATTCACTATTAACAATATCTAAAACTGACTTGGGTGATGTATTTGAATTGCTAGGATCCAAGCAAAACTCTTGTGGTTTGATCAAACTCGAACACCAGGGTGTACCCTCCCTGGCATAGAACAGAATGTAGGCAGCTTGAGATAGCACAAATTCTTCCCTTTCCTTGCTGACCTGAAAAATACGGCAGTTATTTTGGTTGTCCAGTACCGTAATTTCAGAAAGGTGTCACATGCAAAATCACAGAAAAATATTTCCAATCTCTTCCATCAAATACAAACATGAACACACCCATGCCCACCACACATGATGCTGGCAGATTTGTTCATAAATTAATGATTTATCCAGCAAACAGTAAGCCTAAGGACTTCAATGGTTTGGCACCTCCTGAACATTTGACATTGGAGGGGTTAAATGTTGAAATATAGGACAAGATGGCTTTTGAAAATCCAAAATTAGAAATTCTAGGGATACCAATTGCAAGTGACAAAGTTCCACATCAGAACAAATCCGTGTTCAGGAAACGTAAAACTAAACCATCAGATGTTAGACATATAACCCCATGATAAACACAAAATACAACTAATGATTACAATCCCATTCATCATTTTTTATTTATAGGTTTAAGAAGATGCAGAGGGTACTGTATAAGGAGATTTAGAGCAAAACAACAACAATCAACAGCAAAGAGATTGAATCTAGCATTTATTACTTCTGGGTCATCCAACTTATGCCATGTGTCTGGAGAGGATCTTATATAGCAAAAGTAATGTCCAGATGTAGGTGAATATCCTTTATGCACCACAACTGCATACAGTTGATACTTGAAGCCCACCTGTTGTCAAGAAAATGGATGGTTTTAATTAAATGCTCACAAACAGTTTATAGGTGACATAAGTCAATTCTTCAATCATTTATTTCCCAAGCTAACATCACATTTAAACTTTGCGGACAAAAAGATTAATTAAATGGACAATAGTCGTAGCTTGATTTTGATTTTCTATTAGCATGCATGTTTCCATGCTCTTCATCTTCATTACCATTGAAAGATTTCTTAAGTGATCTTATGGCTTTTAAAATTGGTAGAGATACTAGTAATCCATGACTCACATCATTGTAATCATTGTTATTGATGTAGGGCTTCAAGTCCAACTCCAATGGAAACTCCACATGCTTGCCAATCTTCTCAACAGAGGTCCCATCAGTCTTGAATCTCTTCAAATGCAGAGCAGCAATAGAAGGAGCCTGGTCCAGCATAAGCTGCTTTTCCCTAGAAACTTCTTCCTTGCAGTTTTCACATGTAAACTTTGTCTCTGAATCTTCAATTTTCTCCACATTGGTGAATGACTCCAGTGCACTTTGAAGCGTTTCCGCGTCTTCAATCTCCAAACTCAGGTCAATCAGCGGCTCATACTTATCAGAAAAGTGACCACAATTGCAGCATCGCAACTAAACATTGGAAGTAAAAATATGAATGATTCAAGTGTTCTTTTACATCAGTAATGCGCAAATTAAAGGAAAGTAAATGGGAAAAATCACTCATTGACTCATACTTTGCTCACAAGACAACCTCCAAATACCCGCTCAACTATGTTTTTATCTTGGGAGGATGAGTTGTCATCAGTTAGGCTTGAATCCAAACAGCACCTCTCAAGTCTTTCTAGCAAGCATTGGAGGAATTCATGGGCATCTTCCTGCTGATATCGGCGAAAAAATGATGAAATATCTAATTATTCATGGGTTAAGAATCACAATAACCCCAACTCTTCTGAAATAAATTCCTCAAAACATCAAATAGGCACTGCTGAAGGAATACATAGTATCCAAAACACAAGCAATATTATGAAATAAAGAGAAAAATCACAGTAGCATAAAAATGTCAATTGGAAGTGGTTGACAGCCCCTTGAAACTTAGAATTCAGCTGAACTGAAATTTAAATTAAACTAAACAATTATCCACAACAAATGTTCTGTTTAAAGCAGTTCATAATGCACTTGAGATGATAAATCAACTGCCACATTTTGTACAATAATAAACAGAGTGCAAAGGATACTGTCCAAATTGTTGACAAGTTTCAAAGGCTCGAGAATCTGTCCAGATGAAGCTAAAGAAAGTTCAATGTGATCACGGATAACACAAAGAGCACAGAATCCTTCAGTTCTACCTGTAAATTCCAAATGTTCAGTAATAAATCCCAAAACTGAAAGTCAAATAAATACAATAAACAAATTCAGTTCCTAAGCAGCTACTGCTAGTACTAACAGGGCATTGCATGATTGCAAGAACGAAGAGCCTTGACAAGAGGCACCGTATGTGTAAAGCATTGCAGGACTGCGTTAATATAGCATGTGTTTCCTTTATTAAAAAGCCCAGCACCCTGCAAAACCAGCACCAAAAAACAAAGCAAGAAGAATTTAACACAGAGCATAAACATCAACAAACACATACACATCAAACAAATTCAAAATAATATCCTCTGATAGACATACCACACCAGTGGGTTCAGTTTCCTGCATAAAACCAGGAGGCCCGTATTCTTGATTCCTTGTATTCTCTGTGTCATCCCAACGATTCCACCATTGAGGAACCTGTGATCCACGAAACCTCTTAATCCAAGGAGGATGCAAATCCGGATGATTTTCATGGGATTCAGGATCAAAATGACCCCAGTGATGATGATTCATTGGGTTATAATAAGGTTCACAACGAAAAAATTGCCCTGGATCCTCTTCCTCATGCTCAACATTTCCATGAGCAAGCCGTGACTTTTCAAGTTCTACTCGCATAGGTGCATCAGTCTCGCTATTATCAACATGAATAATACCATTGTCATTATCACAACCAGCGACCAGGCGCTGGTCAGAATCTACTGAAGACCCAGGCCAGTCCTGATTTGACTGAGAATAAACAGAAATCTGGCTACCTGGAGTTACGATATGAGGAGGCAAAGTGCCGGTTAGGGTTTCTTCAGAGTGAGGCATTGAAGTCGAAGCTAGTGAAAACCAATTTGAATTTGATGATAGAGGAATCAAATACTGGTCACCGCAGCTTAGCTCAGAATTGGGGGGGATCACAAGATCCCCGTGCAGCTCATTATTCAGGATTTCAATCTGTGACAGGGTAGAAAAGGCATGAGCGTGAATAAAGGATTCGGAATCTAGGGTTTCAGTTTTGGATGGCAGGTCAACGTTAGCTTCAGTTGAAACCTCCATAGCGTAAGAGAGGGTTTTGAAGTCGAAAACAATTTGGGGGATTTTGAGATGGTTGTTGTGGAAGAGGGACATGGAGGGAAAAGGAAAAGTTAAATTCAAGGAGCGGGGTTGGAGGGAAAATGGAGGCGCCCAATTTTTTCTGTTTTTGTTTGTTGCGAACAGACCATGAGGAAAGAAATATTGAAGGCGACCCCCTCAGGTGTGAGTGCTACGGTGGCTTCTCGACTCGATTTCAACTTTCGTTTCTTTCACGTAACTATGGACAGGAGGATGGTCGTGCCTGCTATAAATTGTGCTGGCACGTGTTATTTTAAATAGCTCTTTAAAAATAAATTCATGTTATATTTTTATTTTTTATATTCGCATATAAAAACATGTATATTGCATTAGTTTTATGTTTTTTTTTACTATTATTAGTCAAGAACTTTATTATTAGTCAAGAACTTTATTTTTTATATTTATTTTATGGAGCTTTAAATACCTTAACTGGAAGTTTGGCTGGTATTACAAAACTATCTTGAACTGTGGTTATTATAACCCATATCAAACCTTGTAAGAGAGAATATAGTTATTTGTTTTGAATTAGGGTATGACTCGGTGATTGTTTAGGAGGATGATTTAAATTGCTTTTCAAAGTATTTTTTGTTTAAAGATATATCAAAATGATTTTTTTAAAAATATTACAAGAATATCAAAAAATGATCTAACAACACTAAGAAAATGATTTAAAGCAAAAGAAAGATCATTTTTTTTCAATGTTTTTTTTCTTCCCCAAACACCTGTTGAGAAGTTGATGTGTTGGAAAGATTAATCTTGTATTTATATTAGTTGGCTTGCACACTAGACTATATTTTAGTCCAATTATATTGTCGTTTTCTTCTACTATATGAATGTAACGAAGAAGATTTACCTAAACCAAGGTGACGTTTTCTAAAATAGAAGAATTTAATATCAAAGTCCTTTTTTTAGAGGCAAAACTTGATCAGATCCAAAATTAGGCTAAAAGACTTGACGCCAAAAAAAAGTCTTTGAAATCACAACATTGTTTTTCTAACATCTATTATATATATAAAAAAGAATTGTTACTTGTTTATCCGAGCTTATTAGCTTTGGATTGACCCTCAAATTGAAGGTCTCTTCTGCAACCATGGAACGAGCGTCGAGTATTACAGGCAAGTGTTGATGGCCACTCCCCACACCAGTCTTAAACACACATCATATATTCAGCAATCCAATTTCTTATATTAGATCAGTGAATGACAGGGTTGACTTTGGTGTATATTTGATAGTACAATAAAAGTTGTTTTTGAAAGTATTTTTTACTTTGAAATATATTAAAATTATTTTTTTTATTTTTTTAAAATTATTTTTGACAACATATGAAAATAATCTAAAAACACTAAAAAATAAAAATAACAATATTTTTTTTCAAAATAATTTTTGAAACGAAATGCTTCAAGATCGACATGGTATCAGCCTTTCCAAGTCAACAACACTGGAAATAGAAGGAAAGAAATGGAAGGTGGAATTTACATGTTGTCACCCCTTATCATGTACAGGCCCAACGCTAGTTGTTGAACACCTCCCTGCAAAATAAACCACTGAACTAACCCATAATGAAGTATAAAATCTCATCAAAACCTGTCCAAGGTGAAATGTGAGGGGTGCAAGTGTGCTTATAAAACCCCAAGCCTTTTAATTTATTTTGTTGTAATTAAATACTACTATTATTAAGTATTAACCTCAAAAACGTTATATTAAAAAAAAAGATTCATGCATCAACTCCCTTAATGATAATAAGTTACCAACCATCATACTAGCGTTATCCTAAATGCTTGGGGCATTTTCTTCGTTTCATGCATACCCCAACGACAAATGAAGCTGGATTTCAACAAATTGTCCATATTTTCAATTCTTCCGTCTCTTTCTTTAGTACACTGCACGAAACTAAAACATAAAAGGATCCCAAAACCTGTACTACAAAATAATAACATAAATCTGTCAGGCCTGAAAAGTCTTAAATTGTATTTTTCTTCAAAAAGAATTTTATATGGACTCGTTTTACATTACACTACACAAATATTGATGGGTAATGTAGCAAACTTGGAAATTCTCAAACACGGAACCCTTCAATTTCAGAGGATCCTGTCCTGAAGATCATTCATGAAGGTTGACGCGAAGGAGCTGAGCTTCTTCCCAGTCTCTCCTGCAATATTCTTCAAAGAAGAGATGTCTTGTTGCGCCTGAGAGGGTAAACAAGTGAAGAAAACCTTTGATGAATACAGGATGGTCGAAGTAAAAAAAATTGAGTGAAACCAAAAGCATCCTATTTAACTTAAGTTTGTTTGAATATTTAAGCACCAAAACATGCAAAACCATACCTGGAATGAGATTCGATTGATGAGGTCACTCGCGGCAAGATCAATAGTCTGATCATCGCTGTGACCAAAAAGATCAGCACTTGATATAGCAGAGGAGCCCTGAAATAGTAAACTGACAATCCTTAGCCCCAATGTTTAAAAAAAGAAAGGAATGCAAGAATTTTGGGAGTCATGAGCCTTTATTAGAAATTAAATTAGCTGGCTGATGCTTGTTATGCTTGTTAGTTAAAGCAGCTAGGATGTGCACATTGGGATGCGGAAGTCCCCTGGCTTGTAAGGCCATTCCATTGACTCTGGCATGAGAATGATGTATATGTATATATATCATGTAAGACCAACTATTGGTGATTCCACTCCAAATTGCCTATGTGATTCTCGGTCAAAAAGCACTTTTATATGACTGGCGTCATTTTGGCATT
The DNA here is from genome assembly GCA_009078335.1 of Salix brachista. NCBI lineage: Eukaryota > Viridiplantae > Streptophyta > Magnoliopsida > Malpighiales > Salicaceae > Salix > Salix brachista. The sequence continues at coordinate 7,532,194 of CM018574.1, read as the reverse complement.
TTCCCTGCATGCTAAGAACTCAAGTTTGGAATGAGGAGGGGAGGCATCGGAATTCTCACACGCATGTCATCCAAGAACCATAGTTTTTTCTTTCCCCATAAGGCGGGGGGGACAGAAGGAACCCAGGGCCGAGTAAGGTAACTTCTGGTTGGAACAAGAAAATAATGGATAATTCTCGAAACTTGTCACTTTATACTAAATAAAATTTATTATATTTAGATGGTAGTAGCAAGAGGGCGTACAGAAAACTTCTGCAACGAAACTTGGGCATCAGTATCAGCTTTGTTCTGATCACCAAAATATTGGGCTGATGAGATTGATTTTGCATTCGAGAACTTTTTTCTCGCATCATCTGTTTCCTGAATCTGATAATAACAGCAAGTCAGGATAAACAAGTACAGAACAAAACAAGCTAATTCATAGCTAACTAAATCAAAAGAGACATCAAACAAGTTCCAAAAACAAAGGGCAAAATGTCTCCAATGTCACAAGCAACTCCCACAAAATAAGCAAAGTGATTAATGATAAGAATATAAATAAATAATGAAAAACACACCATCCCAAGAACGATTGTTGAGTGAGACAAAACCACTAAAATCAAGATCCTTTTTAAATGTTACTAGAGACACAATGACATAGGAATACTCAAAACAGAAGTATCACAACTGACAAACACAAGGTGATTTCTGCAGAAACAGCACCTATTACGTGATATGTATCTTCATAGATCCTAGACATGAACTCTCACACAAAATCAACCATGTTTTGATTCTTCTGATTGAAAGGGAGGAGGTACAAGTAATCTCACAACAAAATATAAACACCCCTTTGAGAATGCGAATACAGTTTAATGTGCTTGTTATTCAGTAAATTATAATCATACTAACAAGAATAACATTCATGTAATAAGGGTAAGCACCAAGCTGTCATTCTAACAAAACGACAGTGCTTACCCTTATAAATAAACTAACAAGAATAACCATAACTTGTGGAATCAAAAGAATGACATTGAAATACTAAATAAAATAAACTTGAAAAAAATCCAGTGTATAATTACAGGTGAAAACATCAAGCTGTCATTCTATTGCTTTTCCCTTAAATATTCCATGAGAATTGACTTCTCTTATTTCTTTTACTGGATAAACATAATTTGGGACATCTAGACTTGCATGCTGAAAATTAAAAACAGATTGAAAAGTTTCTTCAGTGCTACAGCTTTACCATGATGCAGAAATAGCAGTTGGGCACAGTTAGTATGCAAATTCAACCCCACTACTTCAAAACGAATCAGCATTTTAAATAGACATGAGACAATTTAAACCAGTTTGGATAAGTGACTCCAAGCTAAACGTCATTGATCCCTCTTTGTTTTTGCTGAAAATCAAAAGCTCAAAGTGAAATGTACAATTTGACAGACCAACTAGTTAATACATAAAGGAAGGACAAGGATGCTTCTCATGCTCCTCACAAATTTTACTAACTCAAGATTTGTGCAACTTACATAAATGTATTTATTTACCTTTGCAACTCTGCATAGACACAAATAAAATATGCTACAAGTTGTTTAAGCACTAAGTTGTGGTGTTGGAAAAAAAATCAATGCTGATTGGAAGTAACTTATCATGAATTTAAACCAGATTTGGGAAGAGCAATAAAACCTATGCTAATTAATTACAAATCTAAAATTCAGTTGGCAGATGAAACCAAAATTTCAATGTCTTTTTGACATCCAATTAAAAGGTTGTGCTATTTGTTAGAATAAATAAAAGATTGAAAGTAGGTCGTTTGAATGAAAGTTGATATTGAAAAGAGGCTGCTGTAACTACACTTTCTTTGCTGAAAAATATCAGCTGCACCTAGCCACAGGATATACCCCCCTATAACTCTAATTTCTCTTACTCTAAACAAGGCTCTTTTGTTCACTTTGGCTCTAGTTATCTATTTATAGTGGAAATGGGGAACCATTTGCAGTTCACTTTCACTGACTATACAGCCTAACAACACTAACTATTCAGCCCCATTTCCAGCTCACTTCCACTAATCATCCAGCCTAACACCACTAATCATCCAACCCCATTTTCAGCTCACTAACAGCTGTATGTTAGATGTTGTTTCTACATTGACGCTATTAAGAAGATGGCCGGGTACCAATTAGGTGATTTTGCATTACCTGGTCAACTATGCAATTATTACCTAGTTTTCTACAATTAACTATAAGCATACAATACATGTTAAAGAGCTTACTTGAACTTTTGAGGAGTTTGCGCTTCCTTTCTTAGGAAAACCACTATCCATCCCGAACTCTGCAAAAAAACTTGATGACTTTGGTGGAGATACATGACTAATCACTCGTGGGCCACCAGAAATCAGCTCAGCAGATTGGACATTATCTACATACTCAAAACGAGATGCAAAAGATGTGCCAGGTTTTGTGGTGGTGGTGTTAGTCATGGAAGGCACAGGAAGTGCTGGTTCCTCAGGCTTCTGGTCATAGAGATTTTCACTAGGCTGCAGTTTAAAAGGTTGTACTATTATGAAGAAGGCTTGGTAACAGATGTCAATCTGACATATGCTTCTAAGATAACTGATGATAAATCTAAAAATAAAGAGGCAAAAGCCTACCTTTACAGTGAGCTTTCTAGCACCAAGCCCCCCTGTTTTCCCAGTTCTCTTTGCACCAAGAGGCTTCTTCACAGAACTAGTCATTACTGTGTGAGAAGCTTTTGGGGAACGAACTATATCAGGTGTTTCTTGTTTTCCTAATGAGCTTTCTTTAGGAGTGTCGCTAATCTTGACATCAGGAAGTCCATTTACTGCGTGGGCTGACTGGGAAGCAACAGGTGATGATGGTGAGCCAGCACCTTCAGCCATGCTTTTAGCAACTTCTTTTGAAAGCAATTGCCTATATAACTCTGCAGCTCTGGATGTATACTTGGCCTCAGTTTTCCCCCCATCAGTCCATCCATGCTGCTTAAAGAAAATCTGAGCACGATTATTTCCCCCAAAGGTCATTGTTCTTAGTTGCTCTGGACTCCATGAATCTAAATTCGTAGACCTAAATGAATACAGAAATAACATTGCTTCATAGTCAATCCTGAAAAAGAATAGCTAGAGGAAAGGAGGATAAAGAGAATACAGATGCCCCCCAGATATTAGCAAAAATGCAAAAACAACAATGAGGTGAAAAGCCTCTAATTCTATATATATATAGATAAAAAAACATCCATGGAATGCTCTGCGCCACTGATAATTCTACACAGAAATTTGTAAGGGAAACTCAAGTAGTTTCCCAGCTTGTATGAATTACCAGTAAATGCATCCACCAGAAAATAACTAGAAATTCTAGTGGGAAGAGACCCAGAATGTTATGCACAGATGTGGAAAATCTCTACCATCAAGCAACCACTTTTTCCATCTCGCTAAATTCCTGGCATGCTTTCCTAACATAAGAAAAATTTGGAAGTATTGAAATACATGCTCGCCTGCTTGCTTGTTACAGGCCCAGCGCGACTAAATATTTTACAGAACAAAAGACAAACATGGAGACTGGTGAATTTCAAACCAGATGTAGACACTTGGGAAAAAACTCCTATGCTAGAACGTGTCTTTCGGGAACAAGTTTGTCAAGCTTCCATATTTTAATAATATAATTCCAACGATAGCAAAGATATCACCAAAACTTGGATAGCATTCAGAACTCAATCCTCCAGCCAAACAAACATACCCAGTCCAAAGTTTGAAGAGATGTGGGGTAGTTTAAGGGAGGAAGCATTCCTCTGATATATTATGATACTTAGATTGTTCTCTTAGTTTCCAAAGCAATAATCACATCACCTCTCCGCAAGATACACACAGACACTCCAGATCTAACTCCTACCATTCTCATCATCCTGCATTATCCGACCCAAAAATAAAATACAAAATATCAGATTAAGAAAAAAGAAAAAATAAATATATATACCTAACGAAGCTGATGTGTACACCGAGACTACGGTGAAAAGCAGAGCAATCGATGCAAAGGAAGATCCCGTACGTTACAGAAGCCCAAGTAGGATTTTTGGCATTACAATCAAAACACATCTAACATCAAACACACCAAGTCATGAATTCCAGATCCAATAATATAATACAATTTCCAGATCCACAACAAATACACAAACCTTGTTTTCCGATTTCGCTTTCAGTTTTCTGAACACCACGTTCTTGTCGGTGAAATTTTCCGACGCCATGGTTATACTTTTTTAGCTTGTTAATTTTGAGAGTGATTCCGAAGAGAAGACGTCAATTGCTGCAACGCCACCACCACCTCCTCCTCGGCGAGAAAACAGAGCGCAAATAAAGGAAGAGATGGATTCAAAGCTAAACAAAACTGCAATTTTTTAGTGTTGTTCGTTTATTTGCTTTGCTTCGCTTTTAATAATAATAATTATAATTAAGCAGAGAGTGATGCTTATTCCAAAAGTGCCCCTTGATTTATTTGCTTGATGAGTGAGTATGATTCGGTGATTTGTTGATGGCACTTTGGTGCCGTTCGGAAGTTCCAAACACGTTTTCTAGATTTTGATTTTTTAATCTCTTTAATATCATAATATAAATATTAATTTAAAAAATAATAATATAATTTAATAAATTTATCAGTCAATAAATAATTAAAAAATAATCGTTATAGACTCTTAAAGATTCTTATATTAGTTCAGTTCAACATATTTTTTAAAAATATATATAATTAAAGAAATTTAATGTTTTTTATTATTTTAATATTAAAAATATATTTTTAAATAAAAAATACTTTAAAAAATGTTATGTTATATAATGCACTCACAAACAAAAAAGGTTTGTGATCATGTTCGACCATGTCACAGGCCATTAACAAATAATATTTGTTTCTGTAGTTAAATTATATTTTTAATTTTAATTTTTTAGATGTTTTGAATAGTTTTGTGTGATAATATTAAAAATATTTTAAAAAAATAAACATATATTATTGAAATATATTTAAAAAAATCAACTCAAATAACATGATATTAAATATTAAAAGATAAAATGCCAATTATTTATTATAAAACAAAATATTGATAATGATGAACTGAGCCTGTGAAAGAGTTGGTAAAAACGCATGATAGCACTGTCATCAATTCTGCTTTCTCCACCAGCATTCTTGATATGTTGCCTTTTTATCAAGTCCACACGTTAGCAACCCTTTTTTTAAGCAAAGATCAAACCTCGTCACTACATCAGAGAGAGAGCGAGAGAGAGAGAGATCGGTTGAATGAAAAACCTAGGTTAATTGATAACAATACAAAACAATATTATTCAAAGTTTTTGGCTATTTGAGGGTTTCTTTACCCTTTTTTTTCTTTCTATTTTATCATTTAATATTAAATTGAGTATATTTTTTATCATATAATAAAAAATAAAAAATTCAATTTAGTGAAGTTCATAACTCATGGTGGTTTAACAAATTAATTAGAGTTGACCTGACATGAATTGATTTTTTTCTTTGAACCTAGCTAGTTGAAAAATATCATATTATAATAACTCTTGCACAATTTTAATTTAAAGCATAGGTTAAATAAAGAGTTATTCTTTTTAAGTTTATAAGTTTTCAAGATTGAATTATTATATTAAATTTGATGATAATGTCAAAAACATTTCATGCAATGCTTATATTCTATCACATTTGTTTTTTTAGATCAAAACGCAGCGAAAAAGCGACAAATAAACTAATAAAATATAAACGAATTTTATGGTTCAATTTCATTGCATGAAATGTAAGATGAAATAAGATATAAATCATTACATGAAATGTTAGCTAAATGATGAATTATGTATTTTTTTCAATCAGGTAAAATAAATATTTTAAAAGAATATTTGTATGACTGGAGGTGAGAATTGTTGGTAAATTGATGCAAAACTCTGAATTAATTAAAATACAAAATCCAATGGTGTGATTGTAAACCGAAAAGGCATTTTTTTTATAAAAAAAAGAGAGAGATTTTATTATAACCGATGATGAAAGGGAAAAATCTTGAAGAAATAATAAAACAAGTTAGGGTGTTTTTAGCACTGTATTTTAAAAACATTTTTAAAAAAAATGGAAATTTATTTTTTGATTTTTTATTTTAAATTAATTTTTTTTAGTATTTTTAGATCATTTCAATGTGTTGATGACAAAAATAATTTTTTAAAACATCATTTTGATCAACCTCTAAACAAAAAAATACTTTAAAAAACAATCTCAACTACATTCTTGAACAGAAACCTTGATAAAAGAAAAATACAGATTTGACATGAAATATATATAAGGAAAAGGTGAGTGGCATTTTCATGATTTTGAAGAAAATAACCCTCAGTTTCCTTTATCAAAACCCATTAGCCATGAAATGAAAGGAAGCTTAGATATTTTGATTTCTCTTCTCCGTTAATTTCTCTCTATTTATGCAGTATATGAGTGTGATTAAGTTTTTTTTAGAAATAATCAATTGAAAATAGAGAGAATCTTGAATTAATTTGTTGTGTTTTATATTTTAAGTTATTGGTTTTAATGGCTTGTTTTTAAGTATTATTAAGTTTATATAATAAATAATATACAGGCTATGAGTAATTTAAAACACTTATTTTATGAATACAAATAAACGATACTATACTAATTTTATTTTCATTTCATTTCTTCGACTCAAACACCTATATTAAGTGGGAATAAAATTCCCATTTTCATTTTCACCATTCATTTCTTTTCTTGTAACCAGACATCACCCAGACTTCCTCGTTCTTGTAAACACTGGGCAACGAAGGAATGCTCAATATATATATAAATGATAATTTTATTGCTGAAATTTACAGTGATTTGTGATTAGGTACGTAATAAAACCGAAACGGCTTTATAATGTTTTTAATATTTGTTTTTAAACAACAAAAAAAAAATACACGCAATTGAAGTAATGTGGTCATCCAAATTTGGTCCACCAACATAAGCCTGGGCCTTGGTGCTGGAGCAAAGGACCCCAATTTGAACAGCACAACTGTCCATTGGCTGACCTAGTTGTTACCGGCCCATATTGGTCCATCCTGGGCCTCTTATCGCAGCTCATGGAAACCAGGGATTTTTATGATGTTTTTGTCAAGAGTGAAGCCCTAAAGAGTGTAAAAGAGTTAATTGCTGGAAGCCACGTGTCCATAACAAATCATTTGTAATATAATTGTATTTTCAGATCCCCCACGTCCTCACTCAAATTTAATTTATCTTTTATAGCTAAACTACGTACATAAAAAATAATTTCCGTACATTTCCATAGCAAAAATAAAAAAGGGAAGTCATAACATTTTGCCATGATGATAAAACAGGTGCAAGCTCTGGAGAGGGAAACTCACCTTCCACGCATAAATGATTATGCGATGCGAGTGTGTACCCATTTTAAACGAAGTGGGAAGTTTAATAAATTTTTATATCTTATATTTATAAAATAAGTGATATAATAAATCAAATTCACTTGTTTTTTTTTCAATAAATGATACAGTGTCTACGCATTTAAATTGCAGTTGAAAGTTTCGAAAAAAATTCATCGTGAGTGGCCATGGCCACATTTCCATTTCAACCATACTTTGGTGTCTCCGCTCTGGACATGCACAATCTCTGTGTCTGGGATAATAAAACCTCAACAGTCCAAAGATTCTGCTATTTCAAATTTTCAGGTGCGGTTTTGGCTATGGGCAGGGCAGGAATTCTTGCCGGTCATGCTATTACTATCAGATTTTGTCCCTGGAAGCTCTACCATCGCTTCCTGCCATGAATCACGAGATATTTTGATCACAAATTCTGCGAAGCTACAAAAGCATACAGGGGAGGGGAAGATGAGATTCAACCCGTAATTAACCTCTTAAAATTTTAAATTAATGTTGTGTTTGACACTGTTTTTCAAAAATTATATTAAAAAAAATATAAAAAAATATTTATTATTTTAAATTAAAAAAATTGGTGTTTTTAGATCATTTTCATGTGTCAATATCAAAAATTATTTTAAAAAAAATATTATTTTAATATATTTCTAAACAAAAAATATTTTTAAATATAATATCAACTACACTACTAAACAGACATTAACACGTTGAGCATGTTCCTTGGCTTTCAAAAGTCGCCAAGATGATCACAAATCAAATTGTGATATTTGGAAAATGATTTATTAAGTAGATAACCCATCAAAAGCAAAAGAGAGGGTGATAAAAAAGAAAATAAAACGAAGAAGAAGATCTAGATGACGAAGAAATATCATACTTAAAGAGATGATAACTTTTAAAAAACAAGATATTATCTCGACCCTTCAAATAATCAAGAGCCATTCAATTGAAAGAATATAGGGATTAACAAATGTACATTTGAAGCTTCAACGCCAAAAGAATATTGTACCTCAATATTTAGAATTTTATGGTGAATATTGTTTTTAAAAATATTATTTATTTTTAAAAAATATTTATATATTTTTAAAATTTTACTTTTAACACCACATATCAAAATAATTTAAAATATATAAAAATATTTTTTGAAGGGTTTTTAAAATATTTTAAAACAGACATTTCATTTATTTTTCTTGTTGTCGTCTTGTGTTTTTTTTTACTTTGTAATTATCGGATTCCATTTTCCGAAGGTTTTCTGGCTTTATCTTGACCGTTGAAAAGTGAGCTCTTCTTAATGTGGTACTACTACTTAAAAATATAATTGTAACTGTAATAGTTTGGGAATAAGTATGTTTTTTCCCCGCATGATTAATAATGTTTATAGCTAACAACCGCTCTTGGTAGTTGAAACAAATAAAATAGTACATGGCATGATGCTCTCTCCCTAACTCGTGTTTTTTTTAAAAAAAACATTTGACATGGATATGTCGAAACAGGTTGTTACTTGTTAGCGTAGTTAGCGTAGAGTGTGTTTGGTATTTTTTTTGTTTTTGTGGTTGAGATTTTAAAAAAGTAATTTCATAAAAAAATATTTTAGCTGCGGTTCAAAATAAGTTTTGAAGTGTTTGGTTAAAACTGTTTTTGAGGTTGAGATTAATGAAAAGCAGTTTCATGTGCTTGGTTACCAAGTTTTTCATATTGCTTTCAACTTGTGAAATTATTTTAAAGGATATATATAAATATATTTCTTTTTATCAATTTTTATTTTTTTATTTTATCAATTATTTTTTATCCTACTTTTCTCTCTTTTTTTTTAAATGTTAATTAAGAAATACATTTTTGTTTTTGTTTTTTAAGTTATTTATTCAAGATTCTATTTTTTAAATAATTATTCTTGATCCCATTTTTTCCCCTTTTTTTCTTAAATATTTTTCATTTTTCCTATCCTTCTCATCCATTATTTTGTTATTTTTTCCGTTTTATTCAAGTAAGAGGAGAAGAATGAAAGCAAAGAAATATGCTCCCACCACTAATTCACTCTCTGTCTTGGGAGAAACCATCAACAACCCTCCTCCTCTCCTTACCCACCATCACAATCACACTAGCAGGAGAGACATGGGCATGGATTTGTATCCAACATCATCTCTTTCTCACATTATTTTCTAATACCCATCATCATGTACATCACCATCAACTCCTACAATGATTTTTTCATTCGCTTGGATGTGGCTGGGCATCTGGTCAGAAGGAGAATGGGAGAGCATATGGGTTTGTTAAATGGGTTTTGTAGAGGATAGTGAGGACGGGAAGTGAGGGGTGTGAGGCGCATAAGTGAAGGGAGCTGAGATGTTGAGAGGGTTTGATTAACATTTGTATCCACGGGATATTTGGCGTTCTTCGTCTCACGAGGGTTTGATTTGGAATTATAAATTTCAACGATAATTTATATTTTTTATGTGGTGGGTTTAATTTTCTGTTGATGAATAAAAGCAATTCAGGTCATACCCGTGGTCGAGAAGCTATGAAAAGCAGATTAGGAAGGTGTTTGGTATTGTGGTTTCACCGCATGTTGGAAAAAAAGCAGGTGGAAAAGCTGTTTGCTAATGTATTAAACGCAGATTAATTCACGTGGGATCCACCAAGAAAATCACCGAAAACCATGATTCATGAGAAGTAGGTTTTTTATGCTTTTACTGCGTTTCCACAAATGGGCAGTAAGCCACTACAGTGACTTATTCTTATCAAGAAAAAGGCAGAGATGATGTGCTGCCTTCATGTGTCTTTCCCCCGTCCCTCGTAATACAAACTTGATAATAACTCAAAACACAAATTCATCAAATAATATACAAACCTATGACCACAGGGGGTGAGAAGGGGGGGGGGGGGGGCAAGATAGAGGACAAACCCATCAAATAATATTCAAACCCATGCGAGAGAGGGAGGGCAAGAGAGAGGACAGACAAGCCCATCAAAAAATATACAAACCAATCACCATAAAAGGGGCGAGAGAGGGCGGGCCAGAGAGGAGTGGAGTATATCAGGTGGGTGGCGCGCGGAGAGGGGGGGTGGATTAGTTGGTCTGTGTAATGTGAGTGAGAGAGGAGTGGAGTATTAGGGGGGGGTTACGGGGAGATTTTTTTTAATATAAAAAGTATATTAAAATAATATTTTAATATTAAAATATATTTTTAATATTAAAATAATATAAAAATTAATTAAAATATAAATAATGTTTACATAATACGCAAGATTTTGACACGAATCGGAAGAGGCTCCGAAAAATCGGATCGTAAGATCGTACCTGAATTTTTCCGTATAAAAATCGTAAAATCACAGCTAAAATCGTGTAAGAAGAAAAATCGTAAAATCGTATGTAAAATATTTCTGAATACAAAATAGCATAATTATGGACATTTTTTTATCTTATTTTAAATAAAGTTCAATTATTTTATATATAGTTTAATTATACAATTAATAGGAGTAAATTATATAATTAAATAATTGCTTTTGAAAAACCCTCCAACAATAAAATTATTATTTTTAATTATATTTAAATTTAAAAAATGAATTTAAATATAATTAAAAGACCCACAGTATTTGAGATTTGAAATTTAAACTATTTATTTTATGTTTTTCAAGTAATTGTATATTTTTTTTATGGTTGTTGTATTTGAAATTAATTAATGTTATTTATTATCTTAAATTAATAGGATTTTTTTTAAAATTATTTTTTATGCTAATTATTATTATTATTATTATTATTATTAATAATAATTATTATTATTATTATAACCTCTCCTCCTCCGTATAAACCTACTTGGCTACTTTATTATTATTATTATTATTATTATTATTATTATTATTATTATAATAACTACTATAAAAGCCCCCCCAGACATAACCCTAAAGGCTAAATCCCTAATTCTCTATTTCTCTTCTCCCACGTCGCCGCCCACCCTCATCTCCTCATCCTCTTCTCCATTTTTTTGTCTTCCTCCTCATCCTCTTCTCCTTTACTCTCTTCCTCCTCGTCTCCTCATCCAGATGATGTGGAGGACAACAAGGGCTAGGTGTGCAGGTGGTGGGTAAGTGTATTTTTGGGTAAGATTTTAGGGGTAAGAGTTGATGATTTGAGTTTTTTTGCTGAGAAGAGAAGATAAGATTTTGATTTGAGCTGCTGCAAATGTAATTTGTAAATGAAAGAATGAAAAATTGAAAATGAAAGCCCCGAAATCCAAACACCTTAAAATCGTAAAATCGGACCGATCCGGTCCGATTTTACGAGTCAACCCGATTTTGACCGGGTTTGACCGAGTTTGACCGGTTTCGATTTTTCTTTCCGGTCCAACCAGGTTTGCTGAGCCAACTCGCAAACTCGTACGAGTTTGGGAGTTGACTCACGAGTTTGATTACCATGATAATATGTGTATATTAATATAAAAAATATAATTTTAATATTAAAATAATTTATAAATTAATTAATTAAATAAATAAATATATTAGAAGGAGATCACAATATAATTTTTGTCTCGCAATCCTAATTTTATTTCAGATGATATTTTACTATATGTTGTTCCGAGATCGCAAAAACCTTCACATATGGATTTATAGTTCGTGATGAAATTACAAGTAGTTTGATGGAAGAATAAAAATAAGTGTCTAATTTACTTGAATTATTAATTACATTTTATTATTATAATTATTAAATATTTAAAAATATATATATATATACACTTTAAAATAATTTCACAAGTTAAAAGCAGTATGAAAAGTTTGGTAACCAAACACATGAAACTGATTTTCATTAATCTCAAACTCAAAAGCAGTTTTAACCAAACACTTCAAAACTTATTTTGAACCGCAACTAAAGTACTTTTTATGAAATTACTTTTTTAAAACCTCAACCACAAAAGCAAAAATAATACCAAACACACCCTAGAGCTGCTTTTCATGGAACGTGGTTTTGCTGATTTTTCAAGGTGAGATCCACCAAAATATATTTGTTTATTTCTTTTACCAAACACCAAAACACTCAATTTTTTTCAAACCACATATCTCATCACACTACCAACACCTTCGTAGGCGGGGGATCCAGCTCCAATGATGCCGAACGTAAAAAGACAAATGAAACATATATTTTTATTTTATTTTTTTCTTTATTTTCAATTAACTTTTTTGTTATTCTCATGTCATTTTAATATGTTTAGGTCGAAAATAATTTTTAAGAATAAAAAATATTATTATAATATATTTCAAAATAAAAAATATTTTAAAAAATAACTATTAATAAACATGTCAAAAAAAACCAATAGGCCGGTAATATAAAACAACATAGATGAGCGGTGACGGTTTGAAATTGTGGTTGAAATTATTTTTAAAAATATTTTTTTATTCAAAATGTATTAAAATAATATATTTTTTATTTTTTAAAAATTATTTTTAATATTAACATATTAAAATAATCTAAATATACTAAAATTTTAATTTAAAATAAAATTTAATTTAATTTTTTTCAAAAACAATTTCAAAATACTCTCGAGGTGTGAACCGCGTGGGAGTTACTCTCCGGATACAAACAACAGGTGAAAACACCTAGTTGGGTCCCTTATGCACAAACTTAGCTTTCACGGCCTATTGCTCGCGTTGCCATTCATGTATTTTTTCCGCTCATGTGCTGACGTGGACAACAAGCAGCGATCAAATTTGATGCCGTGTCCTCTCTTTCGGGTCCAATTGTTGCCGAAATTTGAGTTGTTTCGGTAGGGTAATAATGTATGCAAGTGGCAGGGGACAGAGCAGGAGGTAGGCTTGTCGATTTGGATCGTTCAGATCATCATTCAGGGAGTGATGTTGAAAGGTGCATGAACAAATGTCTTCCATTTTAATTGTATAATCTTGGACTGGAATTTCGACATTTTGTGTTTTTCGCTTCTTCATTGTTCTACTAAATGATAATTTAATCAGCAGTTTCCGGCTTGAATAACTCCATCTGTTAGGTTGGTAAACCTATTTCGACGGCGTTACTTATTTGACTGTATAAAAAAATATTTTGGAACGTCATCTAGCACATGGCCCGAAGTTTAGTTTCAATTCGAAATTTGGCCGACGTTTAATAAAATGGGGGGTACAATTAGAAAGATTGTTTGATGGAGGAAAAAAATACCAAAGCTTGCAAGTGAGTTGATTTCTTTTTTCAAGAAATTTGTTGGGAATTACAAAATTGATTAAAGACAATTAGTAAATGCATTACTTAATTTTCTTTCATTTAGTTTTTTTATTAACTGTTATTTATTTTAAAATAATTTAATGATGAAAATATTATTTTATGATGTTTTTTTGCCTATTTATATATTTTTCGAACCTGATTTAAGTTCATTTTTTAAAGTTATTTATTAATTTTATTATTTTTTCAATTCATCATTTGACATTGATTTATTAAGATTTAAGCTTTGTTATTTGTTAAAGTTTTCTTTTTTCTAGGTTATTATGATCTCATATCTCGAATGGTAGGTAATCGAGTTAACTCGGGTTTAATTAGATTTTGTTTATCATGATTTTTTTTAATAAATTGTTTTTTTTTTATTTTATCACTTGACATTAAAATATTAGTCATTGAGCTTTGTGATTTTTTTTTTATATTGGGTTATTCTGAATGCAAGTTAGTTTAATTAACTCAGAGTTTTTTTCAAGAGTTTGTTTATCTAACTTTGGTCATTTTTGCTAGATTCTTTTTTAAAAATCTATTTTTTTATTCATGTAACATATTACAGATAATGAGTTAATCATGTTAATCAATGTTGACTTGAATTTTTTTCTTCGATGATATTTAAAAAAAATAATTCTGTTTGGGTTTATTATTTGATATTAGATTATCAAGCCTGAAAATTTATAAATTTTATTTTTACATGTTAATTTAATGTCATATTTCAGGTTATATGTTAATTAAATTAATACGAGATGACTTAAATTATCATCTGTTGGTAATTGGTCGATTCCACACCATCGTTTAATTTATTTTTTTATGGTAGTAGAAATTTATCTCAGCCCATGGAGTGGAGCATATTACCTACGTGGTTCATGCTAGTTATACCCGAGAATAAAGTGGTCATATTTCTCGTTCTTTCTTTTTAATTTTTCACCTATATTTAATTATTTATTCCCCTTTTTTGCATTTTAAATAAATCCGTGGTCTCCACTGGCTAGACAGTACTCCACCAACTAGTTTTTTGGCTAGCAAAACTTTTTCCATCCTTGGTCCAATTATAGTGATAGAACGAGTAAATAGAGAAATCAAGAGGTAAAACCTTGACCTAAAATTCAGACTCCTTGCTGCGTTGCTCAAAGAGAACATGAAATTTATCGATAGAATAAATAAAATATTATACTCTCAGTTATCATAGAGAGGAATGAAAACAAGAGAAGGGGGCAAGAACAATTAAAATACCCAGAAAAAAACTTTTAAAAAATCTAGAATTCACCCATAAGAGAACATCTTAAAGAAGCCCTATTTTCTGCCACTAATAAGGACAAAATCAATTACACGATACTTTGATCAATTTCTTTTTCTGATTTGGAAAACTATACTTTCTCTTCATGGTCAACGAGACATTTCAAATGTTATGAAAAACAATTTTGCCACCACAAATAAAATATATACTTTGCATAATTTTGCCCTAAACCACACTTCTCTCTTCAATCTCTCTCTCTATCTAAACCCAATACACAAACACTGAATCTTGAGCTAAATATTTGTTTTTTTTTATTGTAATCCGTTTGTGCGACTTTGTTAACCTAGAAAACACTTGTTGTTTCATATTTTTTTTAACTCAATCTTCTAGTTGAGAATAGGGAAAAGAAGTGCAAGTTGTTTATGCAAAATGAGATTTTGAACGGCATGTTTGAGCATTTCTTTCATGTTAATTGGTTAAAATAATATTTGTTTGCACTTGATTTAACAAAATTTGAATAATTCGTCGACAAAACCCTAAAAAATGGCTTGTAGCTTAGTAACCCACGATATATTATAAACATGAACTTGGTGTTATTTTTGTAAGTACTCAACATTGTGTCAAGGTTAAATTGGGATATTTTTGTATTTTGAATTTAAAAAAACATTCAATTAAATATAATAATAAATTTATAAACAATGCTGTATTTTTTATTTATTGTTTTTATCACATTAAAATAAAGAATATAAATTATTATAAAGTTATCTGCAAGAGTTTTTCGAGCTAAAAAGAAGACGTCACAAGTTGCAGATGCAGCCAATATGGAAAGCTGCACTCCTGCAGTAAATGTTATGGGAGGCTTCTCCTTCTCCACAAGGTGACAAAGGCGGCTGCAGGGACAAAAGCGTCCAGACACGCAGGCGCGTGGCAAAAGCTGACGACACGCTTGAGGAAGAAGGAAAGAAGAGGCTGTAAATCGCGTTGAATCCAACATATAAATTTTGAGGGCCCACCACTGTCCTTGCTGGTTCTCTGAGGTTTCCCATTAATTCACGTTTATCTCCTGCAACCTGCCTTTTTTTTCTATTTATCTGCGGGGTCTACAGATATAATTTCGACATCGATAGCTGTGTCGTTACGAGTATTCTAGACCGCACTTCCAGCTATACTGCTCTGTAATATTTTATAGTTTTGGCTCCTAGCTAGCTAGCCAGAAAAAAACCCAACGACTGTTCACAGTATCAATTTAATTATTATATATACATCTCTCTATCTTCGAGTGTTTAATTGTTTATTGTTGAAGACAGAAGTTTTATTGTTTGTGTTTGAAATTAAAATAATCTATAAGAATTTTATTTCCAAACCTCCGCGCCATGACATGAAGCCTGTTCCTCCCATCTGCCTAATTTAAGTTCACTCACGTGCCTGTTCCACGTGCATTATTATTATCACTACATTTTTTGCCAATGCTTCGCTGCATATCATATACTAGATACTTATTCGCGCGTTGCCGCGGGTATTTTTTTGTATATAATTTCATATAATTAAATCTATAATGATAAATTTATATTATATAAGTAAATAAAAATTATAGATTCAAAGATTAAATGTTGAAAATTTTGAGTTGAGTTTGTCACGTAAGCATATATTACATCTTTTAGAATATAGGTATTGCGTCATAAACGATCACAAAAAAGCGCACACTAACATTAGAAAAAAGAGCATCATATTTGAATAAGAAAAAAAAATTACTGAAATCATTATTGTGCAGATAATAAAATTATAAAAATTAATTAATAGAAAGAGCAAATTAAAAACCAAAAAGGGAAAAGGAAGCAATATTAATTTAAAATATTATAACAATAGCAACATTGGAGTCTTAACATCTAGAATTATTATTGCCGCTAGAATAAAAATACCAAAAATTATTAAATTATACCGAGGGAAAAAAATAAAAAGCATGAACAAAACAACAAGCAAGAAAAACCAATTAAAAATTATTATTATTATTATTCTTATTATGAAAGAATAAATAATCACTATTATTATAATAATAGAATACATAGTCACTATTATTATAATATTAATAATAATCACTATTATTATTCTTATTATTATAATTATTATTATTATGTTAATACTGAAAGAAACAAAAATAAATGAAAAACTAAAAATATCTCAGAAACTTCAAAAAAGATAAAAAAAACAATTAAAAAAAATTATCATTGCTATTACTGGCAAAAAATTTTTTTATCAAATTATCGGGAGGGAAAAATAACAACAAAAGAGTAAGAATGAAAAATAATTAAATCATGATTATGATTATGATTATTATTATTATTATTATTATTATTATTATTATTATTATCATTATTGTGTCAAATACAGTTATATATAAATGGACAAAAGTAGAGATTAAAAAAATAAAAGTGTAAGGGGTGAAATGAAAATCAAATATAAAGGGATTAAATTAAAAAATTAAAAGTCAAAGGGCTGAAATGCAAATTACATTTATTCTCAATTGAAATCAGAGGACAAAATTGCAAAAATCGGAACTTTTGTACCGAATTGATTGAGTTATATAGCCAATCCGGAAATTGAAAGTAGCAGGACTGAAGTGACACTTTGACATTCAATTAATTCAAATCGGATGACCCAATCGAACAAAATTAAAACTTATATAACAGAAATGAGGACTAAAAACGAAATTAACAGTCGAGGGATCGAAGTGCAAAGTCAAAATATATGGGGGACTCTCCTGCACATTGACGTGCAGGAGAGAGAGAAACGTGGCCAATTTCCACGTCCACAGACATTTGGTGGTTACACGCGCCACCTCGGGAGGAAGACCACGCGGCGGCGCATCGTTCTAGCCGCCGGTGGCCAATTTCCGGACACCGAAGGAGGCCGCACGCGCCACCTGAACAGGGCGTGAGGCGGAAAACTGCTTGGCGCGTGCGCCTCACGCCCTGACAGACACGGAATAAAAAATTCGAAAAATAGGTCCAATTACCGTTCTAACCCTGGACCCAATTCAGTGTTTTTATCTTATTAGGGGCTAAATCCGTCTTTAGCCATTTCCGAAAATAAAAAAAAAAGAAAAAGTTGCGGCGGACCGGACCGGGCCGGTCCGGCTGCGCGCAATTACGCGTGTGTCCCTCACCCGGATGCCTTATTTTGTCCTATTACCGATAGTCAATGCACTGTTCACAACCGAATATTTAAAAAAAAAAAAAGAAGGGAAAAACCCAAAATGGCTCCGTCTCACAGCCCCTCTTTGCCGCGCACCCGAGGGCCAAAACCGCCCGTGCACTGCTCGAGTCCACAGTGCAATGTGAGGGGAGCCACAGTGGAAATCCCACGCGGTTTATATGTTTGGTAATTATTTTTCCCAGCAAAAAGTTTATATATATAAGTATTTTTTACATGTTTTATTGTAATTTTTTAACAAATAAATAAATTATGCATACATGTAATTAAATAGATAAAAAACAATGTGTGTTAACAAATAAAAAATCATGAACAATAACTAAAATAAAACATAAAAATTTATGAGCTAAATGTAGATTAAGATACTTAGTCTTGTGAGATGTGATATTTATTCAGTTATATTCTCTATATTTATTAACCAAAATAATATATTTATTAAATCAATTGATAGTAGAAATAGATACACGTATTAAATTAATTGTATAAACTAAACTACAAAACAAACAAAACAGATATCATCCAAGATAACACATGTTAAAATATTATTTGAAAATAATTTTTTTCTTATAAAAAAATCGACTATGCAAATTAAAAAATCATAGATGAAAAAAACTTCTTCACAAGTTATATATTTTTAAAATAACAAAAAACATATTGTTATTTAAAAGAGGTTCTTTAAACAGAATAAAAAATGAATATCAATTTAAATATAAATAAAAAAATATAAAAAAATAATTTAGAAAAAAGGCAATAAGCTACATGGCTTGACAAGTCACGCCAATCCATTTGGCATATCTTTTTAGGGCTTACGTGCAGGGCTTTTATTTCATTTGTTGTCCACCTTATTTATTTTTCTATATATAAGTTCATGACAGACAGACATATATATATATATATATATATATATATATATAATATTCAAATTTTATGAAAAAGATATATTCTAGAAGTGGTAGCCCAGATAGAGAGGAAAGTGAGTTATTTTTTTCATTCAAACAATTATTTATGTTAGTAAAAGATTAAGAAAAAGTCATTAACAATTTTTTTTTGAATAAAACTATGAATTTCAACTTTAAAAAAATATAATATTAAATGGCATTTTTTAAAATTTTTTTTGACATGAATTAACTCGTTAATCCTAAAACCATGAACACATTATTAGAGTAGACCTATAGAGATAAAAGTTTTTAAAAAAACATGAAGATGAATTTCAAATAAAACTATATATGTTTAAAGATAAAATCAAAAATTAATTTGCTCTGGCAAATAGTATAAAAAGCAAATCTAAAAAATAACAACCCTCAATAAAAAGAATTTAAAATTCTAATATAAAATCGCGCAAAATAAAATTTAGAAAAACAAAACGAGTCACAGAAAAAATATACATTTCAAGAGAATGCACAATACCGGCTCCACAGTGAGTGAAATACTCAGGCGTTTAAGATTGGAAGTAACAATTAAGTTTCCATAACTTTACCAAGATGATCATGAGCTGCAGTATATAATCTGATTGGTAGTAATTACCATTCATGGATTTGAAGTCTTGTTGAAGGATATTGAAGACCTGTGCCCATGGCTTCGCCATGAGCTTCAACCTCTTCTTCTTACTTTTCCCATGTAAAAAACTACCAAATATGCTTTTAATTTGACTCTTCTCCCAGTCCAAGGAAAGCACATGAAAACTGTGCCGTTTCGTAATGAATTTCAACCTCTCTCTCTCTCATCTCTCTACAAAAAGAGGATCGAAACTTAAATTCAATACAGAACATGCATCGACTTGACTCTGACTCCAATCCATGGAAAGCATAAGAAAAGTGCTTTAATCAATCAAAGTTACACTCTATGATTGATAGATAGACTAAACTCATCAACTTCGTTGAAATTTGATTTCTAAAAAATAATATAAAAAATCATGGCATGCAAAATCAGAGAGAGCAACTGCAGCGGCAGTGGCTTATGAAATACAATTTTTTTAGCATATGTGTGTCACTTTTTGAACTCCAGTGGGAGTGCTATTTACCGAGCTAAAAATATCTCTCTTTGCATGAGTTGCTATTTGTTCCAGCTAGAGCTATTTTTCTTTTTCCTGCGCGTGTGTGATATGTGTGTATATATATATATATTAAAAAATAATATAATTATATCAAAAATATTTGTTTTTATTTTTATTTAAAAATATCTTAACAAGAGAGTAAAAAATTATATATAAAATTAATAATTATATTGTTGGAGGGTTTTTTAAAAGTATTTATTTAATTATATAACTTACTCTTATTAATTGTATAATTAAACTACATACAAAATAATTACACTACATTTAAAATAATATAAAAATAAATGACTATCAAAAATAGCTTTTACCACTGGAGCACACATCAATAAAAATATCATTTTTACACTATTCAAAGTGCCATTTTGGAGATTTGCCTCTCCAAAATGGCACTCCCGCTAGAGATGCCTAACACCCCGTCCTAATGATCTACAGTGATTTGCTTTGAAAGAAAAATCTGCTTTTTTTTCTTCTAGAAAGAATAAATCAGCTACATTCCGTGTGTTGATTTGCCTTGAACGTGAAAAATGACTAGTCAATTGTGTAAATACATTCTGTGTTTAAGGAAACTAGGGATTGAGAGCCTAAAGTCACATCCTTTAATTATAGAGAAAATTATATTGAAAACTAACATGTTATATAAATAATGAAATGTTTTTATTTAATAAATGCACACGTCAACTGCTTTTTAGTTATGCAATCCAACCTAGCAAAACAATCCAAAATTAAATAGAAAAAAAAAATTAAAACTCAGAATTAATTACAAAAATAAACAAAAAACAACAATTTTTGGGTTTAATTTGAGAGTCTTTCCACTATTGTATAGTTATAGCCATACGAATCCTATAGAACCTCCCAACTAAATTTGATTTCAATCTAGCAATCAAATTAAAAGTTATAATTATTTTTATTAGACCATGTATTTAATGTGTTCATGTATTTTATATGTTCTTTTGTTAATGTTTTTAGACTTCTTTTAGTCTTTGATTTAATTTTGTTTTTTTGGTTATTACGGAATAATAATATTAATATTAAGAATAATAATAAAATTTAAGTTTTTGTTCTTACTTGCTTTTTTTTTTCTTTTGAGATATTTTGATAATTGTTATTATTTTGACAGTAAGAGTGATGATAATTTTAGAAGTTAACACTTCGATGTTACTGTTGTTATAACATGGTATTTTGATTTGTTTTATTATATCAAACTTTATATGTAAAAATATAATATTTTAATTTGGATAATTATAAAAATTATTTGCTCCGTCCACAACAAAGTACAGGCATCAAACTAGTTAGACTCTAGAGAAGAATTTACAAATTTTCTCCAAACTAAAAGGCAGAAGAGCGTTCGGGCCACACGTATAATAAATAAATAAATAAAATAAAAGAAAGAAAGAGAAAAGAATGAATATAAATAGTCCTAAAAAAGGGTGATGGGAAATTTATCACATCGGAAGAGGCATGTACACGTGCCAATTAAAATTAAAAAAATGTATTTACATGCTTCGAAAATAATTACCAAAAGAAAAACGTGCCTCGATAGTTTATGCTTGCACTTATTACAAGACAACAGAGTTTCAATAACCCGTACAGATTATTTTTTTTAATGACACAACGCACCCAGTCACCCACCAAAAAAGGACCCCACAAGGGCCATGATCATCTCTCGTGACGCGCTCTTGGCCTTATACTTATCATGTTACGTCACATATAAGAAATCAATTTGGTGTTTATTTAACCCTGTTTGTTTATATATATTATTTTTTATTTTTTATCTTAAATCAATTTTTCCAGTATACTTATAAAAAATAAATCTTAAAAATAAAAAATAAATCTTTTCAAATAAAAAAATATCTTATCTGCAAAATTGCTGCCGAGTTGCTGAGTGCTGTTACTCGGCGGGGCTGGCGGCGGCTATTGTATGGAAGCAATCAACGGAAAGGTCGTTATAGAGGTGGGAACCGCAAGAGAGACCTGTGAGCAGCAGCGGGCCTCCTCCTTGTGGGGGATTTAATGATAATTTATTTTTTTACCTTGATTGGACTGTACTAGAATTACAAAATGTATTGCTTTGGACTCTTTTCTCGTTAGAAGAACAATCCCATCAAAGAGCAGTGATCCACTGGAAGATAAAGAAAAAGAAAAAGAAAAAAAGAGAAGGCTGCTTGTGAAGAAAAAAATCGCAAATTTTAATTGAGAATATAGGATTTGATGTCACCGATGAATACCCAAAAAAATACTATTGATTTATCAAAATAATTATGGATAAATGAATTTGTATATTCGAAGTAAAATAAAATAATGTAATTTATTTAAACTTGCTTTTGTAAATTTGAAGCAAATAAAGTATGAGATAAAATTAGCATATTAAATGATATTCTTGTTGCTTTAGAGGTACAAGTTGAGTGTTATATTTTCCTTAAAGTTTTTATTATTATTAGCTCGAGCTTTTTAATTAGGACACATCATCATTGTCTGAAAGAAAAGGAAACGAGTAGTTTTATCACATTTGTTTTCATATCTAGGATGACTTACTACATCACATGAATAACCATTTAATTAGGGATATAGAAATCTTATTCATTTTTCGAAACTTTTAATTCACACGTACACACGTGTGTATATATATATATATATATATATATATATATATATATATATATATTGGATTTATCACAACTCTAAACAAGCCATAAAAAAAGTCATGATTCAAAGCTGTGATATAAATTAAATATCACTTCTCAAAACTAAGATATCAATTATATGCTATTTTACTAGTCGTCCTCGCAGCCAACCAGCCAAAATTCAATAGCCAAATTCATCAACACCCTTTTATATTTCGAAGGCTTCTTATGAGATTTCATCGTTGAATTGCCCAACAATTATTTAGTTTTTTAACAGTACATTTTATTTAGTGAGTGATAACAATACATCCTAAAATCTAACATAATTCTTTTAGTCTTAATTAAATTAAACTTAATGAGAGAAAAAGTGATCTGATAAAATATATTTTCACACAGAAAAACATTTTAAAAAATAATTAAAAACACACTCGGAAACAAACCTATTTGCGAAGGAGTGAGAATCATACAAAGTATAAATTTGAACCTTTTGTCACACTCTATCTCCGATTTAGTGCACCTAGATTAATTATTAATATTTAATCCCAGACACTCCCCGTGTAGTCGTCACTCCATCGAGTCCAATATTAGGAAGCTTCCACAAATACCCCTCACCCCAGACTCCCAGCTTCCTTCTCTACTCGGTTAAAATCTGTATCTCTAAACTATTCCACGTGACCCTCTAGCCAGCCCTAAATCCAACCTTAACTGCATCCCCTCCAGTCCCACGTTCACGCCGCAAAATCTCGTGAATTAATCGGCGACCCTTTCCTTCCTAGAAAGTGCACTCCCACTTCCTTTCCTCTCCTCTAAACTAACTCTTTAAAAAGAAAAATAATAATAATAATATAAAATTAGAAAAATCAAGCTCAAATTCACCCCAAATAAATTGCAAACCCAAACGCACCCCAGGATTATCGTCCTCCTCTCCCCTCCTCTCCACCACAGCAACCACCACACGCTCTCACCCCATCTCCGACCCAAATCCCCATCAAAACCACCGCTTTCTCCCTCCTAACTAAACTAAATTTCACCCGTGCCTCCCTCGAAAACAAAAGTAGGGATCTCCCCTTATTAAAAAAAACACCACCACATATTTACTTTCTGGGATGACTGATTACAGACTACCACCGACAATGAATCTATGGACGGAGGAAAACGGGTCTGTAATGGAAGCATTCATGAACTCCTCAGATCTCTCCTCTCTTTGGGCACCGCCTCCGCAATCCTCCGCCTCCACTTCAACGCCAGCAGCAGCAGCAGCGCAGCCATCTGATAAAACTATGTTGAACCAAGAAACACTCCAGCAACGCCTCCAAGCATTAATTGAAGGCGCGCGCGAGAGCTGGACTTATGCAATTTTCTGGCAATCCTCTTATGATTATTCAGGCGCTTCCGTCTTAGGATGGGGCGACGGGTATTATAAAGGGGAAGAAGATAAAGGCAAAGGGAGAAAGAAAAACTCAGCATCATCAGCTGCTGAACAAGAGCACCGTAAAAAGGTGCTCCGTGAACTGAATTCGTTGATCGCCGGGCCTAATTCTGTTACTGATGATGCTGTTGATGAGGAGGTTACAGATACTGAGTGGTTTTTTCTTGTTAGCATGACCCAATCATTTGTTAATGGAAGTGGGTTACCTGGTCAAGCTCTTTTCAATGGGAGTCCTGTTTGGGTTGCTGGCTCGGAGAGGTTAGGGACATCGCCATGTGAGAGAGCAAGGCAGGGTCAGGTTTTTGGTTTACAGACTTTGGTTTGTATACCGTCGGCAAATGGTGTTGTTGAATTGGGTTCTACTGAATTGATTTTTCAAAGCTCCGATCTGATGAATAAGGTTAGGGTTTTGTTTAATTTTAATAGTTTGGAAGTGGGTTCATGGCCGGTTGGAACAGCAAATACTGATCAGGGTGAGAATGACCCATCTTCGCTTTGGCTTACTGATCCAGAAAGTAAAGATGGAAATACTGGGATTCCGTCAACCACTCCGGCTCATCAGACTGGGAACAATAACAATCATCATAGTCCGAGCAGTTTGACTGACCATTCAGGCGGGATCCATCATGTTCAGAATCATCACAGCCATCAACAGCAGCAGATGCATACTCAGAGTCTTTTCACTCGAGAGTTGAATTTTGGGGAGCACAGCACGTATGATGAGAGTACTGTCAGGAATGGAAATTTCCATTTGATGAAGCCAGAATCTGGTGAGATATTGAATTTTGGGGAGAGCAAGAGGAGTACTTCCAGTGCAAATGGGAATTTCTGTTCGGGTTTGGTGACAGAGGATAGTAATAAGAAGAAAAGATCCCCTGCTTCTAGAGGTGGTAATGAAGAAGGGATGCTTTCGTTTACTTCTGGTGTGATTTTACCTTCATCTGGTGTGGTGAAATCGAGTGGTGGTACAGGAGGGGATTCAGATCACTCTGACCTCGAGGCCTCTGTCGTAAAAGAGGCTGATAGTAGCAGGGTCGTGGAACCGGAAAAGAGGCCACGAAAACGAGGGAGAAAACCTGCGAATGGAAGAGAAGAACCTTTGAATCATGTTGAAGCAGAGAGACAAAGAAGAGAGAAACTTAACCAGAGGTTTTATGCACTACGAGCTGTGGTTCCTAATGTATCAAAGATGGACAAGGCTTCCCTTCTTGGCGATGCAATCTCGTATATCAATGAGCTCAAAACGAAGCTGCAATTTGCCGAGTCCAGTAAGGAGGAGTTGGAGAATCAAGTAGAGTCAATGAAGAAGGAGGTTGTAAGCAAGGACTCAAGTCCTCCGCCCAACCAGGAGCTTAAGACGTCAAATGACCATGGAGGTGGACTGATAGACATGGATATTGATGTGAAAATTAGTGGGTGGGATGCAATGATACGAATCCAATGTTGCAAGAAGAACCACCCCGCCGCTAGGCTAATGTCGGCTTTGAAGGACTTGGACCTTGATGTTCTGTATGCGAATGTGACTGTGATGAATGATTTGATGATCCAGCAAGCTACAGTGAAGATGGGGAGTCGGTTTTACACCCAAGAAGAGCTAAGGGTAGCCATATCAACAAAAGTTGGTGATGCCCGTTAGGCATTGAACAGAGCAACTGATGCGATTAGCTGTTGGGATAGGTCCTGGTAAAGATTATAGGTCCCGAGTTTCTTAATTGATGCTGTAGGATTTTGGGACGTTTTAAGGCGCTCCCCTGGTAGCACAAGCTCTGTAAAATAGTATTATTTCTTGGTGTTTCTTCGTAGCTGTTTTAGTAAAATTCCGAGTTTGGGCACTTTAAGTTGAGGGGCTGAACTGACGAGCTATGTATATTTACGAGGCTCCAATCAAGTGAAAATAGCTATTTTTGTGTTTATTTTCTGTCGGGCTTTGATGTATATATTAAAATGCAAACCTGAACAATTTTCAGGGTTAAATTCACATGTATTGTGATGTTTTTCTGTCAAACGGAGAAGGAGAACAGAATTTCAGTAATTTGTTCCATTAAATTGGTAGCAGGTTGCTCCCTCATCATCATGTGTATCCTATCAAGACAGGGTTGAGTTTTGGATTCTGCCTTTCGTCTGATCAGCAATCCTTTTCTCTTGATTCAGAAACTCAGTCTGGGAGTGGTAGTGCAGCTGCAGTTTCTTCATTCGTGCTCTAGTTTGTCAAGCAATAGATTGTGTTTGGGACTCTTGTCAATTCATATTTCCTGTTTATTGTTTCAAAGTGACGTCAAATCTCCTTTCTGTGCTGCGCTGAAGGGTATCCACCTCGTTGGCTTGATTTATATTTTATTCAGGAGAAAATTTGTTCTGGAAATGCATTTTTGTAATATTCGGAAGCTTTATTTAATTATCGCTTTGAAGCAAATCTAATATTTCGGTTATGTTTTCTCTCCGACATTCCTGGCTAGGAAATGGCACCTAATCTGCTAATAGGTTCTGATGACTAACTAAGATCACATGCACTTCTGGAGTGTGGTTGAGCAACACAACGAAGAGGTCGGTAGGATTGATCTAATTACATGACAGCATTTCTGACACCATTTCTGCTATCAAATTCGACACATCTCCTCTCAGGTCCCATATATAACATGCTTCCACGCAGCTGGAGCTGTTAAAAGTTAAAAACATTACACGGCAAGTGACTTTAACCATGAAATAATGCTCGAGGGCCAGATATCCCCCTCCGTGTTGCCAGTGTTATTGAAATTATTTTTAAAAATGTTTTTTGTTTAAAAATATATTAAAATAATATTTATTTATTTTTAAAAAATTATTTTTGATATAAATGTATGAAAATAATCTAAAAACGCTATTTTTTTTAAATTTTAAATAATAAAAAAAAATCAATTTTTTTCAAAATCAATTAAAAAAAAGACATTCCCAAACAGCATCATTACTTCTGCTTTGCTGGTCTCTACCTGATCCAACGGCCTCTCTCTTGTAGGTTAATTTTAAGGATCTCCTTGCTTTGCTTTACCGGCAAAGAATGTACCAAGGCGATGAAGTTATTTGATGACACGCAATGTTTAACACATGCTTAATGTCTTGTTATTGTCATGTAATGGGGACGGCATGACAGATGACAACAATACAAATTCTATCAGATTATCATCGGAAACGTAATGGAACTCGGCTGACGTGGATCCCTTGCGTGTAAAGATTATGGTGGCTGGAAAGAGTCCATTTTTCACAAAGTTAAATCATTTCCCATTTCAAAGCGTTCTCTGCTAAAAGACAAAAGAAGAAGAAGAAGTGGGCTTATTTAAGAGAGATAACTTGCTGCAGGTGAGCTTGGGACATGGATGATTGATGAACTCACGACATTACGATTCTGATCCGAGTTCCTCAGCTCAAGGTGGGAGAAGAAAGCTGTGGACGTTATTTCTATTTTCCGACCAAAAAAAAACACAGAATGACAGTTGACATCCATGAAGGTATATACGAGAGTCGCCGCGCGGCTTGCACGACTAAAAATAACAAAGTTCAATCATTGCCATGGCTAAAAACAGTTTTTTTATTGGCTCTGACTCTTCTGATCAATCCGTGCATGTATTTATTTATTTTCTCAAAAAGGGAAAAAAATAAAAATCAAACATAAGCCTCATTATGATTCCTCAGTTTTCCAGCGCTAACGAGAGCTTCCCTTTTCTTTCACAGACTAACTAAAGGATGCTAATGGCGAGTAATTGTGTGTTTCAGCTCAAGCCACGGTGCAGTTTCTTCTCTTGGACACGTCGATGAACGGCCGGGCAAACCTGGGCCTAATTTTGCAAGGGCATGCTCGAGGCGGCCACCAAATTAAAGTAGAAGGCGAGGAGATGTCGAATTAGCTGGAATAATATAAAATGAGATTTCAGGGATCGTTCGTATGCAATATTAAAGTGATATTAGAATCTTGCTTTACCCCCTAAGAAGTAAAGTGAAATTATTTTTCTTGTTTTCTTCTTAAAAAAAAACACTTAATCATATTTTGGGTCAAAATCAACACCAGCACCGACAGCGAAATGAAAATAATTGACCGGATAAATCAAGAGCTGGGATGCTAATTTTGTTGGTTGTATAGATAACCCAACTTTCTTTCAAAAAATCAAAAGATTATAGCAAGCGCATCATAAACCCTAACCCTTTTCTCTTATAAAGTCCATGCCATCTTTCCTAGCTGAATTTGGCCCTTTTATAAAAGCATTATTATTGTCTGGAATCTTTTAGTCATCTGCATCTGGACACGCAAGAAGTTTACCTGGAATATTAAATAGTATTCTCAACCTTGCATTTAGCTTTCACATGCCTTCATTTCAACTTGATAGGCTCTCCACCTATATATATATATATATATATATATATATATATATATATATATATATATATATAAACACATGCATGCATCGAGGATTCGTCTGTAATTAATGTACCTGAAAGTCTCACTTCATTTTCACAAGTTACACGAGGGGGGGGGAGCCTAGAAGTGTCAAGATTCAGTGCTCTAGCTTGATACTTGAGGAGGCCAGTTGCTTCAAAAGGTAAGAAAAATCCCATCTCGTTGTCTTCTGGCTCAATGATTGCATTGCCAGGTTGAGCCGTGATTAATATTGCGAAAGGACCCCGTGCCAGTGGTTCCATTAGAGAAATAATTTTGTTCGAGAAAAATAAATTGCCCCTGTACAAATGTCCAAATTAAATGCTTCTAAGGCGCATATCGATGCTTTCCCAGCCCTTTTAACACTTGAGCGTGACATTTTAAGAAGTGTGTAATTTTTTTTTCTTAGGAGGAAGGGTCAAATATACAAGTAGATCACACCTCACTCATCCTAAAACCACCTTAACTAATTACAACGACCATGAGATGTCGGTGAGAACCTCTTTGAAGCATAGTTATTGATCCCGTCCCGGTCCCGGTTCCGGATTTGTGTTTGGAACGGGACGTCCCGGTTTCGGTACCGTTTCGGGTACCGTTCCGGTTTTGTACTGTTCATTTTTATTTAATTATATATATGAAAAAAATAAAATATTAATTTAACAAGTATAATTTAAATTCAAGATAAATGAAATTTAAATTATACAATACAAACATAATCTCAAAATTAGAAACATCTTTGAAATTCCAAAATATTATGAAAGTAAAATGTTCTAAAATAAAAGAAAAATACATCAAACATCTTCTACATCATTAATATAAAAATAAGGATCTTGATCTGGCTGTGGAACATAAGGAAAGTCATCAACAAGACATTCCAATAGTTGGTCATTTCCACCAAGCTCATTCTCCTCATTTACACATGTGACGCAGCAGAAAATCACGCGGGAATACGACCAACGTCAATATTCCTTAAAATTAAAGATAATGAGAATAAATCTTAATCAAACTCAGTGTTTATTTGATAAAATGATAGTTGAAGTCGGCTGCAGGGTTTACAAACATACTTAAGGAGAAAACCCTAGCCTAATTCAATACAGAAAAGGAAAGGACATAAAACATTAAATTTGCCATAAATGGCAAATTTGAGATAAATGCAGAATGTGAAAGGCCTATGAATTCTAAGAGAGTACCAATTGACCAAAGTCAATTCGGACTCTTAATTCAAAAGTTATTGCAAAAACAAAACTTTCCTAAAATAGCAAAAATGACGATTCCGGGGCCGAAACGATGGAATTTGGCCAAAATTGGGTCGAGGGCAGCAGCGAAGCTACTGATTTCTTCCGAAAACGACGAAACGCATTGACTGGGTGAGTTTCGCGTTATTCCAACCTCAACGACCCGGATGCCGAAATTCAGTTGCCTTTGAATTTCGGGTGATCCCTCTTCAGCATGTATGATTCCGCAACCTGTTCTACATCAACATGTCTCTTTATCATCTAAATTTAAAGTAGAGAAAGGTGCTTCGATACTCTCCCAACTTATGTCCTCTCCATCAACTTAATTTAACAAGCATAATTAAAATTCAAGACAAATTAACTTTAAATTATACAATATAAACACAAAGTCAAACAAATATAATCTCAAAATTAGAAAAAAAAATTAAAAGTTAAAAAAAAAAAAAAAAAAAAAAAAAAAAAGGATTTTCAGGCCGGAACGGAACGCCCGGTACGGAACCGGGGCGTTCCGGCCGGAATTCGCCCGGTTTTTCCGGGACAGGCCGGGATTCTACCCGGGACAAAAACGTCGCCGTTTTGTCCCGGATTTTGCAACGGGACGGGGCGTCCCGCCCGTTCCGGCCGGAACGGGACGGGATCAATAACTTTGCTTTGAAGTCTTGGAGCCAGCTAGCCAGCAAGCTGCCACTTTTTTTTTCTTCCTTTTTTTAATATGGTATATTTACCCTTTTTATGTGATTAACCATGGTAAAATTTTATTTCAGATTTTTATAAAATATACATATTTTAATTTATATTTAAGATATACCGTGTATATTATAAATTATCTGATATCACATCATATCTTTAAATATATTTTAGATTTACCGATAAACTAAAAGAAATAAGTAAAATATTGTACTATTTTCTCTGCAACCGAGTTGTTAACACATCCACGCCCACATTTTATTATTAATAGTCAACTTTTTCTCTCTGCATTTTAACCTTGATTTTTTTTAATATTTACTGAAAAGTAGTTCTTTGTGATTTCATCGAAAAGGTTATGGTAGGATGATTTTTTATATTGATATTTGTTTTGCTTTAACTTCAATTACTGTTTTTTTTTTTTTTTATAATCTCATCATGAAAAATATTTTATTATGATTTTATGCACTGGAATCTGTTTTATTTTGCATAATCATGCATAAATAAAAAAGTGCCAGGAAATAGTCTAAGATTCATATAACAAAATAAAATTTAAGGTTAAAAGTAAAATATATATATAAAAAAGAACCACCAAAAAATAAACAGCTATTTTTTACTATTCACAAGTCATGAAAATCTTACTCGTTCCTTGAAGTTTCAATTTAAGCTTGATTTAATCCCTTTTATTTTAGAATTTTATGCTTCAATTTTAATTTTTTTTTTCATACTTCAATTTTTGAATATTAAGAGGAGAGATAAAAAGGATTCAAGCTGCCACATTCTAGCAATAAGAAGAATCCTAGTTTCTTAATTACCACTTTGAAAATTTCCAAGCAACCGACACGTCATCTATCGCGTTTTGTTTTTGAAAAAAATAACAAATCCAGGTGTGCAGACTTGAGCTTTTTCTCTCCTAGGCCAGACACATGGGGGAGGCCCAGTCGGCCTAGCAACGCTTAGCCTTTATTTAATCTTGACTAGTTTTGATTAATTTAAATTTTTAATAATATCCTCTCTCTTGTTTTTTAATTATTTTTTAAATTTTCTTAAAAAAATAATAATAATTAATGTTTTAGATTATTTATATAATTTTATAATATCCCAAAGAGATTTTATTGTAGTCTATATTTAGTTTCTAAATATTTTAGTTATATTTATACAATTCATTTATAAAATTATAAACTATATGTATTGAGTCACTATCTTCAAAATATATAAAAGAAAATAATTTAAATGAAAATGATAATCGAGGTAAAATATTTATATGTGTATTTATCTTTAGTTTATATCAAAAGATCAATTTTTCACTTTAATTTTTAATTACTATTTTTAATTTTTTTAATATTTATTTATAAGTAAAATCATCATCTTTTTATTTTCCAACAAGAAATTAATGATACCGGAGAAAATCCATGACGCCTGCCTGCATTTTTTTTCTATCTTAAAAATCATTTTATCCACAACGTTGCATTGCGTGCGTTAGCATCTATTGTATTTCATGTCCCAAAGTGCGTGATGATGGAAAGATTGTGATTTGTGTATATAACAAGTCTTGATTTCGAGTAAAGTTATACATTTTTTATAAAAGTCTTGGACAACCGGTCAATAACTGCAAAGAAGTGATTCTGAGAGTGAGTATTTGCTGCAAGAAATTTCTCCATCAACTGGGGAGAAATTCTAATGTGTTGAAGAGCCTCGCCGCTTAAACATTACAGGAGGCGTTACATTCAGGGGTCGTGACGAGCCAAAGTTGGCGAGGAGCTCTGGAATGAGAAGGGATTGGAGCTTTGAGGATTTAAGAAAAACATGCAACAGAAATTATTAACATATATGCCTTCTAATTATTAAATACCAAGAACATACATTTTTTTCTGTGATTTTTGTTTCCCTATTTGCCTCTTCTCAATTAATACTTATTGTATTGATTTTCTTTTTGTTTGAAATCCTTGTATCTAATGAATGTAGCAGGTACGCACCTGCCATATTCACATCTTCATGCTCATAACTATTTGATTTGCATTGTATTGCGTGGCATCGTGATTTACGGGGCTTTTGTATGAGAATTTTCCCAGCAGGGATTTTTCCATGTACGGATATTTGTAAAGGAGGTCATAGCTAATTCAGATTTTGCATCAAGAGGATTTCTCCATATTTTCTCGGCTTAAAAGTGCATCGCAGCTACTTGCGGTGAACATGGCATAAGCTTCCAGATCTGGTTGAAAAGAATTGGCAGTCCAAACTTATGATTAATCCTGGAAAACACTGATTTCAGGCACAGCAGAATCATGAGATGTTAATTCGCGGGCATTATCATCACAGTTAACGAACGACCTGGAAGTACGCTTACTAAAAGCAAAGAAAAGAATTTGTAGAGGTGCGCATGGCGAGTCACAAAACAAGAAGCAAGCGTAATTATAAATAAAAAGTTGAAATAAATGGAGTTTAAAGGTAGCTTTTGAGGTTTCAAAACAGCATGCACGGGCAAAACTTGATGATAAAAGCATCACAAAAGACAACTATATGAAAAATTGTATCCGAATGAGTTCCTCTCTCGTGGTGCCCCTGTTCTTCTTGCAGTGGCCAAGCAAACTGTCAGACTTACAATATTTAAGGGCAATGCAGAAATAGCAGAAGCATTATGTGTTTCTTCCATATTCACGAGCTCTTCTGCCTTCTTTTTTCCATTTTCTTTTACAGAGAATAGGGGTTATGCAATAATTTTGATGCCCATTCAGTTCCAGTACTTCTACTTGCGATGGTGGTAGTTGGTTTGTCACAGAGCCCTGCTTCATATCTGCTTCAATGCATTTTCAGGCCCTGAATCCATGTTGCCATTCACGGTTCTTCAAACGTTTAGCAATAATGTCATTCTGGCTTTTGGTGGGCTCTTCTTCATCATAAAACCATCTCATATTACAGAATAGTTCATGATTCTCCTATTCTCCATTTTGTGTAAGAATTATCAACTGCATAAGAAAAGAAAAATAAAAAGGAAATCAAGCTATGGCTTTGTTCATAATTCCTTACAAGCAATTCATGTTTCTGACCTGCAATTTAGCTGGTTCAAGCAACATCCAAGTGCTTATTGCTCCATTTTCTATTTGGTCAAACAAATGGAGAGAGGAATACAATATCTGTAAATGCAACACTACGCTATTCAATTAGAGGAATACACGTGTAAACCTGTTAAAACCTAGTAACATTCAAACATTTGAGAGAAGAGAACTCATTTTCAGTGACTTCATTTGCGTGGATACTTGGAGAGAAACTTGCCTTCCTCGGCATCTATCCAAACAAAGTTATTAACGATTTACTTTAAAGCATGACATTGGATGCCTCAGAAACATAAGATCATTACGCTAAAACCACACATAATAGACATTTATCGCATTAAAATTCTTGGATAACAAAAGCACAAGGGTTATATCTCTAATTGAATGCGTGTTATGGACCATGTGGAAGAGCAACAGATGGATTCCAACAACAATTCATTTCAAGTTTCCCCCCATTTTCATTAAATCACACGAGATCCCTCCCATCCAAGCATGTTGCAGAATTTTAGACATCCAACTTCATTTACACACGCAGTAACTCAATTTCGGATCAGTCACTTATACGGTAAAGAAACACACAAATAGATTGCAGAGAGGATTTCAATGGTAATAATCTTTCACACATTTTATTGCTGTGTTACAGTACAATTTATACAGAGAAATGTTCTAACGGTAACAGTTCTAAATATGGAAGTAGATACAATGTTTGTGCTGTAAATGTGCTGCCAGTGTAAACAACATTTACTGTGGGAATCATTGACGTTATTTGCATTTATGGACTTCATGATCTTTGGCTGGTATCTTGATCTTCACTATCATTTTGATCTGTCTTGTCTTCACTGTCATGTTGATCTGCCTTGATTGTTGCTTGCTCTTGATTAGCCTTGATATACGGTAAGTCAGCGACTTGAACACTAATCAAACACACTCACATAAAAAACTTCCTAAACAAAACTTGAAAAGCTATAATGGGTTTCATTTGATCCGCACAAAAATGACTTACGTTTACAAACATAAGCAGGTACACCCTGGAGAAACTTTCATACACAAACAGGAAACCCGCTACAGAAAAGTTTGAGACCAAAAAGAAAATAAAGAAGGATTTTTTTTTAAAGAAAAAAATAAAAGAAGCTTTGATTGATAGCCAGGGCTCGCTGTTCAAAGCTCAAGAAATGAATAAATTTGGTGAAAGAGAGAAATTAAAAGATGCCTCTTCAAAACGCAGCAGTTGCTGTGGAAAATTCTGTCATTGTGATTTGATAGGCGCTGCGGTTGTTTTTTACGTGCTGTGGTTTAGCGGGAACTGAGAAAACGGTGAACGGCTGTTCGGTTTCGGAAGTAAACAAGGTCAGGGCATTGTGTTTCAGGTTTTTTTGGGACTCCGAAGTTCGATGCCATGAAGAATACGTTTATATTTTTTTATATTCCAATAAGAAAACCAAAAGGGGTGGTGGCGCAGTTGGCTAGCGCGTAGGTCTCATAGCTTCTGAGTTATCCTGAGGTCGAGAGTTCGAGCCTCTCTCACCCCATTCTGTTTTTGTTTTTGTCCTAAAGGCAACCTTTGACAATTGAAAATCCATTATCATTCTTCCATTAACAGGAAACCACATAATAGTTTCATCGTCTACTCCTTTTCTTCTTCCCTCTATAATCTATGCAGTATCCATGCAAATTTTATGGTGTCTAGTAAGTAAATAATGATTTTGTTAATCAATTTCTATGTCTAATTTGTTTAGAAAAAAATAGATATAAATAGGAGAGGAAAATTCTAAGTGAAGATATAATTATTGTTTTTATGGGTCATGAATTTTTATTATTTTCTCTTCTTAACTATTTTTTATGCGAGTTTATGAGTAACTAATATGATATTACTATTTATTTTCTTATTTTTAAAGTATTAATTTATCCTATTATATTTGCTAAATGGTTAAAGCAATATACCTTCAAGATATAAGAAAGTCCTTAAACTTATAAACAACAACTTTTTATAAGTATCCTAAGAATTTTCATTTTGTTTCCATACGCATAAATATAGAGAGCTTGCACAGAGAAAATAAAAAGAAAAACATATTTTTATTAATTTCTTCCCACTGATATTTATAAGAAAAATAACTCAGTTTCAAATCAATGTTTGTATAAAATTTAAAGACACACTTCATCAAACTAGTATGTCTCTATGGAGTTCAAGGCAAACCCTTCAACAAATCAACTAAATAACATGGAATAGATGTTATGCATAATTAATGAATTAATTTTAAAAATTAATTCATTAACTTCAATGAATTAATTTTGAACACACACACACACACACACACACACACAATAATTATAGTATGACACATCAATCAAAAATCATTATGGCCAACCAAATTAATATATGTAATAATTTTCCATCAATGATACAAATTTTTCTACATTGAAAAATCTTCAAGGCCCGGGTGTATAGATACCGCCATCACCAAGCGAGAACATTGAGACTACGAGCGAATTTGCCCACGCGATGCACCGGGCTTTTTTATTTACATAAAAAATTGATTGATTTGATACGTGCTATATTTTTTATTTTAATATTTAATTAGTAAAATTATAATTGATAAAATCTATTAGAAACGGTTTTTATTCCACCAAAAAGTAACTGAATATTGCTAAAATTATTTTGATAAAATTTGTTAGAAAATTTGCTAAGAAGATGAAATGATTTGTTAGAAATTTGTTGCTACGGATATCCCGATTAAAAAAAACAAACAAAAAGAAACCCGGTTAAAAAAAAAAGCTGACTTGGACACCCCGATTATAAAAAAATGAAAAAATGTTTAAAAAAGGTCCCCGTTTATTAAAAAAAAAAAAAAGCAAGCCGGTTATCAAAAAATAAGTGCAAGGGGAAAGCATATTTTTAAACAGTAATGAGAAAAAAAATCAAGGTGCACGTAAACTAACCCGGACACCTCGGTCATGGAAAAAAATGTATAAGTGGGAAAAAAAACAGGAAAAAAAATGTTTTTTAAAAAAGTGGAAATTGCAATCTCCTTTAGAACTTCTATAAAATAATAATAGTCGTGGTGCGTGTAAGTTGATCCGGACACTCTGATTATATATAAAAAATGTGTAAGTGTGAAAAAAAAGAGGAAAAAATGTAAAAAAAAATGAGTCCAGAGATTATTCATGGCTCGCTAAGTTGGCCCGGAACATAAAATATATATACTTGGGAAGAAAAACTCATGGTGCGCGTAGGTTAACCCGGATACCTAGGTTATAAAAAAAACATAAAAAAATGTATAAGTGGCAAAACAAAACAGGGAATTTTTTTTATAAAAAAAATGGATCCGGAGATTAGTCGTGGCGCGCGTAAGTTGGCCCGGACACCTCTGTTATTAAAAAAAAAAATTCTTCCTCATTTTTTTTAAAAATAACCAGTTATTAAAAAAAACTACAAAATAAAATCAGTTGTTAAAAAAAAACTTCTTCTTCATTGTTTTTTAAAAACAGAACCAGGTATTAAAAAAACATTGTTTTTTATAAAAAAAACCAGTTATTAAAAAAAAAAAACCAGTTATTAAAAAAAAAAAACAACCAAATACAATTGTTGGCTGAGCGGTTTGAACTCCTGCGCGCCGAATCTGTTAGCCCGCGGACAACCGCTCGGCCACAGCCACTCTTGCATCATATCAACTCAAAATTTAAACAAAAAGAAGCTTTGTCTAAAAAAAAAAAAACCGAGCTCAAGTAGGCGCGAAGCAACGGATCAAATGTCCAGTACACAGTGCCAATGAGTCTGTATAAACAGTAACATGCCGAGCTCTTTTAGTTATATGTAATAGAGCAATTTCTAGCAAGAAAAACAAGTCAAAAGCCATAAGACCTTCAAAAAGCTAGGAGAAACCATTGAAAGTCATGCCAAATTAGGCTAGTCCACAAAATTTATATTCCATATATGCACTCATTAACCTTTTTTTTTTCTTTCTCTTCATGAATATTTTTTTTCCATGTATATATTGACTTAAACATTGAATAATTTCATGTTTTTCAAGGATTTGTTTTCAGACGAATAACAATCAAAAGTCAGGCCCACCAGTCCAACTATGAAAAATATAATTTTCACAAAAAACTTTTCCATGACTTCATAAAAAGACCCAAGGGGAATTAAATGATATTTGTTCCTATGTATTTAGCACAATCCTTCTCATAGCAGAAGATAATGTTTGTTTGTATGGCTGGATTGTGGTGTTTAAAGTTTTTTGTTTTTTTCTTAGTTTTCAAATGATTTTTTTTATGTTTTTAAATTATTTTAATATACTAATATAAAAAATAAAAAATACGCCGAAATTCTAGCCATAACTATCGAATCATTTGAATTGAATCAATCATGAGTTCGTGACAACTCCTCCAGAAAAAAAAAAAGAAAAAGGAGGGGTGATGATGGATCTGCACGTTCCTCTTGAAATTTGTGGGTGTTTTTATCCATGAAATACCCACCCGAGCAATGCCATTTGCAGTCCTTGGGACCAGTTGCCATGATATAATTAAATATTTTTATCTCAACAATGGAGGGAAGGTTCCTTTCCTTTGCTATTTCCACTCTTAACTTTATTTCTTAACTCACACTAGCACGACTAATGGGAAAAAGTTGTGTTTTTTAATTAATTAAGAGACCATGAGATATGATATTTTTTTCCACATGAAGGCTCTCTATGAATGTTTGAAGTTATTAAATTTAATGAAAATATTCAATTTTAGTCATTCATAGAATTTGTTCTAAAAAAAGGTGTGAAAACACTTCGAGTGGCTGATATTTGAAAAGAAGGAAGAGGAGTTACACTACCAAAATCTTTAGATTTTTTTTATATAATAATCCATTCTATAGTTAGACACTAGGTCTCTCGGTAAGACTTTCCCCCACAGGCTCATATATATTTCTCACGTTGATGATCTGCTTAAAAAAGAGTTCCCATAAATTCATTAATTTGATGTCTAAATAAGATTGCCACTAAAAAAGGAATCATTTAACCAAAAACGATAAAGGGCATGGATTCTTAAATTTGAAGATCTACAATCAAATCCGCCTGTCAATTTATGCTACCTCGGAGTTCAGATCTTACGTACGCCTAAGACTTACAAAAAACATGAAGATGAAAAAATCCATTAATTGCGTCACCTTTTTAATCCCATTAATGAAGTATTGAATATGCGCAACTATTTATTACTATGAACGTCTTAATTGCAGAAAGGAAGCAGATGATCGATGGGTTTCAGTGTGGGCAATGGATTATTTCTTGGAGTAGAAATTATTTTTTCAACAAGATTAAACAATCCCTTTAACCCATATATTTATGAACCTTGCACCAGATTTAGGTTCAACAAGGTGGCTGCTGCAGCCTGGAAGCATGAATTTTCAAATAACTTGCCTAACTTTAATTGCGGTTTCTTCACAATCTCCGGTCAAGACAAGTATGTATTTCTGCCGCTTAGTTAATGTTGGTTTTTGATTATTTTTAAAAATATTTTTTATTCAGAAATATATTAAAATAATTTTTTTATTTTTTAAAAATAATTTTTGACAACAGCATATCAAAATGAATTTAAAATACTAAAAAAAATAATTCAAAATAAAAAAAATATTTTTTTTAAATGCTTTAAAATACATGACAAACACAAACTGTATCTGAGACAAATAAAGACAATGATGAGTTGATTTAATACATGCCCGGGGACTGGGGGGAAATACCCAAAAGTCTAGAAAACTTCCTTAAATGGAAAGAGCACAGACTATTGCCCGAGTCCAAAATAACGGGCACGTTCTGTTGCTTAGACCCTATTGGTATAGGAGCTACTTGGAACCAATTATATTTGGGTGGTGGGTAGAGCGCCAAGTAAGCACCGGGTTTGCTGCCAACTCTAAATAATATTTCTAGGTCTATTTTTCAACCCCAACTCCTGAGCCCAATACTTTTTTTTACTAAACTAATACATTTTGAATCATAATTTGTTAACATCCCTATAGTGCATGAAAACCTATTACATCTACATCTCATTAATGTTGGTATAAGAGAATCAATGTTGGTAAAAAATAAATAAAATATATTTATTTTTTATTAATATATATGTAAAAGATGTTAATCTTTTATTAATACTATCAAGAAAAAAAAATCTACTTCTCTCCACAAGAAAACAAAATTATGAGTTATAAATACTCTATAAATCCTTCAAGTTCAAGGTTCACAATCTCTTTATTCTTAACATTTTTAGCACATATATTTTCAAAGTCTATTTATATAAATATCATTGCACTTTTTCTTTGTATATAAGCATTTGAGAGTCTTTACATCCATCAAATGAGATCTTTTGCAGGTACCAACTATAAGCCACTTTTATTTACCAAGCACTAGCTACAAGTTATCCTGGCTTATCAATTACCAGTCACCCGAGCTTTTAACATCAAGCTACCAGACACCTGACCAGGAAGAATGAATCATATTTACCAGAACTAAATGATTAATCTATTATTCAGCCACACGAGCCTTATTTCTAAGCACTTTAGATTTTAGGACTTCATCAATTGGTGTCATATGTGGGGAAGCGATAAAAAAACATAAGTTTCTAAAGCTTATTTTTGATATTTTTAGGTCAATTCATGATATACAACTAAGCAAAACCTAGTCCAAAATGCATGGTAAACATACTCATTACTGTTATTGAAGACAATTCTTCCCAACCATACATTCAACAACTCACTAGCTAGGTGTAAGGCCTTGCTCAAGTCGTCTTGACAGCGCAACGATAAAATCATGCATTTCCTTCCTTATAAGACTTGACACTTGTGTTAACATATTTTACATCATTATCGTTGCCGCTAACAACTCTCAGCACGCGTAGGACATTTCACTGCCAAGAAAAGCCTAGGCAAAATGTCCTCCATGAGATTATTTACCTCTATATTGACCAAGTCATTCTATGGGTCACTCACGCCATTGCGATACTCTTGTATATAGTTGATACTCTAGACACGCTCTTTATGGCTATTGTGATATGGACCGATATAACTCTCCAATGGGGCTCTTGGACCTCGCAAAATCTCTAGGGATTGATCTTTAATTTCTTGTGTCTCTAATATAGTCTCAAACTAGCATAACTTCTTAATAAAGCTCTTATGCCTCACTAGATCTTCAGTGATTGATCTTAAATCTCCTGTCTCTCCGATGCAATCTAGGATTAACACGAGTTTCTAGCAAGGCTCTCAAGCCTCTCAAAATTGCTTAGGATTGATATCAAATGTCTTATATTTTTAGTGCAGTCTTGGACTAATACAAATCTCCAGTAAGGAACATGGGCCTCATGAAATCTCTAAGGATTGATCTTTGGTCCCTTACCTTTCTAATATAGTATTGGAATAACATGATTTTGTAGCAGGGCTTTTAAGCTTTATGCAATCTCCACGGATTGATCTTGGATCTCCTAGTTTCTATATATGATCTTAAATTTCTCTATCTAATGTATTTTTAAAGTAACATAACTCTTCAATGAAGCTCTCAGGTCATATATTGTCTCAAAGTATGATATGAGACTTTTTGCTCTTTAGTATAATCTTAGATTGACATAACTCTCTAATAGAGCTGCCCAAACCTTAAGTTATCTCCAAGAATGATATTAAGGAGGTGTTTGGCGTTTCAAAAGCACTTTTGAAAAAAAATGATTTTTTTTTTAACTTTAAATTAAAAAAAATAGTATTTTTAGATCATTTTGATGTGCTGATGTCAAAAATGATTTTAAAAAATAATAATTAAAACATCATTTTGATGCATTTCTGAACAAAAAAATAAATTAAAAAAATCTAGTGTATTTAGATCATTTTGATGCGCTGATATCAAAAATAATTTTTTGAAAAATAAAAAAACATCATTTTGATGCATTTCTGAACGACAAATATTTTAAAAAACAACCACAACCACAATTCCAAACAATCACTATACCTCCCACTTTCAAGAATGATCTCTCACTAATTAGGGCCTTCCAAACCCCATGCCTTTCTAGGAAAGCCATATGTTTCCACTTCAAAAATAATAAATTTTTAATGAGAGACTCTCATGTCATCATAAGGAGGTCATATATTTCCCACACTCCATTGATACCTTTATAGTAGAAGGTTTTTATGCCATATACCATTTCAGAGAGGTCATATACCATTTCAGAGAGGTCATATACCTTTCACACTTTAATATGATCACTCTTCAGTAGAGAGCTTTCACACCCTTAGGTTTTGTTAGTGAGGTTATATACCATTTCAGAGAGGTCATATACCTTTCACACTTTAATATGATCACTCTTCAGTAGAGAGCTTTCACACCCTTAGGTTTTGTTAGTGAGGTTACATACCTCTTTTATTTTAATGCAACCATTTTCTAATTGGGGATCCTAAACCCCATACCATCACTAAAAGATCATAAGCCACCCATATTTTAATAAGATCTCTTTTCTTTTGGTGAGTTTTCAAGTCATATCATTGCTAAGGAGGCTACAATATCACCCTTCATGGGTTCCCCTATCCATTTAAATTTTTTAAGTACAAGCTCGCTTTTCACAAATTCTATTCTGCCATTTAAATTTGTTTTCTAAGTATAAACCCACCCTTCATAAGTTTCCCCTAGCCTTTTATAAAACAATTTAAGTATACACTCACCCTTTTATAAGGTTTCTTTAGTCTCTTAAAAATCTTCTACATATAGGCTCATCTTTCTTGGGTTCCCCCAAGCTTTAGAATATTTTTTTAAGTATATGCTTATTATTCTTAAGTTTCTCCGGCCTCTTAGATTATTTTTTCTAAGTATGAGCTCATTCTCTATGGATTTCTCCACCTGTTATATTTTTAAAAAATATAGATTCCTTTATGCTTACCCTATACATGCTTATAAATGTTTTCAATCAGAGTGCATGCTCATACACACGAGCTTTCTAATATATTAATAGGGGTTTTCACCTCTCTTTTCATATAAAAAAACCCCAATAAATGTCATGGTGACCATTTATTTCTCTAAAGTATTTGTGCTTTCATATAATAAAACTTAGAGGGTTACTGATAAACCTAAACTTAATAACATAAGACCCCCTTAAAAGCCCATAAGACTTCCCCAAATAGAATAGGCCAAAGTTTTCGCTTGGGCTCAATTGTCTTTGGGCTTAAGAAGCCAAATAGCTGTCTGACTCTATTTATAATTGATTGTTGGGAACCTTTCTAATATCTATATTGAGCGCGTGTCCTGGTGCCTTAAACAAACACTAGTCGTGCAGCCTACCAAGGGTGATGAGCATGCATCCATATGGGACCGAGTATATGTTTGAGCCCAACATGTTTGAGTTCAAGTAACGAGTCGATGCCTATTTTTTGTCTATAACAAACTAAGGTTATAAACTTTTTTGAGTCAGTGAAATATTAAGATTTGACCAGAAAATAGGTTAATTAACAACAACAACAACAACAATAATAATAAAAATAACAATGAAATAGAACAAATCAAAATGGATTCTTTTATGAGCGATGAGGCTTAAAAGTGAATAAAAATGAGTATTTGGGCAAAAGAAAAGAATAAAAGATTAAATGGGGACAAGTCATAATAATTATGAAAAGTTTGGGATAATGGTGTAACAAAACTAAATGAGAGATTTTGCATGAAAAATCAATTTTCTCCATGATTGATTGGAAACATAACATGAAGAGAGGAGAAGGAAATTTGATATTTTCTTAATATCTCTTCACAAAATCTTACCAAAATAGGATATAACATTAAGGAAAGAAAGAATTTTAATGATTAGAAGAAGATTTTTATAGGGTTTTGTAAGTTTAAGTTTGAAAAAAAATATGATTGATAAACTATATGTTGAAGGGGTATGCTTGAGGGCTTATTTGTGAGCATTGATTGTATATATCATATATGTTTTTAAGATTGTGATCATGTTATGAAAGTATTTAATAATGAGATAAGATTTCAGGAAAAACATTATATGAAAAGAGATTCTACTGAAATTTTATTAAAATTGTATGAATCCATAAAATACAAATGAAAACCTTTTGTATATGTGAAGTGGATGCATAATATAAGTCTTGTGCTTGAGAGGGTTCATGAAAAGAGACTTTCTTCATTTTTTTAAAAAACAAACCACTTTTCATATACATGATTTGTTTTAATATTAAAAATTACAAGAAAAATTCGAGGTGTTACAATATAAATGTTGAACATTTATATTTTTAAAAATTAAACATTTATATTTTTAAAAATTAAACATTTATATTTTTAAAAATTAAATATAAATATTGACACAATATATAAAATTAAAAATAAATTAAAATAATGATATATTTTTATTTAAAAAAAATTAAAATCATAGAAAATTATTAATTTAATATTTTTGAAATAAAAAATAGTCGGAAACTCTTTTCCGTCCTCATCCATGGCGAAGTTTCACACCGAAGACGGTGCTGAGCATAGCAGACCAGCCGAGAAAAGTCCCCAAAAATAAAGTAGAAAAAGTTACAGCACCAAGTCCAATTGCAATGCACTGTATAGCTTAATTAGCTGTTATATCTAAAAGGGCCCCACACGCACCTCTCTCTCTCTCTCTTACTTCTTTCTCTCTCTCCCAGCTACAGCATTCAATTCCTTCGTTTTCAATTGTACCCACAAAATGAATTTGACTTGCTGGTTTCTGTGATTGTTAGGTTTCTTTCTCACGCTTCTCTCTTTGCTTGCTTACTGGAAATATATCCGGATTCTTCTCTGCGGTTTTCAAGTCAGACCTGCCTGTCCCGTCCCTTGTAATATTTCTTCTCCTGCGTTTACCTTCCCTCCCCCTTCTCTCTTCCTTGGAGAAAAACAAGCTGGGGCTTACTTTGAATTTCTGGGTTTAGAGTTGCTACTTCTTTCATTTTTAGACTTCATTTATATTTGACTCCCGATCTCTTCTGTTGGGTTTTGCTCTTTTGGGTTAAGTTTTTCTTTTCTTTTTTTTCGAGAGATTTGGATTCTTTAGCTTGGGTTTCTCTTATGCAAGGAATTGAATTTTGAGGTGACTAGCTTTCTAGCTGATTCTGTCCAATTTTGGGATTTTAGTTTTGGAGAGATGAGACTAAAAGGGTATGCTCTCTTTGCCTCTTGAATATCAGATTTATATCTTCCATTTTATTTTTATTTTTTTTGCTCTTTTGGCATGGTTCGAGCTATGAGGGTTTTGATGAGCTTCATTTGGAGTTATGGGTGTAGCCCTTGAAGCTTTTTTAATGGTTTGACTTTGTGGATATACTCAGAATAATAGTTGAGTTTTGTTTTCTGAACATATTCAAGCTTAAAGTTTGGAGTTCTGGGTATTGCTCTTAGGCCTTTAATGGTCTGGCTTTCTGGTTAAACCATAATATTGGTATTAGGTTACTTGGAGCAAGCTTTTGTTTTTATCAAAAAACAAA
The DNA here is from genome assembly GCA_009078335.1 of Salix brachista. Classification (NCBI taxonomy): domain Eukaryota; kingdom Viridiplantae; phylum Streptophyta; class Magnoliopsida; order Malpighiales; family Salicaceae; genus Salix; species Salix brachista. Next base: position 7,487,218 of record CM018574.1, on the reverse strand, counting down.
AAACAAATGGATAACTCGAAAAACAGGCAGAGTGATCACTTGGGTGTGAACAAGATAGGCAAGAATATAAAGAAGAGTCCTTTGCACCAACCCAATTTTGCTAACAATCCCAATAGGCAACAGCCTCAACCTCAGGTCTACAACATAAGCAAGAATGACTTTAGAAACATTGTTCAGCAACTAACTGGCTCCCCTTCTCAAGAACCTTTGCCTAGACCTCCCCAGAATCCTCCTAAGCCTCAAAGCATGCGGCTACAGAAGATTAGACCGCCTCCTTTAACGCCTATCAATCGACCTCACATCCCCCCACCAGTCCCAGCTCCCGCAGTGGCACCTCCAGTTCCTTATCATAATTCCTACGTTAGGCCAGGGATGCCACACCCACCTGGCCAATTTGGGCTACCATCTCCAACAATGACACCTGGGGACCCGGGATGGGCAAGTACAGCAGAGAGTCCTATTTCGGCGTATATGCGCTACCTTCAGAATACAATTACAGACCCTGGTCCCTGGGGAAACCAAGCTCAATCTCCTCTACAACCTCATCCACCACCACCACAAGGTCAATGGCAAACTCAGCCTCAACACCAACCGCCTTCTAGTGGTCTGCTTCTGAATCCATCTATGGCTCCAGTACCCACGACTGGAGTGAATGGTCCTGCCCCACATATGCCCAATTTCCCTTCCCCATGGATGAATGGTCCTCCTCATTTACCCTCACCAACATCTCAATTCCTTTTGCCCTCTCCTACTGCTTACATGAATCTGTTGTCTCCAAGGTCACCTTACCCACTGCTTTCTCCTGGGGTTCAGTTCCCTCCACTGACGCCAAATTTTGCATTTTCACCAATGGCTCATTCAGGGATTTTGGGTCCAGGGCCTCAACCTCCATTTTCACCGGGCTTTTTTCCATTATCACCTTCAGGTTTTTTCCCTGTCTCAAGTCCAAGATGGAGGGATCAGTAGTCCATGAGATAACATTGTTTTTTGCGGAGTTCTGTGTTTGATGAGAAGCTGGAGCACTCTTTGAGGAGGCTTATCCGTGATCACAGGAACTTCAGTTGTGAAAATGATAAAGTACACTGCTTGTGTAAGAGGTCTAAAAAATTGTAGTCTTCTTGTTTTATTCAACTTTCTTTGTTTTTGTTATGTTGATAGTCATTATTAGTTGTGCAGCTTGTACTGAGATTAGAATCTTTAACAACTGCATTTATTTTAATTTCTTGGATAAATGTTACTTGGGTGATGTAGTGAAGTTCAGACCCAAGTTGACTAGAGCTGTAACATGTAAGACTGTTGTATCATGAAAGGAGGCAGGTTTACAGACACCAACATTAGCATGTAGGCTGTTTAGGAGAGAATTCTTATGCACTTGTACTGTTCAGGATTAAATCTCAGTTGCTTTGAAGTACAGTTCTTCTCGGGAAGGAATTCTAATGCATTTCTTTTATTGTTTCATGTATTACACAATGAAAGAAAGATTCGTGCTGTTTAACTGTTTCAGTTTTTGATCATGTTATTACCAACTGCTGGTTTTATTTCATTATCTGCTGTCCTGTTGTCGTAATTAATCATGAATGTTCTGTTTGTGCTTTATTGTCACACCTTCTTTCCAGGAAGGTAAATAGGAAACTAGATATAATCTGTCCTGTGTTAAGGAAACATGTTTTTTTTTTAAAGATATTGGAACTTAGAAGAGCATCTTCCAAGGTTTGTTTGCACTCCATTTACATCTCCAATTTGTCTAATGCTGTGTAGTCTCATCAGCTTGAATTCATTATTTCCTAGTATTAATAATGTCTTCATCTAACTCGCTCACAATAACATTTTGGGCTTAAGCAAGGTAAAATATTGGTTTTAGTTTTCATCCTTCATCACTGTTTTCCCCACAGAGTTCATTTTGTAATGTTTAGACAGCATTTATGAGTCGACCATTGTTTGTCGTGGTCTGTGTTCCCCGCATTGCTCTATTATTTAACCGCATGATTGTGATTGAACACGACCAGTTGCTCTTGTGCTTTCAAGACCTAATTGCTTTTGAAGTACACGTAGTGTCTGGCTTGGTGATTGTTTTACAATAAGGGAGGTGAGGTTTAACAAAATATAGCATCTCAGTGGTTATGAATTGCGTCTAGTTTCATAAAGTCTTGGTGTTTCTGGAGTATAATATTCTTAGCAATCTGGGACGACTTGTAAGAACCCCAAGTTCAAGTACAGTCTAAGGTGGAAAAAATGTGAGGCAAGTCACTCACAGGTGCAGCTTAAACTTCGGGATTAAAGGCTTTAATTTGATATTTTGAATAGCTGGGAATGGTTGAAGATTGAAATTTATATGTAAAATCAAAAGCATGGTAAAATAAAATTTCTAGAACTGTTCCATTGATATTTTGAATTATAAAGTCTTGTTCTTGTTCATATGAAGAGAGCTCTTCGAGCAACATTTTTGTTTACACACCTTTTTTGATGCCAAAACTCATTGATGGGAAATCAAATCTCTAGAATTGTTCCATATGCGGGTTTTTTTCCACTTCGGATTATGATTATTTGCCTTGTTCATTCGGCTGGTTTTGTAATATTGGTATCATTATGCTCCACTTGATAGTACTCTTTTTTGGATCGTGTGCTTTCCTTCATATTTACTAAATCTAGCTAAAACACCTTGAATAACTACAAGTCGCTTGCTTTCTTTCATATGATCCAGCAAATCAATAACAAAGCGACTGTGAAAACTCTTGGCTGATGCCCGGTCGATATGAGCAGACTTATATTGATGCTGGTCTATGCTGTCTAGATATAAGCATCTGATAGTTTCTAATCGCTCGTTGCGAATATTTGCTACCTTGAGGCCTGTCTTGAAATTTCCCCGTTGGAACTTGGAAGTGGTCTTACGGACTTCATTTGAATTGATTTGCGTACAGGAAATTATTAGCCGCAGTCAAAGAAATGGAATTGCTCGGCAGGAAACATGATGAAAAACTGAAATGTCAAATATGGTTGACTTTAGAGGAGAGTGCCCGTTCCCCCCTTTCAATGGCTCTACATTCTTTTGACGTCACATTTCAATGGAGGATAATGATCTTTTATGTATATTTTTGACTCTAGAGGAGAGTGCCTGTTATCAGATGCTCTGGTTCGAGCCGACATCAGGCAATCAATTTGAATCGGCCATGGAATCGGTCTCTTTCCCTTGCTGAGTAAGCTTACAGTCATGGGTTTTATATTCTCCTCTTACCTAATTGAGCTAATCTTGAGTCATGGGGGTCTCGTAATTGGAAGCTGTTGATCATGTTTGAGAATGATGCATTCTTCTTCAGAGGAAGGAGAAAGAGTTTCTCCATCTTTACTCGTGTTCTTATAGTCACTGGTCAAGGACATTATAGTCTATTCCTACTTCTCCTCAAATGGAAGTGATAATTGAAATTCCTTCGATCACATGCCTCGCCTATCAGTTGTCTCCGTCAGCAGCACATCATGGTCGCCACCATAAGTTAAAAATCAATTAACATCCAACACCGCTCTATTAATATAATACATTTGTCTATGAGATAGTGTTTGATTAATATCTTGTGATAAAAAAAGATGGAGATATATTTTTATATTAATGTAGGTGTTTAAACGAGTCTGCATGTATCTTGACTAATTTTATAGATCCAGATAAAAATATCTTGTATAAATAGATAGATGGTTGTATAAACAGAAACAAAAATGATTTGTCTTTTTTGGCTTTGTAAAAATAGATAGAGATGGAGATATAATTAAGTTAGTTTTTTCTTATTTAATTGGTTTCATGATTTAATATTATTATAAAAGAAAATCAGTATCATTATTGAAGAATTCATATAATAATTAAAACATACATATACATAACAATGAGAAATAAAAATTGATAATGCTCTCAAAGAAATTTGATTTAACGATAGATATGTGAGATTGAATGTTAACTAAAAATAAGCATACGATGAAATTATTATCATATATTTTCAACTATGTTAGGTTTTAACTTTATGTTATTGCAAATATTTTATTTGATATATGATTGGTTTAATTATCTATTTTGTTATTATATATATTTAGAGAAACAATTTAATGAATGATTAAATCATAATCAAACAATATTTTATTCTTAATGATAACTTTTCTTTACAATGATTATAATTTTTTTTAAATCTAATTTTGACGAGTGAAGATATTACCATTTCAAGTTAGTTAAAATCTTCTTATTAAATTAGAGTGAAGATAATATTCTGTATTAGTACTCTAAACATTTTTTTAAATAAATTAGGAGATAGTAACTAAATTACGGCAACTAGGCAAGCAAAAGCATATATCTAGCTCATTTTAATATAACGTGGCTTTATGTTTAGGCAAGCCCATGATTGGGTAAGGTCTTACCTTCGGCTTCAACAAAGTCCACTTTTTATTGTTCGTAAATCAACTATTTATAGTGTTTTGCTAATATATAGATTGTTTAAAATTATATATGAACGGATGCTTGAATGGTAATTATTCTAAAATATTCGGGTTTTTTTCTTTCTTTCTGGAAAACTGAACAATGATGGATAGATTATGATGGCCAAAGAATACAATAAACCAAGCGGAGAAAGGTTCACCCGTACAAACGTGCTGCTCAACAGTCAACTAGCCATAACTTGATCCATGCATCTGTGCCGTGGGGTCAATTTTTTTTTTTTTTTTTTTATGAAAAATATTTTAAGCAAAACAAACAAGTTTTAAGAGAAAAAAATAAAAACTCACAAATCAATTATAGATCTAACCAGATTAAATAAGTTGAATTGATTTTAATTATATCATAAAAATAGACAATAATAATAAATGAAGCAAATAAAATAAAAAGGATCATAATAATATGAATTTGTTTTTTTATAATTGATATATCTCAATTCCTAGCCTATTAAATACAAAATGAAAAAAAATATTAAAAAATATAAAAAAAAATTGTTCATGTCAACTTGAGTTAATATGATGAACCAAGATGATAAAGACGGCATAACCCAATAAAAACAAATAAAATTGTTTTTCACAAAGTTTAATTATCAACAAACTAACTATAAAGGATAAAATAAAATAAATCAATAAACAAAAAGGACTTAAAAAAACCAAAAGTAGGTAAGATGAGCCAATCCAGCAGTATAAATCATGATAATGATGTAGATTGATTTTAGAAAGAACCCAAATTTGAAGTGTGAATCCAAAAAGGTATTAAAATGTCTATCTAAGTATTTCATCAACCAATACTTATGATTTTATTTATTTATTTTGTATTTCACCCTTCAATCCAACCTGATATTGTATTTTATTTTTCAATTTGTCTTTTTTCTTTTAATTTCTTATTATTTCTTATGTCTTTTTTAAAAATAACTTTTAAATTTATGCTTTAATTAATACCTCTTTTTTTGTTATTGTTTTTTAGCCATTTTTAAATAGAAATTATCTTTAATTATATTGAGTGTGTTTAATTTTTTAAAAGGTTAATATAATTCATCTATAACTTTGCTTTAATAGACTAAATGTTTATTTTTAATACCTGTAGCTTTTTATAATAATTTTTTATGTTTTATTCAATAAACTTTATTTGTGTGTTGATTTCTATAACAAATTAATTTTAATAAACAAACTCATTGAACACAGTTAAGAGGTAACATTTTTCTTCTTCTTTTGGGTAGATTTTTTTCTTCTTCTCATTATCGTGATCGCTTGATTCAAATATTTTTCGGTTTGCTATTGTTTTCCAATTTAATTAAGTCATTTTATTTAGTTAATCAGACTGTAGCCTGAGTTTTTAATTATTATTTATTTTTGAAAAAAATGCTTTCAACATTAAAATATTTTTAAAAAAGAAACAATACAAAATCACATTATAGCGTTTAAAAACAATTAAGCAGTTAAAATAAATCGGGAAAGTATAAATATATACCAATAATCCTTCCTCGCTGAAGTGCCTATCCACAAGAAGAAATAGAAGCTATCAATCCTTCTTTTCACCAACTAAATTAGTGGCGTTAAATCGATGGGTGCTTTAGAGATATATACAGATTGCATATCGACAAATCAAACCTGTAGATGATATCCTATTTTTGCTAGCCCTTACTGCCTTTGCTTCCTTTTTGGAGTTAATAATACCTTATTCTTTATAATTTAATTTAATTAGTTAATCAATTCTCATTTCTTTCAAACTATATATATTTAGTATTCTTTTTTTTAATCACTTTCACTTTCGTTTTCCATTTATTTTGATTCCTTCCTTCTTCAAAAATAGATTACAAAAAAACAAGGTGAAGAAGAGATTATTTCATTATTTATTATATTATAAGGAATAATTAATTAGTTTTGATATAATATAAAGGAAAGTTATAACTAAAAAAACTACTCTAAGGCTCCGTTTGTTTGCTGAAAAGTGGTTTCCTTTTGGAAAGTGAATTCCGGGGAAAGTGAATTTCTGGAAAGTGAATTCCGATGTTTGGCAGTGTTATGGAAAATGAACTGGAAAACACTTTCCAGTGTTTGTTTGTGTTATGGAAAATGAACTGGAAAATAATTTATTAATAAATTAATTTTTTTTTCAAGTTTATTAAAATAATGAGGAACAAATCTTACAAATTAAAAAGTTGAATGAGAATGAAATTGAAAAAAAATATAATTTCATAAATTATCTCAAATAAAATAAATAATAATTAAAATAATAGAGATCAAATCTAAAAATTTAAAAAAAATGAAAGGTGAATAAATTAAAATAATAATAATTAACATTTCATAAATTATTTCAAATAAAATAAGTAACAATAAAAAAAATGAGGAACAAATTTGATAGATAAAAAATTTCAATAAAAAAATGATAAGAAAAAAGCAAATAGCAATTATAAAAATAAGGACCAAAATTAATATAAAAATTAAATTTTAAGAGATGGAATTGAAAAATAAATATTCAAAACAAATTATATATAGCAATCAAAAGTTTGAGGATCAAATTTGATATAATCAGCAAATAATGACATTTCTAAATTTTTCAGAACTTCCGGAAAGTGTTTTCCGCCCAAATTTTCCGGAAAACACTTTCCTGAAAACCAAGCCAAATTTTTCTTTGACTGGAAAGTGTTTTCCGTTGACCAACTTTCTGGAAGACAAACAAACACAGGAAAGTTTGGAAAGTGGTTTCCCGGAAAGTGAATTCCGGGAAACAAACACAGCCTAAGTACTTTGTGGTTTTACTAGGTGTTTGAAATTGTGTTTCAAAATAAATATTTTAAAAAATAACATCAGCCACACTACCAAACAATACTTATATTTATAAACTCTTTTTGCAATCATTACACTTTACATCTTATATTTTATGCGTAGTTTTTTTTTTACCCAACATCTCTGTTTTTTAATCCGTTTACATGCCATATCTTAAGTTAAATTTATTACAAAAATGCTATTATGTGGCCACTAGTTTTCTCACAAAAAGGCACTGAATAACTAAAGAAAATACCTAAACTGAGGCAATGATATTCTCCGGTGAGCCCCACCCGGCCACCCCCACCTAACAATTCCCTATCTAGACCTGGGCTTTGTAGCTCCCCCAGTTATCTAGTTTTTTTCTTCTCTGTTTCTTTATTAGCCAAGTTGGCAACTTGCAACCTCACTGAACTCGCCTTCCCCCCTATCATTGAGATTGTTTTGTGGATACTCCATTTTTCTTTTTTTGTATTCTTGGTTTGCGTCGAGAAATCGAGGTGGTGGAGATTGAATCTTGGCATCTTAGACAAAAACAAAGAGAAACGTGGGCACAGACATGTGCAATCAGTATCATGCATACAACAAATTCCTCGCAGAGAGAAGGAAAGCTGCTGCGCATATCACAGGGGCTGATAGAACCCGTCGGTGCAAGTGTCGATGTATTATTCAGAGACTGTCATTTTTCTCTGTTTGTATTAGGATAATACACTTTTATAGAATAAATATTATTTATATATAATGTTCAGAGCATGATGTAATCAGATCGATCTGCACGAATTTCTTTCTTTTTTTAAAAAAGAAACGCAATCATTTTGTGACTGTAAAATTTATATCAACGGGTGTAATAGACTTCTTTAATGACTCGTCCCTTTTAATATATAAAACTCGAAAAAATATTGTTTAAGCGAAGATCATTTTTTTAATATCTTTTCACTTGAGTTATATTTTTTAAAATTTGACTTTTTAAAAAATAAAAATAAAAAATGAATTTAACATCTTTACTTGATTTTTGTTAAAAAACATTTTCTTAATAATGTTAAAATTACAGTGTTATAACATTTTCCCTACGCATTTTAGTATATAAGAAAATCGCTGAGAGAATTTATCGGTGATCAAAGAGGGATTATTATGCACCATATATATATATATATATATATATATATATATATATATATATATAAATATAGTTCTCACAGGCCTTTTGATTTATAATAATATTTAAAAAATTCAAAAGCTTGTATATTTATTTCCTACTTTTAGCGAAAAAAATATCCTACCGCAAGTTACATAACTAATTATGTGCTAATGTGTTAAATATAGCATTTCATAACATATAGAAATTGTATTCATGTCGAATTATCAAGAACGAATAAACTGCATAAACTATAAAGCGGAAGCGTACCTGAATCCATATCCGGAAGTCGCTATCTAGAGTCGTACGGATGGCCTTCCAGATTAACACGTTCTCCTTTGAGAGCCCTTTTGTTCTCTCTATACCTTAACCTTATTTTCTCTCTGATAATGGGATGTCAGTGTGAGAATGTTCGAACATGTAATCCGGGGATCATGACCATATATATAGGCAACCAAGTGCCTTTTGGTATTCATGCCTTTTGGCATTCCTACCCTTTGGTATTCCTATTTTAGCCCATCACTAAAATAGGAATAACCCCGTAATCTCTACACATTTAAGGTCCACACCCTATTAAATACACCAAAACCCAATTGCCTAAAAAATACTTAGCAGATCATTTTAATTAGGCTTCACCTTATTTGACAGTCCACAAACACATAATTATTCTCATATAAGCCCAACGTTGGATTAATGATCCAACATAATGTGCTTGTAGTAAATTGTATGGGAAAGAATTGTTAATACCCTTTGGGATTCGGCCTGAGTTTAAAAACCAGCTACCATTTCAAAAAAATCTTCCCCAACTAGATGCCATGGCTCTTTGTAGAAGGCAACATCAAAGCCATCCGAACCAGGGGCCTTTGAGCCATCACAACTCCACACATGCAGCATCTATGCATGCCTCTTTCCAAAGTAACCTCATTTTCTAATCCCACCGCAGACCTGCTATCTGAACCGATATTAGACCTATTCCATCGGTTATTACTAAACAGATATGAGTAATAACCGACGAGTTTGACTTTAATCTCTGCTGGCTGAGTGAGACACTTCATCTCCGCGGTTCCTGACAATGGAGTTTTGTCCGCCTCTGGATGAAGCTAACAGGTGAAAGAATGATGTGTTTCTGTCTATTAATAGGCACCGATTAACTCTCTTTTCCACCCCTCCATAACGACGAAAGCTTCATGCTTACAGACCATAGGTTGGAATTGTTTTGCCGATAGGGATCCGATTCATCTGGAGTAATATTACTCATCTAGAAATTAAAAGGATGAGGCACTCCCTAAACAACTCAAAAAGAAAAGAAGAGTTATTGATGATAATAATTGTCCCAAGAAGAAATGAAACTGGCTGTATAGTACGTAGCTAAATGTACATGAATCATGATTCAGAGTAAAAATATGCCTTCATCATCCGTAAATATTTTGCAATCTTCAAGATTAACCTCATATGATAATGTATATGCTGTACAATTATAAGAAACTTGTATATAAGATTGTTTATGCTGTAAGATTATATAAAACACTCTAAACGATGTGAAGTACTATGGAGAATTGCAATGTGAAGCCAAAGACCGGAATCACGTTGGTGAAAAATAAAAATGATGAGCTCATTCCTATTTATATCTCGAGAGGATATAAAATATGTGTTGATTACAGAAAACTAAATTTTGTTATGCGCAAAAATCATTTTTTATTATTATTCATGGATCAAATATTTGAACGTCTGCCATGTAAATCTTTTTATTTATTACTTTCTTGATGTACGTATATAGTGTATACAATCAGATTGTTATGAATCATGAAATCAAGAAAAGACTATATTTATATGTTTATTTGGTACATATAAATATAAAAGAATATATTTTGATCAACTTCTCAAAGACTCATTAATTGACAATTATAATCCACAGTCACAGGCTGAAAGCTCAACAGCCTGACATGGAAGGTTGACGGAACAAAGTATTAATTCAGAAGAGGCGACTGTTAACATTTTTCTCACTCTGTATAGAGCCATGACTGGCTGGCAATAACTGATACGTCCATCACAATAACAAAAGAGTACCCAAAATTGCAAGTCATTTACAAAGCATCGCCGTCACCCAGACATACTAATATACCAATGATTATCATCCAGTACAGCTGCCAATACATCATCCTCTCCGAAAAGAACCATATAAGAGACGATTTGAGATTAATGTAACGAAGATTTATATAATTGTTAATTGTATGATTTGTCAAGCTAATCCGAATATTAATATTAATAAAAAATCTGAAAAGAAAAAAACGATTTTCTTTTTAATTTCCTCTTATTATTTCTTATACTTATTATACTCAGATTCTTCCAATCCTGCATACACAGGCGGTTGCTGGTAGGTATTGGATCCAGGGCAAATGATTCTACTGCCCGTAGAAATGAATAAAATATACAGGGCATTTGTTTTTCATTGTAGCACCAGCACAAATAATTGTGGATTGATGCGTTGAAATTATTATTTTTATCCCTTGGTTTTAATAAAAGAAGATGTAGGGAACATTTTAGTCCTTTTCAAATGGCTTGGTCACCATTTAAAAAATTCTTTTTAATCTAAGTCCTTCAATATAATTTTTTTTATTTGTTTTTTTATGTCCTCTATTTTTTTAATTTTAATTTTAATTTTCACCTTCATTATTTTAATAATAATTTGGTTTTGATTATTCGATGTAAATAATTCTTTTCCTGTTTTTATCCTTTATCGTTTGATTTATTAGGGATTGAGCTTTGTGATTTTTTTTTATTTGTGGTACTTTTGATCTAATAACACGGGTTGCGAGTTTGAAAAGTTAATGCGTTTGATATCATTTTTTCTTCTCATTTTCTCTTATGATTTTGTCATTCTATATTATTTTTTTAAAATGATCTATGATTATTTTTAATTTTTTTATTGGTTTATCCTGGTCTGATGATTTAGATTATGAGTTATGCAAGCCTTTTTTAAAAAGAAAAATTCATTTTGAATAATATTTACTTTGAAAGATATTTCTAATATGTTTACCTTTATATGATATATAATTTTTTATTTATTCAATCATTTTTATGTGTGTTTATTTTTATTATCATTTATTGAATTTAATAAAAAAATTCAATTAATATAAATTGTTCAATATCTTATTCTACATCAATTTTTAGTTTTCATTTAATTATCGTCAATGCTTTTTAGTTGTTTATTTGCATAAATAATTATTGACTTTATTTAATTAGATGCTTATAAAACGTGTATATATTTTTACTTGTACAATAAGATTCCATTCTTCCTTAGCAACTAAATGGGGAACAGTAAATATGTAGGGGGGGGGTAGATTGAAAGGTGAGAGAAAAAAGGCCCTCCCGCTTTCACCGATCGGGTTCTCGTAGTGGTCAAAAACATTAGATTCTATCATGATTGCTTTCTGTTCAAATTAAAGGCTAGCTAGGTTACTTTTAACTAATTATGCCCAGCTAATTCATAATCTAAAGTATGTAGCTAATTCAGGATTTAATTAAGCCCTTTCTCATCAGTTCTAATGCACGACAGCCGAAACTAGCAGGAATTACTGTGAACGACATAATTATAGAATGAGATATAGACCAGGCAAACACACAAATTCCTTGAATTTCACAAATTTTCGAAGCTCCCGGAAATCAAAATCCCTGTACACATGCACTGACTCTAATGCCCTTACCTTCATCAACGACGAAATCCAACAAAGCGCCGCATTTATCAGAACAGCGGAGCCTCACTGGAAAATTCAAGTGGCATCAATCTATCTCCAACAAAATGGCCTCTTCATTTCCCCCCAAATACACCAACTGCCCAAAAAAAAAAAAAGGAGGGATCACATACTCACAATATATATATATATATATATATATATATATAAAGAAGACTTCTTTTGGTGAATCTTTAAGTTTTTTTTTGTTCTCTTTTGGGCAACTTATTTACCGTCACCGTCTTGAGCCAAGCTTTCAGCAACAGACGCAAGTTTTTGGAGATTCAGCTTGACAACAGTATCAGCAAACAGCCGTGTGTCTTCCTCGGTATTCCCTTCAGGCACATCAACGACATAGGATTCCAAAACAACGGTCCAGATCTTCCCCTCACGTTCGATTCCATGCACTGTCGTCACCGACCTGTAGTTCCTCAACCTATGTTCTCCCCCAGTAATACTAAACCCCGTGACCTGCCGTTCATCATCCAAAATATCAAGCCTCTCCGTGCTTGTTGCTGCGGGCAAGCCAGAGATCACGTTCACGTCTCGTGTGGATCCGACGGTCATTATGAATCCTGGACCCACGCTGCAGCTCTTGATGAAGTGCTTGTAGGTCTGCGGCATGTCAAAACGGCGGACAATAGACCAGACCGTGTCTTTAGGAGCGCTTATGAGTTGGGCTAGAAGAGAGGAGCATTGACCCGGGCTGATTCTATAGGTGTGGAGCTCGGTTATGAGAGGGGCTAACTCTTCGGATTCGGACTGAGTTAAACCTGATGGGATGGTGAGGTGGTGGGCAGTGTAGGCTATTGATTCTTGTTGTTCTGGGTCTGCCATGTCTTTTGATTTTTGAGACACCAGATTTCCAGTCCTTGAAAGAGTAAGAAGGAAAGATGGCAAGCGGGTTTTTTTTTTTTTACAATGGAGTGGGACTTTGATTAAGCAGGGGGGATGGAACTAAATGGGTTTCATGTTAGTTGCTTGACATTTCAACCTGGCTAAGCTCCAAAGCCAGCCTACTTATTATTTTCTTTTGCTGCATTATTCTTTTTTCTTTGTCATGGATCTGTAGGATTTCGTTTTGTTAATTTTAGTTTTGGGTTTCGGCTTAATTATCATGGATAGTCATTCTTTAACACTATGTTTTAAAAATATTTTAAAAATAAATTATTTTTATATTTTACTTAAAAATACAGCATTGAGTAATTGATTTTTAAAAATAAATTCAGTTTCATCCTTAAATCTTTTTTTTTACAAATATGAAATTTTTTTTAGCCAAAATTAGAATTCAATTGCATCTATTTTAGGTTAAACGTTGAACTGAAAGACAAAGAACTAAAGTATAATAGGTGATGTCTGCAATTTGTTTGAAAAAACAACTTTAACTGTACTTTCAAACCAAAATTAAAAATAGTTTTTGTTCCTGCAACATTAGTACTACTTTTTTGATTTTTCCCTTATGCATATCAAATCCCATGTCATATAAATAATTTTCATGCAAAGAATAATTAAGCTTCCTTTTCTACAAATGCAACTCAATCTAAATAAATTGTATTTCCAATATTTTCACTCCTTGTAGTTTCATTTCGCTTCTTGTTCCATTTTCAATGCACAGATAAAAAGATCAACCGATCAACAAAATCATTAGCTTTTGTCATGATCATGTATTTTGATTGCGAATTTAAAGCTACTAAAACTAGGCTTTATTATTGTTAGTGTCTGTGAGGTAAAGGGTAAGCCTCGATGGAGAGATCGGGATGACACAAGTTACTGGGATTATTGATTACTAATTATGTTTTTTCATCATTTGCAGGAGAAAAAAACATAAATAAAAAAACATAAACGGTGTGGCAGAAATGTTATATTAAAAGTGTGATTAATTGTGGATTGAAGTAGTAAAATTATGGTTGAACTATCATTGAGAGATAAAATGGTTTTTTCACCTTGTCTATTTATCATTCTAGAATCATTAAAGGATACCGGGATCTTCTTATAAATTTCTTTACACAATAAGATTATTGAATACCTTTAAAAGCAAAAAAAATAATCAATTATGGCCCAAAAAATAATCAATTATTGATAATGTGTACGTTAAATAAGATATACGACAATATATTGAGGGATCCAATATATTCATCAAAATTATTAAAAAAGAAAAGATTTAGAATAAAACACAAAGGAAAAATAAAAAACCTATAATAATGAAGATGTAAATCATACTTTAGGAGAAAACAAATTTCACAGCTTCTTTTTATGAGTTATTAAAAAACCCTAATATACAATAACCCAAGAGTAACAATAAAATGAAGAAAAAGCGTAACATCGTGTTTTAGGATTATTTTTTAAAATCTCTAATTTAGGGTTTAGAATTTTAGAGTTTTTCAATAAACCATCAACCCAAAACTAATAATAAAATTGATTTAGAGCTCTTTAATATTAATCCAAACGTAACAATAAATTGAACAAAGAGATTCAAGGAGGCCAGAACCTCTTCTTTACTGTTATTTTTGGTTTCAATACATGACCCCCTTATAAAATTACAACAATGAACTAGAAAAAAAATATTTTCTATCAACACATTTGTTTATTCATAAAATCTAATATTTTTATTTATTTTATCTATTCATAAAATAATATTTTAAATCAATATAGGTGATCTTGTAATGACATTAGCTACAATTGCATGCACTAAATTTATGTTGCCTTTAAATTAAGCTTAAAAGTATCCTATATTTTGAGAAATAAGATATGAAAATGGGATGTAATTTCATGAAATGCTACATCTTCACATTATAGCATTAATAAATTCAATAAAAAAATCAAATTATTTTTGAAATTGTCACTGTATTCCATCAGATAACTGAAGAGCTATTTCCAAAATCAATATTACAATTTTACCATTGAACTAAAAAAACTCTAGCCACCATGGCTAATTTATTCCTATTCTCCTTTTTTCTTTTCGATCTCCAGTAAAGCCAAAAAAAACATTTCTCTCTCTCTCTTCCTTTTCAATAGAATTTATTTTCTTTTTCAATGGAATGGAAATAGCTACAGTGCCATCCCTGGCGAGCAATTTATCTTTCACGAAACTTTGTATAGATACTGGGGCAACAAATCCCATCAAAGTGTACCTTTTTATATGCTTCCTTTAAAATAGAATTTCAAACTTGATTCGTTCATAAAATAAAATAAAAAGGAACGAATTGCGTGCATTTTCAAATACTATAACTTTCATGGGGTATTTTAGAATTGTGACTTGATACTTGTTTTGAGAAAGTAACCCATATTAAAAAAATATTAGGAGACGATTTTAAAAAAATCTTGAAAAACCAATGTTAATAAAAAAAATTAATAGTTTAATCTGTTCATTTATGCAATTTAATTAGTTTTGTGTTAGCTCATTTCAATGTGGTATTCCCCCTTTTTTTTCACAAGAAAAATGGTAGGCATAAGTGAGTCTCCAATTTTTAACCCTTTAATTTTTTTCTGAATATACTTTCCACTTTCTTATTCTGAATCTAGTTAAGGCTAAGTATTTATATATAATTGCCGGGCTATTCAATTTAAAAACCCGTAACTAGTGGAAGGCGGCATTGCTTGCGTGGTTCCCTCCTCAAAAAAAAGAAGAGGGAAAAGCACCCACATCATTCCACGGCTGGTCCACCTCATCATTTTATTATTATTATTATTATTTCTCTCTCATCTAAATCGCATAGTGGACGCTTTAATTTGCATCATTTCATTTCAAATGGTCAATTTAAGCCCCTAATTAATAATAATAAAATACTCCAATACAATACACTGCAGATCAACTTTTTCTGAGCACATCAAGCATCCAACAAGCCTTCCTCTATATTTTGTTAATATATAGCCATGAAAAAAGTAATATCGCTACCACACACAAAAAAAAAAAATCATTTCAATGGTAAAATTATTAGTTTGCTAATGAGTGGCAAAAATTATGGCCTTTGTGGGGGTGTTTTGATCTTTTTTACTGGTACATTGATCATTAAAAAAATTATTTTAGATACTTTTTTTTTTCATATTAAAAATATAATTTTACCCTTGAAGTGAATGTTGGCCAGGTGTTTTTTTTTTTTTTTTTATAAAGTAAACAACACAAATATTTCTTTACCTTAGAATCTAAACAATATTTGGTTGTTGAACAATATTTGGTTTTTATTTTTCATGTACAATTAAAAGATATATTTGACCTTGAAAAAAACAAAACAAAACGATTTTAATTGAGAGCATTTTTATACTTTCACACAAGTTTTAGGTAATTACAAGAGCCATGAGGGGTGCTTTGGTATTTATCCTATTGAATTCTTATTTTGTTTTCAGTAAAAAAAGCACAAGTTGGAAAGTGAGTGAAGTTCGTGTCATTTAGATAACATGTTTGATGCCACCTAATGTAACCTAACCTTCTATCATTTCTTTGATTTTGTCTATTATTTACATTTTAAATGTTTTTTTAATAAGTTTCTTTTAAATTGCTTTGTTTTGTTTTTCAAAATATTACTCTAATTCATCTTTCTTTTTTGTTTAATATCAATGAATTTTATTTTCCAAAAATATTTTTTTTTATGTGGACTTATCATTTGCCCATACCATACGTACCATCGTAAGCCTTTTAGATGTACTCTTTTTTTTTTGTCTTCTAGTCATTCGTGCTGCCATATTCAAATGACATAAACAAATCCAACTTCAGCCTCTCAAGTCACAGTGCCCCGCGCGCGCGCTTGTATATAACTCTAGCTGTAAATGAAGGATACTGGATGCTGTGTGTATCGACACGTGTAATTGATCCGTTAAATATCCTGCCTGGAAAATATGTTTGCTGAATTTAATGAACTCAAAAATATTTTTCAAAAGAAATGATGTAATAAAATAATAAGAAAAAGAAAATCCGAAGAGATTTAAACTTCTGAAAACTTTGCAGATGATAAAACAAATTAATTAATTTTGATTCGAGCTGTAAGAAGGGAAACTCTCACGTATAGATTTTTTTTTCTCGTCGGGCCCAACAGGGCCCCCAAAAGATTTGGCCCGGTCCTAAGTGAAAGTGAAGTGGTGGGCCTACCCATCCCATCCAGGGGTATGCTGGGGGATTTGCCAAAGGCAGCACCTAACGATGTTCATGACCAATTGGATCCTGACGTACCAGTAGGGGCTTCACCCCCTCATTGCTTGTTCGACAGCTAAGACTTCACGGTGCTAGCAGAGATCTATTTGATGTGGAAGCTCTTTTATTTGTGGCCCCAATCCAAAATATCTTAAGAATGTAGGATCTATTTTATTGCAAAAAACTAAAATTTTGAAGATTTTCATAAATCAAATGAATCCGGAAATACCTAGCATGGAATTTTCATTTTAAAATACTTCATATATCAAAAAATAATAAATTCCATTTTTTCTATTCATTTAAATTGTTTTTTGAAAAATAATTAATGGCCAAGCCTTTCCGCTTGTTTATCTGATTAAAAAATATTTTTTCTCTACAAAAAAATAATTTTTATTTCTTAAAAATTGTGATTGTCAGAAATTTATGAATTTTAGTTTTAGTTTTTTAAATTGATTTATAATAAAGTTTTTTTATTCAATTTGAAATATTCTTAGAAATGTTAATAGATGAGCACTTGAATTGTTTCTCATCCTGAACGGTTATCTCGCAAAAAAGAATTAATATTTCTTAAATTATCTTTTTTATTTAAAGATCAGATTAAGAAATTAGAATTTTAATATCTTGATAAAAAAAACTAAATTTAATAGAAAAATTCTTAAACGTTTAGAAATCTTGTTTATTTCTTAAACATATTTAAAAATGTTTAATGGTTGAGAATTTCTTCAAAAATATATATTTATTTAAAATTTCTTGAAATTTTGGAAACATTCTCTTCTATAAAAATAATAATTAATATTTTATATCTTAAAATATTTATGATTTTTGATGTTTTTATTTATTAAAAAAAACTAGTTAAGTAGCGCTAATATATAACCCTTCTCATGCACATGAAGAGGGAGCTCAGCCAGGCCAAAGACAAGGGAAGCCAATAATAAAAAATGAAATAGTGTCTTCGTTACATGAAAACTCACTATTTGAATTTTAGCATTGTAGTCTAACACTTAGATTATAATTTGAAAGATATTTTTGGAATCAAATCTTTATTTTGTTAACTACTTTTCAGGACTTGATGATAGCATGAAGCGATTGCCCTATTTGAGAAAAAGACATTCCAGAGCCATGCTTGGAAAATCCCTTTCCGTGGGGCCAGGGATTTCAACACTGTGACTGCCTGGGCTTACCCAGATATCGATGAATAACCTGACAAATCCAGAGGAGCAGAATAGACTGTGTCTTCCACTCTCACTGCAGTTGATGGGATGGGTTGATGGCCACACCCGCTTTTGCCGATCAAATCCCCGGTTTGAAACCGACGGAGTAAAAAAGCCTCGCTAAGAATTTGAACACACAGTACGTGCATGTATCCATTTAATCCAGCCCATTAAATCAAATTGGTTTTGATCAGTTCAGGCAACAAATTGATTTCCAAAATGGTGTAGCGTTACAAGA
This sequence comes from Salix brachista, assembly GCA_009078335.1. NCBI lineage: Eukaryota > Viridiplantae > Streptophyta > Magnoliopsida > Malpighiales > Salicaceae > Salix > Salix brachista. The sequence goes on along the minus strand of CM018574.1, from coordinate 7,468,545 downwards.
TCCTGGCAGCACAAGGTAGTAGTTTACTTTCTAGAGATTGAAATTAAATTCTTAAATTTGACCATGTTTTTCTTATAAAAATAAATGAATTGAAATTCTTTTTCATATCAAAGCAAAACCTCGACACAAGGTACAAACACTAATTATTACAGCATAACATTCTGAATTGATGCGTCATAGTTAAATAATAATAATAATAATAAGCCATGAACGCAGCAGGGACTGGTTCTTCTTAAACCTTGCTTTGACATGATCAATACATTCACCTCAAAAAAATGTTGTCTGAAAGAAACAAAACAGTTAACTTGTAGGTTTAAGATTAACTAACACCCTAAGAGTTTCAAGCGAGGCCATTTGGAAGTTGCTTTCTTCTTCCCACTTTTGCATTTCTTCTCGTCGTTGTCAGGCCTATTCTTCTTAGGTTCCTGCATCTGAGACTTCTCCCGCGCCTAAAATAAATAGAATAATCATATCTCACGTTTTCAGGGATAAAAAAACGTTGAGGATATCATAAATAAAACGTGGACAAATATATTTTTAGATCCGCCTCGTTGCACAAGAGTTCTGATCCACTAAATTCCCACTGTTACTTAGGTTTCACTTCAGTACACGTGTTTCTAACCCAGGGGAAAACTAAATTTTACATGCTAGAATTCAACAGCTCGTGTTTGATTAGTACTATACCTGAAGTGCAACCCTGCTAGCATTGTCTAGGGACTCTCCTCGATTTGGATTGTTGAAAGCTGCCAGCGTAAAAGTTGGCAATCCCTGCCCAGAAGATGCATAGCCAGATGTGCGTGATGAAGTGGCAGATGTGCTGCTGGAATCCAACTCTAAGCAAAGCTGGAACAAAAGAAATATCCCAACAGTGCAAGCAATTTTAATCTTTCTTTAGAGGAATTAGGCTTCGGTTTTCCAATGAGTCACCAAGTTCTAAAACACATTAGAGATTGATATGCTTGATTATAATTTTTTTCTTAGAATTGGGAAGTTATATTATTTTCAACGCATGACGAAAGTGTGAGCCAAAAATTGTAATTTAAACAAATTAATGGACCTCTTCAAATTAATAAACAAGAAATTAAAAATACTTGAATGGTTGTAATGCCACATTTCACCTGGAAAAGCCTATGTTCAAGACATGCAACTCGATCCATCAGTGACCCTTTAAGGTAAGCCTCCTTCACTGCCAAATCCATCGTCATGGATTGCCTCCCAGCACCTCCAACCGAACAATTTCCTCGCCATTTTGGTAAATGTTGTTTTCCTTCTAAATATTTCATCTTAATTTGTTCACCAAAAAAAGAAAAAAAAGGCTCGTTAAAACGACACCACGCAGTGCAAGTGAAGAAAATTGACAGACGGTATTTATGAGACCGTAGATGCTTTGTGAAAGACAAACTCACAGCGAAATCCAAATGATCCAATCTAGAAACAAGAGGCATGGAGGAATGAGAATGTCTTGCAGCTTCCATTTTGTTGTCCCTGTAATGCTTTACTTCGATGAATCTTTGTAAAGCTTCAGGTTTCCTCCTTTTAAGTTTACTGATCTCTAGTCGTCCTCACTAGTCACGCGCAAGTTTGTTATTTCAAGCAGCTTACTCTAACCCCAATGGAGGGCTAACTAGTCAAACGCTAGTTTGTTAGATTATGTGGCATCCATTCTAATGTCGTCGATGTCTTTGAGCCAGATGGCACCAGTAAGCAGTGGCAAAATTGAAGCTTTAGCAAGGAAACTGGAATTAGCTAGGCATTGCCTCCATGTCCATGATGAGAATAATTTATGAACCCTTCTTCTGTATTTAGTTCGTTTCAAACTTGAATGAATCAAACATGGAAATCAAATGTTTAAGAGATAGGCTGATTGCTATCCTGTAACAAGACATTAGGCACATTTTTTGTCCTTGTAAGCAAGGGCGACCCCACCTTAAACACAAAGAATCGATGAATTTTGGGTTATTATACATTTAGCCAAAGCAGCTTGTTTCATCTGTTTGCAACTGGGTGAAGCTTGGTTTTTTAAACCATCATTCCAGATTTTTTGATTGAGGCTTTGTCCTGCCTTTACTACTCGCACGAGAATCAGAAACTAAATTTTCAGGGGGGTGGGGGATGCAATTATTGCATGTAAAATGTTGGTGACTGGCAAGTGTTTCTTCCAGCACCCGATCTCATTAATTTTGAAGGATGAATAGCATGTTCTTTAGACTTAACCTGTTCCCATATAGCTAAACAATTACTTGCAAAAGCTTTTTGAGAGCAGCAATATGGTAACAATGTCGAAGACTAATCCAGTTATTTGCCCTGCAAGAACCGCAGCCAATCATCCCAAGCTTGACCTTGTCACCTCGTATGCCAAGAAGCATGCTGCATTTGCAGGGACACTTCTAGCCATGGCAGGGCCAAAACCTTTGTACAAGCCTTTGACACCTTCAGAAGCCAGGATCTTCCTGAAAGCATCAACAGACCCAGAGAACTTGGGGTTTTTGTAATCATCTACTTGAATGACGCTTTTAACAACATCAGTGGGGTAGACAGATACCCAAAAGGAAGCCCCAGCTAAGCCACCAGCCACTATCAAAGAGCCCCTTCCCAGCTGAGAAGTATCCTCACCTCCTGCAAAAGACTGCTTCAGCAATTCATAGACACCAAACATAGCAGCACTTCCAGGAATTTCACGTGCCATGGTAGGAACCAAGCCCTTGAAGAGACCCCTCACACCACCTTCTGATTTGAGAACATGCCTGGTCACATCCATCGGCCCCCCGTACTTCACAGCCACCACTGCTGAGTCTGAACTTGCCAATGCACTTTGTGCTTGCAACCTGTTTCCACCAGGAAACCCCAGCCGATTAGTAGGTAGATTTCAAAGATCTACCAGGTTAAAATGGCAAGTGCAGAAGTTAAAACTATTTGTTGCCAGGAATGTTTCATAACTTGAATAATAATGGCATAACCACCACTTTGTTGTTGGAGAAACTAGAGAAAGAAAGGATTGTATTCCGGTTGTTTTAAGACTCTAAGAAACAATATCATTTGGCAATATGATTTTCCCCTTGCCTGATAATTTCCAGGACCATTCATAGACTTAAAATGTCAGGGAGAGCCAGTAAAGGCACGACAGTACCTCAAGGGTGCAGGAAAACCAAGCACATTTTTATTGTGCAATTTAGAAGAGTTCAGGACACGACTGGTAGGACAGAAACTGCCCAAAACCATCAAGTTGTCAAGATACACAGCCCGGTCAAAAAATGAAAGCTTTGCAAAATAATGAACATTCAAAAATTAAGAACATCAGGTAAAAAGGTCAGGAAATGTTGCGAGGATAGGGGAAGATGGCACTGACCTGCATTTGATCAATTCAGTGGGGCAAGCAAGAAAAGAAACAGCAAATCCAGCACCCGCACCAGCAACAACTTGCTGGTTAACTGTAAGTGGAGCACCAGGTTGAGACCTTAACAATCCCTCCATCTGTCCCCTCACTGTGAAAAGAACAGCATTGAAGGCTGCCACGGTAGCAAATGGAGCTCCCATACCTTTGTATAACCCCCTTGGGCCTTCAGCAGATAAAGTCTGCTTGACAGCATCCACTGCACCAGCAAACTTAGGAGCTTGGCCAGGGAGTGGAGCAGGCTGGCTTTGGAGCTTGACCTTGATGGTGTCAAAGGGGTGCCCGACTATCAATTGTGCTGCACCACCGATTGTCCCGGCAGTCAAGTCCTTTGCTACATCCCCCATCTGCAAGATAGCTTGAAAATATAAATTCGAGTCATTCAAGGGATAAAAGGGAAAGACTTGAATTACTTTAATAATGTTTGATTTAAAGCCAAGGGAAACAATAGCAATGGAAGTAGTGTTTTCTTATTTGATTTCCAAATAAATATTTCAGACAAAATGTAGCTTAAGTGCCAAACAGATGCCATGCTAATCCTTCATTGATTGTTTCTTTGCAGGTTAACAGATTTTTTTCTAAAAATGCAGAAGAGAAATACAAGTTGTCGGAGAAAATGTGGAGGGCGGACTATTCCAGGTTTGTGGAACAAAAGGCACCATGAAAACATAAACTCGTTAAAAATGTCCTCACCAGCTACTGATATTTCTAACTACATTCATGTTCTAAATCCAGGACAACGAAAGAGGACACATGCTACAACTCTCTTCTTTCAATTTTCATTTCAAGCGGCAATCCGAGGCAACCAGTGGATTCTCTCACCAAGTCCATATACAATTTTGAACAACGTAATTCAATAGTAAATGATAAGATCAAATACTCATAGCAGCACTGCAAACACATCAAATATGACTAATGTTATTTACCATTAAATATATGAATTTGCTTCTCAATTTTTCATTCCTCATTCATTTCCCACCCCAAATCAACATTAACTTGAGCTCAAGGATTGAATCAGCTCTAAGAAATAGAGTGAAGAAGAAAACAAAAACCCAAATGCAGTTTCTTCACAATAATAAATAAGGGAGGTGATGGGTAAGCATTAGGATCAAAGTGATAAACGAAAGTATGCCATCTATTATTATAAATGAAACAAATGAGTTTGTCAATTCTACAAATGATTCAATTACGCTCCGAAAATGAATAATATTAAGAATCATACCAAACTTGATTTGATGAGAAAAGGATGCAAATAAAGATCAAAGCTTAATCAAAAGTCCAGAACTTTAACCTCGCCCCAGATGACAATCTGGAAAAAAAGAGAGTATTAACAAAAAAAAAGGGGTTGTGTAACATCAATCATAAATCAATGACGGAGGTAATCCGATTACCAGAAACAGTGCTCATAGAACTTTGCCATCAAAATAAACTGTGTTGTCATTGTCCACTTGCTTAGGGGGGGAGGGGATACAAAAAAAGAAAAAAAGGTAATGGAAAGGGTAGGGGGGGGTTGGTGAGATTTAAGAATTTTGGTGATTTAAGCAGTAGGAATCTTGAAATTAAAAGAATTTTTCCACATAGATTGTTTTTTCCAAAATAGCATAGTGAGGATAAATATATATTTTATTTAAACGAAAACAGGAAGAGAAAAAAAAAACCGGCAAAGTTTAACTAGCAAAATAAAATCTTATCTACACAACTTGAGAAGAGGAGGTCTTGCGTGCCTCTTACATAGCCAAAACAGTTTCCTTTTTATTTTTTTAAAAACGAAAATTAATATTTATTTTCAAATGAAATTTGTATGACAATAATTATTTTTTTCCAGTTTAAATAAAAATAAATTTCATATATGAAATGATCATAATCATAAAACTAAAATTAACCAAATATACAAGGATCAAATGCAATTTAAGTAAATAATAAAGTAGAAGACAAAGGTTGGCATATTAACCAAACGAAAAGGGTGAAAAGAATGAAAAAATAAATAATAAAATATCAAAGATAAATTAGAACTCTGATTATAATATTTTATAACCTTTTTAAAAAATAACAAGATAAAAAAAATAAACAACCACATGTCACATATGCTAGAAATATAACACGAGCCAAATACAGAGAAATTTATTACTAGCATGTCACATATGTTGTACTTTTTTTTATTAATAGGTTGTTTGGGTCAGCTTGTGCATACCTCGATTAATTTTATAAATCCTGAAATTAATGATCATGTAAATTTTCAATAATTATCATATAAACAACTACGTGGCCTAAACTTTAAATCACAGAAAAGCAAATTTCATAGTTTTAAGCTCGTATCACTTGAACAAATTAACTAAAATATAAATCCCTTCAGTGTTTTATTGTGCATTTTGCCACTATTCACCTAGATACAATTCATTGTGGATTGCTACATTGAAATGACCATTTTGCCCTCAGGAGCGAAAAATTTTAGCCTTCGGGACTAGAGGTATTTTCGAATTTTCCATGGGATATGGATTGTATTTCTGGATTTATTGCACAGTAAAACTATGAAACTAGCCCCCCTAAACGATAAAAACCGACATCTAGACCTGGGGGTATTTCAGGATTTTCACCCCCGGTTTTTTCGTAGATATCGCTTGGTACAAAAGTATATGGGTAATTAATCAATTTTTTATTATTACTTTTTTTTCTGGAACACTGCAGGCGCGTCGTACGGACACGCCATCAACGTTCCAACCTCACATGTCTTTCAGGTAGCTCGTGCGGTGTCATCCGACAGTTGAAACTGGGCTTCTGCCGTGTTAGAAGGTGCGCCTCAATGTCTTATGACTCCCAGAGCGGCGCGTGGAAGGTTAATCGGGTCGTGTAATTGCCGGTGAACGGTTTTCTTTCCGCCCCGCCCATTTCTCTCTCCTGTTGCCGAAAGTATGGTTCGGCCCTTCATATTTGTGGGTGTTTTATTTTAGTCCCTGATCTTTTGATTTTGTTTTTCTTACTGATTTCTTCAATGGAAATTTCGATTATTTTTAACTATGCCCTTCAAATAAAATTGATTATATATGGTATGTTTCATTTATGTCCTTACTCTTTTGATTTTTGGTTTGTTTTTTGTTCCTTTAATAATTTTGGTATGCAAATTTTAATTTGTTTCATATATGCTACTTTTCATTTCGGTCCTTATTTTTTTAATTTTTTCAACAACTACTTTTTTTAAATCCCTTTATTATTTTCAGTCCCAAAGTTTTTAATTGTTTCATTTTTGTCCTTTAATTGAAATTAATTATATATTTGTTTTTAATTTTGGCACTTATTCTTTTAATTTTTTATTTTTTATTAATTCCTTTGGTTTTTTTCCCGTTCTTGGATAGTGTTAATTTTTCCATCCATATTTATGTATTTATGTTTTAAGTTTTTGTTTTTAATTTTTATCGTTTTATTTTTTATTGGGGTTTTATTTATTTTTTCAGTTTTGTTATGAAATTTTAATTTATGTTGGTTACACTGTATTTTATTTTTAAAAATCTCTTTATTGTTTTTCGGTCCCAAGGTTTTGATTTGTTGCAATTTTGTCATTCAATTGGAATTAATTATATATATTGTTTTTTATTTTGGCACTTATTCTTTTAAATTTTTATTTAGTATTGATTCCTTTGGTTTTTTCAGTTCTTCTTGAATAATATTTATTTTTTGTTCGTATTTATTCATTTATACTTTTAGTTTTTGTTTTTAATTTTTATCATTTTATTTTTGATTTAGATTTTATTTTTATTTGTTTTTTCGGATTAGATAATTTTATGATTTTATTGTTTGCGCAATGATAATGATAATTTTAGTGATTTTTTTTTATTTTTTTGTGAAAATATTTTACTTTTTTTTTAATTCTTCGGGCCTATTTAATGATTTTAATTGTTTGGCAGTAATATTGGTAATAATTTTAACTGTTATAGTAATAATAATGATAGTAACATAGGGATGAATTTTAAATTTATGTTTTTTTCTTTTGGAGATAAAAAATTAACTATTTATTTTTGTTATTTGACTATTGCAAATGTTTTCATAATTTATATTTTGTTTGTTGTGTTTAATTTAAATTGAATTATAAAATGAACTTATTTTAATACAATAAAGTCAATAATTCAGAGATCCAAATTTTCTTGTTTTTTTTAATGATAACAATAATTTTATACTGGTTATTTTGTTGAAACCTACTAAACAAATAAATTTTTATCCATTTAAAATTCAATATATTTATAGAAAACTTGCACTTCACTGGATTTCTGCACAGATTTATTATTTTGCATAAATTAATATTATAATAAAAAAATCTCAGACAATTAATATATTTTTGCGTTGAAAAAAATATGGTCCCGACCACGACGAGGCAATGCCACCTAATAATTGAAACCTACTAAATAGATAATTTTATATCAATTTAAAATTCATATAATTTATAGAAAACTTGCACTTCACTGGATTTTTGTATAAATTTATTATTTTTTTCAAATTTATATTATAATAAAAAATCTCACACAATTAATATATTTTTGCGTTGAAAAAAATATGGTCCCGACCGCGACGAGGCAATGCCACCTAATAATTGAAACCTACTAAATAATAAATTTATATCCATTTACAATTCATATATTTTATAGAAAATTTGCATTTCACATGATTTCTGTATAATTTATTATTTTGTTCAAATTTATATTATAATAAAAAAAATTTACACAATTAATATATTTTTGCGTTGAAAAAAATATGGTGTCGTCTGCGACAATGCGCGGGGAATGGCTAGTACTAGATAATTGATGTATGCTGTAGTGTACTTGCATGTATAGGTGGGCGTACATATCTCATAAATTGTACTGGTCTGAAAATTATTTTCTCAACTATTATTGATTGGATTTATTTTGCCAAAAATATTACCAATCACGGCTTGCAAAACGTGGATTCCAAGCCAAGAAACCGAAAGAGATGTGGATTGTGGACCATGTGATTGTAAAGGTTATCTTGTATAATAAAATCCAATCTTTTTAGGGTATATGCTGCGTTGTTTCACTTCCACCATGTGATTTCGGGTGAGTTTTGTGTAGGGAAGAGTTGGAGTGATGAAGATATCAAATATATACCTACTCTTAATTTCGTTTAACATTGCATTTAAAAAATATTTTTGTATTTTAAATTAAAATTATTTAATGGTTTTAGATCATTTTCATGTGCTGATATCAAAAATAATTTTTAAAAACAATCTCAACTACACTACCAAACATGCCCTTAATAGCGACTCTGAATTATTATTTTTTCCCTAATTTGGTTTCTCAAAAGCAAAAATAACTCATTACATGTTTTTAACAAAAAATAATGTATATTTTGGTTAGTGAAGCTCAATATGAAACTCGTTCTCTCATTATTAAAAAAAACTACAAGTTTTTATTACCCAATGGCGTCTTCTTCAAATTTGGCAAAATTGCATCATGTGATTTTCAACATTTATTAGTTTTATTTGGTTAGGTAAGCTATTAAGGCCTCCTAACAAATATGATCATTGATAAATAAAATTTGAAGTTTTTTAATTTATCAAATAATTATGATGTTTTTTTTTAAATTATTTATAAAGCCTTTCACTCATAATAAACTCTATTATTATTTATTGTTACTTGTTGCGTCAGTTATTGGTATTATTTACGTGGTGTCTAATTAAATCATCGGTGGATCTTGTATCAGCGGGTTTTTTCTTCTTGTAATTTGGCTTTTAAGAGTAGTTATTCCTCCATTAATAGTTTTCCAGCCGATAATAAAATAAAAAAAATCCTCAGCTAGACAATTTCATCTTGAATTGCTTCAGTCTAAGAGATGGTCAAGGTATGCACTCCAAAAAGCCACCGTTTTACTCCAAGTTGAAATCACTTCTTCATGCAAAGTCTCCAAAAGCTGTGTAGTGGGCATTTTTATGCTCTATCCAATACAATTGCATGTCGATCATAATTTATGTCTATCTAAATTTATCTTATTTAAGTTTTAATATTTTCTTCGTAACTCTTTCGTGCAATGATCGAGAAAGGGTTTTTTTTTTTTTATATATAGAAAATTGCTAGTTGATAAAAATAAAAACGACTCTCCTATTAATTGACCGCAGAATTGTTTATATTGAATTGATTTGAGTTTATTGTATTTACTCTTTTTTATTATCTTGTACAGATAAAGTTCCTTCAACATTAGAGTTGGAAAAGGCTGTGCAAGCATACACACATGCGATTCAAGATTTTGTAAGGTACTTATATTTTCATCCGAAATCCGTAACAATTGAGCCCAGTAAACTCTCTCTATATAGTTGATGTTCGGGTCTGATTTGGATAAAAAATGAAAGGGTAAAATCGGATTTCAAGCGGATAATAAAAAATAATCTACCGAAATCGTAACCCCCCCCCCCCCTCATTTCATGCTTGAGGGTGTTTTTAGCCACTGAAATGAGTCAAATGACAAAAGTCGTAATGGCAAGATTCTCTTCTTGCGTTCTTTTTTTTGGCCAAATATAAAACTATTGATGACATGACAGATTAAGGCTCCTCAGATCATGAAATGGAATCAATATAGGTACAACAATCATTCAAAAGTATAAAACAAAAGGTATTTACAAAAAGAATTGAAAGAAGAGCTAAATGTGGAGACACACGAATATCTTAGGTGTTATATGTTTTATTATATACTTAGTTTTTTTTTTGTAATGTAGGTTTTCATTCCTATTTTTATTTTAAATTGAAAAACAAATCCCACATGAAGCGTCGTTACGCGACAAGATAACCTAATTAATAATAGACTAAAAAATAAGAAGCAAAGGATAGATATATCCAGTCCCGGAGCCGGTGCCACCGCCAAGTTAATTTAAGGTCAACAAACCGTGTATTGACTCTTGCGGGTATAGGAATCGGATCCCATAAGCGTGTCGATACTTATTCAAGGAGTCCAGCTAACTTAAATTTAAGTGGCAGTTGATTTTATTCAAGAAAAGCATCGCAGCAAGGGTTCTATCTGTAGCCGTTAGTAGTTTGTATTAGCTGGGCAGCCGAGTTAAGCCATCTTTTCGAGGAAGCTGATCATGAGCCGACGGATTGGCAAACGATGGCTTTGATCTGGATGTTAGCACCCACAACCTCCAGATGATTTTCTTTTAAACTCCCGCTAGAGGGTATTGCTGGGGCTTTCTTTTTTCTTTTTTAGCTTTTCCTCTTAATTAATATTAATAATAAAACAGTCAATTCCTTTTTATTCTGATATATGTTTTGAGACCAGGTCAAAATTTAAGGTGGTCCATCATCTGCACTGCCAAAACAGTCAGCGGCTGCATTCCAACAATGTTTGACGATCATATCTATGTTAAACTATGAAAGTAGTTGGAAGAGGGTGGTTGTATTTCACTTATTACAAGTTGTCCTTCTTTGAAAATTCTTGAAACTCATACACGCTTAAACACTTTCACATTTGGGAAGGTCTGGGCTTTGCGGGTTTTTTTTTTTTTTTTTTAAGAAAATATTTCTTTTTTGTTTCTTCTTGGACCCGGTATGATTTGAAGCATATAGTGAAGCCAGGTTGAAAGTAGTTCTACTTTCTACAACTATGCATGAATCTTTTGCATGCTTCCCATGATCCTCCTCGGTCTTTTATTTTTCGCTACTTTGAAGACTATATATATTTTCACACAAGATAATAAAAATAAATATATATGAAATTAATTGAATAAAACAAAAGATAGAAAAATATCTAAAGTTACAGATATTAGAAATATTATTAAAAACCTAATGTTTTTTTAAATAAAATATATATAAAATATAGATGAATTATAATAATCTCTTCAAAAATTAAATGCATCTAAATAATAAAAAATTAATCACCATTTAAAAGAGTTCATATAGACAAGATAAAAGAGAGAAATAATATTAATGTAAAAGAGTTCATATAATTCTTTTTTTTAAAATAAGGTAAGAAGTTGATAGGATTAGTAAGTCAAGTCAGCTTGCGTGACCTATTTATTAAGGGTCTATCCTCTTGGGCCTTTAATACTTATTTTTTATATATGGGACAAATGATATGTTGTTAGCTCTATTTTTTTTTTATAAAAAAAAAATCAGACAGCATGACATCTAATATTGTCCAATTTTCAGCAATTGTGGTAGCTGAAAAATAGGGCAGAATTTTTTTATTAAAAAATGCGTATAAAACATCATGGACAAACTTGATAAACTCATTATGACTCAAAAAAAAAAAACATTTCCAAAACCAGAAACAAAAAATCTTATCTGGTTTATATTTGTTTTTCTATAGATTTTAAGGTAAAACAATACTCTAATCTTATCAAATGAAACAGTTTGACATCAATATCAATCATTTTGGTTGTCATAATCGGTATAAAAAAAACAATTCCCTTCTCTACTAAATAAAGGGCCAAATAATAAGGACAATGAAGTTTGGATCAAAATCGAATTTATCCTTAAATTTTGAAAATTAAAAGGACCTGATATTTATAATATAAAAAATATAAGGATTACAATAAATATTTCACCTAATTTTTGTTAAAACCATTCATTCCTTCCGTGTTTATCACTTTGGCTTCCAGTGTTCAATCCCATTCTTTTCTAATAAATTGGTCTGCAATTTGGTCCAAAATAGCACTGTAAAGAGTCCTTCCGTCCACATGCCTTGATTTCCAAAATGTCATTTGTTTTGGAAAATTCTATAGCCGTTAGGGAAGCACTCTATGCGAAGGCCTTTCCAAAGGCGTATAATTTTCCAAAGTTTATACACCATACGCAAGGCAAAGAAAGACCTATTCTAACATGTATATTCTCCCCATTCTCATTGAATTGGACATTCTTTACTTCAAAAATCTAGTGATGCATTTGTTAATTAAGATTACAAATTAACTAGGAGTAGCAATTGACTTGAATAATTTCTCATATTTTTGGATACTTTTGGCTATAAAATTCAATAAAAATTCAAAATGGTTTGATTTAAGTCCCAGATTTTGAAAACCAAAAAACTGAATTTGAATCAAATCTCATCATAAACTAAAGGACTATTAAGTTAAAGTATGTAAAAATAGCTCATATCCATGAATTAAATTGCACTTATTTGAATTTTAAATATAAACCAAATTGTATCAAATCAATCAATTCACTTTAATTTAAAATTTTGAAAAAAAAATTATATAGATTTTTTAATTCAAACTGAAAGTTTTGATTGATAATCACCCTGTAAAATAATATAGACGCGCTTTTGATGTAACCTATGGATAATTCCACACTAATTAATCAACCAAATAATCTGAGTTGATAAATAGTTCTCGTGTGCTGTTTTCTAAAATCTCGATTTTTTTAAGGAAAATAATTTTCTTATGTTTTAGATCGTTTTAATTTTAAAAATAAAAGAATATATTGTTTTAATATATTTTAAGTAATTTAACGCGGTATCGTAAAGTGGAGTACTTGTCATAACTCAGGTCGGCAGTCCAGGTCGCCTTCTCATTCCTACTTCCTGGAAATTCTATTCTACCTCACTCTAACGGCTATTTTTATTGCCAGCATATCCTATTTTATTTTATATTTGCTAACAACCACACAATTATTACATACATAGATACGAATTGTCCCTTTTTCTTGCTTACAAATACTAACAATTATTTTCACTCTAGCAGGTTGGGAAGACAATTCAGACTTAGCCCTTTCGACCTTTTCCTCATCCATCTCCAATCCCCTGCTTTCACTTCTCTTCACATTATACGAGTTATTATGCACACGCAAGCTACTCTCTCATATATGTTTTAGCCTAAACAATCATTACAACACTGAAAAGGATAGCCTGGTCTTGCCTGTATATATAATTGTATCCTCTGTGCTCTCACATTAGTCCTGTTACAGAAAAAAAACCCAGTCTCTGATTAACGGCAATGGATTGCCTGGTCTTGCCTGTATCAATGTTGAAAAAGTGCTACACGAGGTCACGGCTAGGTTATAGGCCATTAACTGAAGATGGGCTCGGCGATTTGGACAGTCCGGTGACCGTGCTGGTGGGAAAAGAGAGGAAAGAGTTCTTGGTCGATCCGTTTGTATTAGAAGAGAGCCCCTTCCGGGTTTTGATTGAGACAGTGAAGAAGGATAGAGTTTTTTATGATACGAGTGGATCCAGGGAGGAGAAGAGAGTGATTTTTGTGGATGTGGATGCCATTTTGTTCGAGCACATGTTGTGGTTGATGTACAATGATTGCTCTTCTTTGTTTCAGCTTAATCTCAAGGAGATTATTGACTTCTATGCTCAAGATTGCTAGATACAAGTGAATAAAACAAAGGAAAGGTATACAAGGCACACTAGCTGATTTCATTTTATATATATTTCTATATAGTTCTATTGATCATGTAAATTTATTTTAATAAGTAATTCTAATTATTCTTATGCTGCTCTCCTCTTCTTTATGATTCGTGTTTCTTCATATCGATGTTTCTGTGTTGATCGATAACACTGATATTGGATAATATATGCCCTCTGAAAAGCATGACCTATTGGAGCAATGGAGATTTTCTGGATCAGTTATTGATAATATATAGGCGCCTCAAAGTGGCCGCATTGGCTGTGGTAAATCGGTCAACTGTGTTCATCGTCTTCCATTTTAGGTTTCCAAGTGTTGTTTCTGCAAATGTCCAAAACAGTTATTTATTGTTAGAGGCAAGCAAAAACATGCTAGAATATTTACTAAATCTTTCCATACGGCAGAATTTTTCTCACCAAATAATATTCATAGTGTAGAAAAGCTAACATATCATTGCCTTTTGTTGTTATTCATATATATTGATGATTACGATGATTACGAGAGTCATTATTGTCTTCTGATCATTCTAAAAACAGTATGAAATATTATGCAGAGATTATAGATAACATGATAAGGAGAATATCATGAACAATTAATCTTGACAGGATCACAAGTTCCAACTGTCTTCTTCGAAGAGTTAAGGCCATAAAACATGCCAGCTGCGATCAATAGCAACATATCTCTTCACATAGTTCACTTGTATTCTACGTTGTTGAGATCTTTCTTTGATATTTCGTAACAACAGAGTGTTTTCTGCTCTCTGTTCATTTTGAAAGACTCAAATATGACATTAGATTCCTGGAAATTAAAACAAACTAACATGCACTTACCTTAAACTATTCAAACTAATGGACAACCTATCAACTGCTATAACCAGATTACTTGCAACTTGATCCAGTATGTTATGTATATTCAACAAGCTTTATGAAGTTTTAAGCTGTTAGATCGATTCCAATCCGCATCTAGCCAGGTGAAGCAAGTTAACGACATGAACTTCAATATGCATTTCCATTTAGCATATCCTATGAAGTTCTCCAGTCAATTAGACCAGTAGAGAATCATCAATGCATGCATTGACGGTGAAGTGCGCCAAATCAAAAGCTAACAGAACTAATTTCTCGTTGTGGTCAACAAAGAGCGGTATGGAGTCATGAAAGATATTAAAATTCCAAATTTTCCTTTGTTGAAATGTTGTTTTCTGAAGAAACTGGTTAGGTTATTTAAATTTATCTTGCCGTTATCAAATGGATGCACATGAAAAAAATAAATCCGTGATGGTTTCTTGCTGTCAAACATTGCAAGATAGAAAAATAGGCATTGCGGGTGGGCTCAAATTTCAGCCATTCTGTTGTATTGGGCTTAGGGAGTTCCCATTTTCCAAAAAGGCCTCAACTAATTAACAAGATGAGATGGAGAAGCCCACCTGAGCACGCACAAGCATTTTAGGGATATTTAGATTTATGAATATATGTAGAAATATATTTGTAGAATATTTAGATTTTTTTAATGCAATATAGTATGAACATAGATTAATATTAACATAAACACATATATATATGAATAATATTGATCATTTTATTATTTAATATATATATATATATATTAACTTTTTTATTTTTTTATTGATCAATGAATAATAGTAGATAATGAATATCCAAAACCCGATGGATAATTTATGGATATATAAACTATTTACCTAATGGATATCAAGAAATTCAACTCATGAATAACCATTGTCATCCCTGACAAAAGCATTTGATAAAAAAAAACGTTTTATCACATGAAGATTATTAAGCACCATGATATAGTATTCTCTAGTTACGTAAAAATGAGATTTTTTATGAATGGAGTGACAAAACAATGATAGAAGAGATAGAGATAATTAAAAGAGATATATCCTCATGTTTTCTATTTTAAAATAAAAAAATACTTTAAATTATTTTTCAATATAAATTTATTTTATATCTTTATTGGCATTCTCTTGTTGCTACCCTAAAAACAATTCTGATTCTAGCACCAATGAAAGGTCTAATTGCAAAAAAAAATAGTTTTTGAATAAATCTTGGTGTTAGTTAAAAAAATCAAAATTTTAGGGATCAAAATTGAACTTTAGAAAGCCACATTGTTAAAATTAGACTTAATTGTATAAGATTCAAAGTTTGATCTGATAAGCTATTAAGGATTTATTTGAACAGATCTGACCTAAGACTAATCCATAAAAGGCGCATGATTTAAGGGACTGGAATCAACGATTTTAAAAACTCAATTAAAAAAAAAAGTATTAGATTTCAACAAGGCATGAAATTGCAAGCGGTTAAAAGTTTAAGAGCGATTAAAGGTACTTAAAAGAGTAAGGGTAGAATTGTAATTTGACAAATCCCAAATAAGAAAACTTTAATTTTTAGCATTAGTCAAAACAACATTGTTTTACAAACATTGTACACCTTATTTTTTTTAATTTTGGTCAATCAATAAGACATCTTTAGACAGTCGAATGCGACGTTTCCAACAATCTCAGAAGCTGAAACCACCACTGTTCTACTCGAAAAACACCCTATCTAAAACCCTATTATCTTGAAATCAAATGATTATATCCCATGTTATCCTTAATCATCTCAACATCTTGTTCTTGATTAACCTTTATTGTCTATTCAATAAAAAGTTGATCAAGATGACATCTTAAAGCTAATCTTGATAAATTCTTATTGTTTAAATGATTTACTTTGAATGTGTTGATAAGATTATGATTGTTATAATAAATCTATTTAACATCTTAGTTTAATTTGGAACCTGTCAAATTCGACAACAAGGTTATGATGCTCTTGTGTTATGGTTAATACATGTATTTTTTTCGGGTTTCTGAGCTTTGTTGGGTTCTTCTTGTTGAATGTATAGAGACACTTTGAATCTAAATTGCATAAACATGTAGACTATTTTAGGTTAACAGTTTTACAGTTTATTTTTTTCCTCTTGTTCATAATGATTTGTTATTTTTGTAATTCTTTTTTTATCAAATATGTTTGGTTATAGATGATGTGATTTGCTGAAGCTAAATAGAGCTAGGTCAGAGGGTTAAAGAGCATGTTTTGGGTTGGGTATAGTTGTTGTCTTTTCTAACAATTATTTGGTAGAACTGGGCAATGTTCTTGGTGTTCATTAGTAAAACATTGCCTTATATGCCAATTTTAGGCTTCATTTTGATTGGATTTTGGTTCCTTCATGTTCCTAGGATCTATGATTAATGCTCTTCGTGTTCTTCGTTTTGCTTGAGTTTGATCCATTTTGAGATGAACATTTTTATGTTTTTGTGTTTTTATCAAGTTTAATCTAGTTTTTAGTTTTGGTTTGTTTTGGGGTTAACTCTACCTACTCAACTTAGTAAGGTTAATCAATCTGGTTTATCGATTCGGTTGATGCAATCGGGTCAACCTGAATGAATTGACCTTGTACTAAAAGTTTGTTTATTTGGTTTGGTTTTTTTTTTGTTAAGTTTTGGGGTTTAAGAGTGTGTTTGACAAACACTCCCTTAAGTTTATTTGGATATATTTTTTTAAGAAAGTAGTTTTGTCAAAAATGGTATTATAAAAATTATATAAAAAAAAATTCTTCTTTAATGTTTTTTTGTGTGTTGTATAAGAACAAACATCTTAAAAATAAATTTAATTTTTTAGGTATTTTGCATACACCTTGATATGTTAATAATAGGTTTATTAAATCCCTGATAATTTATTCAATATTTCAAAAAATAATCTATCAATTTTCTTTTAATTCATAAGAATTAACGAAAATACCCTGATATAAATATTAAACATTCAAGTAAACTAATATTTTAAAAACAACAATTTATTCAAAATTTCTCAGAGTTACCCTGAATATTCACCAATTTAAATTAAGATTATTTTATCACAATAAACAAAAGATATTTTATCCATTACATGTGAAATCTATCAGAGCACCTACATGGATTTATCCATATATGAATTCATTTGGGTCACGAGCCCATAACAGATTCAAAAAATTGCATTTTTTTATACGAATAAATTTCAAGCCAAAATACTCGTTAGGAAACCATTAAATCACTAAATCATATTCAAGCCATATAAAGACCTAAGACCTCCAGATGCCCGAAAGTTGATACCTCAGGTAGGGTACATTAAAGGTGTTAATATCTTTTCTAATCGCAAATAGTCTCTTACCCTTCAAGCCATTAAGAAAAATATTGGTTTCCTAGCAACCCAATAAAAATAACTAGATGAGGACTTTTAAACCCTGAAATCATTGTGGCAACTTACGACACCGCTAACCAAACATTTTTTTTTTTTTTGCATTTGTCTTCTTTTATAAATTATAAAATTATGGAGGCATTATAAATTATAAATTCGTATTGTGATTTATTATTATCTTCATTATTCCAAACATAATATTGAAATTAAAATATCGCTATGATTCTTTCATTTTTCATACTGAAAGTGTGCTGGTGGTTTTTTTTTTTGACGGGAGAGTAATAGGATAACTTGGAATGTTTATTTTTTTTAAGTTTCCTATGATAAACTCATGTTTAACTTCTTTAAAAAGAAATTATTTTTGTATTTAGATTAGTTGTAAACTATCTTATAGTGAGATTAAAAATATCTCGGTGCTAGATGTAATCTTCAATTAGATAGGCTGGGTCATAGGCGACATATGCTCTCCACCGTTGTGCTAGTAAAGCTAATATAGGTCCTAATGCGAGTAAACGGCTCGCCACCCCAAAATTAGCTTATAATTCGATAAGCTCAAATGGAGAATGGCTTGTGTTTTTCCAAGTTGCAGTCTTAGAATATATGGATTTGATTTGATCTGCTTAAAAAGAGATTCTACGATCCTCCGGCTGCTTACATTAATTATTTCCTTTCATTTATTAAAATCCAATAATATTCTCGTCAAAAACTAGATTAATAAGTAGCAAGCACATTTCTTTGCCAGAGAATTAATTGTTTTTCCTTGTAAGTTGACATTCACTGACTAATGATAAGGACATGACATTAGACGCATAATCTCATGTCGTTTCTCGAGACCATTGGAAGTAGAAATTCTCCTTTGTAAGCCATGACCATCAATGAATACATTCGCTAAGCACTTGAAAAATCTATATGCTTGATTGCTTGATTCATCTATGAGCTTTATTTATTACCATAAAATGTTTTTTAGCCAGTTTTAATCATTACAGATTTTAGACTTATCATCATTAAATTTGGGTTACATTGATTAACATCCAAACTGAGTAGCCAGAAAATAAAGGCTTGCGAGTTAGTAGCAGTCTGGTCTTTTTTTCATGTTCTATTAGTCATCATAAATTTATTCAGGGTATATGTATTTTTGTTTATTTTTAGAAGCAATAAAATGAATTAAAAGAAAATAATGATATTAATAAATAGTTTTTAGGTCCATTTGTTTTTTTAATATAATAAACAAATATCTTTGCTACTAGAATCAATAAAAACAAGCTATTATTGGAGATGCCCAAACCTCTTGGATAGTGTTGTCTTGTCATTTTCTTTCTGTTACGATGAATGTTTGTTTTTTGTTTTTGCCAACTATCCCTTCTTTCTCCTTCTCCTTCTCCTTCCCTGTAAATTATAGGTTGCTTCTTTGATGTTGATATTTCATCTTTAATCCTTAGTTTTTTTTTTTTTTCTAATTTTTGTTCTTGGTTTTTTTTTTGTAAAAGTTTTATTTATTTTTATTTCTAATTTGTTATATAATATTTTTTTATTTGGTCCTAATTTTTTTATTTTCTTTTGTCATTTTTCATTTGTAAAAGTTCTATTGTCTTTCAGTTTCATTTGTAAATTTGATCCTTATTTTTTAAAATTATTTTCTTTTCTTTTTTCAAAGTTATTTTTCTTTTTAGTTTAACCCTCTAATAAAAAAATTATAGTTTACCTCTAATTTATTTTTTATTTCAATTTTCACCATCATTCTTTTAATTACCAGACTTTATTAGTTTGCTTGGAACTAGATTTTATTTTTTTTCTTCTATATAAGGTGCTTTTGGTATAATTACTCGAGTCATGAATTTAAAGGGTTGAGATAGGTTGACAACGCTTTTTTCCCCTTACTTTCTTTTTCAATTTCAAATCTCGACAATAGTTTTTTCTTAAGAAAACTAGAACATCAAAAACACTTTATCGTTCAACATTGATTGCTATTTGTTTTTTCTATAGTTTTATCCCTTGGTTTAATTTAATTTATTTTTTAATATCAAATCTGATTTTAGCTCTTTTATTTTTTTTAATTGGTTTTTGTTTTTTACTTTTCATTATGTGGGATTATTTTAATTCTATACTCATGTTGCTAGATTAGCCAGTTAACCCGAATTAACTTCTTCTTTTTTAATTTCATCATTCAATATTTTTTATTGAGAATTTTGTTTATTTTTTTGGGTTTTTGTTCTATATAGTTGGCCCCAACTTCATGACCACAATCATAAGTCTCAAAAGATTACATAGGTTCACCTCCTTTTTTTTATTTTTATTTTATGATTCAACATCTAATTTTCAAAAGCTATTGAGATTACCAAACCATGATCAAAGAATCAAACATGATTTTCAAAAGCATCCAGTCATTTGACAAAACCAAACCGTATAAGAAAGTAGAGAAAAGGTAGAGGAAGTAGGAAACTCCATGGTACGTTGCCATCATTATCGTTGCCACCTTTACCATGATCGCAGCACACCAACCATAAACAAGCTGTTACCCTATTTGTTTATACATTAATATCTATGATTAATAATAATAAAAGGTTTTCTTGAGGCCTTATGAAATTCAACTGCTCTTAATTAACTATATAGATGACAGCTTAGAATCAAATATAATTTCATATTATGCTAAGTGAGCTTAAGATCTGGTCAACTCATGTGCAATCAAGATGTTCTGTTCATGATTTAACCACCACGCACTTGCCTTATTTTATAGGGATGTTGGGTAAGGTATAGAACTTAATTTTCTAAGAAAACTCTTAAATTCTCAAATAATTCCCCCCCCCCCCCCCCCCCCCCCCCTAAATATTTCTTTTGATTTTCACTACCATGATCACCTACAGCAATAAAAGAAATAAATAAAATGGAAAAACCTCGTAAGTTCACTGGTGTAATTGGGAAGAAAAGTAGGCTCATTCTCCCATGATGAGTGGCCGATGCTTGGAGTCTTATCAATTATGGCCACAACCTTAAACATGCAGTAATAAATAGTTGGGTTTCTTCTTCGAGTGCTGTTTCTTATATTTTACAGCCTCTGATGTGCACCATCATCTTTTGTGACTTGATTTCTTTCTCTCTTTTTTTTTTTATCTTTTTTATGATTTTTCTTTTTAATTACATGCTTAATTTTATTTGATGGAAATTGAGATTCACCTTGCAGGTTCTCCAAACTTCAAATCAAATCATTTTTCTTTTAGTTTTTGCAAGTTCTACTCTTTCACGCCACTTCTGATGTAACTGAGTTGAGACTGGTTCTGGGTTGTCAAGATTCCAAAGGCATGGATATGGACAAGCAGCAGCTAGAAATCCCAACGAAATACCGATTGCGTCGTGAATTAAGAACCATGATAATATGATGATGTATAAATTTATCATCTATTATATAATAGATAGGAGAGTAGCAAGTGTTTTGGAATAAGATAAAATCACAAGGATATTTTTTTTCTTTTATATTAATTTCATAGCCAAATCCGTCATAATTCGGGACAAAATGACAGCTTTATTCAAGTAACGTCCAAATTGAAGCTTTGCTATCACAGTTTTTTTCTTAACACACATAATTTCGCTTCTACCTTTTTCATATAATAATCTATCCAAGATGGCTTCTCATTATCTTTTGAATCACACTAATATCATTTTTATAAATTTTTTTCAGGAGAAGAGTCGTAATGACTGCTATCTGAGGAGCCCCGCAGTCTCATAGAAGGTACAAAAGCACTGATAGATAGGGTAGAAAGCAAGAGCGAGAATTGACCCTGGACCTAGACCTCAGTCTAGAAGAGTATTTGTTTATCATTTCAAGGTCTCAGCTTCATCGAACTACACTACCTGCCTTCAACGAAACCCGCGGGCTATGAGCTCATTCACCTTTTCAAAAGAAGGGATCGCGCATACAACAACCTGAATCCTCATTGAGATCGAAGTCAATGGTTATTCTGGCAGATTGATCTTCCCAGATGCTAGTTTTAACAGCTCTTGTTCTTTACATATTGTTCTTAATTAGCTGATAGTTTTAGCAATAGGACTTTCAATCTAAATGGTTTCAATTTTAAAACAATCTATACTTGATAGTCCAGGTCATGAAATAAATTCCTGGGTTGACACTATTTATTACCTGTTCTAACCTTAATATGAAAGTTCCCGGTAGATGACGGGAAGGGTTCTGAGATGAGCTAAATCCTTCTTTGCTAGCTGATGAAAATTAAAGAACTGTAAGGCAATCCATAGATTTCTATTCCTATTGGCAAACTACTTTCCTTGACGATTGGATCCGTGATCAAATAAGGTAACCTTTTCTATTTCATCCGTATAGCCATTTCTGGCTTTGATGACAGGACAGCCGAATCGGGCTCGCAAGCTTCCACGAGCATCCAATAAACCATACATTGTATCAGCTTTAATTCTGGAAAACCTAACCATATTGTTATTGTTTTGGTGTCGAACATGGGAGTAAAAAATAAAATCATTCTCGACATCCAAGAAACCATCCAATCTACAACTTTTATGAGGTAGATGATGTGGATATCTATTCTCAACCATCCAAATTTCATATCCAGATCCTCCATAATTTTGGTAGGATGGCTGTTTAGTAAATTCTTACGATTTCTAGTCTCTTTTTTTACCTTGTAAATCAAATTTCCTTCTTCTTCTTTATTTCTTTTATCTGATAAACTAGATATGTTGGCCATAGTATTTCTTGGAATTACACGATTGGAGATCATTTTTGCTGAACTTTATACACGCATACACTTGAAATTCAATTGTTTATTAAGTTACTAGGAGTTTTCCATTTAAATTTCATGCGATTGATCGCTAGAACAATGGCCATATTTTGCGCTCTGTTGCTGATCTAAAGTTGACCAAAAACAAATAAATTGTTTTTCATTATCCAAAAAAAACACTTATCTATAAGAACAAAAACCCAGAACAAAATATTCGGAAATGACAAACATAAATATATTTCATATTCCGGGGTCTTATCTAAGAGCTTAAGTATTTCGGTGAGATGGTTTTTTGACATAGTATCAGTGTTTTGTTGACCCAACAGTTACGATTTCAAATTTTACCACTCTTATTCTATTTAATGAAAAATAAATACAAGATAGTGTGGGTCTGTGTAAGTTTCAAACTCAAATTGCTTTTTCATATTCTCAAGTCTTACCTAAAAAGTTAAGATTTTAAGTCAGATTACTTAACAAACATTGTCGTGGATTTGCAACTAGTTTAGAAGTAAAATGGAAGATGAAGTGACCTGTTACTCAATGTAGTTATAAAGGGAGAAGGAGGAGGGTAAGGACCTTATAAATATTTGAAACATATTTTTGCAACACGAGTAATAACATCTCGAGTACGTACTGTTTTACTTCTTAGGGCAAGAAAACTAAAGTTCTTCCTTACAGACACTGAGTACATGGATATGATGACCATAGAAAAGAAGTTGATTTCATTACCAAAGACAAAGCTTCTTTTGATCATTTGCTAGCTCTTTGTATGTTTACCATGTGTGAGGAGATAAAAACAATGCAGAACCTTCAAGTTTTAGAAGTAATAATCCCACGGTGCCTACTTCCCAATCGGAGTTCTAAAAAATGTCTGTAACGAAGACCTATAATGAATTACTTTATCTTAAAAAAAAATCTTGTTGGAAGAAGAACATATAAAGTATGATTAATAATAATTAATAAATTACTAATCCCTGTTGTTGCCTGGAAACTTATGTATGTATTAAAAGGAAGTGGTTTTCGTACTAGCAACATGCTAATGATCAACAAGCTCAAGGTTTTTTGTCATTTCTCTATTTATGTCAAAGATTTTGAAGACAGCAAAGTTATATTTATCACAGAAAACTAGTTATATAATCCATTCCCAAGAGATCTAACTAGCTCAAGAAAGTCAGCTAGAAAATCGACAGAACTCATGGTGGTAATTAACAGCAAAAGTTCATCCAATGAAAGGAATATATTCATGTTTTTATTAAAAACCTAAGTTCCATTTTCTTACTACCATATGTATTCTCTCCGAAAAACAATGCAAAAGACTCAATCCCATGTTACCAAATCACACAAGATTTGCCTCAAGGTTGTTAAAAAAAATACCCCATATTGTATATGGTGGTACCATATCACCAACAAAAAGAAACTAGTTGAGATCCAAGAGGAATCAAGGTTAAATAAAGAGAGAGAGAATCGAAAGAAACCCTAGATGTTGTATCAGCATCATTGAAGTTAAGTAAGTTGCATTTTTCAAGTAAGATAGTCAAGACATCCTCAAACCATATCTCATAAAGTAGAAGATAGTTTCACAATGAACAAGGAGGCTATTTTCAAGGAACAATCAGAATCTAAAAAATAAAAAGAAACGGAGAATAAATGACTGAGAAAACAAGAAGTCATACCCTAAAATAAAACATCACCCTAAGATCAAGAAGGAGAAGGAGAAGAACATGATCATGATCTTGAGGATAGATGATCCATGAGTTTTGCTGACCTTTTATGATTCAACTGAGTCCATTAAAGCCAACCAAAGAAAGCTGCTCCAATCCAGCAAAACCTCAATCGGCTTCCATAATATTACACATCACAAAATCACCAGCAACTTATTTGATTATATCTCTCAAAAAGGAGTCCGGCCTCCTGAGTTACCTGCCCATCCATTCACTGGCAACTGCAAGTTAGGTGGCATATTAAGCGGCAAATTTAAGAACGGCAGCCCCCCGGAAGCCGCTCCCGCTTCATTAAAAGGACCATTATTCCCAACCCCACCACCAGCACCACCTCCACCACTCTCCATCTGCAATTGGTCATCCTCATCCAAAGGCAGCCTCTCATATGCCACGTTTGTGAACGATGATGCAATCACTATAACTGGCCCTGCTGCGGTAAGCTCTCCCACCACACTTCCTCCCACCACCTGGCCTTGTCCCCCAGCAAGGAAGATTGTGAGGCTCGTCGCGCCTGGAGGGGCTGGAGCCGGCAAGAAAGATCCAGACAGTGATAAGATCTCAAATCTACCATGGAGGGACACGATAGATCCTGCTGCAGCTGGTTGCCTGATGCTAACATTTGTTACTGTTCCTGCTCCGCTCAGTATGCAAATCCCACGCTGCCGTCTACGCGCGTAGTTAGCCACGCACTCGAATACATCGCATCCATTACCTACTTCAAGAATGTGGGCACGCAGTGTGTTTGGACTCTCGCGAGTGATGATAATCGGAGGCTTCGCTTTATTTTTGGAACCAGGTGGACGGCCTCGAGGCCTGCGAGCCATCATGTCCCCTGGCCCGGAGTTGGCCGCATGAGCAACCAGATCAAGGCCTTGATGCAAGCCGTCGTCGTGGTTGTGGTCAGCGGAAAAGCGACCAACACTTCCAAGACCATCTCCAGCCCTGTTGGGATCCTCGTCTTCAGGATCAGGCTGGTGCTGGAGCTGAAGGTCAGGTATGTGGTGAAGCTGGTGAAGGTAGCGAGAAGTAGTGCCTAAATCCAAACCAGCCATGCCACCATCAAAAGGAAACAAAAAATAAAATAAAAACAGGAAATCGTTTTTAAGAAAAATAAATAATTTAGATTATTAAAAACTGTTTCGGGGTTTTGTTTAATATTGAAACAGGATACAGGAGAGTGAAATTATAAAGAAAATAGAAGGGGAAAGGGGAACACCGGCTCGAAGAAAAAGATATGAATATAGGTTGTATATTTTGGAAGAAGAAAAAACAAGATAAACAAGGACCGAGAGAGAGAGAGAGAGATGGAGTGCTGAGAAAGGGAAGGGAAGGAGGAGGAAGGAGAGGGAACAAAGACTTGTAACGCAGTCATTTCTCTCGCACCCTAAAGTTTAATATATGCATAGAATAATGGTTTGTGGCCGAGTTTCTTATGTTTCTTCTTATTTTTTGAGAAATGTGTACAGGAAGGTGGATCCAAGTCTCACTCTCCTTCAAAAGGGTGGATTAAACGCAATAGCGTTCTAATAATGTAAATTGTTTTTGGTTAACATGCATGTCTCTCGTCTATATATTTTATTTTATGTGCCACCAAATATAAAAACAATTCTCCCTACTATTACGAAATATGGAAAAAGACCAATAGAAGACCTTTCTTTTAAAAATATAATATGTTCACGTTCGTTTCCTCCAAATATTAAGGTGTTTAACTTTAAATGATTTTTCTAACATCATATATTTTAAAAAGTAGTGGTTGCTATTTCATTTCGAATATAGAAAATGTATCATAAGTGAGCAGAGGTTGAAGGGATTTTGGTATGTTCTTCTTAATCACATGTGACATGATCATGGACAGATAGCTTTCTCAAGTCCAGAATTATCTATCCATTTTCCTTCTTCAAACAAAGTCCTACCTGGTCACTATACTTTTTATTATTATTAATATGGATATACGGATCAGTTTGCTTGCATCTCGACTAATATCATGAGTCTTAAAGTTAACGATCATGCAAGTATCTAGTCATCATATTAGCAATCACGGGGCTTAAATCTAAGACCATAAGAGAAACAAACCTCTTAATCTTAAACTTATACCACTAGTTCTAGATGAGGCAATAAGTCATTCCGTTGAATGGATTATTGGTGGGCGACCAAATTTCGCCGGCCAGCCGTCTTGAACCCACTTGATATGATCTCTAGTGGAGCCATATGGTTTCGAAGGGAATAAAAAGTTTGAGGTAAGAGTAGGGAAGTTAAAAGGAATTAAACCATCTTATCTTTCGTCATGTTGAGGTGTGGATGGGTCGGTGGCTTGTTACAGTGAAAGATTGAAAGGCAGGTTTCTAAGCTAAATATTATAGTCCTAATTCTCAAGTTCTAACATTACCATTAAACTGTAAGAACTCTGATTTGATAGATGTTTAAAATCAATACTACTACTAATAATATTTTATATGTTTTGAAAATAATAATTGAATAGTTGTTAAAACTTAAAACCCACATGGTTAATGAAATTTAAGCCTATTTTTTTTTAAATCTAATAAAGAAATGAATCCAAAAATAACTAGAAAGAAAGAAAAACTTTGTCTCTTTTTTTGGTGGTATTATTCTCTTTTTTCCATCTCTACATGCTCTTCATTTTTTTTTTCTCTAATGAGAAAAAACATTATTCAGGATAGAGACCATTTTAGCCTCTTAAAATCAAATGAAATGTGAGCATTTGAATACTTTGTCTTAAGAAAATATGTACATGTTCTAAGCTGCACCACTCAAAAAATATGTATGGATCCTCAGCTAGTAAAATAGGGAAGTCGTGAATTGGTGATGTTTTAAGAGGCAATTAAGGCCAATTTCTATGAATTTCCTTCTATCCTATAAACATTTTAGAGTTTAATAGAGTTGAGTAACTATATGTTGAGAACGCTTTGGAATAAAGTTCAGTCATTTCATAATGCCTTTAAATATGTTTAAAATTACAAAAAACTGGAAAAAAAAATATCTCTCGACCTCAATCTAAATTTTCTTACAAGATGAAAGGTTAAAAATAACATTTTTATGAAACTTTTATTACTAGATAAAACTCCTTGACACAAATAACCTTTTCTTTTGTGGTTAGATATGACCAACTAATAACTTTATTTTTTTAGCGACTTATTCTGACTTAATCTCTTTTCTAAAACCAAAGAGTAAAAAATAAAAAATAAAATGCACTAAAACTAAAAATGCAAAAAATAAAGGAATTCAAAGAAAATTAGGTGGGCCAAAAAGAACTTTTCACGCCAATTTTTAATTAGCCACATGGTTTTATATGTTTTATATTTTGATTCCTTTCTTTTAATTTTTCCATTTTATAACACATTTTAAGTAATTGGACATTGATCTGTACATAACAAATGTAATCATAATGAAAAAGTTTTATCATCAGATTTTAAAAAAAAAATGGCACAACTTTAATCCCATTGACTTGTACGAAAGTAAATAGTGTCAAAGAGTAGTACAGCCGGTTCTGTTCTCTCTTTTTTTGTAATTCCACTCTTTGTAATATAAAAACTAAACATAAAAAATAAAATACATTAATAATTTTTTTTTAAAAAAGAGAAAGCACGATAATCGGATCGTGTGTTTCACGCGAAATGAGAAGAATGCTTGGATGACAGACAAGTTACTCTGTGTGTGATCTAATGATATAAACATTTGAACAGATGAAGCCTAGGTGGAGGAGAGTGTTTGGGGAGGGTTGGCCGATAAATATTGCCATGCTGGTCATGGAGGTTTGGACTTTGATGGTGAAGCTACCTTAGCTAATTAACCATGGTTAACGCTCAAAGTTGACCAGGTGTGGGTCAGTTGAGAAACAGCCAAATAGCTTTTGTTTTAAAAAGAAAAATAAACACCAAAACAAGAGCTAGGGGAGACTTTCCTGCGGCTCGAAGGTCCCACTCCTTTCTTCTCTTCGCAACCTAGACGACCTTATTATAAAATAATCATGACAACTGAAATTTTAAATTGTTAATTTATATTATTTTTTAATATATTTTCTCAATTAAATTAAGTTTAAAATTTGTAAATATATTTACACTATCTTATACTTGATTTTTATCAAATAAAATAAAAATAATAAAATTTAAACTCATGACCGATAAATCAACAAGGTTTTGATATCGTTTCAAAAAACTACCTAACCTAAAAATTTAAATTTTTAAATAAAATTTCAATATATAATTTATATTATTATCTAATACCTATATCTTCTCCTCGTGCCAGCGGCCAACTTGCTTGACTGGTTCAAATGAGATTAGGGAGAGCGGGGGGTTCATTCAATGGTTAAAGTATTTTATATTGTTTTTTATTCATTATTATTAAATCATTTTCCTTACTGGTATAGTCAGCGTTTTTTTACCGGGAGGGTCAATTAAGTGCCCTTGATATATAAAATAGTTAATTAACTAAAATGTAAAATTGTGAATTGTGAACCAATTTACAATAACAACTTAATATACCTGAATATAAAAGAACCGAGCTCATATAAGTAGTATAAACATGATATAAAAAAATAAAGTAAAGTAAAATACTTATATCAGTCAAATTTGTAGATGAGGTTTTGTGTTGTGATGCAGATTTCAAGATCAAATCTTCTAAAATTTAATCCAGAAGGAATAGTGAAAGAAAATTTGAAAAGAATCTAATTGCTTAATTTATGATTTTGTTCGAAATTATACGTTAAACGCAAGCTATTCTTCGATATAGGTTAAAGAGTTGAATTTCAAAAGGTTTCTTTTTTATACTGATTTTTAAATGAAGGTAATACGAGTTAAAGCGCCTGAAAAGGAAAAACGAAAATGATTGGCCATTGGCAATTAATAGTATTAATTACTACATCTTAGTAAAACTATATATTTTAGTACTTTATACAACTTAACTTTTTAATATTTTCAATATGGTCATTTTTTTATAAATATATTACCTTAATTAACCTTCATTATCAAAACATATGATAATATATCTTTGACAAAAAATTATCTATCCTTGATAACAACAAGAGATTTATTATTTTAAAGTATTCCAATGAGCAAGTGCCCTTTTTATTTTAATTGAAGTATAATTAATTTTATTATTAGTATGTATGTTATGTTTTTTCATTTTATATCAGTAGAAAATTTGAATGTATGTTTAGTATGATTGCTAGTATTCTATATCATTTTTATATAAAAAATCACATTTTTCATTAGTTATGTTTTTTCATGCTTATAGATTTAAGCTCGTAATAATTCTATATTTTTTGAAAAAACCTTTTTTTATATTTAGTATACATTGTTACAATAAACCTAACATCATTAATCACTAGTTTAATAATACACACACAAACTTTGATTTGCAAGCTAAACTCTTGAAAATAAAAACAAAGTTGACTCTTTCATACTAATTATCCATAGGGATGAAACTCAACGCACGCATCAGCTACAAAACCAGGCCAATAAATTGGCAAAATCGCCTAAACATGCTAATACGGAAGACTTTTATCGGTTTGATAATTAACTGAGGTGATAAAACTGAATTAAAAAATAATATAATTCTATTAAAAAATAGCGATGGTCGTGGTTCAACATCGCTAGATGCTCCCGCACTGTTCGGTATTGAAAAAATTTGAATTGTTTTTTTTATTTTAAATTGAATTTTTTCAGATCATTCTTGTTGTTGATATCAAAAATAATTTTTAAAAAATAAAAAAATATTATTTTAATACATTTTAGAATAAAAATTACTTTAAAAAAACAACTTTAAACACAATAAAAAAATTACTCAGTAAAACTGAATTCAAAACACCGTTAGTATAGTATTTTCCTGTATCTAGGTTGCTTGTATAGCAGGAAACCTATAAAGATTTGCTGACGAAAAGTTTCCGGTCTGACGAAACAATTCAACGTGACAGCATAATACATGGTAGTTCTTACATAACGAAGTGAATATATTGTTGTACTGTGATGTACTTTAACTTTTGTGGCGTGCTACGTTGTCTAACATTAGAAATTGAAACCAGCATCAGTGGAAGCGATCTTTCCTAATTGATTGATGTGTTTTTTTTATAAAAAAATAATATATATATATATATTACAAACCAACTAAAAGGCGTGAGGTTTTTCCTGTTTAGATCACTGTGCATTGTGTCTAAAATCACTGTGGATTGTGGCAGTGTGCGCCCGGTTCTGCCCTTGGTGCTGTCGGCTGAATGTGGTGGTTGCATGGGGGCTTTGTCGGTTTTTCTCACTGTTTTCTTTTCTTTTTTTTTCTCAAACACGGTCATGAGAGTGTATTACCTCTTTTGTCCCTCTAATAAGACAAAAAAATGTTCTGGGCGCAGGGTTAAGGTTGTCATTGGGCGCGGTCGGACCGGTCCGGTCCGCCACAACTCCTATTATTATTTAATACTTTATGCAATGGCTAAATACGGATTAAGGCCCGAATAAGACAAACATTAAGGCTTAGTCCCAGGTGTTGAACGGTAATTGGCCATTCTTTTTTAATTTTTTTTCTTTTTACTGTCGGCGCGTGCGTCAAACGCGGCCGACAGTATTCCGCCCCACGCCCTCTGCAAGTGGAGTGTGCGTGGTGTTGGAGTCGTCGGAGATGAGCTACCGGCGTCTCACTCGATGCGCCGCCGCTTGGTCGTCCTCCCGGTGCGGCCGTTTCTTCCTCCGACGTCCGTATAAAAGGCAAGGCCGGTGAAAGTCGCTGCAGCCGTTTCTCTCTCTCCTGCACGTCAAAGTGCAGGAGAGTCCCCCGGTTTGTATGCTTTGGTCCTTATACTTTTAATATTTTTTTTTATCCCTTGATTTCTATTTATGATTTAATTTTTTTAAAAATTTTTATGGTTTTTCCTGTATTTCATTTATTTTAGTTTTTTTCATTATTTAATAATAATAATAATAATTTAATTGTTTTTCTTGCTTACTCTTTTGTTAATATTTTTGATGGTTTTCTATTGTATTTAATAATAATAATAACAATAATAATTTAATTGTTGTTTTTGCTTACTCTTTTGTTAATATTTTTGATGGTTTTTTCCTGTATTTCATAATAATAATAATAATTTAATTGTTTTTCTTGCTTACTCTTTTGTTAATATTTTTGATGGTTTTTTTCCCTCAGAACAATTTGATAGTTTTTATTGTGTTGACAGTGATAACAATGATAATTTTTAGTTTTTTTTGTATTTTTTTTTCTTTTTTTGTAGTTTCTTCATTGTTTTTTAATCTTTCAATCATTTATTTCATAATAATAATAATAATAATATTTTAATTATTTTTCTTGTTTGCTACTTTGTTCATACTTTTTAATTTTTTTTTTCGGTATGATTTGATATTTTTTATTGTTTTTGAAGTGATAGTAACGATAGTTTTTGTTTTTGTTTTATTATTTTTTTTTATCTTTTGTTTGAGTTTTTAGGATTTCTTTCACTTCCATTCTTTCCCTTTCATTATTAACACAAAAATAAATATAAATAAATGAAAATAGTGGAAGTAATAATAATAATAATAATAATAATAATTTGATTATTTTTCTTGCTTACTCTTTTGTTAATGTTTTTAAGGATTTCTTTCCCTTCCATTTTTTCCCTTTCATTATTAACACAAAAATAAAATAAATAAATGATAATAATAATAATAATAATAATAATAATTTAATTGTTTTTCTTGCTTACTGTTTTGTTGATGTTTTTGAGAGTTTTTTTCCCTCAAAATAATTTCATAGTTTTTATTGTGTTAAAAATGATAACAATGATAATTTTTAGTTTTAATTGTATTTTTTTGTTTTATCTTTTTTCTGTTGTCTTTACAATTTTTTTGAATCTTTCATTCATTTATTTATTCTTTCATGATAATAATAATAATAATAATAATAATAATAATAATAATATTTTAATTATTTTTCTTGCTTGCTATTTTGTTCATGCTTTTTATTTTTTCCCCTCGGTATAATTTGATAATTTTTATTGTTTTGATACTAACGGCAATAATAATTTTAGATGTTAAGACTCCGATGTTGCTATTGTTATAATATTGTAAATTAATATTGCTTACTTTTGCCTTTTTTTTTTTTTTAATTGCTCTTTGTATTAAATTATTTTTATAATTTTACTATCTGCACAATAATGATTGTTGTAATTAAATTTTTTTTCGTGTAAAAATATTGTGCTCTTTTTTTTAATGTTATTTCGCGTTCTTTTGTGATCTTTTATGATGCAATACCTATATTCTAAAGGATGTAATTTATGCTTGCGTAACAAACTCAACTTAAAATTTTATACATTTTATCTCCTAATTTATAATTTTTATTTACTTATATCATATAAATTTATCGTTGTTGATTTAATTATGTTAAATTATATACAGAAAAATACCCGCGGCAACGCGCAGGGGCAATTATCTAGTATATTTATATACTGTGAAAGTACAGAACCCACAAAACATTTGTAGATATTACAAAAACAAAAACCCTAAAAAAAAACATTCTTCTCGCCCACGGTAATGCTGGTGAGATCAGCGGGTTTTTTAAGTAAAAAACGTGTTCTTTACTTGTGTTAATTTTAAAAGAAAATAAAATTATCTCGTGTTATTTTGATACACCCAGGCTCGTGGAGGGCACACTTTACAAGTAGCGAGTGAAGATGGCGGTAGAGATTTCGTGTTTCTCACAATTGTCACGTCGCGCATCAAAAGAAAGAAGGAACAAGATTGTGTTCTTCTAATTACAAAAGAAACAAATATTTTAAAAAGACGAATAAGAAATGTCAAATCAAATACTTGGATCCACGTAACCTCAACGCAGACTCAAGGGTTTATACATATCCTTGTCGGTCTTTTTTTTCTCTTCATTTTCTTGAAGAAACACATATATTATAATGGAAAATAACAGCAAACAAATGATTGGGTTCCAAATGAATTTGCGAGTAAAAATTATTTTGTTGTACATTGAATTTCTAAACAAAATAAAGTGGTCAGGGTGAAAAAGCTGATATTTTTCCAAAAAGGCAGGTTTTCATGAACCCAGCTGATATTTTTTTTTTTTTTGGAAAAAAGAGAGAAAAGAATGAACAACACTTTATAAATTCTAATTTTTAAAAAATAACCATAGGTCATCTATTGTGATAGAGGACCTTTCATCCCATGCACCATTGAATATAAAAAAATAAAACATTCATTTATTTTAATATATATGTGTGTATTATAAAATATACTAAAAGAGATCAGGAAAACACTGTGGATTGTGAGTAAGAACATTGTGGATTGTAATAATGTATTTTTGGGTCGATTCGGTTGGTTTAATGGTTTATTGATTATTTTATCATTATTTGCACAGTAAATTAACGATTTTAGCCATCGAAAAAGATAAAAAACGGGTTTAATACTGAGGGGCTTCATGGGAATTACACACTTTTTGAAAATAGCTAAATATTATTCTACTCCCATAAAAGATAAAACGTTTCTAGTAGGGGAGGGTCATTTTTTAAAATGGCTAAATACTAATGTACCCCTCAATAAGACAAAATTGAAAAATTGTAGGTAGGGGTGTTCCGGTAATTGACCACAATTTTTTTATTATCATCATCAGAAATCGGCGCGCCCGTGGCCCGCACGCGGCAGAAGAGGTTCAGCCTAACGCCCGCTTCGAGCGGCGCGTGCGGCTTTTTCCGTCACCAGAAAATACTCTTTTGGGGTCTCCTCTAGCGCGCCTCCGTGTGTTCTTCCTCATGGTGTGGCGCGTTTTGGATAATGGTGGCCAGAGTCGTTGTAGTGTCGGGGTGAACTTTTTTTTTCCATTTTATCTCTCCTACACGCAAAAGTACATGAGAAGCCCCCTGTTTTCTGCTTTATTCACTTTGGTTCCTTCTCTTTTAATTTTCCGTTTGGTCCTGATTTTTTCTAAATAGGTTTTGATTTATTTCAATTGAGTCCTTCGATTGAAAGTAATTATATATTTAGATTTGAATTCGGCCCTCCATCTTTTAATTTCCGGATTGGGTTTAAATACCTTGATATATTAGGTACAAAAGTTTTGATTTGTTCAATTTTATCCTTTGATTTAAATTGATAATATATTTGATTTTCATTTCGGCCCTTAATACTTTTAAATTTTGATTTTAATCCCTTTATTTTTATTATTTTCAAATTGAATTAATTTTTTTCACTTAATAATTTCTATTTTTATTTTATCATTTATTTTATTTTTTTGATTGATCTTTTGTTAAAGGTTTTAGGATTTTTTCAATATTTTATTTTGTTTTTGTTTTTTTCACATGATAATTTTAAATGTTAGGACTTTGATGTTGTTGTTGTTATAATATGGTTTGTTGATCAGTTTTATTATATTAGCCTTTTCATTTATGGATATTATATTTTCTTTTCAAACTAGCAAATCCTATTAACTTCTATAATCCCAACAATTATAAAAATTATTTGTCCAGCCCACAACGTAGTGCGGATAATTTTTTTAAAATTATGATCATTTAAAAATTGATATCTCTTTTTTTTTCCTCTTTGTTATTTCTTTTAGTTTTTTTTTTCAAGTAAAATGATTTTTTTCAGCTAATAATTTTTTATTTTTGTTTTATCATTTATTTTATTTTTTTGTTTTGTTTTTTGTTAAAGTTTTTAG
Organism: Salix brachista; assembly: GCA_009078335.1. Taxonomy (NCBI): domain Eukaryota; kingdom Viridiplantae; phylum Streptophyta; class Magnoliopsida; order Malpighiales; family Salicaceae; genus Salix; species Salix brachista. The sequence goes on along the minus strand of CM018574.1, from coordinate 7,433,479 downwards.
GTTTTTTCGGTCTTTGATTTAATTTAATTTTTTTCATTATTAATGCAACAACAACAACAATAATTTTAGTTTATGTTCTTACTTCCTCTTTTGTTAATTTTTTTATGTTTTTTTTCTTGAGATAATTTAATAATTTTTATTGTTTTAGCAGTAATAGTAGTAATAATTTTAGATGTTAATACTTCGATGTTATTGTTGTTATAATAGGGTATGTTGATCTATTTCATTATATCAAACTTTACATGTATAAATATTATATATTAATCTTAACAGTTATAAAAATTGTTTGTTCGATCCGCAACGTAATGCGGGCAATTAACTAGTATATATATATAACAAGATAGGCGTACGATATATGTAGCAAACAAGAAAACAGTAGCAATCGTTTTCTTATATGGACTAAGAAATGGCTTGATTTGTTTTAATATAGTAATCAAGAATTGCATCAAAAAATTTACTATTTAGGTAGTGACGAAAAATCGGAGTCTAATACAAAAAAAATGAGCTAAAGAAGAAAGAAAAAAGTTGACTTCTAGTATAGTCCAGCAGCCTAAACAACTCAATAACATATGATCATTCACTCTCACAGATAAGGATGAGCTAAAAATTGAAAAAGAAATTAAATTGAGAAAATTGAAAAAAATAATTGAGAAAAAACAAACCAAGAGAAAATAATCAAATCGACTGGAATTTATTTTAAACTTCTGGTCCAATTTGGTGTTCAGTTTTTTAAGTAAAAACTGGTAAATCGAAATCGAATCAAACCGGTTCAAATAAAAAAAAAATATTATATATTTTTATTCTTTCAGTTCAGTTCAAAGTTTTTGGTTTGTTTTCATTTTGATTAAATTGAAGAAGGAAAAATTTGGTTACAGTAAAAAAAAAAACTAAAAAACCAAAATTATTTTTTGATTTTTTAGTGAAAATCCGAACCGAAACTAATTGTTTTAAATCAGGTCCAGTCCGGTTTTCGTTATTTTTTATATTTTTTTCAGTTTGATTATTTCTAATAATAAAAATCGAACAAAAAATGCTCACAACTGACCCCAAAAAACTCTCCACAAAAACCCAACAATAAATAAATAAATAAATAAAACCTAACCCATAAAAAACCTAAACTCGCTATCTATTACTCACCCAAACCCCGCAAAACACGCAACACCACGTACCCAAATAGAATCCAACCGGAGAAAAGATCCAAAAGCAAAAGTCATCCATCAAAAGAGCCAAAATCCACAAAAAAAATAGCCGCCTGAAATCACACAATTTTTTTTTTTGATATCTATGTGTGGAGAATGGGAATCCACTCCCCAGAAAATACACTTTATGAGCCAAGGTGAGTGAATAAAATCTCCGACTGTTCCATGCTTTTACGAAAGGGCTTGCAGATACTCGAATCTGGAACTGCGCTGGCAGACCCCAAGCGCTAGCAACTGCGCCCTCGGGGACTGAAATCACACAATTGCTAACATGCCGCTTTAGACGAAAAGTAAATACCATCGGCAGCTCTAAAACATGGAGGAATTAATTAAAATATATGTTGATCGTTAACTATATATACTTTAATTTTATCATTTTTATTTACAGCTCGAGCATTTGGTTGCCTATTAAATTAGTTGGTGAACAATTCAAGGCAGGAGAGCAAGAATATTTCTCTTCCCTTAGTCTTACCATATTCTGGATTGAATCTCACATTTAGATATTATAATTTTAATTTATTTATTAAATCCTATGTAATAATTTAAATTTCCAAGTTGAATTAGTTTTTTATATATGTTTTTAATAAATACGGATCAAAATTTCAAATCTCACCACTCCAATTCTTTCTAATAAATTATAATTTTTTTTATATAATTAATATTTATAAACTCTACAGTACACTGGGAGTGTTTGTTACAGCGTTTCCAAAACGGAAGAAAAAAAAATTTTATTTTTTATTTTAATTAAAATATTTTAGTGTTTTTAGATTATTTTTATGTGCTGATATCAAAGATAATTTAAAAAATATATCATTTAGATTTAAGAACAAAAAATATTTTCAAAATTAATCATAACCACGCTCTCACAGAAGCTTCGTCAAAACAAATAAAAACAAAACCAATGAGAACGTAACTCTGCTATGAAAACACTATGGGATAATAGTGTATCTATCTTATATATAGATTTTTAATAGTTTTAGCCCTGTCTTATATCAAACTCGTTTTTTTCCTTGTAGAGTTTGTATAAGAATAGAATATATATATATATATATTAAAAAATAAAATAAAATCAAAGCGGGGAGGGGGGTTATGGCTCAAACCAGACCTCCGTACGTAAGACAACATATGCCCTCGGAATTTATTCCAGCTGACCACTGGCACATGTAAGACAATGAGGCCAGGAGTCACTGACTCCTCACAAACCCCAACCTAAGTGCCAGTGCCTAGGTTGTCTTTATTGATCCTGGTAATCAAGTGGCTCCTCTCAGTGTGTGTTTACATAGATATTTGTGAATGTAAATGTACTTATTACAGGGCAACTTGAAGCTGTAGCTATTATTTTATGGAGCGGGGAATAAAAGAGAATCACGTGCGATTCCCTAGTTAGAGCCCCAGAGGAGTTTCCGAGGTCACCCATATACCTGTCGGCCACGACCCAGCTGTCACTTCCATTGGGAATTGCTCTCTTTCCTGCCCTTAAATCCCGGGGGTGTTTAATGGTGCTATACCTGCCCCCACACCCACACGCCCACCTTCCCTCTTGCTCCAACATCCTTAATAATCTGATTACTACGCACTGTTTTGCCTTTTAAAAAACAAATTTTAAAAATTATCTTTTACTTTAAAATATTTTTATAACATTTCATATATAAAAAATATTTTTTTAAATATATTATTTCAATGCATTATTCAATGAAAAACAATATCAATCATACTCCAAATAATCACCATATCAATCACACTTCCAACTAATTACTACAATATTTCAGGCTGACAGACCCGTAAATTTTAGGATAGCATATTCTTAGGATCTAAAAAAATACTGTTTTTTTTTTTATAATTGTCACAATATCAAAAAACGTTTTAGAAAATACATGAAACAACACATTTTATACATATTATATTATAATTGATGAACATGGCATTTAAATTTTTAGATATTAAGAAACATGACTTTTCAAATAAACTATAAAATGAATTGCACAAATTATAATGATAAAAAAATAAGAGATAAATAAATAAATAAATCTTGAAAACACATTGAATTTTTTATTATGACATCACCAATACTATAAAAAAGATCTCAATCAATTAAACCCAACAATATAAAAAATCATCATTAACTATAATAAAATTATCATATTTGTTATCCAAAATATGATGGGTGGCTCACAAGTTTCTCGGTTTAACTTGTGAAATCTATTTCATAATTTCTTTGAAAAACATAATATTGTTTAATAACCAAAAAGTTGGAATATCAAGTTTTTCAATCTATCACCTTTGTTTTCTTATTTTAAAAAGATTTTTGATAAAAAAAAGTAATGGCTCTATACTCATTTGTTGTCAGTATGATTTTTAAAATTTATCTTTATTTAATTATGTAATAGTTAAAATAAGAGTTTTTTTTAAATGATTTTATTTTTAGAGATAAAATTGTATGTTTTAATCAAAATCTTATTTTCTTATCAAAGTATTTATTTTGATGAAAATAAATGTTTTTATATAAGTAGCATGCTTTTTTGAATAAAAACCATGCATAATCAAAATAAATATTCACTAGAATTCAAATAATTTACTGAATGAGGAAAAATATTTTTTTTAATCAAAACTTCTCTTCCTTATTCATTTTTTTTCCTAGATTAGATATATTTTCTATTAAATAATTTCTATATAAGAACTTATAATCATATAAAAAGAAAATTTCAAAAACAATTCGCATACCATGATAATTCTGACATAAAAATATAAATAAATAAATAATGATTGATTTTACAAGATTAAATAAACAAATAACATAAAACAATATATTTTTATTGAATATTCATGAGCAATGTTTTAAGAGCATTATTCATTTTTTTCTTAAGAAAATCCAGTTGACAATATTACCATAGCTCAAATTTTATTTGAAAAGTAAGGCATAATTGGTTAATTTTTTAATTTTCATTTTAATAATCTTAATTAAGAATATTTTATTATTAAAGAAAAAAAAAAGAGATTTCAAGCTCATGCTCGTAGCCTTTTAAAAAGAATCCCAAGCGCTGCTCTTTTTTATTTTAGAACTAGGCGAGTGACATCTTTTACGTGGGCAAATAATCTTATCATTGCTTTGTTCAATTTTTCAACAACCAGACTTATTTTCAGCTCGATAAACAGAGATTTCTGCCGTTAATTTCACCCAAAAAATGTAAAGAAAATCTTATGAAGCTCTAGAGCGCCATTTCAAACAATAAAAACATATTTTAATTGACTAAAAAACTCAAAATAAATTCAAATTTAAAATATTTTTTCTTGATCTTATTTAATTTTTTCATTATCAATGAAGATGTAAACCACTGTCATTGAGTTCCTCTATTAAAAATGAATATGTAGATACTAAAATCAAAGTTATTGATTGTCAAAATCCAAGCACCCTATACTTTTCTGTCTTCTTAATTTATCACCGATTACTTTTTTCTCTCTGTTATTAAAAATCATAATGCTTTTCAATTGGGGGTGTTATGCTCTTTTTGATTTTGTCAAAATAGTAGTTATTTTGCTTTATTTAAAGAAAAAATCAATATAGCTATCTATCAATGATTTCTTTTATTCTTTTATATTTGTTAATTTCAAGGTTATTAAAGAGGGTATTATTATAATAAATCATATATTAAATATTACTAAAAAATATACATTGACGCGTTCATCTATCTTTTTTTTCTTCTCTTTCTCTCTCTTCTCCCTGAATTTTGTGTTAGCTTTTAGAAAAACTCAAATTAGCCTTTGCAATTTTTTCTTTCATATTTGATCTTTGCCTTTTGATTGTTATTTTTTTTATTTTGGATAATCTATAAAATTTGATGTTTTTTTTTTTTAAATATATCCCCCATCTTTTTTTGTCTTTCAAATTTGATCTTTATTCATTTGATTATTATTTATATTCTTTGAATTTTTTTTTAGATTGTTTATATATATATATATATATATTCATCCTTCTTGATTTTTCTATGAAATTATATCCTTACTATTTTTATTGCTATATTTTTTATTTTGACAAAAAATTTAAATTGATATTTTTTTATAATTTTATCTTCAAAATTAAATTGATTATGGATTAAGCTTATTGGTTGAATTCGAGTCTAGAATTTCAAAAGCTACAAGTTTTAACAATTAGACCATGTTTAGAAGGATTTCTTGAGATTAGTATTTTTTAAGGTGATGTTTTCTTTTTCTTTTTTTAGAGTTTTTCTTTTTTATAGTTTGTCTTTTATGAGATTAGTATTCGGTCCATGACCAGAGTCATTGATTTTAAATATTAACACGAGTTGACTTTATTTTTTGATATTTTGTAAAATTGATCTATTTCATGACTAGAGCCATTAGTGTCAATTTATTGGAAATTAGTCTTCATACGTTTTCCTTTAAATTTCTATTAGGTTATCCTGATTTTATACCTATAATTGCGAAGTTAATGGATTAACTCTCTGTTTTTTTTTGCTTTTTTAGAAAAAAATCTTTTTTTTTGTTCTTCAATAATGAGTTTAATGATTAAGCTCCATGATTTTATTCATTTTGTTTATGAACCTCGCTATCTTGGAATAATGGCTAGGTTAAAGATTTTGGATTTTGACACGAATGGGAACATATCGAGATTTTTTAACCATGTTTTCTTGTTTTTATTTTTAATATTTTATTTGCTGGATAATTGAGCTTCATGATATGTTTTTCATATGTTCTTTTATAGAATTACCATGTTCTCATTTAATTGATTAGAAATTAGTTCTCAAATTCCTTTTTTTCAACCAATGATATTATCTCAATCTCATCCTCATGGTTGTTAGGTTTGCAAATTAACTTGATTAAACTATTTTATATATATAATTTCGTTCTTTAACATTGGTTTGTTTGATAATTTAGGTGTATCCGAGTAGTTATTTTTTGTTTTTATTTTTATTTTAATTATATATATTTATTCATATTATTTAAATTGACAATTAAACTAATAACTCGGTTTTTAGATTTTTTTAAGATTTTTTTTTCTTAAGAAAATTGTAGCCAGCACAAGCTAAGCATGCCCCACAAATCTAGTATGGCCTCGTGGCTGTAGATGTGTGTGTGATTCGCGAGGTTATCAATATTATCATTGTTTTGAGGTAGTACTCCCTGGATTTGTTCGTTGATAGACGAGTGATTGCACGGCTCCTATTTATAGCGCGTGGCCAATGATATTCCTAGGTAAGGTCGTAGGTTCGGTCTGGAGAAAGAGTACTTTACTTTTGCTTAGTGCAGAGATAAAGCCTAAGCTTTGACCCTTACATGTCGACCTCTTCATTCCCAATCCTAGATATGAAGCCCCCTGAATTCTAGGCAACTAGAGAAGTTTCAGTAATCAGTTCTCTCTCCCAAAGAACAGATAGTACGTACAGTCACACAGTTTTCGAGCTAATTGTTATTGCATTATTAGTTGATTTTTAAAATGTTTTTATTTAAAAATAAATCAATAAAGTTTATTTTTGAAATTAACATGTTAAAAAAACATTTTGATATTAAAAAATAAATAATTTAAAATCACCTTTAAAACACATAAACGATTATATTTTTTTTCTTTTTCTTACGTAAACACATTAATATGACTTCGATGCCATAAAAAGCCATACCCACGAGTGTAGCCTGCAAACCAAACAAAGAGACAGAGAGAGAAGACAAGAAACCACGGACTTAACTTTTCTTGATTAGACCCGATCCGTCCTTGAAAGATCCACCATCTCCACTCCAAATCCCCGCGTCTCTATCAAACGTCAACCCTTTCTCCCCCCTCTATCATACCCACTCCAAGAGAAAATGTCAAATACAACTTCCTGAAATTCTAATTTTTTATATTAATTATCTAACTTTTAATTTATTTAATTAATGTATTAACTATATTTGAAATTCTCATCACAAAATTTACACTTTTAGTCTACTAGTACTATTTCATTTTAGTGTCCAGGAAAAGAATTTCACACACACATATATATATATATATATATATATATATATATATATATATCAGTATTTCGAACATTTTTAATCTGGAGAAACGGGACATCTGATGATTAATAATATTTTCTAATAATGATATCTGTAATCCAATTGTCTATTGCTGTCACACAACTGAAAATAGTTGATTGTATCGATAAATGGAGATGATTCACTTCTTACTATATTTTATTATATTGCATTAATTAGACTTTATTTAATTTCTGGAGGAGTAAAGGCCATCTTCACTTCTTAGTCCTCAGTGTGATAAGTATGCGAATCTCTGGGAAAATAAAAATAATAGGGTCGTAACATTGTTATTACCAAAAAAAATAATAATTTAAGAGATTCAGGTAATTTGGTAATTATGTTCAAAAGAAGATTAATATAGTCACTGTTTGCGTTTAAAAAGGGTTTTTAAATTTTTTTATGGTTTTTTAGATTATTTTCATATGCCGATGTCAAAAATAATTTTTCTTACAAAAATATTATTTTTAATGTATTTCTCAATAAAAATCACTTTAAAAAATAACCTCAACCACACCTCCAAACAGATACAATTAAGAGAGAGAGGGTTGTTACCTTTTATCTCTATTCTTTTTTTAATCTCCTTTTCTCTCTCACTCTAAAAATCTCTTTATGCTTTCTTTTTTATAAGAATCTCTCCTCCGTGATTTTATCTTTGTTTCCCCAAATAATGACTAGAGTTTGTTTTTGCACCTCCTCCTCATCTCTCTAAAGATCTCTTCTATTTATATTACCCCATCAAGTAATATTTTTATTCTTTTATTTTTTATTCTAATAATATTCTATAAATATCTCAAGTTTTGTTAGATGCAAGTATCAATTTATGGTCTCCAAGGGGTGTGACGTGATGGTAAAGAGCTTGAGATCTGCACAGCAGGTTTAAAATTCGAGTCAGGGCGTGCACCTCTTGTAAGAGCTTGGGACAACCAGGATTTCACTTGCTCACCTGGACATACAAATTGCGCTTTCCGGAGAGTGAGGTTTCCTCGAATCCAAAAACAAAGTATCAATTTATGTAATATAACAAAAATAAAATCTTCAGACATACTCAATTGGATCTTTCTACTGTGACATATATAATAATCTTATCTTATTTCTAATGAATTTCTTTTATTAGTGATCAAATCACTAATCAGTTTTATAATATATAATCTTCAAATAAAAAAGAACGTAACCAAGGCATAAAATAATTCACCATGTACTATATCAGAAAGAGCAGCCGCATTTCTAGCCTGTACATTAATCGACAAAGGGGCATATATAAATTACGATCACAGTATACTAGGTCAAATATTAAACTATATATGTTATTGGTTTCAAAAGTTAATTATTATTATCAATATTTCTCTTCTTATTGTTTTTATTATTATCAGAATGAAATTGAAGGATTGCGATGCTTATCATTATAAAAAAAACAATAAATTTTATTTAGATCTCATTAAATCTTGACTAGACATTGTAAAATACTCCCCTGGCTATTAAAAGTCTGAGTTCATCAAAACCATAAAATAATATGGAACGCGTGCATTAAGAAACGTATATGCACAAGTGCAGGTATCTCTAAGGCAATTGGAGTAGGGAATGGAAATTTCATGGAAGAAGGCAAGAGAGAGCTACTGTGAAGGGTGAAAAACATCTCCCATTCAATTCTATTTATATTGATTTTAATTAAAATAATAAAGAACTAATTTTAAAAACAAATAATTCTCGTTATTTTTCCTCAATTACCCACCTTAAAAATATCTATCAACTTTTAGCTTTAAAACGTAATGTTTTTTTATTTGAAAATGTAGTAATGAAAATCAAGATGACTAATTGTTTAGATTTTTTATTCATGAAATGGATATAAAAAGGTTGGAATAGAATAATGTTTTAGGGGTTGAATAATAATTTTATAACAAACTTAAATCCAAGTAAAAAATAGATTAGTAAGAGAAAACTTAAGATCTTGTGCTTGCGCCAAGCTAAGCTCACTTTATAGTTAAACCCAAATTGCTTTGCTAAGGTTCATCTATAAATCTTCAACATTTCTCTGTATAAACTATAAAAAAAACTTTTTTTTATATATATGGAATAAAAAGTCTTGAGTTTCATAAAAATATGTCAATCATTGAAAACAATTTCTAATAAAGTTAATAATGTTTTGTTGGAGAACAATTTCAGCAAACTTTTAACCTTAAAAGTGAGTAAACCCCCGCTTTAAGTTTGATCTCAAGTATATATTCATTGACCATGTTTTATTAAAATATATTCTAATATTTGAACGCTCATGTTGATTGATAATGTTATAAATTTCATTACTGATTTTGAATTCAATAATTTGTATTAGAAGAGAGAAACAAAATAACAAATAGTTTAAGTTATTTCTAATTTTATTGTATTTTAAGTCATAGTTTTTATTTTTAATTCAGTAATTTATATTTAATAAAAAGATGGTCATGTGTTCCTTAAAAACATAAAAAGAGCCCAATTAAAAAAACATACCCATTCAATTTTGGTTGCGAGAATTTATATTTTCTTCATAAATACTCCGTGAAAAAATGAAATAATTCTTCAAATAGCAGGGAAAAACCTAGCTTTGAAACCATTTGACTAAATATGTTGTAAAGCTACTCATTTAAATACTAAATCTGTCAAAAAACCATCTCATCTAAAAACTTAAACTGGAAGGTGAGACTGCAAGATATAATTTATATTATTTTCCAACACACTTTCTCAAGTGAAAGCCCTTTGGGCTTGAAACTTGTACAGATCCACACTAATTTGTGCTTGATTTTTATCAAATTGAATAGGATGGTGAGATTCGAACTTGTAACCGCTAGGTCAATAAGATTCTAATATCATGTCAAGAAACCATCCCACCTAAAAGTTCAAGCTGTTAGGTGAGACCCTAAGATATAATTTATATTATTTTTTAGCACACCTTCTTCAAGTGAAAACACTTTAGATTTGAAACTTGCACACAAGCTCACATTACCTTGTGCTTGATTTTTATCAAATAGAATGAGGATGATGAGATTTGAACTCGTGACCATTGGATCAATAAGGCTATGATACCATATAAAGAAACCATCTCACTTCAAAGTTTAAGTTGTTAGGTGAGACCCCATAATATAATATATATTTCTCTAACAAAATCAATAAAAAAGGAATCACGATGTCAAGTTATGTAATTATTGTCATTAAGGTATGTACATAGGTGACGATGAATTTTTAATTTAAATCTATTAAAATCGTTTCCTTTTTTTTCTAATCTCATATTTGATCATCTCTTTAAATAAAAATTAATATATTTAAAATGAACGAATTTAAGGATTTACATTCATAATTATGATTTATGTTCAAAATGGCCATAATTTAATGTACTATGATCCTCTTATGCTCCTTTCTATCTTATTTGATAAATATGAACAGTTAAATTCAAACTCAATGAACACTTAATTAGTACATGAAAGAAATTGTGACAACTTTGTTATTAATTTTTCATCTTCCATTCTAAATCATTATATTCAAGGGTAATTATGAGAATTGAAACATGATCATTCATATTCTGTTAAGATACTGAGAGATCCATCTCCAATTTGACTAATTAATTATTTTTTTTGTCTATTCTAGATTGTTGAATTCATAATCAATGAAAAAATTTGAAACATGATAGTCACGTTGTTTCCCAAACTTGAGAGGATATGAATACATAATTTTAATTTAATTAATCCATTTATCCCTGTTAATATTTCAAGAAAGTTTCTTAAAGATATCTAATCTTGAGTCAATTCTCACTATGCGTTCTTATTTTATTTAGCTTTCTACTGTATGTCACTTCAATACACAGCTTAGGTTTCGTTCAAAGATTCCACAAAGTCGTGATCTTTAAGAAATTTTCGTTTTTACTTTTGGTTCATAAAGCTCCAGACATGCACTATTTCTTTCAAGGAAGTTTTTGTTGCATAACAAGAATGAGTCTTATTGTCAATATCTCTACGAAAGTGTTCTTATAAGTTCTAAGGCTTAAGTTTTTTTCTGGATGGTCATTCTTGGTTAGATCAACACAAGGAGAGTTCTGGTTAAAAGAGGCAATCTTGATGTTAATGAGACAAACTGTCCGTTATGTCTGGTTTACGAGGAAAAAATATATCATGTTCTAAATATTGGAGGGTTTGATCCATATTTACAGATTGGTAAGGGGTGTCACGGTGTTTCCCTAGAGGCATGTCTTCTCTTTTTAAGAAATGAGTGGATTCAGTTCATGAAATTAAACTCTTTGGGCTTTAAACTTGCACATAGGCTCACTCTACTTTGTGCTTGATTTTTTTTATCAAATAGAATGATGATAGTGAGATTCGAACTCATGACCGCTGGGTCAATAAGGCTTTGATATCATGTTAAGGAACCAATTCACCTAAAAACTTAAACTGTTAGGTAAAGTCCCATAATATGATTTATATTATTCTCTAACAAACCCGGGCCTACAAGTATTTGTGGGGGTATTAAGAGATGATTATGGAGTGGAAGTCAGTAGATACTAAAGACTCTAATGAAGTTGTGCCGCTAGCAGTTGTGAAAGCTATGTTGAATTGTCTTCTTCGAGGGATGATTTTATTGGGAAAGATTTCTTAGTGGAATCTGACTCGGCTTCCGTGGAGGATTGGTTGAACGAACCTTCGTCTAGACCTTGAAAATTCCATGATCTATTCATCAATGCTTCTCGTTTTTCTTATGTTTCGGGCAATTTGTTCTCCTGCCATACCTTTCAAGAAGCAAGCTTCATGGTTGATCCCCTTGCAAAACAAAGGGGTGAATAGAAGAGAGGAGCTTCTGGCGTGGATTTGAGATTTTTGGCGGGGTTGATGTGGTGGTGAATTTATCTTTGAAAGGCTTGATCATCTGAAGTGCTATGATGGATGGCAGAATTTTATCTGTGGTATTTACTGGTGGTTTTTCAAATGGAATTTACGTGAGATTCCTAATGATAGCGACAAGTGTCTGCTGCAAATTCAAATTCCAATGTCTTGGTTGTCATCTGTGGTTTGTTGTTCCTCTGCACCAGCAGACTAAAATCTATTTCGTTTCGTCTTAATATGGCGTCGTTTGTAACCTTCATGAGTAATTTCGTTTCGTCTTACTGTTCAAGAACTCAAGGTTCATAAAATAAGAACACATTTACAGACGCATCCACTCTAGTTGTTGGAAAATGCTCCATTACTTAATCCAACCTGCTTAACTTATAATACTAATAGCCATTCAATCAAACATATTAAAATGATCTCATTTCTTTAAAAAAGGGGCCTGCATTATTAGAAAAGAAGAAGTAGCAAGTTTATGCATAAACACACCCATCCTGGCATAGATTCTCCAGTGTTTTATATGTTAATTAAATCCCAAAGTTAGATAGAAAAATCACGGGCAGTGCCCTACCTCATCCCAAGTTGCATAAAGAAAGATGACAATTTTTAAGCGGACAAAGACATGCAGATACGTTTTCTGAGAGTAGTGATGAGGACAAAAGTGAAATGAAAAAAAATCGATGAAAATAAAACATAGGTTTTGATGTATAGATGACTGATAACGTGCATAGAGTTGTTGTGATTAAGCTACAAAAGTTCTAATCCTTGAAACCTTAGTCCTGCATGAATTTCCATTTCTTAAAATCAGAACAACAAAAGAAAAATAGATTTCGCTGCTCAAAAACAAAAACCCAGCTCTACTCTTGAACATAATGGCAAAAGTACTGCTATCATATCCTAACTGAACATGATAGATTCGTATATCTAACAACTTAAGTTTTTAGGTAAGATGGTTTCTTAGCATGATATCAGAGTATTGTTGATCCAATAGTCACGAGTTTGAATCTCAGCACCCCTATTCTTTTTGATAAAATCAAACTTGAGGTACCATGAGTCTATGCAAGTTTCTAAGCTAAAAAAACTTTCAATTAAGAAAATATTTTAAAAAATAATAAAAATTATATCTTGCAACGTCTCCTAAGATTTTAAATGGTGAAATGGTTCCTTAATATATACATGATCTGGGGCTGTCTTTGGACAACTTTCCTGTCACCCTATGAACGACACAATCCATGAACAATATATTGAGATACTATAAGTATTTGCAGAGTAAATATGGGTTTGTGGTTAGGGCTAATGGTAAAATACAAACATTCTTGAAGAAAACAACTCCATCGCTTGGCTTCGCACGGTGACTGGTACTATAATTAAATCCCACTGCAATATACTGCTAGACTAAGCAGCTTTAATTTGCGATGCTTCAGTTTTCCATTTACGTAGATGTAGATGCTTCAGACAACTATTTGTTTCAAGTAATGTTTAGATTACACGTACTGTCCCAATTTTTACTGTCATTTACGTATATTTAGTGGTAGCTGTTGCTATGCTAACCATGCAACATAAAAACCAAACATTCTATCGGTGAGATGGGCGTCCGGTTGCCCACGATATATGTTGGGCCCGTCCGGTGATCTCCGGCCACTTTAATAGTAATAGAACTGCCACATGGGATGACCTATTTTATTTTTACAAAGGCAAGGGGAGCCTGTGAGGTGGGGGAGAGTTTGAATCTTAGGGCCTCTGCACGAAGATTGGAACGCCTGTCGTCCGTGCTAGCCCACTCAGTCTGTCAATCTTTGGATTTGTATCTGACTATCTGTGGACTGAAACTTTATTTATGGACTGATCTGCTTTCCTTTTCTTTGTATGGGCCTAACTTTAGTCGCCACCTTTAATTTGTGGCCCATAGTACACTTTGAAAAGCCTTAAGCCTATTTCTGGGCTGAAACAACTTCTCGTCATAAAATGAGAATCCTCCCCCTCTAACAATTAAAAATTAACATTAAAAAAAAAACTAAAAGAGAAGCTGAATTCATTATTCATCTCCTTACAAGCACACCATCTCGTAGAGTATTGTTCAATGAAAAAGTACTTCAGCTTTTATTTTTTAAAGTAAATAAATAAAAATTCATTTGTTTTTAAATTTATTTCGTTTTACTCTGAGATCTTATCATATTATTTATGGATTTACGAGCTAATTAAGATTAACTTGAGATTTTTTGGACCTGCTTTCCAATTGATATATATTTTTTAAATTTTATTATTTAATATTTGATCGATTGTGAATTAAACTTAACAATGTTTTTTTGCTGTTATATTAGCTTCATTATTCAGTTAGCCAGATGAACGGGTTAGTCCGAGTTGACTTGAATAGCTTTTTATATTTTATTTTTAATTAATTTTTTTGAGCTTTATCCAATAATTAAATTAAATTTTATAATTTATTTTAATTTGCTATTTCTATAGTTATCTCTGTTTAAGAATCTAGTTCAGGAATTTTAGGTTAACTTGAATATTCTTCTTAACACCCTGTTGCTTTAAAAAAAAAAGTCATGGAATTTAGTAATTAAAACAACTTTTTATCATTTATGTCTTTCAGTTTTTCTCACATCCGTCTCTTTGTCAAAATCAAAATGCAAAGCATGATGAAAGGAAGAATTCACATATTAATTTATTTTGATTTTTTTATTGTGTTATATTGACTTCATTATTCGGGTAGAATTGATGAGTTAACCTGACTTGATTTGGATATTATTTTGTGTTATTTTCTTGATTGATTTTTTCAATCTTTATTCATGAGTTGATTAAAAATTAAAATTTATAATTTATCTAAATTTGCTATTTGTGTGGTTATGCCTGTTTTAGGACTTAGTTCACGGATTTTAGGTTAACTCGAAAGTTCTTTATGACTACTTTTTATTAAATCATTTTGAAAAAAAAATTATCATTCAATATTGGTTTGATTGAAAATTCGACTTAATAATTTATTTTAATTTGCTTTGTTTGAAGTTATGAAGGATCATGACTTGAGTTGTGGTATTAACAAATTAACCTAGATCAATTTAATATGTTTCCATTTTAATAAAAAAATATCATATTTTAGTTTTAAAAAAACTATATTTTTACTAGTTCTTGAAAAAATGTGACCGAAAATTACATCGACAAAGGTACATATATTAAAATGATTTCATTGCATTTATAAAGACATTGTCCTTATTCTTGTAATAAAGGATTACTCATTATTTTCTTTTGTTCTCATTCTTTTATATTGTTTTCCACTTATAAATTAAATTTGTCTTCTTGAAAGAAAAGCAAAGTTCTTATTTTGTAGTAATCATATTATACTTGATGACAGAGATCTTGTGATCTATACAACAAATCTCGAGTTCGAGATAGAAAATATATTCATTGTAAGAGTCTGAAACAGTCGAGATTTTACTCGTTTATCTGAGCTCATAAATTATGTGTTTTAAAAAGTGGGATTTCCTCGCATCAAAAAAATAGTACACTTGATTATATCAAAATCATTAAAGGAAGAATTCATATAATAATTAAAAAAAACTCATTTTTTCTCTTTCTTTTTTCCGGGCATCACACAATGCAAAGCAAGATGACTAATTAAAACAAAAACTTAGATCTAGTTTTTCATTATGTTTGTTCATAGGTCCATAAGTAGTGTTCAAATCAATGAGTTTGTTTGTTTTTGGTTAATTAACTGCCTCCATTGGGTATTTCACCTTTTCGAATGAAAGTCTGGAGAAGATTTTATACACCTCACCATAGGTCACTTAATCGTGGGTTATACAGGATGTGTATGAAAGAGACTATTTTTTAAAATGTCTGATAATGCGATGCCATAGAAGTGATTATTTAAAATGTTTTTTATTTAAAAATAGATTTTTATTTTTTAAAAATTATTTGTGATATTATTATTTTAAAACAATTGAAAAATATTAAAAATATTAACTTAAAACAAAAAATAAAAAATATTTTTTTTTTGTCAAAGAAGCATTTAAAATGCACTTCAAAAAACACTCAAAGATTTTAGATTTATGGAATAGAAATCCCTTTATTTTTCAACATATAACATCAACTAAAACGCAAAAGGTAGAATAACACAAATTATTAATCCAAATTCTTGAATAATAAAATTCTTCCTCATTCACCATCATATAGCTGAAGTAAGTTATTATATATTGAAAGTTGTACCTTACTATTTAAAAATAACAACAAAAACATCATCATCATCATCATCATCATCATCATTATTATTATTATTATTATTATTATTATGAAAATACCGGAAATAATAAGAAAGATAAGAGTAATTTTACACGCTTAGATAATTTATTGTTTTATAAAAGGTTCAACTTATTATCTTTATAATTTGATTATTTAGTTTTTTTTATTTCAAGTCTTTTATTTAAAATATACTCGCGTCGATTAAATATAATATTTTTCGCAATTATTTCAATTTTTTGTTATCAGAACTCGGGGTGGATGCATCCACTTGATATTATTATGTTTTGTCGCAAAAACAAGCACTCCTTCACGGGCTGTATTAATAAAGCTCGTTAGCCCGGGCTGCCGGGCCCAATTAAAGGTAACAATCCAAACGGCTTTCAAAAGTACGCAGAAGGCCCATGTTCTTATTGACTTTCAATAGTACACAGAAGGCCTGTATTGAGTTAGATGTAGATGTCCACTTCACCGAAGAGGCTAATTATATTTTCCGTTGTAGATCCATCAAGCTTACGAATATCATATCCATACACCTTCCTCGATCAAATTCCCTCACTTGCTATATGTCGCTCGCTTTACAAAAGTGCCTATTTCCATTTTCATTACTTTATAAGCTCTCGGTTACTTTTCAGCAATCTTTTTGTTTATTTTTTAGTTGTAAACTTTAATTATCAAGGTGTAAAATTATACTGTAAAGAATCGATATTAAAGAACAATAAATACGGTGTTAAAATTCGAACCTTAGAACGGATAGGTTTCGATCCAATAAGCTAGAGAATCTCTCATGAAGAGAGATCTACTTCAAGTCTTAGGAAGACCAATTAATAAAAAAATCTAACTTAGAAAAACAATTGAACAATACAACTTATCTTAGGTGGGGTGCACTAGGGTGATGTGTCTTCACCTTGCACACCCGGACTCTCGCAGATCATTAGATTTTCTAATGACATTAATATTAGGTGACGACTCCTAAGAATTGTAGGTGTAACTTTACAATTATAAACCCCATTTTCCGCTCGTCGCCTCCCCTCCGGAGATAGCAGAGCGCGAAATAAAAACGTCGTCGCGACAACCTCATCGGGAGTCAAAAACCATTCTAAAGTTTGAATTTTTTCTACTGCATTTTAAACCTTTTTTTACTATTTGCAGGTGTACTTTAAAATGTAATCTTACACCTCAATAGCTAAAACAAAATAATTATTTACTTGTTTTTGATATTTTGGCCAAAATCCAATAGATAATCAGAAACCTGTTATGAAATCTGATTTTCATTTTAAAACATGGGAAATATACTATATTTGTTTTTACAAAAAATATACTTTGAAAAGATTTGGAATTCGGCCGTATGCGCGAAAACAACACTTTTTTTTTTGTTTGTAATTTTAAAAAAAAGATATTTGTTGTTTTCATGCAGATTTTGTTTTGTTTTCCTATTTTTTTATATAATTTTCTAATTTTTTGAGTGGGCTGACTGCCAGTCTGAATGGGCCGAAAGGACCATCATTTTAGGACCGGACTACTAGCATGTTGGGCATAACGGCCTACCCCTTTTGGTCTGGGCTTCCCAACCCAAAATGGGCTAGGAGCCTAGGCCTCATTGGTGGCCCGATTGGACAGCATCCAACCCTCCCATCACGTCCACTGTTCACCATGTGAACAATAGAAAATGATGGAGGGAGACGAGAGGCTCACTTGTCACTATCATCGGGTAGAGGAGGTAGAGGTGGTTCTACTGGTGTTGGCGGTGGCGGAATTGGTGGCCCGTTGTGGTCAGGGAGCCGATGAAAACTTGTTTGTCTGTGTTGGAGGAGCTACTGCTGCATCGCCAAAGCTGGTTGCTGCTGGAGGTCACGATGGAGTTGATGAGAAGGAAGAGAGGCCACTACAGCTGAGGAAGATGATGCAAAGTGGTCTATCGACTACTGCTGGAGGAGTGAGAGAGCTGCTGACTGACTGAAGGATAGAGAGTTGTCAACAACTGGAGGAAAGGGAGGGAGTTGCCGATTGAAAGTAGGAGAGAGGGAGTTTCCGATGTTGTTTTACCAATGCCAAAGAAGAGGAAGAATGATTGTTTTTTTTTTTCACGTGACTGTTTGTAACCCATCGTCCCCTGTCTCTGTGTACAATTTATAGATGAAGGAGGTAACCATTGCATGCAGCGACGAGTTACCTCTTGCAGTGGCGTGCTTGTAAGATTTGGGAATGCATTTTGATCCCTCAACTTGTAATTGTTCTAATTGCACTCCCAATTGGCTTAATTTTTTTAAATTTATGCAATTGTATCCTCATAAAAATTTCAATAGTAGCCTTAACTTTGCGCGTCTTTTTTACTTTGGTCATTGGTTTCGTATTTATGCAATTTGAACCTCAAATAACCATTAAACTCTTATTTTTCTTCAATTTTGCCCCTGACTTCAAACAATTGGCCTGAAAAAAATTCACTTTGGTCTCCGAAAATTCCAATGTTTCAATTGAACCCAAATTAGGCTCAAGAACTTGGTATTTTTATTAATTAAATCTTTAATAAAATTAATTTGACCAATTTAAAGTATAATTAAGTTCTTGCACTTAATTAAATTCTTCAATTGGACCCTAAATTAATTCCTAAACATAATTATACTTTAAATTGGCCCATGATTAAATCAAATTGGCATATAAAAAATATAATTATGCCTTTTGAACTAATTTTTACACAAATTTATTTAGTAATAAATTATTTTAGCCTTGAATTTGCATTTCCCGTCATTTTTGGGCATAAAAGAGATACGATCGGGCTCTTGAGAACATCCAAAATTTTTACCTTGATTTTTCTAGTAATGCCAACCCATTTTATTTTATTTTTGTTATATTTTGGATAGATTTTGGAGAATAACCCAAAAATAAGTTATGACAACCATAGGTACTCAATTTTGTGTATTAATGGATCTTATTGTATGTTAAATAACTTGGTATAAAATGTTCCAATTTAGGGCTTTGTCCTTTGGATGTTATTTAACAGGTTATACAGCCAGTTAATAAACCCTAGTATTCATCTAATGACCTTGGGATGATAAGTCCCAACATTGGACCATGTTTCTTTAAACGTTGTTTAATTAATAATAAAGACAACCCCAAATAACATACTAGTTTAGGCAGACCATATAAATACTCATATCATTGTAAATATATAATAATGTAGCTTATTTGAAATAGGATTTATAGGGTAATGTCTATTTTTGTATTACATAATCAACCTTTTATCCAAGACCTTTATAGACCAATTAGACTTTTAATTACTATAAAATTAAGAAAAGAAAATCAGAAATATAATGTTATTTATTTAGCATTTAGAGTGAATAAACCATACATAGAGTTTCACATCTTTTTTTATGATTTTTTATATTAAAATCTCCCATATTTTAAATATGTATTTTTTATTAAAAATAATATTTACATTAATTTCAAACTCATATAATTAAATGAATTCAAATCATAATGGAACTCATATTTATACCATAAAATGCCATGCCAAATTTATGCAATTACTTTGTATTTAGATGAAATCATTTTCATTAACAACACTAATTGCAACACTTAGTGGAACTCACAGCATAGTCAGTGCCATGTCATTCAGAGAGTAGTTATATCTAGAATATGACAACACTATAGAGGTTTCATAGAGAAACACAATGAGAAGAGTATCGAAAACAAGGACATTTTAAGATTTTATACATGAGAAATAAATATGTCCTTGGTTTGAGCTAAGTACAATTATTGTAAAAAAAAAAAAAATAGTTTAATCAAACCATAAATAAATCATAAAAAGCTAATTAAAGACAATTGATTAACACGTATTCCTATTTTCTTAAGTTGTATTCTCGTATTGCGTTGTGCTCTTGTTACAAGGTTAATCCAAGAACGGTTCCCCAACTATAATGCGATTATCTATCTATCTATCTATCTATTTATATATATATATGGGACATGGGTATATATATAAAAATGGGACTTGGGTACTCACTGAATCTTGAACGAGTGACTTCACAAATCAAGCTAGATGGGAGGGTAAATTATTGCAATGCAAATCTTACTAAATTCCAATTGCTTGCTACAAGATTTTGGTGATATCCTCGGTGTTAGGGTTCATTTTGTCTCGATCCATCACCTTAGCCCATCCCCTATTTAACTATTCTCTCCATTTGCTCCCACATCACCTCTATCACCTATCTTAAATGTTACTAGTACTATGGCTGCTGAGATTGGTCTTCTCTCCATGACCCAACTCCAAAATTTACCTCAATCTCACCAAAACCAGTATCAACATCAACAGAACCCCAGTGAGACACCCAGTTTCTGGATGTGGAACCCTAAGCAAACTCAAGAAGACGATGACTCCTGGGAGGTTAGAGCCTTTGCCGAGGATACAGGCAACATCAACGGCACCACTTGGCCACCACGGTCCTACACTTGTACCTTTTGTAGAAGAGAATTCCGGTCTGCTCAAGCCCTAGGCGGTCACATGAATGTGCACCGCCGTGACCGCGCTAGGCTCCACCTAACACAGCCTGGTTCAATCAATCCTCACTCATCCACTTCTGGTTCTTCATCATCCACTTTTATAATCCCAACCCAAGAATTTCCCCCAAATGCTGGGCTATGCCTCCTCTACCAATTACCAAACCCTAACGGGGTCTTCACTCCCACAAATATGAATGCATGTGCTATTGATTCACCTTCTACTCTTTTCTCTATCACACCATATCCCCATAACAGCCTGACAGGACCATCTCTTAATTTTCCGGCAGCACCACCTGAGATAAACACTCCTCACTGCTACTCTTATATCAAAGCCGAGTCCTCGGCATCCACTGATTATAGCAATGGTATCAAAAACAAGAAGTGCAAGGAGTTGGCAAGCGAAGAACTTGATCTAGAACTCCGGCTATAGCATAGATCGACAGAATCATCATCATCATCATAACAGATAAGAAAGCTTCAGTATTTTGTAGTGTTCTTTGTTTGAGTGCTGTGTGTCAGAACGAGTGCCTTTAAATTTGAAGAAACAGTCTGTTTTCATTGATCTTTTTTTTCTCAATTAATCAAAAGTTCATTAGAGGGGTGAAACTCAAGGTGCTGTGAAATTTGAAAGCGGAAAGCTAGTGAAAGGCACCATGTAAACTCAAGGAAGAAAAATAATGATTTATTCATTGGCAAATAAATGACACAATATTAGGGCTCGGTTGCTCCACTGATAAAGCTGGCATCGCACTGTCATTTTCAATTACGGATCTATGTATAAAGTCTGTCAGCGATATATTTCCGTGGGCAGTATTTGTACCAATGCTTAAGACGGACTCACACCTCCTTTCTTTTATTTTCCAAAAAATACAGAAACTGCCATATTTTAGTGTTTAGAGCTCTACAGAAAGTGCAGCTCCGAGCAGACATTTAAACAGTTCTAGGAAGAGTTCTTACCAAAACTAATGCATTGATTTTCCTTAGAAAGACCTACCTGTAGGTTCAGACAATTATTCATGTTTCTACCACGATATTATTTGTGCTAAAGTACTCCCAGATCCCCCCTGAATCCATTTCGGTGTGCCCAAAACAAAAAGGTCACCGAGATTCTTGTTCTTTTCTTTTTCAATGCTTCTTTCCTGATCTCTAAAAAAAAAGCATCTCATTTTCACTGTCCTTCCATGATGTTTATTAAAGAAGAAAAAAATAAAGAAAAACTAATCCTTTGGCTTATAATTGTACCACACTCCGTTCACCACTCCAAAATACAATTTTAGGGACAATTATTCAATAACTATACTATTATCTTGACAAATAGATGTTATAATGTCATTTGAAAAACAATGTTGTTATTATACCTGTTTAGCAACAATTATATAAATTTTACTAGCAATTATAGTTGTACTTTATGGATGTCGCGACAACGTTTTTTTTGCACTCGTCTTGCGCGTTGCCATCCCCGGAGAGGGGAGACGACGCGCAGGAAAAGAGTTTTTTTTTTATAATCTTACAATTATGATTATAATTTTTAAGAGTCGCTATCTAGTATTAACGTCATTAGGAAACCTAATGGCATGCAAGAGTCTAGGTAAGGAGACTATTTGTGCAAGGAGAAGACGCATCACCCCTAGTGCACCCTACCTAAGATAAACCGCATTGTTGTTTGCTTGTTTTTTAGGTCAGATTTTTTATTTGTTGGTCTTTTCTAAGGCTCAAAGTAGATCTCTCTTCGTGAGGGAGTCTCCACCTCATAACCGTTCTAAAGTCTGAATTTTAACAATGCATTTTGTTGTACTTTAATATCGATGATGTACTTTACAATGTTATTTTATACCCTCATAATTAAAGCTTACAACTAAGAAAATGAACAAAAAAATTGTTAAAAGATTTTTGATATTTTGGCCGAAATCTAATGGATAATCATAAACTAATTACGTATGTCATTTTCTTTTTCATAATATGAGGAAAAATATACTTATGATTTTCTTAGAATTCGACTGTATAGGCTAAAACAACACATTTTTTGTTTTTTTTCTTCTGGAAAATACAACTTTTATATTTTTATTTTTTAAAAGAATTTAAATTGGACCTGGCCCGACGAAATGGGGCAGCCCAACCATGCTGGGCCATTTCAACCCAACATCACTCGGGTTGGGCTGGACATAATGTCCATCCTTCCTACTGTTCACATGCAAGCGAACAGTGAACCGTAACTAACAGAGGAGGAGGTTACCAGTTGCTATCACCGTGTAGAGAAGGTCAAGCTGGTGTTAGACGTGTTGTTGATGGTGAGAATGGTGGTCGATGGTGCTTGATAGAGGGAGGTGAAGTTTGCTGCAATGGAGAGAAAAATGGATGTTATTGTCGCTGGAGTAGCTGTCATGGCTAGTGTTGGAGAGGTGCAGTTGCTGCTGCTGTGGATAGAAGAGAGGAAGAAGAGTAGTTGTTGTTGCTGTCATCGGAGAAGAAAAGGAAGAACAATTGCCACTGTGTTGATGAAATAAGAGGTGTAGGTGTTACTGGAGGGGACAAGGAAGCTGTTGCTGGAGGGGACAAAGAAGCTACTGTCGGAGAAGAAGAAGACTAAACTACTACCAACAGTGGAGAAGAAGAGGACTGAGGTTGCCAATGTTGCTGCCACTACTACCGCTAGAGGTAAAGAAGAAAAGGGTAATTGTTGACAATTAGGAGAGAAAAAATGGTGGTGCCGAGGGGTTGTTACCAGTTTTTATGCTTTGTTTTCTTTCTTCTTTCGTTATCATTCTTTGTTACCATTTTGTGTTTTTTTTCCTTTCTTGGTTCTCTCCTCTGCTCTCTGCTCCTTCTTTCTTTTTTTCTCCCCTTTATTATTTCTTCGTCCTCAATATTTATAGGAGGAAGTTGACCCTTCGACTGCTTGTTGCGTGTAGCAATGGTTTGCGCAGGTTGTCTCTGTCTCTTCAACGATGGCGTGCTTGCACTGTTCAGACCAATGAGCAGTGCAACCACGCCTGCAGATTTGTCTTTAATGCCCAAATACACTTTGGTCTCTTGATTTATAATTGTTTTAATTGCACCCCTAATTGACCTTAAAGCTTTAAATTTATGCAATTTTATACTCGTCAAAACTTCAATACCAACCTTAAATTTATATGCTTTTTTTTCACTTCAGTCCTTGGTTTCAAACTAATGCATTTTGACCCTCAATTATCCATTAAACTTTCAATTATCTTCAATTTTGCCCTAATTTCAACCAATTGACTTGAAAAAAAATTCTATTTGGTCTCCAAAAATTTCAATCTTCTTAATTGAACCCAAATTAGGATCTTGAACTTGATTTTTCATCAATTAAGCCCTTAATAAAATTAATTTGACCAATTTAAAGTATAATTAAGTCATTACACTTAATTAAATCCTTCAATTAGACCCTAAATAAATTTCTAAACAATTTAAAGTATAATTAAGTCATTGCACTTAATTAAATCCTTCAATTAGACCCTAAATAAATTTCTAAACATGATTATACTTTAAATTGACCCACGATTAAATCAAACTGGCCTATAAAAAATATAATTATGCATTTTGACTTAATTTTTATGCAGATTTATCCAATAATAAATTATTTTAGCCTTGAATCTATATTTTCCTTCATCTTTAGATACAATAGAGGTATGATCAGGCTCTCGAATTTGCTCAAAATTTTCAACTTGATTTTTCTACCAACATCAACTCCTTTTATTTTATTTTTGTTATTTTTATTTTATTTCGATTAAATTTGGAGGAATAAACCAGAAATGAGTTATGACAATGGACATTAGAAATAAAAATATTTCCATTTTTTATTTTTATTTTAAATTAATTTTTTAATAATTTTATATCATTTTCATGTACTAATATTAAAAATATCATTTTAATATAATTCTAAATAAAAAAAATACTTTAAAAAAACAACATAAATAACCTTCCACAATATTCACGAATTCTGGTCACGCTATGAAATGAGCAATTGCCAAATCTATCGTGGAAAACCAAGAAAAAAGTAGGTCGACTATTATCTCATCGGTATTTGTGCAATTCAATATAGCCATAACTTAACAATGGAGAATAGTACAAATCTCTCTCTCTCTCTCTCTCTCTCTCTCTCTCTCATAAATTCTCCCTCCTGACGAGGAAAACGGTATCTTTAGCCACACATAGAGTGCCAGTGCCCAATTCTTGCCTCATTGCTGAAAGATTACCCTTCAACTCTATGCTATCTTTCAATTCATCTTCTTCTTTTTTTCTTTTTCTGGTAACTTCGACATTTCAATATACTCCCTCTATCTTGTGAACTGAAAGTTACACGGTCACATCTAGTTGTTAAAAATCTTTTTTTTATAAAAATCAGTTATATATCTTGCTTCGGAAAAACAATTGATTTTGAGATGGATATATTTTACACATAATTAAAAATAAAATCTATATATTTTTTTATTAAAAATAGTTTCTAACATGAGTACTACATAAATTATTAAAACAATTTATGAATGAATAAGAGTTTAATATTAAATAATCTTTGATGAAGTGAAAAATAAATCCAACTATAAAATTTATCCCACATCATTAAGAAATATAATTTTTGTGAAATATGCTCAAAAACATTTTAGGATTCGGGCATATGAATGAAAAGAAAGAAAAATCAGATTTTTATACCAAGTCCATATACTTCAACGTAGATCTACGGAATAATATTGAACAAAAATTGATAGAAATAAACAAATATTTTTTTTTATTGCGAAACTATTTTAAAGTTTTTTCCATTTCTAGTATTTTTTTCTAATAGTGATAACTATATTGGTGTACGATATAAAAACTAGGACATCATTGATCCCGTCAAATTAAATGACATAAATAGTTTCATCAGATTTCTATCTTAGGTTCAGACCTCAAAATAAATAGGGTGGAATAGTTTCATCAGATTTCTATATCATGTTTAAACCCCAAAATAATTAGGGTGGAATAGTTTCTCAGATTTTTATATCATGTTTAAACCTCAAAATAAGTAAGGTGGAATGTAGAAATTTTGAAAGGACTGACGTAAATTCTTTAATTATGTATCTCAAATTCTATTATATTAAAATAATCTAGAAACCCCTTGGAAAAACATTATAGCTTCATACTTAGGGTTATTTTTATTAGAACAATGTAATGGTGATTTTGTCCCTTCATCCAAAAACTTAACATTGGTTTTCAATGACATTTATGTATATGGGCCTGTTTGGGAGGGCGGTTGCGGTTGCTTTTGAAAGTGCTTTTCATTTAGAAATACATCAAAATGATATTTTTTTTATTTTTTAAAAATTATTTTTGACATCAGCACAACAAAATAATTTAAAAAAACCAAAAAAAACTCATTTAAAATATATAAAAAAAACCAAATTATTGTACCACCGTCCCAAACGGGCACTATATATATATCTATATATGCGAACTGTGTAGACAGAATTAGATGTCACTACCATCACAACTAGCTAGGGAGCTATGAGAGTGACATTGATACATTACTGCCTTTGCTCTTTTCAAGGATTTGAAGCTTTTAACTAGTCTAAATTGAAATCAAGATTCTCTTCCTGTTCTTCTTCTTTTCATGTGATATTCTTAACGCATTGAAAATATATCTAAAAAGGAATTGTATCGCACAGTAATGATATCCTCCTACTGATCGATGGAGATAGAACGTATAAACTCATTTTTTCAGCATTAAAAAGTCAACTACTTGGAGAAATAGGCAACTGACCACAGTAGCTAGCCATATCCCGCCCACCTGATCTTCAAAACCATGCAAGGTCGGATGGCGAGCAGCAGCTTAATTACATGTCCAATTGTCCTGTTTTGTTTTACATTTCTCCAGAAAAAGGAACTGCTTCAAATGAAAAGTTTCCTTTTTACCATGCAGGCTCTACTTCCTACAAAGCTCTGCATCTGCTGCGCAAATCTTTTCCATCGCCATATTAAAATAATATTCCCCAACAGTGTGTGTGTATATATATATATATATATATATATATATATATATATATGTATATATATATATTGATCAATTGATTTAGCTAAGAAGAGCATGGTTAAATAGAATAAATAAGCCAGAAAACTACGAGCAAAAAAAAACAGAGCTTAGCTGACTTCGCTCTTAGCTTGCTACTAGCCGCCAGTTAATGAACATAACTATCTTGTCAGTCGTGATCACCAATGGTGGCCATATCTTTGCTCTAAGAATAATTAATAAAGCACATGGACATCGGCTTGACCACCTCAACCGAAAAAATATAGAGTTACAAATTATGTGGTCCATGAAAAGATGATGATTAATAAATCCAATGGACCGAAGTTGAATGCGGATCCCATAATACATTTATGTCGTCCAGCTGCAGCTGCTACGAGGTAAGGTTTGAAAGGGCGTTAGACCGTAATTTTTTAAGTTTTTCAATTTTTTTTAAAAAAAACTTTTAAATTAATATGTTTTTTACTATTTTCTATCATTTTGATATACGATGTTAAAAATAAAAAAATGAAATATTTCTAAATAAAAATAATTTTTACTATACTTTTAAAGAGACTTGATATACAAAAATATTTAGTCCTTGATTTGTTTCATGGAAAACGTATCTTTATGTTTTTAGATATTTTAATATATTGATGATATACACGTAAGTGAGAAAATAAAGAAATTTCACCGTACAAGCACTTTCTCTTTCTTTTACAAAATATCATTTTCTAGTTAATAAAATAGTATTGGAGCTGGTTGGATCTGGTAGGACATTTGAGGGACTAGAACGTGCGTGCCAGTCCAAAGAATGAGTAGATAAACAAGTAATATTTAAGAAAAGAAAAGGAAAAAAAAGAAGATGGAGGAGCACAACACTATGAGTCATTACAGAGATATTTTGCTACAAAAAAAGTTTGAATAAACCTCAAATAAGTATTACGACTATACAGGGCTTCCCAGTTTTATTTTTATCAATTGAGTCCTTACAAGCTTACAGATTTTCACAATTCGCTCCCCCTTTCATATCTGTTATTAGAAGTTTCCATCCAGATTGTACGCTGTTAATAACACCTAGGTTGTGTTTACTTTAAAAAAATATTTATTTTTATTTCCATATCTAATTTAATTTATTTTAAAATATCTTTTCGTGAAAATTAAGGAAGTTTATTAAATACAAATCTATAAAATAAAACAACACGGGTGTTGCTTGGCTGAAACAAACTATGCAAATCAAAGAAAATGATCATAAAACATTTGGTGAATCAACCAAAGCCTTTATTTTTATATTGGAGAATTTAGAAAACAACTATTCTAATATTTTTCGATTTTCTATAGAATTGAAGCATTAGAAAAGTTGGGTTTTCGAAAAAATAATTTTCACATTTAAATAATAAAAGTTTTTCTATAAGTAAACATGATGTTAGGATTTTAAATATTTTCAATAGTTACAAACATTTAAGAATCTATATTTCTTTAGGTAATTCAAATCAATCCCGAAATCTTCATATGCATTTAATAGGATCCTTGGTTTGTACCTTTTCTTTTTTACGGTAAAATAAAAATAAAAATTTAAAATGTTATTCTTAGAAGAGAAAGACCATTTACACATTCAATAAAAATCGTAATTTAGTTTCTACCGACGAATTAAGCAAGAAACTATTTCTAGCAGTTGACCTCTATTTTCTTGAAGGAGAGAAAGAACAGCACTCCGTATAGCACATGATAAAGCATGCTTGTATGGAACTTAAAATCTTTGAGATGGCAGTAATGTTGGACCACTCCGACCACTACTTCCCCTGCCTCCAGCCTGATGCCTCGATATTCGGGAATGCCATGTTATTAGTTCCGAAGACAATTACAGGATCCACAGTTATGCTTTCATTTGAGTTAAGAAACCCGATATTGTTTTTGAGAGTGTAATTAATAAGAATAAATTTACAGGGGGTTACTTTGCAAAATACAATCTTGGATGGCCCCGTACACAATACTTTTTTTTAATAATATTTTTTATTTAAATTGTATTATAAAAAAAACTAAGATTATTTCAATATCATCCTAATATTAAAAGACAACATTAAAAAAAACCGGTAAAAAACCAAATGTTAAACATTATCTTTTTTAAAAAAAAAATTAAATTAAATGCACGGGCCTTAGACTTTTTAGTTGATCAATGAGCACTAAAATTTGAATCTTTACATAAGAAAAAAGTATTGAAATCAAATTGAGTCTAGTAAATTTGATGGAGTTCATTTTTTAAATAGTCCAAACTCAAATCAAATAAAACCTTAAAAGTTTGTTTAAAAGTGTAGTAGATATTTTTTTAAAGTGATTTTTATTTAAAAATAAATTAAAATAATATTTTATTTTATTTTAAAAAATATTTTTAATATTAACACATCAAAATGATTTGATTATATATATATAATTTAACAAAGATATTTTTTTTAAAAGGAGATATATCGCATACATTCACAATTACCACATTAATTAGTGAATTTATCTGATCACTAAATGAGACTTGCACGCACATAAAAGGTATATTACAGAGAGACTTTGCGAAGTCAAGTAACACATTCATTCTACCTTTCACTTCTATAGATGACATGTGACAAATTAATTTTTTTTAATGTTTTAGATATTAATATCAAAAATAATTTTTAAAAAATAAAAAAAATATTTTTAATATATTTTTAATTAAAAAATATTTTTAAAAGACAATCACAATCCCATCACCAAACACGTAATAATTTATCGAGGGACAATTTAGTGATGGGGAGCAAATTTAGGCTTTGAAAGAAATGCATATATCTCAGCCACAGAGACATATATACGGATGATAGGCTGCGCAGTGAGTGAGCTGATACCTTCTGAGAGAAGCTCGACCGGATGCGATCTTTGTTTCTTCTGCTTCCTGCATCCTTTTTTTAACTTTTCCCTGTCGGGGACCCAGCCCCCCATGATCCGTAGCTAGACAGGCTCGCCAGCTAAGAGAGCACATTTATAGGCCTGAATGAATTTCAAGCTCTTTGCAGCACACACTCTGCATGGTCCCCTTCCTGCCTTCTACTCTCTCTTTCCATTCTGTGAATCGTATTACAAGTAGGACCGATGGCATCTAAAACCATGAATTCAGTGTCCACTTTACATAATGAGCAGCTCTCTCCATCTTCCATCTCTCTTCGAGCAAAAAAATACAATAAATTAAGCTTCTTGCAGCATAGCAGGAAAACCCTAGCTAGCTAGAGCCTCATTAAAAGAGAGACCCTGGTGCATGGATATTGCCATTTCTCTTTTAGCGCTTAAATCGACCGAGATTCGGACAGTTAAAAAGCTAGATGCAGAGAGGGCTGGACGTGGTTAATCTAGAAAAAAAGCATCGTGCAGCTGTGCAAGTTTAAAGCAGATTTGTAAATGAAATGCGTGTAGTCGTGGTCAAGTGCATGGGGCTCAGATTCCTAAGTGTTACCCCAAAAACCAGTAATCATTGCCCTTTTTCTTTCTTTCCTTATCCTCGTCTGCATGCATGGAAACCCTCTCTTCTCCCTCACCACGCTTCACAATCACTGTTGATACAGTGACACTTCTTCTCAGCAGTACGGTAAATGACAAACTTTGTGCAGCCATGGAGTTTTTCCTTTAACGGTTTTTTATATGAACTAATAATAATAATAATAGACTGACTTATTAATCAAAGAAATACAATGAATATAACGAGAAATAAGAGAAGAAAATTGAAAATAAATCCAACTACAGTATATCGCAACATTACAAAACAAATAAATCCCGTGGGATTTTGCACTGTGCACCTCCTCAGTAAACACTGTGGATTGTGGCAGTGCACGCCCGAAATTGGCCCTCGGGCGCGCGGCGTGAAGGGGCTGGCAGGCGGGGCTATTCTCGGTTTTTCCTCTTGATTTTCCTTTTTTTTTTAAATATTCAGTTGTGAACAGTGTATTGACGATTTCGTCCCCGGTAATAGGACAAAAACAGGCATCCGGGTGAGGGGCACCGGCGTAATTGCGCGCGGTCGGACCGGCCCGGTCCGCCGCAACTTTTTAATTTTTAATTATTTTCTGAAATGGCTAAATACGGTTTTATCCCCTAATAAGACAAAAACACTGAATTCGGTCAAGGGACAGGACGGTAATTGACCCTATTTTTTCAATTTAATATTCGGCGTCTGGGAGTGCGTCCGCCGCACGCGCCAGGCGGTTTTCCGCCTCACGCCCTGTTTAGGCGGCGCGTGCGGCTTCCTCCGGTGGCCGGAAATTGTATCCCGGAGGACAGAACGATGCGCCGCCGCGTGGTCTTCCTCCCGCGGTGGTGCGTGTCACCACCACATGTCCGTGGACGCGGGCGGAGGCCGGTTAAAGCCGCCGGCCACGTTTCTCTCTCTCCTGCACGTCAATGTGCAGGAGAGTCCCCCATGTTGCGTTACTTTTCACTTCGGTCCCTGGACTTTGAATTTCGTTTTTGGTCCTCAATTCTTTGATATAAATTTTGATTTTGTTCAATTGGGTCCTCCGATTTTAATTGATTTAATGTGAAAGTTGCACTTCGGTCCTTATGCTTTCAATTTCCGGATTGGCTGTATATAACTCAATCAATTCGGTACAAAAGTTCCGATTTTTGCAATTTTGTCCTCTGATTTCAATTGACAATAAATGTAACTTGCATTTCAGCCCTTTGACTTTTAATTTTTTAATTTAATCCCTTTATATTTGATTTTCATTTCAGCCCTTACACTTTTATTTTTTTAATCTCTACTTTTGTCCATGTATATATAAGTGTATTTAACACAACAACAACAACAACAACAACAACAATAATAATAATAATAATAATAATAATAATAATAATAATAATCATGATTTAATTATTTTTCATTCTTACTCTTTTGTTATTTTTTTCCCTCCCGATAATTTGATAATTTTTTGTTTTTCCGGTAATAGCAATGATAATTTTTTTAAATTTTTTTTATCTTTTGTCAAAGTTTCTGGGATATTTTTAGTCTTTCATTTATTTATGTTTCTTTCATTATTAACATAGTAATAATAATTATTATAAGAATAATAATAATAGTGATTATTATTAATATTATAATAATAGTGATTATGTATTCTATTATTATAATAATAGTGATTATTTATTCTTTCATAATAATTATAATAATAATAATAATTTTTAATTTTTTTTTCTTGCTTGCTGTTTTGTTCATGCTTTTTATGTTTTTTCCCTCGGTATAATTTAATATTTTTTTTTTTACTCTGGTGGCAATAATAATTTTAGATATTAAGACTCCGATGTTGCTATTGTGATAATATTTTAAATTAATATTGCTTCCTTTTCCGTTTTATTTTTTATTTGCTCTTTCTATTAATTGATTTTTATAATTTTATTATCTGCACAATAATGATTTCAGTAAAAAAAATTTTTCTCATTCAAATATTTTGCTCTTTTTTCTAATGTTAGTGCGCGCTCTTTTGTGATAGTTTATGACGCAATACCTATATTCTAAAAAATGTAATCTATGCTTACGTGACAAACTCAACTCAAAATTTTAAACATTTTATCTTTTAATCTATAATTTTTATTTACTTATATCATATAAATTTATCGTTGTAAATTTAATTATGTTAAATTATATACAAAAAAATACCCGCGGCAACGCGCGGGCAATTATCTAGTCAGAATCTAAGCTGCGTTCCTCGCGTGTTTCCTGCCTGTGTTATCCAGAGATGAATTGAAGTCTCTAGCACTGCAAATGAGGTCATCTCCTTAGTATGAAAAACCAGGCTCGCTAACCTTTATCTAACAAAACAGATGATGAAGAATCAAGTCAAAGACTGCATATCAATCCACTGTTCTGGCATTAAAAATAACTTGATTACGTGTGAGCTAAATCCCTCAATCTACTTAAAAAGACAAGGTCTGCCAAAACTTTTTCTGCATCTTTCTAGTTACAAGCACCCGCTATTCATACAATAGGTTATCTATTATCTTTGGGATCCTCACCAGGATAGGTATCGACACCATATATAGTTTCCATGTGAATTAATGGATATTGCAGCAGCATATGTATATATGGTCTGTGTTTTCCAGTTCTGCATCGATCACAAAATAGGCACAAGTTTGCTTCCTGTAAGAGCAAAACACGCTGTGATAAAAAGGATTTTGTACACAAACGATTCTGAACAACTAACCAAATGAACATTTGAGAGGTGTTTCACTACACTAAATATTTGTCAGGCGATGATTATTTCCATGGTAGGTGCTTTATTCTAACAGAGTTGCACAAGATTTAACAATATATTTCTCATCTTTACTGATATTTAGTCCATAACCATTTTATCTTGCTCGTACATCTTCAAGTGATCAAGAAGAGAATCTACTAATAACTCCTTATAACTCAACAAATTTCTTCGCCAAGTTAATTTTCACGTCCAGGTACAGGCCATTTGTTCACCTATCTATCACACTAATTTCCCTATCTGGTGCCATTGATAAATTGAACAACCTAACACTTAAGGGATTATCCAATAACCAAATATCTTTCTAAAAAGCAATATTATCTTCATTTATCTCCACCTCGCAACGCAAACATTGACTTAATTCATTCTAAGCTTCATCTTCTAAAGGGACTAAGCTCATTAAGTCTTGTCAGATATTAGAAGTTTTTACTTTTATTCTACCTATTTTTCCAACATAAATGTTCTTGTTTTAATCTCTAGTTTTTTTTCCTCTTTTTCTTCATAATTTAGAGTTTAGGTTTAGTTCTTATAAAGAGATAATTAAATATAATTTCTTTTGATTCATAGATATTGTTTATAAGTGCATCTAAACAAGATAGTGTTGTTAAAATATGTATTGCAAACATCCTTTGCACCAAGTGACCGATGATAAATAAGTCATTAAAGACAAATGATTTATCCTTGACAGCAACAAAGATGGATCAATTTTAAAACGCTTCAACACACATGCACCTCCTTTTAGTTTTGCTTAATCTAATACATTTAATGTATGCATGCTAGGATTATAATTCAAGTTATTATGCTATATTGGATGTATGGTGTGTATGCTAACTAAGTTCTGATGGACTCAATTACGCCATGCCAGCTAACTTGGGCCCTTAAATAATGGGTTGGACCAGTCCTTACTGTAGCATGGTTAAGTTTATGCTTTTGACTTCTGACTGACCAAACCTAGCAACCATCTTGTATTTAGTATTCAGTATGTTTTAGAGTCAACTAAACATTTGACTCGAGCAGGAAACTGGATCGATGCTGACTCACAAGTATGACAATTATATATTAGTGGGTCTACTTTTTCCATAATGTTATGTGTGTGAAAATATAGAGTTAATTATAAAATAATTCTTATAATTTATAAAAACAAATTCGCTAATTCTTATAGTATAAGAAATAATTCCAATAATATCTTGGCTGTCCATTACTTAACAAGTCGGTCGTTTCTTTTTGAATGCTCCAAGTTCCCCTCTCTTTTTAAGTGTCTTGAGCCCTTCGGTAATGGCTAGGCTCTCCTTGTGTTTTCACAGGCAAATTTATCATCTCAAGTCTGCTCTTTTTCATTGAAAACCGTGTATACATTGTTCCAACATCTTTTTTTTAAGAAAATAAAAAAATAATAGTGGTAACTGAAGAGCCTGGACAAATATTTTTCTCTGCTAGTCTATTCTAGAATAAAGCTTTTGCAAAAGAAAAAACTTGAAGTGGGGGATAAGATGCTTGAAGACTTGAGAGGGAAGTCGGGGATAGATGCTTGAAAACCCGCGAGGGACGTCGCGTCGGGGATAAGATGCTTGAAAAGTTGAGAAGGACGTCGGGGATAAGATTTTTGCAGGCCATGAAAAAGGCTTTCCTTGAAGCAAACAAAGAGTTAGGTGAAGAGCAACATTTTCTTTCTTTCACATCACGGCAGCCAAGAAAAGTCAAATACGAGTGACATGAAATTACCTGCTTGGTAGAAATTCGTATGGAAGTTATTGTTTCAAATAGTGTTTTTAAAAAATAATAATTTTTTATTTTTATTTTAAATTAAAAATTGATGTTTTAAGATTATTTTCATATGTCATATTAAAAATAATTTTTTTAAAATAAAAAAATATTATTTTAATGTATTTATAAATAAAAAATACTTTCAAAATAATAATATGTATTCTACTCAAAAACATTAACTAAATATGTGAATATTTTTCCGAGAAGATGACTCATTATATTTTTAAACTACAACGAAAAGGGCTCATGGCAACATTTTTAAAAGATGTTTTTATTAGAAAATATGCTATAGCACTCGTACAGAATGCCCCCGCAGGAAAGAATGACCCTATTTGCTAGTTACTTATCATTAACAAATAAAAAAGAAAAAAGAAAAAAAAACATTGTTCATATACTGATAACATACCATGATGAAAAATGTTTTTCCTAAATCTGCGGTCGTTGGGATTTTTATCCCTTTTCATTTCAACTATTGAACTTTATTTACTTTCAATCATATCCTTACAAATTATATTTTCATGGTTTTATTTGCTGTTATCTTCTTTGATTTAATCATTCTTGTTCGTCAAATATGATAGTTTGCATGTTAAGTTTAAAATTAACATATAATATTTATTTATATGATTCGAATGCATGCCGAAGTTTGCATGTTTGATTTATGTAGATAATTTTGCATTAAACTTGTAATCTAAACAATTATGATTTATTTTTTGTTTATTCTATAACTGAAAACAATTTCAAGTCACCATTTAAAAAAACTTATGTATTTTATCTCACAAGTTTCAAGAATATATTGATAAGTTCATGATTATATAAACCTTTATCTTATTAAAAAAATAATGTTTTCCAATTAGAAATCATACAAATTTATCGATGATTTGTTATTAAATTAAAATCCAAAGCCTCACTTCTTTTAAAAAGTTAGTTTCCCTCCTGTTTCTAATATTCGGTTCAAAGTCCACTAGCCTAAATTCCGAGCAAAGGAGATCCTTTTCGCAACTTTATTCAGACTACATATAGAGAGAGTGACAGGATTCCTTCGACACAATCTCTCTCCCAGTCTTTCTCACCGAGACACAACACGCTAATGGCTGATATTGAACAAGTCCTAGGAGACCTGAACAAGGACTCCTTTGTTTCCCTCTTGACAAACATCATTGGGGAGTCCAGATATGTCCAAAACAACCCACCAGAGCTGATCCCTGAAGAAGACAGGGTTGTCACACATGTATTGAATTCTCTTCTCCCTTACAGCACCACCACTGGAGGAGGTCCGTTGATTGTGAATCATGTCTCTTATTTTCCCAACAGAGGCAATCTTATTGTGGAGTACCCTGGTACTGAACAAGGAAAGATCTTGTCTTTTGTTGGCATGCACATGGATGTTGTTACTGCTAATCCCAGTGACTGGGTTTGCTCCTTTCTTCTTTTTTCTTGTTTA
The DNA here is from genome assembly GCA_009078335.1 of Salix brachista. Taxonomy (NCBI): domain Eukaryota; kingdom Viridiplantae; phylum Streptophyta; class Magnoliopsida; order Malpighiales; family Salicaceae; genus Salix; species Salix brachista. Next base: position 7,397,216 of record CM018574.1, on the reverse strand, counting down.
TTGAAGTGGGGATTGTTTGATTTTGATTTTGCTTTGGTTACTATTTCCTCATGAAGTTGTTGCTGAATTTTATTTGGCTTCTTATGTTTATGTGGTGTGGCTAAGGTTTCAATTACTTTCAATCTTGACATTTTTCAGTTTAAAGTTTACACCTTTTGAGTTATTAATTACAAAATTTGAACCGGGTTTGTGTTGGATTGAGTTTACGGGAAAGTTAGTGATTGAAATGTTCATTTGGATTTATTTAGGTTTGAAATAGTAATTATTGGCAACAAAGGTGATTCGAGTTATTGCGGATTGAAAATTTATGGCTTGTTGTGCTGATTGATATTAAGGTGTTGAAACATTGTAATTTTTATCTTTTATCTCAGGAGAATATTTCCATGTTTTTGCTCACTCATTCTTTAGCACTGAATGCAAAATGATGGTGATTGATATACACAGGAGTTTGATCCATTTTCGTTGAGCATTGATGGAGAAAAACTTCGTGGCCGTGGAACCACGGATTGTTTGGGACATGTTGCTCTTGTGACTGAACTGATGAAGAAGTTGGGGGAGACGAAGCTGAAATTGAAGTCAACAGTAGTTGCGGTCTTTATAGCCAGTGAGGAGAATTCCTCCATAACAGGGGTCGGTGTGGATGCACTTGTGAAAGATGGTCTGCTCAATAAGCTGAAGGGAGGCCCTCTGTAAGTAACCTACAATTTGGCAGGAAAAGAAAGGGACATGTTATTATATAAATTATCTTTATGGTCTTTTAGATGTCTGTCTGAAGCTTTAGTGAAAATTTAGTTTCATATTCTTGTTTTTTTCCGAGGAATAAATTTGACCTAGTTGATGTGATTTCTTGTTTGTAGATTCTGGATTGACACAGCAGATAAACAACCTTGCATCGGTACAGGTGGTATGATTCCTTGGAAACTTCACTTCACCGGGAAACTTTTTCATAGTGGCTTACCACACAAGGTATACCATTGCAAAATCTATTGTCTTAGATTGTTAATTCTACCTGGAACTTTTTTCATGCATGTATTTACTGGGGGGAAACTATTGCCACTTTTCTGATATAAACGTATGAAACCTAAAAATTTTATGACGATGGTTTGCTGGTTCTGCTTTTCACAGAGGAATAATATAATGTGATACGTAAACTAATGAATGTAAATTGGATAGAAATCAAACACTAATGAACAATACTAATGCATAAACTGTTGGATTTTTTCTGGTAGAATAGTTAGTGATGGAGTGAAGACGATAATATGCAACATGCAGAAATTTATATAAGGTGGTTTGCTGACTATTTCTAGTAGAATAATAAGAACAAAATTCGCTGATTTTTGATTGGCTTGCACAATGAAGACGATAAAATGCAACATGCAGAAATTTTTATTGTAAAAGTGGTTTGTGTGATTACAAACTTTGAAAGAGAAAGTGGTTGGAGTAATTTTCTCTTCATTTCCCTTTTTTTTTTCTATGCAAATAATGATAATTTAATAAACATTGAACCATCATAAAACTCGGTTCCATTTTCACCATACCTGTCCTGGTTCAGTGGGATCAACATGTATGTTTCCAGTTGCGCATTCTACTCTCTTTTGGGACTAAATCATCTATGAGTTGCTGTGATTTTACATCTCTCTTACCACTTCACCCCACATGATTTAGTCTGTCTCATCTGCTCCTACCCTTACTATTTTGATCTAAATCACTTTGTATCTGTGTGTCCTCTCTTGGAAAAAACAAGATGTTATAATGACCACCGTTTGGATTATTGTAACTGAAATAATTACATACTTGAAAGTAACTTGCTTGACATGAGTTGTTACCTTTTCTAGAGCAAGTACTATTTTTCCTTTTCCTTTTCCTTTTATAGCATGACCAATTCTAGAGTATGTTGCGTGCACATGCATGTCTATGCAAGCTGGTATTGATTTGTATAGTACTGACATGCATGTGGAAAATACCTCTTACCCTCTTTCAGCTTGGCCATACATGCTGCGTGCATTGCTATAGAAGTAGAAAGGAAGGTATCCGGGTTAAAGCATTTTGGATGGTGAAGAGCGGATTTGAAAACCATGTTCTAGAAATACATATAACCTCTTGACTACTAATTCATCAATTTTAGAACCAGAAACTAAGAATCTGTTACTAAACATGTTTCAATTTACAATTGACCCATGTTTTGAGAGTTTGTAAAAAGACACGATTTGATGGCCCTTTGATGAGTATCTTTAAAGAAGTAGATTGTGCAGACATATCTAAACTTGTTATATATAGATGATGATTTGCTCGCAAAATTAAGTCAAATAAGGGACTTTCTAGTTTCATATGTGATATAAATTCCGTGCTGCTTATGTCATTTTAGCTTTATGAAACAACTGTTATGTAGAATATAGAGATGAAGTGACATTTCCAATTTCAAGGAGTTTATTATATGCAGGCTATAAATCCTTTGGAGTTGGGGATGGAGGCACTTAAAGAGATACAGTCTCAATTTTACAGGGACTTCCCGCCCCATGAGGAAGAGCAAGTATATGGATTTGCAACACCATCAACAATGAAGCCAACTCAATGGAGTTGTAAGTTTTGTATCAGTAAGCAATGATTCATTGTGGAAAGAAAGTGCTTTAATTTCTGAAATCCATCTTTATTGTCGCAGATCCAGAAGGTGGGATTAATCAAATTCCTGCTGAGTGTACAATTTCAGGAGATGTCAGGTTTAGAACTTTGTACAGAGGTTTTTATACAAAAAACTGATATGAAAATGAAGTCTCACCATCTGTTCCTTCTATTCTGTTTCAGGTTAACACCCTTCTATAGGTAAGTTGCATGCCTAGTGTTAATCTCAGAGTCTTAGCACTTATAGGGGGTGTTTAGAAGTGTGGTAGCGGTTGTTTTTTAAAATGTTTTTCGCTTGAAAATACATAAAAAAACAATCCAACTATATAAAAAACATTTCTTTTTCTCAATACTAATCACGTTTCTAATTTCCAATACTTCAATTATTTACAGTGTCATAGATGCGATGAAAAAACTACAAGAATATGTGGATGAAATAAATGAGAACATTGAGAAGCTTGACACAAGGGGCCCGGTTTCAAAATACGTCCTTCCAGAAGAAAACCTGAAGGGGAGGTGTCTTTCTTGTTTTGTCACCTTGGATCTCCCATGTTTCTGGGATTTAATTATTTTTGTTCTTAAAAATTACTTTTTTGTATGCTATTCTCATTAATCATTTCAAGCTCTTCCGGGAAGCTGATATAATATGGTTTTTTCTTTTCCAACAGCCTTACCGTGACCTTCAATAAAGCCTCATCTGGAGTTGCCTGTGATCTTAAATCCCGTGGCTTTGAAGTGTTGTGTAAAGCAACTGAAAAGGTAGTCGGCCATGTAAAGCCTTACTCAATCACAGGGACTTTGCCACTAATTCGAGAGCTGAAAGTAAGACATATCTCCTTTTTTCCATTTTTCATGGTAACTTGCCTTTAAGTTTTCATCCTTGAGTTAATGTTTTTGGATTTTGTAGGATGAAGGTTTTGATGTTCAAACTGCAGGCTACGGTATGATGCAATTGCTTCTTTTTGGCATTTTGCTATTTATTTTTAATCTCATTGTATAAAATCAAGCCTAATAGATGCTGGGGTGTAGTTAAGATTGTCTTTATCCGTCAAAGGAATTTGTGAGGCTAATTTACCCATATAAACTTATTTCAGAAAACATTAGAAACTTTGAATCAACCCATACTCTCCAGTCCATAGTTTCATTCCAGACCCTTCTTTCTTTGTTTTGTCCTTCTTGCCTTCAATATCTTTAGAGATCATTGCATGAGCTTGAAAATTGACCATGAAAATGGTTAAGCATGTGGTGAATTCAGTAAGAACAAAAGAAATGCACCAGGATGGATGTATATTAACAGATTGTTGTGGCTGGTGTTATCATTTGGCAAATATGCAGGTGTAAATTTGGTTAGGCAAATATACATTATTAGTCTTGCAGTTGAAAGTCTAAAAGGTGCATTTTGGTAACATCTCAACTTTTACAGATTTGGATTTATTTAATTTATTTTAATTTTGTTTTTCATGTATGAAGCTGAAAGTAGCTTATTCTGAGAGTTTACTTGGTTCTTCCCCTGTAGTCTTACTCTATGTTACAGGAGGAACAAAATGCAAAATGCAATAACAACTCATCGAGCAGCTAAGGAAACTTAGACCCACTGCATTCATTTTTTTTTGTCTAAATCGCACTCTTTTGGCTAATGATTTAGCCTTCACATGAGCATTTATTGAAATCTAGAGAAAGCTAGTCACCATTCCCTGAGAAAGGTCAAGTGTCCAACATGAGGTGAAAATATCCCCTGGGAGATGGTGTTTCTATAACATTCTCTCGTGTACAGTTTCTGCAAGACAAGATCAGCCTTCAGTATTTGGTTTGTGATATCTTGTGTTTAATTGTATTTTCGTCCTCATGCTCTCTTTTTACAGCTTCAGTTTTGTTGCTACCCAAATTTTGACCTACTTATTTTTATGTTTCGGAAGAAAAAGAAAAAAATAGAAAAAAGACAAAAATCCAAAAATATCTTGTTACAGGGGCAAAATTGAATAAATTGAGAATTTAACAGTCAATGCAGGGTCAAATCGCACAAATTGGAAATCAAGGACCAAGTTGAAAGAAGCGCGCAAGCTGAGGGCTGTGTTTGGAATTTTGCTTTTGAAAACTCTATAAATAGAGGTTTTAATCCACAAGAAATGGGGACCAAAAATTTACACCCCATTCAAAAAAACCCTAAAAAAACCCCTAAACCATCTCTTTCTTCTCCAAAGGGCTGCAGCCGCCGCCCCCATCTGGGCAGTAGCTGCAGCCCCACAACTTCAGCCTCCCCATTTTCCTTTTCTTCTTCTCCTCTCACTCTCTTCTCCGACCAGCTTGCCTCTCCTCAGCTCCGGCAACCAACCATTAACCCCTACTCCCTCATTCACTCTCTTTTCTTCCTTTGCAAACAGACCAGCCCACAATCGTTCCCCATTTCTCTTCCCTTTTGATTTTCATCCACTCCTTCTCCGGCCAGCAGCCCCACGACCTCTCCTTTCATGCCCTCCTGGCGGCACAGGCATTCCAGCCCATTTTCTCTCTTCTCTTCACCTGCTCACAAGCCTCCAGCAACCAGCCATACTCGCACAACAGCAGCAGTCCACGATTTCCCTTCCTCTTCCTTTCCAAGCCATCCACGGCACCCCCACAACCTTCCTCAGCTGCCGCCCTTCTCCCCTGCCTCCAGCCACGGCAGACCCTCTCTCCTGTCAAATTTTAGCTCTGGCCATATGGAAGAGGAAGAATGGACTGGAAGAGAGCAGATCCGAGATGAAGAAGAACCGATCGCTGAGGAAAGAGCCAAGATTTGAAGGACCGAACTGACTGATTTTCCTTGTGTTTGTGTGGCTTTCGGTTTGTTTTGCAGGTCATCGAGACACCCTCGCCGGCGAGAAGAAGAGGAAAGTCGAAGGACAGCCTGAGAAGAAGAAGACCGGATCTGTTGATTTTGGGAAGAAGCCGAGAACAGATCCAAAAAAATTGAAATTGATTCTGTGTTGTGATGTGTTGCATTTGTGCGTTTGTTTGTGTTTTCTTTGTTTTTGCAGGTCACCGGAAGGCCATCTCCGGCGTGGAGGAAGAAGAGAAGGAGCAGATCTGCTGGTCCACTGCCATCACTGTTCTCCGGTGGACGGCGGCGCGTGGGCAGACGCGCCACCAAGACCACTGCACTGCCTCTGCCACTGTTCCTGCTTAGGGCACTGTTCCCGAGTTTGTTTGTTTTGTAATTTTGTTTATGTGTTTATTTGATGTTGATTATTGTTATTTGAGAAATGTAATGAAAAGGAAATGAAAAAGACAATGTGTGTGTGAGTTGTATTTTATTTTTAAAATGTGATAAAAAAAAAGAATGAAAAAGAGATTGTGTGTGTGTGTGTGTGTTGTGTTTTATTTATTCAATGTTATGTTGTTTTGTTCAGAAAAAAAAGGAATATAAAATAAAATAAAAAATGTGTTTTCTTTGTAAAAATCAAAAGGGTATTGGCCAATATTTCAAAAATACAAAAATCTTACTTTTTGGGAATTTATTATTCACTGCGGTATTTGGATAATTAAATCTTAAGGGGTTGATAGATATCCAAAATATTCGGGAGGAATAGTATGCTATTATTCATTGTTCGGTGTTTGGATAAATAAATTCTATCCAAAATATTCGGCGGGAATAGTATGTTATTATTCACTGTTCGGTGTTTGGATAAATAAATTCTAAGGGGTTAATATCCAAAATATTCGGCGGGAATGATAATAATCAATAAAATTCACAGGATTGTTCTAAGTGGTGATCGATTTCCTTTTCAATCGAAACATTTTTTGTGTGAATAAATATGACTTATTGAAACATTCAAAATCACAGCGAAATAGACAATGCAGCTTACCTCAGGTAAGGCGTATTAGGGGTGCTAATACCTTCTCTATACGCAACCAGTCCCCTACCCTTGAATCTCTGAGCAGACCAGTACAAATCGGGTGTTCCTAGCGACCCTCAACAGCCAGGTGGCGACTCCTTCTCAACTCCATCGCGAGAGCCAGGATCCCTCCCGGGACGCCGCGCGGTGACGTGCGACAAGTTTCTCGCATCCCTGTGCAGGTTTAATGGCCACATATCATGCCAAGAACGAGTACTGCCTGCTTTCTGATATGTGCCAAGGCTACAGGATTTTTGCCAGCATCATCTGTCAATTAGAAGCTTGATTCGCAACAAAGTGGATGTCATAATTATAAATTATAAATTATAAATTATAAATTATAAATTATAATAAATATATATATATATATGTGTGTGTGTGTGTGAATACTTATCTAGCGTGTGATTGAATCTTAAAAGCTTTTCAATCTCGAAACAAAAAAATCAGTAATTCATCATCCCTTGAATTATTTATTACTGCTTTTTATTAGATATGAAGACAGAAGGAAATTTAGATTATGCTGAGATTATGACTAAGATGGAGCTGGAAATCATAGTTATATTCTTACCATTGTTGGCAGAAATCTTGGTTGAAGCCTGAAAGTGAGAAGTTTGTCCCTTGTTTTTAGTTTTAAATAAAGGTAAGAAAACCTAGAGTAAATAGAGTCAATTGAAGCAGCAGGAGCGTGAGTGAGAGCTGTCATAGTTGAGGGTGAGATAATTATAAAATAAGGGGGAATTGAGCTCACTAGAGTTCCTCCTCTTTTATTATTATAGATTTTTATTTTCTCTAGCTATATTGATATTGGCCATGAATGTTGAACCATGTTCAAACTTTGTTTTTTTATGTGTCTAGACAATAATCAATTGATCCTAACAATTAGTATCAAAGCATTAGTTAAAGAAAATAATAGGTGTTTGGTTTTTATCTAGAAATAAAAAAAGGTCTAAAATATGTTTTGAACATACCTCTATGAAGAGGAGATTGAGATAAGCACTGCATAAAAGTTGCATGCATCCTAGAGAGATTATATATGCCTCTATACATTGAGAAAAGGGTTAATCATGTCTTCTAACAATTGGTTCAACTCAAATACCAATTAATCTAAACTGGAAATTAGAAAATGATGTCATTTATTATGTCATTATGATATCATCATACATAATAGGTCTAATAAAAATACATGTTAGTGACAGAGTTTCACCGACCATGTTATTAATCCATAAGTTGAGTCAAAATGAGTTGGGACAAGTCATGGGTAAGCTAAGTCTATCCATGAGACTAGGGTAGAGATTGAGTACAATCAATCCTACATGCAACTAGATTTGTTATTAAATTTAGGTTATCCATTAGGCCAAATTCTTAATTATCAAATCTATATGTTTTTAAAACATGAATTGGGCTAGTTCTTAGCTAATTCAAATCTAGATGCAATGGTATTATCTAATTGTTGAGAATCAGACTCGAAATGGTAATGTATTAAATTATGGGATGAATTGCTTTTATAAAAGTCATATAAAGGTCATCTTGGTGGGGAATAATGTAGAAGAAGAAAAATCGCATATGTTAACCTTATATGAGTGTTGAATTTGAATTAGCAAGTTGTGGGATTTATTGGATAAGCAAGGAGAGTTTGACATGCTTAATGCCTTGAAGAGAGGTAGAATTATGTATTTTGCACACACTGACATATGGAATATGGAAAGGTCATAATCCATAGAGAAAATTATGAAAATCAATATTGACAAGTCTCTAACATTATTAGTCTTGCTAGGTGTAGAGAAATAAAATAGGTGGATGACTTAAGATGTTAAAATCATTTGCGATGGGATTAGAAAGGAAACGCTTATGACCAAATATATGATGGAAAAAATAATTAAAGACAACCAAAACACAACTAACAAGTTAAAATTATTTATGTTATACTATTAACATAAATGAGATTGTTTAAATATATAAAAAGCCATTATTATAGATGGATATAGTTTAAAAGGTTCTATCTAATATGGAATTGTCAAAAATAGATTTTACCAAATAGAATTGTTGATCATCGAATTTAATCTCATTCCTTACACCATATTTTATCTATAAAGAGAAAGACAAGTGAAAGTCTTAGGATATAGTTTAAAAGGTTCTATGTAATATGGAATTGTCAAATATAGATTTTACCAAATAGGATTGTTGATCATTGAATTTAATCTCATTCCTTACACCATATTTTATCTATAAAGAGAAAGACAAATGAAAGTCTTAGGATAAAAAGTAAAGTGTCCATCTTTATGAAGTTAAACTTGCAATTAGAGTTTTGTGTACAATCATAAACACTCTTCAAAAGGGGTGTGATTGGTCATTTGGTTAAGTGATCTCTTGGTGTGAGTAAAACAATGATTTATTATATCTTAAAAATAATTTAATACTCATATAGAGATACATGTATAGACAAATGTTTGCATAATTAATGATGAAGTATTGACTAAGATGAATATGGAGACAATTGACAATTAAATGTCATAGATATTACTCTTATAATGAAATGAAATGTAAAGATAAGTAGAACTCTTGATAAAGAGTACATAGTCATAGAGTAGTAAGATAAACTTTTAGTTAGGAACAAAAGGCATTCACAAGTTTTTATTAGAGTAGTGAGCTTTTAATGACATTGTAATACTTGGTATATGAAGATAAGTGCAAATATTTTTTTTATGAATCGTCCATGTAAGAGAAATGAAGAGCTAGTTAGATTAGTGGATAAAAAACAAATGACTTATAAAGTGATAAGATATAGTTTCGATGTTGGAATAAAGGGCAGACATAAACTCTTTGATAAATAATATTTTAGAGCAATGGTGAGCTCTTAATAACATTATAATACTCTAATGATGTTTGTTGCTTTCTAGGTTAGAGTTATAATAGTAGGAAGAGATTCCTTATAACAATGATGAGCTTTTAATAGAACTATAATACTCAAATGATGTTTCTTGCTTTCTAGATTAAAGTTATAATCATACTCATAGGTAAGGAAAAGATTCTACCATAATATCAAAAACATTATAGCCTATATTAAGTATAAGGATACATAATAACATAGATGAGATGGATAATTTTAATCAATTGAGAGTTAATCAGGTAACACTTACTTAGATTAAATGGGAGCTTACCATATGGATATGAAATGAAAGTCGTGTAAAACTTCAATATGTCTTTTAGGGTAGAAGAAAATTTGGCTCATTATTTTATCTAAATGGAATATTGTTAGGTATAGAAACAAAAGCTAGAGTGCACTGAAATTATGACTAAAATAAAATTGAAAATCATACACACACACACAAACACACACACATTATTGGCAAGAATCTTATCTAAAAACAGGAAGCTCCCCTCCCCAGACAACAAGGGGAAAAAAAAAAGTAAATCTAATTGAAACAACAAGGGAATGAGAAAGAGTTGTTTTGGAAACATTTGTTGTCGTAATAGAGGGTGAGAAAGATGTGAGATAATTATAGAATGAGTGAGAGTTAAGTTAAGTAGAGTTGTTCTTTCTCATTCATAATTGTAGATTTGTATTTTTCTCTCTCTATGTATATTGTATTGGTTGCTCTGTGGACATAAATGAATTATCAAACCACGTTAAGTCCTTGTTTTATGTGTATGAGAAATGATCAACATATCTTAACAATTTCCTATACAATAAAAAACATTTTAAAGGAATTTTTTTTATGATTTCATGCTAAACAATAACAATAATGTTAGGTAAAAAAAGGAAAAGACTGCAAGTTATTCTACATGTAGTACTAAACTATTCACGAGGATGTGTCAGTTTGTTTGACGAAAAATAAATATATGACTTCTAACTTAATGCACATCTAATTATATGGTGAATTAGTTTGATTTAAACCACTCACATTGGTTTAGCTATTAAGATATAAATAGTATAAATCTAAAAAACTTTTGTTGACAAATAAAAGGCTAGAGCCCAAAATCTCTTATAGAAAATAAGGTATGAGTGTAATTACTAGTACTTGAGCTAAACAGAATTATACATAGTTTTGAAAGATTCTTAAGATAAAATAATTAACATAAAGAATATCTATTAAGCATCTATGTAAAATAGAATTTTTAAATTACACATGCACGCACAAAGAAAGATCTTGGGATTTTTATGCATCGATATAAGTTTTCTCTTAAATAAAGTTTTTTTTTTTTTTTTACTCATTTAGTGTGTAGTTTTTTAAAGAATATACACATTTACCTAATAGATTTGGCATATATAGGTAGGAATTATATTTTTACTAAATTTGTTTAGATACCATTTGACATATATAAACAGTAATTATAATTTTACCAAATTTGTTTAGATACCTTTTCTAGTCACACACCTATAGATATTATTAGTCATTTGACTTATGCTTCATCATGGGCTAGTTAAGAAAAAATTGGCAAACAAAAATGAGAGAATATATAGGCTTTTCAACATGTTTTTTTTATATATAGTAAATGCAAAAAGAAGAAAGGTTGAGAGATGTAATTAAAATTTAAAATATTCAATTCAAAAACTAACAAAAGAAAAAGATTTAAGTTAACTCGGGTTAACATGTTAAACTTGTGATTCAGGTCATTCATTCCAATTGAATTTAACAATTTCTTACTTTCAAAATTATTTTTTATTTAGTTATACCCCAATTAGGTGCATGATACTTTTTTACATCAAAAAAATATTTAAAAATAATGGTTACACTTGTGACTTAAGTAAAAATAACACTATTTTTTTAAAGTTTGACAACAAAAGAGGTTTTTTTTTTTCAAGTCAAATAAAAAACTTTTAAAATCAAATAGAAAATGATGTTTTTTTTTTTAATTCTAAGGGCTTACAAATATATTTTTTAAAAAAAAACAAGTTAGTGACGTGGACTTATCCATATGCCTTTGACTCGTATGTTAGACTTATAAAAGAGACTTGACTCGTGAGCTCGACCTTTTTTTTCAATAGGAAAGGGCAAATGATGTGTCATCCACTCGTTTTTTAAAATATTAAAGGGTGGATGACGCGTCATCTACCTTTTAGTTAAAAAAACTACAAAAAAACTCATCTTGTGCTTGCATGCCTAGTTTATAACGACCAAAGTTTAATTTGATTTGATTTTTTAAATTATTTATTAAAAAAAAACACTTTCATTCGGGTACTTCTATCAAACTTTTGTTAATTGCTCCGCTTTTCTAATTTTATTAATAATTTATTTATAAGTTTTGATGAATCATAAACTAATTTTAAACCTCAGTGTAGAAGTTAGATAACTTGCCAATAATTAAAATTCTTTTCTTCTTAAAAAAGTTAATATTAATTTAAAATGTCTTCATCCATTAAATATAATATTATCTTGGAGGATAGTTTTATTACTAAAACAATACCACATTATAAAATGAAAAATTGATCAAAGTAAGCATTACACAATAATAATATGTGGGAAAGCATTACACATTTAACATTGCCATGACATAATATATATATATATATATATATATATATATAGCTTCTGAATTCATGGCTCCATGAATAGCGTTCTCACGATTCATTCGTGAAACTTGGAAGAGAACAAGATTAAGTATTTTTATCAAGTAAACTCTCTAAAATTCACAAAATTGATCGAAACAAAGACGCGTGCAAACTTTCTTTTTTTTAAAGATAAAATCTCAAATCGTAAAACCACAATTAATACTTATAAAAACGAACCCTAATCGCTATCGTGGCATCATATGTGAGTAAGAGCAGTAGGGGAAGCAAGCCGATACCATGATCGACACGGCAAGCCAACCTACTCCATTGATTATTTTTAAAGAAGTCAACAGTTTCTGGTCTTCGTTGCAGCCACGCCAGTACGTCCATATCTCAAATCTCATGACGAAATTTAAATCATGCAAAGGGAATTTAATTGCTGTATGTCTACACGCCAGGATAAACAGGTAGAGTAAATAAATAATTTAAACCCTCGCAGACTCTTGTTTAAAAAATAATAATCTTTATATATTGGTGTTCATGGCTGACTAGAGTTTCTTAGGAGGAAGAGCTTCGATTGTCTTCACCACCATAACGTAAGCTATCTATCAGCATTTCTCTTGATATTTATCAATTTTCATAACTGGGTCTAAAAACAGCACAGATTTTCTCCCAGACAGGAAAGCTGGAGGTAGCATCACCAAAGTTGGCTCATCCGGTGAATCTTCTCCTTTATCTTTCCTCTATTCCTTCGCCACCAACTCAATATGACGTCGTTGTAGCTGATGAGTGGATCAGTTTTAATAAATGTAGCAGCAGCTCTGATAGCCGGTGTATCGGTATCCTTCTTTTTCATAAAGCATATATAGCAGGGTTTATAACCTCTCCTTCTGCCACTCGCAGGCTAGGCTACTGGTGATTATCTGTGTTTATGGGATTTAAGAGGTCCACGAGTGGTTTTGGTGCGTCGGATTCAGCGATAGGAGGAAGATCATATGGTTGAGATGAAGAAATGGGGACTAACTTTAGGATTTTTCATGGCTGATGGAATTTGATTTTTCGAAGGAATAGAGGAGGGGAAATCCGATAGACCAATGGTAGAATGACATATGGAGTCAACAACATTGCATGGGTTTATCAAAGGCAAATTGTTTTCCTTTTTTTATAATAAGAAATTTCTATATATTTTGGTAGTGTTTGTTTACGACTTTGTGTACTTTACGGTTCAGAATATGGCATTTCTAAAAATGGCACATATTTAAAATTATATAAATTGTTGATGTTTATTAATAGTGGTATGGTTGAAATTTTACAAAATTTTAGTCTAATCAGTCTGGATGCGTGGCTCAATTTGTCACCGTGTGTTTCTCTCTTAAGACATTTGAGATCAACCACAACAAAAAAAAAACATATAATAAGATCAATCTTCAAGAACACAGCCTCTATCCACTACGTTTTCTCTATGCTAGAAAATGAAACCTCGGTATAAAAAAAATACGACAAAAAATTTACAGGCAGTACGCCTCTGTGTCTCTGAAAGTAGTGGGGCTTGATCACTTCATACCAAACTGTGGACTGTCCTTAGTGTCTCTAGGTATAAGAGAATAGTAAATTGCCAGGCTTTTTTTTAATTTTTGCTATAATTTATAATATAATGTTACATTCTTGTAAATTCATCCCCCGTCAGAAATGAAGATGGTGAAAGGTAATCCTATCAATACTTTTTTTTTATAGGAAAAAACTTTTTTTTTAGGAAAATATATTATATAGGTTCAGTAGACAAATAAAACTTTGATTATTATTAATTTTTATAAAAAAATACACACCATAATTTAAATTCAAACTTGTTATGCAAGTACTTTATCACTAATTTAAATTCAAAACTTATTATGCAAGTAATTTATCACGCGACTCGGGGACAACCCTAGCAATACCCCGTCTACTTTCTTACCAAACACATCAAAACAATGATAATGACATGAACCAGCTGATTAGACATGACAAATATAACTGATATATCATTATTCTATCCCTTTAGGTTGGCTTTTTATATGATCCGATTTGTTTTAGATATGATGATGGCGCTATGCACTTCCCTTGTGCCACCAGCCGACCCAGAGCTTTTTTATTTTTATTTTTTTGCACAAGTTGAATTAGTTTTTTCTTAAGGAAGAAAAAAGTGTGGGTATTACGAAAATGTCTCTTTATTTTTGTAGCAACGAGAAGAAGTTTTATTGCGTTTTGTGCATGATTAAAGATATTAATAAATATTAAAAAGTGTTAATAATAATTAGAAATCAAGTAACGAGGTTAAGAGATAGATATAGATTATGATTTTTAATTGTGTGCAATGCAAAACCTTTTAATTTTTTTATTTAATTACATCGCTTTTTATGTAAAACAAAAAAAAAAAGCAATTATAAAAATTTCATTTGGGATCTTGGAACCAGTAACATAATAAAGAATGCTTGCTAATGGTAATAATAATAAGGAAAAAAAATACAATCTTATAACATTTCGGTGTATCTAATAAAAAAATCCAAATTAATTTTTAGCTAATCTATTTAAATGAATTAAAATGTAAATGTAGGGGGATACTAAATGAAAAGAAAAATGGACAACATAGGACAGGCCAACAAGTGGGTTGAGCACCTATCCCGTAAAAAAAGATTGATTTACACACTAGGTTTTTTTTTAATATCATCATTAATTTTTATTGTTTTTAAAAGTATTTTTTCCAGAAATATATCAAAATAATATATTTAAAAAAAATATTTGATATGAGCACATGAAAATGATCTAAAAACATTAAAAAAATTAATTTTAAGTAAAAAAAAAAAAAAAAAAGCGCTTTTGAAACGCAATATCAAAAATACCCTTAAAAATTCTAGACAAGAATATTTTTTTCATTCCATTTTAACCTTAAAACATCTAAAAATATCATAAAAACCTATATAAACCTATTAATATCTTAAAATTATCCAAAAATCTATTAAAAAAACAAAAGCTAACCCAAATCCAAAACATTTCCCAAGGGTCTATAATACATACTCTCTTTGAATCATGCACATTAGTTTATCGACATTTTTTTATGTTTGATGGGGGGCGTGCTGTGCTGTGTTGTGTTGCTAGTAGGAAATCTTATTCTTTAACCTGGGCATTGCAATAAGTTAATCTTTCTATGTTTAACATGTGACACGTCATTTTGGATGCTAAAACCACGTTGGCAACAAGTTGGAAACTGTGTAGCCGTTGCTATGATTAATCAAAGAATGAGATTTTAGAGGAACATGCTGGAATTCATGAGTTGGTTTATAGCCATTGTTGAGCAGCACTGGCTGTAGGATTTAGCGTCCGTTGAAAACGAGCATGGCCAGTGCAGAATTTAGGGTCAAAACTCAAAGAGCGCCATCGTTTTGATACACAAGCAAACTCATTCTATAATCTATTAAATTAGAGATCAAGACTTCACTTTAAATTTTAAATTAATAATTAAGATTTTTCTTCTTCTTAAAACCATGTTGACAATAATTGGGAGTTTTTTATTAGATGTAATAATAATAATAATAAATAAATAAAAAACCCTTCTCCGCCCGTCGTCAAATAGCTAAATACGTGTACAGATTTGATGCATAAGTTTCATCTCCTACCTTGAAAAAGCTATCACGATAGTTAATAAATAAAGCGAGTCTCACCTACAACCAGATCACAAGATAGTTAACCGATACACCTTTAATTTAGTGGCTGTGGACTCCTGGTGATGAATTTAGTGGTTTTGGAGTAATGGTAATTAAAAAGAAGTCGCGGGTTTAATTTTAGGGTTTGTATAAAAGTCAACTTACTTGCATGTAAAGGATACTAAAATAATCTGACATCTTCTCTACGATGGCTGGATTAATTTTCTATCGCTGTGAGTCATCAACTCAGCCCTCTCTCCCGTGCAACGGTAACGACGTCCTAGCCATAGATGTATAATGGTTTTGTAAAAATAAAAAAAATCACAAGGTAGATCGAAAAGAGTGAAATTCTTATAGGACATTGATATCCTATCCTTGGGGACTAAAATAGATCCTATAGTATTTCTATTAAAAAATTAAAAAAAAATAATAATAATAAAATCAGAGTTAACTCAAGTTAGCAAGTTAAACCTGTGACACAGATTACGAAGCCAAAATAATCTAATAAAAAAAATAACAATATACAATTCTCAAAAAAATCCGACAAACCTAATAATTTGAAATCTATTTTATTTATTTAACAAAAAATAGACAAATATACCGTTCTCATCAACATCATTTTATTATTATTGTTATTATTAGCAACAAAACAACAGTTATAAGATTTTCTTTGTATCAATCATCATTTAAGATACATTTCTATGTCCGAACAAGCAAAGGCGATGTAGACAATATTGTTATTTCTTTTTTTTTTCAAACTTTCATATTTCATGTATGACAATATTAGATTTAATTTATTTTTATATATTTACAAGTAAAAAATACTTTGAAAATTAATATTTACTATCTAAATGTTTTTATACTAAGATAAAAAATACTTTCAAAATTATTTTTATATGCGTCAAAAAAAATTAATTAAAAATAAATAAATATATTTTTTATATCAAAAGATTAAAATTAATAATTGAAACAAAAAAGATTTTATTTTAAAAAAAAACAGCTTCGAACTAAATAACAATAACTCATAGGAATCAAATGATTCATGCAACCACCTCGGAAGACACCCTCCTTCCTAGCAGCTTGTAGGGTCGTGTCTGACCCATGATCAGAGAAGAAAGGCACCTTCTTTTCTTTAACCATCCCTATTTCGTTGCATTTTACTTGCCACCTGTCGCTGCCCAGTCCACCTCTCGTTTTAAAATCCAGCTATTTGACGCGCCACGTGGCAAGTTCAGCCCCTGGCCCTGGTCCTAGGTGTGACCTCCCTGTCCGTTCGTTTTGTAATCAGTTGCATGCCCCTTCGTTGTCGCTCGGATACGAGGCAACGTTTTGTGATTTACGCTAGCTTGGCTTGGGATCGCTGTAGGTATTATTTTTTATTTAAAGAAATATTTTTAACATTAGTATATTAAAATAATCTGAAAATATAACGTGAAGTAAAAAACATTTTTAAAATGTAAGAACAAACTTGCTCTACACTTAATTATTAAATTAAAAAAAAACGGAAAATTATTCACCGTCTTCATTACCAGTTTCTGAATTAAAGATAGTGTACTTTATTCACCGTCTTCATTATTTGTCTTATATTATATGGAAATATAAAGACAAATAATGGTTTATTTTCCCCTTTTGATTGTATCCGTCCCTCTTAAATATAAAGACTTAAGGGGATAAGTCTTGGTAGCTATTTTTAGATATTAAAAAAAAAATCCAAATCTATAATGGATTTCTATATATATATTTCTAATACATGCATCTGACTCTAGGGTGTGGTTTTGCATTTATTCATATATATATGATTGAACTTGGAAAAAAAATAGATTTATAATTCTTAGGTGATTAGTACAATCGGACCATGGTTTTAGGAAAAACCACTGCTCCAACTTCTTGTTTATAAAGTATGTTTTTAAAAACTCGATCCCGAATCAAAACATAAATAATAAAAAAGAATAAATAAATTCACTTATTAATTATAGTTTTTTGTTTTTCTTATTATAAGATTTTTTATTTATTTAAAGAAACTTAACCTCTCTTTAGATATTTTTAACGAGCTCGAGTTAAGCGAGTAAAATTTCAATTATCTAAAACTTTTACAAGGTAAACACGCCCTAACTCGAACCCTGGATGTACAATGCAAATCTTAAGATCTTTTCTAATATGTCATGCCTCTTGAAAACTACTATAAAATAACAACAACAACAACAACACCAAATATTGATGTTAGATTTATTGAATCCGGAAACCCTAAGTTCCTTACCTCTTGTGTAAAATCTTTGGTCAATTTTACTTTAAGTTGTCTACTTTTATTCAATTTTCTCTAGTTTAATTTTTTTTTTATTGGCTATTACTGTCAAATGTGATGTCTATTTGGGAGTGTGTTTAGGGTTATTTTTTTAAAGTGTTTTTTTTGTTTAAAAATACATTAAAATAATATTTTTTTTAAATATTTTTGACATTAGCATATTAAAATAATCTAAAAATAAAAAAAATCATTTCAAAAAAAAAATTTAAAAAAAAACACTTTTGAAACACATGATCATTAAGAATAACTCGATGGCATAAGCTTTTGAAATTCATATTTGGAAAATTAAGTAACACATGTGGAGGATCCTGCGACAACTAGCACATGAGATTATTTTATTTCATTTACATTCGTAACTAATCTCAAGATCATTCTCCAACCACGAAACCATGAAATATGGTAATGGTTTTTTAAAAAAAATATTTTCAGTTTAAAAATATATTAAAATAATATATATGTATATATATATATTACTTTTTATAATTTAATTAAAAAAAGATTTAGGATTTTAAATATACGAATTACAGTTTAAATAATAATAATAATACTATGTTTATTTTTGTAAGCGAGACACCATGAGAGTACCATCCACGTTTTCTATTTATTTATTTATGTATTTATTTATTAAAAGTCCATACCATCAAGATTGATAGTAACAATTTTAAAAGAGAGAATAAAATTAAAGAATTTAGAGTGGAAAATGGACCAATATTTTAACACAAGGAGGGAATAATAATTGAAGATAAAACAAGGTGTTTATGATATTTTCCATTAATTTATTGAATGAATACTAACATCGAGAGTATATAATAAAACAAATTAAAAAACGTGTTAAGATTATATTATATGCAGCGCATAAGATTTATTTCAATTTAACGAAGAAAAGCTACGACCATAAAAGGGATTTCATTTCTTCCATGTTTATCCACCCTTGATGGTTAAAATTTCAAAAACCATTGACACGTGTTCTCACAAGCGCAAGCATCTGCAATCTTCTACTTTACACCACTCGTTGAAACAAGCAACAAGCACGACTATCTCTTCCATAATAACCGTCCACGTCTCTCAAATCAACACAATCTAAGGCATCTACGAGTCCCGATCCATATCAGCGGTTCAAAACCCGAAACATACATTGACGCCATCGTACGAGCTTGCAACACACCGACATCTCTCTTTATAATAAAAGAATAGAGATAATTGCCACCTCATACAACAAAAATCTCTCTAGAGTCTAGTCCCCCTATGTGAAAGGCAACCTAATAAAATAAAAAAACAAAATCTTTAGAGAGAGAGAGAGAGAAAGATATATAAGGAAAGGAGAACATAGTAAGTTCGGTGTCATGTTTTGGATTATCCTATTGTGTCTTCCTGGTTTTCTTCATGTGTTTTAAGGTAAGTTTGTATAAAGGGTTAGATTTGCTGCTGTTGTAGTTGTTGTTGTTGTTGTTGTTTGTGTGTTTGGTTTCTGAGAGATGAGGAAAGTCAGGTTTAAGAGTATGAAGGAGGTTTATGAGAATAGTAGTGAGGTTATTGAGAACAAGGTAGAGTTTTTGTTCATGGGTTTCGTTTCTTATTTTAAAACCCTTTTTATTTTTTTCTCTTTGGGGTGCAAATGGTTCGTTTCTTGAAAAAATGTTTGAACTCGAGGTTGATTCAATTTGGAACGATCATAATCTAAGTTCATTTCGTTTTTTTTCTTCTTAATCGGTTGCTAATAAAACTGGTTTTCTTTTTTATTGGTTTCTTTGTTTTTAAGGGATTGGAGGTGCTGTTGTTGACTATGTTCTTTTGACCTTTTTTTGGTCTTTTCTTTTGTGTGAAGGAAGCTGAGTTTGTCCATTTTGTTTGCTTAATGTACTGGGTTTCGTTTCTTGATGATAAACCTCAAATCTCCTTACAACTTCTGATTAATTCATTTAGTCTGTGAATTGATAGAGGAAGACATGATATATCATATATGTGATCATTAACCTCAACTTTATTATTGTTTTGGTTGTCTTGTACCCTCAGTTTTATTTTTTTATTTTGACCGCTACAGTACTTTGATGGAAATGTGTGATATAAGCAACTATTGTTTTGTAAGTGCTTACGCAGTTTCTGAGTAATTATACAGCAGGAATTCGGAATGAGCTTTTCATTTTATCACTGTGATCTGAATTAATCATGCAAACCTATTCATTTTGAGAACAGAGTTTAGAAAGAGAATCGTTTGTGTTTTGTTATGAGCTGTGAGAGTTTTATTAGTAAGGTGATTCACAGTGGACATTAATGAGCTGAATTATTTATTATTGTTTTATAGACTGCACTGACATTAAAAGTTGGTTATCCGGTAAAAGGGCCTTCAGATGGAAAGAACCACACTTTTGGGTTGAATATGGTAAGGGTGATCTAACCATAGTTGGTTTTGTTTGATGCCTTTGGTATGTTGATTGTTTCGTTGCTTATTTGATCATCAGAGGATATTGATGCAACGGTAGTAAAGCAACGTGTCGTTCAGTCGTTTTATTCAGTATTTTCCAATAATTACTTAATTTATGACAAGTTTTGTTGGGGAGCTTTGTTTCGAATGAGCCATATTATATTAAGCATCACTAGGACATATATCACATAGTCGGTGATGGACTTTAGATTCTTAGTTATATGTTCCAAGATTAAAAAAGGAAAATCTGGATTTGATTCATTGCACAATCAATTCCAAATGGAGAAAGTTTCATTTTTTTCTACATGTATTGAACACTAATGCTTTTATGGCTTCTATTATGAGACCAAACTAATTTTCTTTTCATAGCATTAGTTATATTGCACTTTATTCTTGTAAGTATCTAAAAGAGAATTTTTGTGAATAAATAAACTACCTACTCATTCAGTATTGTTTGCTATAATCTGTCAGTTCTGCCAACAATGGGTTTAACTATCCATGCTACTGCTTTATTGTTATGCATTCAAGTATGTGAATCTTGGAATTTCATTAGTGAGTTATATTGTTTCCTTATTACTGCATTTCCATCTTGGGTGTGACTATAAAAGTTTGCAATTGTAGGGATCCTCTGTCATGGAAAATATGTTTGGTAGCAAACAGTATTCAAGAGATAAATTTCACATCAAAGAAGAATCTGGGACATGTAACGAGTGCGCAAGCACATGCTCATGTTGTATGGCGGCATCGCTGCTGAGAATGAAGGCCGATGTTGGGTTTTCATATGAAACCTCCAAGGGAAAAGTAGACGTTCAATACTGTCGCAGTGGTGCTGATATGCTAACCCCTGTAGATAGTTCATGCAATAGTAGAAATCTTTCCACCAGCGAGATTAGCCACCTTCTAAGTGCATGCTCAAGCCATGATTCATTCTCTGAAAATGAAGAAAGTAAAGACACTTTAAGAGAATCTGGTACTTTTGAACACTCTGAGATGCAAGTAGCAGTAAATGATCAGCAGACTGCCCGGCAAAATCCTGGTTTATCCAGAACAACACTATTTCATGATAGTAATATTTTGTTAAAAAATCATCAGAAGCCAAAAGAATTGGAATGCTTTGGTGATGATGCCTCTTGTATTAGTGGTTCAGAGTACGCAGACAAGATTGCTGGTGATCATCATTGCTATACAGACAGGAAGAATCTATCGTCTAGTTCAACCTCAATTGACAGTTTTCCTGCAATTGAGAATGCTGCTAATGTTCGACCTCCTCTCTGTTCTTTAGCTAGAAGTCAATCTGATACAATAGACAATAATCAGCCTAGAACCTTGATTAAGTTTACCAGAGAATCCTCACCAACAATTGCTGTTTTCTCAAATAAATCTAATCTAATAGATATTTCTTCAGCTAGAGATTTTTATAATGGGACCAACTCATCAAAGGTGAGTGGTTGACATTCTCCCCTGAGCAGATAAATACACCTTCTGCAATTTAATTTTCCTAGATACTTATTATATTCCTCTCTTTCAGGAAGAACCATCTGAGTGCTCCGAAGAGAAAATAGAATCACCATTGATGAAAGCAGCAACCTTTTGGGTTGACGCTCAGATAAACGATGTAGAGAACCACGCTGAACCTGTGAAATCTGAGACTGGAAGGAAAGATGGAGAAGCTGTGCTTGCAAAATGTTCAGATCAGAAGGAAGAACTTGCTAAATGGCAACCCACTCTAAAGGCTCAGCCTATGGACCTTGATGATGAACTGGACCACATGCAAGATGAGGTATGTACTCTTTCTTGTGTATTTTGGCATATTTGGAGCTTCATATACTGCGCTTATAATGTTTATTAATATGAAACTAGTAAAGCTGGAAAAATAGTAATTTCAGCTTTCAAAAGCTCTGAACAATATTATTTTTATTGTATGAAAGATTCAAAAAATTCTCAACGTAATAGATTATACATTCTAGGTTCTATTAAAATTCTGCTTACTAACAAACTTAAACTAGAAACTTTTCTGGCAAAGGCCAGTCCTTTGAGGTGCTGTGATAGATAAGCTATGCTGAAGAAAATATATAAACTAAGGAAGTGCTCTCATGGTGCATGCAATAATTTAAAAGATATAATCTATAAGTAAAGATGTGCACATGGTGAAGATTGATGGTGGAGGAAAACGCCAAAGTGAACATGCATGACCGTGGTGTATTATCTTGAGGGAAGAGGAATTGAAGATGACATTACCATCAGAATAAGCTCAAGGATTGAAATGGAAGTGCAATTAATGGAAGAAATAAAATTGATAGGCAATCTGTGTTTAGTGCAGATTACTAAAGGGGGGAAGAAGGTAATATCTAATAAATAATTTTTGGAAACTGAGTACTAATAGCATGTCTAAGTCTTAGAAGAAACGCGAGAATAAGGAATGAATACAACATGACAAGTTACATGTGGAGTACCGAAGAAATTGAGAGAGGTCGTCTAAGATGGACTGCTCGTGTGCAATATAAATGAAAAAACTCAAGGTAAAGATTACAGAGAGAATGTAAATTAGTGTGGCAGGCTTGGATATAATCTTTTATAAAATGACATTTTAGGGAGATGAATCATGGAAAGGAAGTTGCTTGTTTGGCCTCATACAATTGTGTCATGGATTTATTGAATTGAATGGAGTGAACCCATGATTCTTGGTATACATTGTGATCAACAATATGCCAAAGAGTCCTAAATTTTTTTTATTATAGTACTAGAATGATACAAAGTATTGCTAGTTCACACACCACATCCATCCTTAAATACTCCACGGTTGAACAAGTTCTTATTCTTGTTTTACAAGACTCATTAAAAACATTTCATTTGATATGGAAAATTATAGCTTTTAATTAGACTTGCTCATTTTGATTGCATGATGCAACCATTATGACATGCCTATCCACCGTTCAACCTAGCTTGTGCAGTTGACCTATTTTGACTCACTAAAGTGATGTGTTAATCCAGATATATGAGCTCTGCTAAAAAAAGTTCTTTTGCCCCTCAATTCTATCTAAGCTTTTGTTCTCCATCCTTTTTGTTAGAGATCCTTGTGCATTCCTTTCTCTTTAGCTGTTTGAGAGAGAGAACCATATATTCTTGTTAATTTACTACATCAATTTTATTGTCAAATTCTTGCCTGAATTTGGCTAATTGTATATTATTTGAGATGTTATTTCTAGTGTTTTTATCTTGTTAGTTATTGGATAATTATGTAACAGAAGAAACATCACGTCAAACTTTTCAAGTCTTATTGTTTATTAGTTCAAGGGTTCTTGTTTTAACAACTAGCCATTAGAAACATGAACTCCTCTTCACCAAGTTGCATTTAAAGAATGTTTATATTTCTGTAGTGTCTTGGTATACATCTTGCTCTAATTTCATTTCCTGTCTTTACATTTTCTGATGTCATTTCTCTTGGCTTATTCATATTAAACTTTAAAATACTTTCAGGATTGACATGGCCTGGTTATTTTCTGATGTCATTGCAAAGCAGGTAAAAGTCTGTGATATCTGTGGGGATGTCGGTCAGGAGGAGAAGCTTGCTACTTGTAGCAAGTGCAGTGATGGAGCAGAACACATGTAAGTCCCACTTAACTAAGCTTCTGGATCCTTATCTTTTCATCTAGTCATTCTGTTGAAAACGTGTGCTACTTGCATGTGGGTGCCATTTAAGCTATTCCATTGACTTCTGTCAACCAGATATTGCATGCGTGAAAAGCTGGAGAAAGTTCCTGAAGGAAATTGGATGTGTGAAGAGTGCATGCTTGGGGATGAAAATAAAAGGCAAAAGAAAAATAACTTTGAAAAAGAAGAGGCAAGTCGATCAGAGAAATCATCCCTGAATGAGATGATAAAGAACTCCAAAAATTCAGGTGCTCTCAGTTGCAAGATTAGTTTGGAATCAAATACTAAAGGGATAGGTGGTGTTTATAAAAACAGAAGTGATAGTTCTTCCTGTCACTTCCCTGCTAAGAGACAAGTGGATGATTCAGAAGCCTTCACTGTGAAAAGAATGGCCCTTGAAAAAGGTCACAGCTCATCTATGCTATCCAAAGAATCCTATCCTTGCAGCAAAGCGGAAATTTGTCAGGTTTCTTCCCTCATTAAACCAGCCTACGAAGGTATTTCTTTTGGAAATAATTCTTATTTTTCTCTGGAATTCTTACAAGTAGCCACAGTTAAGCTAATAAATCACTTCATGTTAAGCTTTTACTGTAACTTGAGAATGAAGTTGTGTTAAGTTTCATTTGAGATTGATGGATTTAGTTTTAATCCTTGGTTACAGGCTCTCTTTCAAAATCAAAATCACCTCATGGTATAAATTCAAAAGTTGAACTCCAACAGTCAGAGGGTGGTGTCAACAAGAAAAATATGGGGAGAGTAACTGCTACCCATGGCAATAAGGAGGAGGTTGGCAGGATGCCATTCAAATCTACATCATTCAAGAAAGCTAGCTCAGACCATGTAACTGCTGCTGACTCCAAGGTTAAAAAGATCTCTTCTAATTTGGTCCATGTAGAAAAAATGAAAAGACCAGGACGTGTAAAAGGGCAAAATTTGGCTGTATCAGAAACTACATTCCATAAATCATTGAAGAAATCAACAGTTGCTGATGATCATGCTTCTGCATCAATTAGGGATATAAGAACCCCACATGGTGGGGAAGCTAGTGTACTGGCTTTGTCTACGCCCAAACATCATGATTTGATGGCTGTCCAAGATGATGGAAAATTAAGTAGCTCATTAACATCCATCAGGGATGTTGCTATTAGAGACTTTCCAAATGAAGAACAAAAAAGGCTTCTCAATGATGCATCAAATGATGAAGCATTTGCTGCCAGATCAAATCTAAATAATTTGATCTCCACCCATCCTTCTAATGAACCATCTTATCTGAAAGGATTGACCTGGTCACCTTCTGCAGTGGATGTTCCTTCTTTGGTTTCTGTTGTTCCACAGCTTGAGTGCATATGGAAGTATGTCATTTTTCTCTTTTTACTGTTACTTTTTTTAATTTGTTGATGACATACGTTGTAAACTGGCACTGCTCTTCCTGGAATAGTCTCATCAATGGATTTTGGTATGTTGTGCAGAGGTGGATTTGGAATTCAGAAAAGTGGTATTCTTATTAGTTCTTGCGATGGCATTCAAGCACATGCATCAAGTTGTGCTTCACGTAAAGTCCATGAAATAGCGTGTAAACTTCCCCAGAAAATTCTAGCAGAGCAAGCGTCCTGCTTGGTTCTGTGGCCAACTCAGCCCTCAGAAAGCCAGGCCAAAGAAGAAAACATTGCGCTCTACTTTTTTGCCAAGGATTTGGAGAGGTTTAAAGTTTTACTTTATATAATGCTTCCTTGCATGATGACTGTCTGCCTAACTTTTTTGTACACTTCTTATGCAGCTATGAAAGTAACTACAGGATCTTGTTGGAATACATGACTAAGAACGACTTGGGTCTAAAAGCAAACATTGATGGACTTGATCTGTTAATATTTTCATCTAAGCTGCTTCCAAAAAGATCCCAGCGTAAGCAATAACTTTTGAAAACTGGCTTAACTTGTCCAGATGAAATGAGGATTTCTTTATTTGTACTTCAGTTAAATTTTTAACGTGTTCCAGGTTGGAATCAAATGCTTTTTTTATGGGGTGTATTTAGAGAGAAGAAGAAGATAAATTGCTCACAGGACATTCCAAATCCTCAAAGGACTTGTTTTTCCGAGTTGAATGTGGCACATTCTGGTTTGCAGAACCTGCATTCCTCTGCTTATGCGAGTGGAATTCTGTCTCCCTCAAATATTTTTAACAATATTCAACAAACATCAGACTCTGTTACCTCATTAGAAGTGCCTACTCTAGCTCTTGATAGAATGGGCAAGAACTGCGAAAACAAGGGGGGTTCTCCACTTCAGAAGTTTATAGGTTTTCAAACTTCTGACAAATGGCTGAGTTCTTATGGCACTTCAATGAAGAGTGAGCAGTTGTCTAGGAATGTGAAAAACAATGACCCTTCTCAGGTAATGTGGTCTTTCCCTAGTTGCTAGTCTGGTTATGTTTATCTTTCAATTTGTACATGAAATGCATCATGTTAAGTAAATTAGTTGCTGAAGAATGGAAACACACAACCTCACCTTAGTTTGCTTACCCAGAAAAGCAAAATAATGAAAAAGCACTAACAAAGCATAAATTGTGTTTGTTGCTTCATCTTGGTAGCTTTGCTATTCAAGAATCAGACTGCAAGTTTTTCTTTCTTTGGTCTGATGGATTAGGCTGATGTTCGTTTAGTTTATTTTAGTACTCAGTCAGCATGTTTTTATTTATACTGTTCCTCACAGTTTATTTCCAAAAGATGCTGTTTATAAGGCCTACCTTTTTCCAGGATAACTTAATATAGAACTGATTATAACTCAACTTGAATTTCCTTTTTTCTTTTTCTAGAGTTTTCCTAAAAGAATAGATTCTTTATGACTTTCCTTTGTCGATGCAACTCTTAACAGATTTGTAATCCTCTCATGAGACCACAATAATTTTCAAGCTTTCTCTTCATGTTTCTCATAAGGCCTTTTCGAAATATGCACACAAGTTTACATTTTAGTATTACTATCTTCGCCTAGTTACGACCCCTTTGTTGTAGTTTAACGGAGTTCACCATCTTAATCATATGAAAGTGACAAAAGAACGTGAATTCTAATATTTGCTGTTTACTGTACAGGGGCAAGAAAAGGAAAACGAGAAAGGAAAACAATCTGATCAAAATAGAGAGCGCGATATAGACATGGTAACAGTTGAAGAAGAATGTGAGGGCAAAAGGATAAAAAAATTCAATGGAATGCTGAAACATAGTACTTCTGGTGACTTCCAGATTTGGGGTGACAGATTGCCATCTGGGGTAATTGATCTTAGTCCTGTTAATATTAAATCCGTGCAGTGTCAAGTAGATTCCATGTATGGTGAGAATCCTTTGGAATCTGGAAATCCAAACCTTGAACTTTCTTTGGGATTTGGGAAAAGATTATCCGATCAAGGGGCTGTTTCCGTGCTTCAAAATGCCAGGCATAATAGAAGCAAAGACACTAAGGATTCCAATGAAGTAACGAGCAACAAAAATAACGAATGCTCGACGTCTCTCACACTCTCTCTGGCGTCGGCTACCTCCATCGAAGAGAAAGAAGCGAAGCAGGTTATGGAACCAAAGCTGTTGTTTCCTACCATGGATGCTTCACTGTGTCTATCACTGTAAATAATCCTTAGGATTTCATAATGGATCAACAAAATCAGTTCATGCTTCAGCAGTCTGAACTTTTTTGCACTCTTACTGATGCTCTACATGCAAGCCTGCGTTGCAAATACAGAAGGAAAGATTAGGGAAATTAGTGTAGAATGTGTCCTTGTGGTTGCGGACGACATACTTTATACTTCTTGCAGCCAAAATGTCTCTATAAAGCATACTCTCTATAGCTCTTGCCATTAGTTTTTTTTTTTTTTTTTTTTTATTCAAACTAAAGGATTTGACATATGATTTGCACGACTTATGGAAATAACTTTTTGTTTTTCAAAAATACCTTTTTGCATCTTAATATGCTATCGTGCAAGATAATTATTAGTTAGAGTAAAAAAAAAAATTCACTTTAAAATATTTATAAAAGCTAAACAAAATAAACCCATTAAACTCCAAAAACTTAACTAAAAGTAAAAATTTACGTAATGAAGAAAATATTATTTAAAAAGCTTTAACGAACAATAAAAGTTCTTATCTTAATTGAAGCTCTCAAAGCCCCTCCATTACTGAAATCAATTATGGATAGAAAGACTTTAAATGAGAATTTGTCAAATTAACTTGGAGGACAATTGATAGTAAAATTGATTTAGTTTCAGGGACCAAAATTGGACTACCAAAGTAGTTGGGGGGCCATTTCGAGGTCTGTCCTCCATCTGCCACTTCCCTCCCGCGAAAAACATGTATTCCTATCCCACATGCGAGCTGATGATATGCATGCCACATGCAAAAACGAGCTCCAGTTTCTTCCTGAAACTATTTTTTTTTTCACTTGAATCCTTAACACGTCCAAAAATGGCAAACACGTATCCTTAAGATTGCATTGTCTTCTTTACATATCGTAACTAAACTAAAAAAACATCCACAAATACTTTTTCGGATTGTAAGACCACCCAATATCTATTCAAAAACTGACGAGCATGGACAAGTACTGGAGATTGATTTTATTTTTTATGGATACAAAATGCTCAACATTATGTTACGGTACAAGTATTTGTATTCGTGTATATGTAGATCATCATCGATACTATGTTTAGGCTCATCATATTCACATCTACTAAACAAGTAAACCATATCATAAAATCATAAATTAGAATTTTAACTAATTATATATTGTTAATTTTGGTCAATAAATTAAATTACATTAAAATTTTACTAACCCCTAAAATCACTCGAGTACATTGGCTTCAAATAATATCCTTAAAATAAAACCCATGATGAAAAGGGATGTTAAGCAGCCAGATAGAATCCACCTACGAAATTAAAGAATCAGTATTCCATTTTCTTGAAGAGAAACCATTCTGCCACCTTGATGAGTACCCATAAGCAGCAAATCATCAAGCCATACTTCAATTTCAGGTTTTCCTACCACCTTTTTATCAAATAGAAACAACAATAATATTTGTAATATATATATATATATATATATATATATATATATATATATATATATACTCTTATCACACCAGGCATTAAAACCTCAAGCCGAGCATGTAACCTTGACATTATTCCCGCGAATATTTGTGCGTGCTGATGCGCACGTGTAAGGCTTCTGAGAGAACATAGAAGATAGAATCCCACTCAATCCATTTAAAGACATCTGTGATATTCATAAATATTTTACAACTGAAGTAATGCAGATAACTAAGACGTTCCTAAGGCAGCCATGGCTTGTTTAGATCAGATGACCGAGAAGAGATTAATTAAAACTAGTGAAGAGAAAATCTGAACTACACTAAAGAGAAGTTCATTCGTGCTTTGGATTCAATCACGGTGTTAAGATTAGTGTCGACCTGAATTTAATATGCAAGGAGTACCATGTCAATGGTCCAATGCGCTGTTGTGTTGAGTGGGAAGCATTTTCACCGGGGATTTTGGTCAGCCCATAGTTGGTACATCGGCACATTATGAATGGGTTGGTTGAGGTTGCCATAAATTCCAGGAGTCCGATTAACAGGACTGCCACCATTCTCGTCAGAAGAATCGCTAGAGCCCCCTTGAGAAGGGGGGCTTGCTGCGGTTGATGGCGCACCAAAATTCAGCATCTGGGGTGGTGGTGTCGAGGAAGGTCCAGATTTTGATGCATTTGAGTTCGGTTTCTTTCCATCAGCAATGAAGCTGCCCACGATAACCTAGCAAGAAACAAGGAATACATTATAATTATAGATCAAACAAGCTATATTCATGTCAAGCTTTTAAATATCAAAGATTCCCTGATGCTTCGATACCATCATGGTATTATAGCCACAAATAAAAGACAAATGAAAGCACCACGAATAAAGACAGCTGTTAGCAGCATGAATAACCTGTACAGGAGAAGCAGCTGTTAGCATTCCAGCAACCCCCCCACCCAAAACTCTACCATCTGACCCTGCCAACGATACACTCAAACCACCAGTTCTGCTCCGACTGCCATTACTTTCAGAAAGCAAGAAGGAACCTGATAGAGAGATGATTTCATAACGGCCCTGAAAAGAAAATGGTGTAAGGAAACAGAAAAGTTTGTCTGCTGATTAAAAGTTTAACACACCCCAACCATGAAATTTGAAGGTGTTTCGAGCATTACATGCAGGTCTTCCCAATCTCCGATCATCATGAAATTCTAACTCAATAGAAAACAAGCCTCAAAATCTTCTGTGAAAATTTGAATTCAATACAATGATTGGATTTAAATTTATACTTAATTTACCAAACTACATCCTAAATTCTTCTTAAACTCCTCAAAACCTAAAAATATTAGTCATTAATGAAATATAACATTAAACATTATTATGCTAAGAATATAGAAAGAATTTTCTCACATCAAATTTCTACCTAATTTCCATGAAGAATACAATTAAATGGTTAAAATTCAATAGATATTGAAAGAAGCTCATCAATATTTTGTTTATCAATCAGCAACTAAGCAAAGCTCATGTAACCTAAAAAACAAATGTCACTTCACATACACAACCACCAATACCAGGGGTGTAACTCTACTTAATGATTTGGATCAACATAATCTTTCAGTTTCTTGATTTGAACATTATTTTTATGCTTCTTGATTTGAAAAGACATGAAGCAGGATTCTAACAATCAACTTAACAGCATCCAAAGGTGCAAATAAGTACACATACATGCCTTAACTGATTAAGCTTCCCTTGGGCTACATTTTGATTTATTTTGAGTTTTGACTTTATCTGCTGAGAGCCACACCCTCCAAGCATTCCCAAGAGGAGAATGATACATCAAGATTGAGTAAATGATTTGCAATTCAACAGCATATAAAGTGCCCAATTAGAGCACTTCTACAAAGCACAACATTAGTATAATGCAAGTTTTTGGTATATATCCCTATCACAATCAACAGCATGTTTAATATCAGTAGCATTTTGTTAGATAAAATCAATTTAAGAGTCAAGTTACAGATTTTCCTTTTCTCATTCTACTCCTGGATGCTATTAAATGAGAAAATACTTTGTTCAACCAATATGTGGTAGCAATAGGTTATATGTTCCCAAAGCTACAGAACCAACGTCAATCTTGGAAAAATTCTTGGGGGAAATTAAGTTCAATAATATGGTCATCATCCACTACTGCTCTTACAATGAACCTTGGGAGGGCTGGAAAGGCCAAACCTTGATGTATTTCACCAAATGACCCATGCCAAGATATGAACCGAACATTTAAACAAGTTCAATGCATACTCTATGTTTTGCTCGAAAATAATTTGTGTTTCCCATAAAACAAGAAGCCCACCATTCATAGCCCAAGTGCAACAATGTCATTCTTGGAAGATTCTTGGGGAAGCTAAATTTAAATAATATGCCATCCAATACTGCTCTTGGCAAAAGTGGACCCAAAAAAGGCGACCTAGAAATGGCCATAACAATGACATATTTCATAAAATGACCCATGCCAAGATATGAAGCAGAACATTTACACAAGTTCAATACACTCACTCTTTTTTGTGAGTTTTTTTATATTTCCTATCAATCAAGAGCAACAATATTTATAGTACAAGTTCAACTTCACTAAGACCATATTTATCTATTATTTCACAAATAAACTAGCAAATGAGGAGCCCCAGCAAACTTCAACCAATAGACTGTCCAGACTTTGATTTCCAGATCCGCAGCGTACAATAAATTTAGGACAAATAGGCACACACAATGCACCTTATTTGCTCTTACCAAGCTAGAATGCAAGTCCAAAATCAATGATGTGTGTTGGTGTGCAAGGCTGACAGGGGCATCTAAAATATAGATTCACAGTAGATCACACAGCTGGTTCTAATAAGGAATGAAAATGTTAAGGGCATTTAAAATTAAATTATAGCAAAGGCAAGGGGTACTGACGGTTATTATACCAGAATCATCTATACTGCAAGAAACAAAAGCTTCCCAAAATTAATGGTGCTTTACATGCATCAAAAGTACCTCATATGTCACAGAACCACCAGACATTGCTGGTTGGCGAAGTGTAACATTGCAGATGGCACCATTCGCAGAGAGAATACAAACTGTTCGTGGTCCTTGCTGTGAAAAGGCCATAATCTTTGATGCTATGTCCTGTAAAATGAAGGGTATACTGTTAGAAGAATTCACATACTTTCATAGTTCCAATTTAAAGAGAGAGAACAACACTACATGGCCACCTCTCCACCACCATATCCTCACCTTTAATTTCAGAAAATAGAAAGGAATAGATAACAGCTATTCATTGAGATCTATGAAGCATATCTACATTTAAGAAAAAAGATAATGCGGTGCTAATTTATACAATATTTCATTAAGCATCAGGAATTGTGAATGCAAACCATCAAATTGCACCTAATTTCAGAATATGATTCAGAAGGACAGTGCTAATTTGAGAGATGGAAATACTGAAATTTGAGCAACTCCCATGTGAAATAAATCAATGTAAGTGCTTTATCTGGCTTGCAAGTAAATCGGAGTATGCTGTCAGTGCTTTATCATGGTCAGTTTAATTGCAATTGTAGAATATCATCATTATTTATCAAACATTAAACTTTGCCAACAATCTCTCTAAATCATTACAAAAAAGCATTGAAAATTACCAAAAAATTTGATCATACATGCAGATATTCAATTTTTTTGAATATGTAACTTGCTGAAATGCAGCACAACCAGGTCTGTTACATGCAAGTTATCAGCCCAAGAGTCTAGGCTACCCCTAATTTGCTTTGGCGACATGAGCTTGTTTCATTAAAAAAAATGCAACCTTGGATTTATTATCGAAATGGAAATACCTTGAAAAACAGGGTAAAATTCAAAGGCTTGGGCATCAAAGTAATAAATAATTAAGAAAATGTATCACCTTCAAAATGAGCTAAAATCAAATATAGAAAAATAAGTCACGTCACACTATAAACATATACAAATAACCAACAACCATCCCAAGGAAAGACCTCTCACTTTCCCAAGAACTTCAACTATTTGGGTCTTTTGGGTATTGCCTCTGTGCATCTAAAAGATTGGTGAAAGAAACACGAGTGAAATCAAAATGAAAACTTCATTTTCAAAAAATTAAATAGTAATATTCTAATATCTCCGAGATATAATCTAACTAATCAACAAAAAGACTCAAGAAGTCTGTATTATTCACATTTCCAGCATTTTTAATCTAACAAACATAATAAAAAAGCATTACATACAAAACAGAAACTTCGAAAGCTGCACAAATACATACCTCTCCTGCTTTCACCGTAATCACATGTGGTGTAAACCCTACGCCTCCAACCCCACCTGTCCAGAAAAAAATACATCTATCAAAACACAAGGACACATTTCGAGAAACAATTTAACAAATTTGCACACAATTACCCAAGGCATCAAGCTGCTTCTTCCCAGAACCCGGCGGCCTTCCTCTGTTCTTTTTAGAAGGATTTTCAGATGCCACGTCATGCGTGACACCACCGCCACCCGAATCCGCATACCCAGCTGAAATTCCTGAAGGGACGGGGGTGGGTGACAAACCCAAGGCAATGTTACCGTCGGTTGTGTACTTCCTGGGCCTCCCCCGTTTCTTCTTGGCGGGCTCTATACTAAACCTCATCCCTGAAGAAGATGTGGGCGACGATCCATCAAAAGCACCTTCAGGCTTCGATTGCAGCCGGTGTCCTGGCATCTGATTGAAGGGGAAACCACCGCCTAGAGCAGCATTTTGAGGAGAGATATTGGGGTTGTTGATCAGGTGAGAAGTGGTTGATGGGTAGGAGGCGGTGGGAACCAGAATCATGTTTGGCTGTGATTGCAATTGCGGTGGCGGTCCATGCTGTGACTGTAACTGTTGTGGTGGCTGTGGCGGTTCTCTCGAGTCCATCTGCTTTCGTTTCCTTGAAAAAAAAAAGTTCTCTTTCTTCTAGGGAAGTGGGAAAACGTGAAGAGAAAATTGGGAAGAGAGAGAGAGAGAGTAGAACCTAACACTTCGTTCACATTAAGGGGATGTTCGAAGTGCACAGATGGAGATGAAAAACTTAAGCGAGGCTGAAAAGTAGGGTTTTGGATTTTAGGGCTTTAAAAAGTACTTCTCTCCCCCCCCACTTTCTGCCCCAATGTTTTCAAATTTTTAAATGGGAAATAAAATAAGTACATACCATGGATAGTTACGGCTTTAATTAATGCGCAAATGCTTTTATAAGTTGCTTTCCAAAACGTTTTAAAGGTTCGATTAATTTTATATTTTTGCATATAACTATGTCAATTTAATCTAATATATATATTTTGATGAGAGGAAACTCATCCCTGTAAAGTATATTTTATGGATTCAAATAAACAAGTAAAATTTTGATAATTCTCTCTCTATATATATATAATTAAACAATGTTTCAATTTATATAGTCTTACTAAAAAAAACTTTACTATAAGTATTTATACAAATTAGATCATTTAAGCTTTATTATAAAAATAGGATATCATGACAAAAGAAAGTTAGAAAATGTTTGATAGCATTTATTATTAAAAAAAACTGCTAATTTAAAAGGGTTACTAAATTATAAATATTATTTTCAAGTTTATTTTTTATATAAAAAACGGTTTCTAGTTCATTTATATGATAAAGTTAAATATTAAACAATAATTTAATTATTAGAAATCACTTTTAATGAATTTCGCTTTCTAGGTGATACAAATGAGCTTGAGTTTTCTTGTAAATGAAGTGTGGCAATTGGATTTTATTTTTATTTTTTTGTTCACCGAGAAATCAAAATAGACTGTGTTACATAGCATCAAATAGTTATTCTTCGTCCCTAAATCTAATCGAATGATGTCCAAAAAAATCTAAATATTATAGGAATAGGTCTCTCAAGTTGGATACTCACTTAATTAATTGATCCTAGTAATTTTATTCATTTTTTTAGTCAAGATGGTTGATAAATAAATTTTATGAAATAATAACTTTAAATATATTAAAATATCATTTCTAGGAATTAAGACTGTTTTTTTATCAAATTATTGAGCATTTTTTACAACCCTTAATGATTTGCATTTTGTTTTTATTTTTTAAATTTCATGTGCATTTTTATTTTGCATGAGTATATAAAAAAGACTAAAATAAATTTCAGTATATTGATTTTGTTTTTATTTTTATTTTAATATATTCACAACATAATAATGAAACCATTAATTGTTTTTTAAGTTTTTCTTTTATAACTTCAATAAATTTTTGCTCTGAAAATAAACATTCAATAAATAGTATTTGCCAAAATTCTTGTTTTTTAAAGCTAGTTTATTTTTTGTATTTTTTATTTTTAAACCTCTTACCCCTACAAATTTTTGTTTTGTATTTTTTCCTTGTTGACCACCTTAGGTTTACATCCATGTTTTATGGGATGTATTGTAGCATGCAATTATTATTGTTTTGATCAGAGACATCAATCATAACTATTTGTATACAAGTTTATTTTATCTTTCGAGGTAGTTTCTTTTCATGTGTTGTTGCAAGTTAATTATCATAATTTTTATTCATATCGTATTTATCAAATATGGTAATTTATTATAACCAGATAAATAAATAAATAGAAGTTTTATTGATAATGAGTTATTAAGATTTTTATAAATAAAACGCATGTTAATTTAAATAGGTATGACAAGCACATTGGAACAAAAACTAATTTGGCATACTCAAATAGGTTACTTGGCGGTCAACCAAGTTCAAAGAAACATGTCATGCCAAAAAAGTTTGGATTTAGTGGCTAGTAAGTTTAAGAAAACACGAGTCTAACAAACATGACAAACCCAAATAACTTGATATTGGATAATCTTCTAATATATAAGTATTAAAGATATTATAAATCAGCATGTTTCTTCATCTCATCTAGAATAATTGTTCATGTTAAAGTTCATTTTTGTATACCTATAAATGTATATAAGATCTTTTAAAGGATGTATCATGTTTATTATCTCATCGATGATATGTAAGAGATATTTATCTATATTAATGAGTCATTAAAGGCATTAAAGCTTTCTAACCCTTTTTTTTTCATAAAAAAATAAGACTCGTAAGTTATAAATACACCATCAAACTTTCAAAACAAAGGTTCATAATTTTCATTGTCTTCTCAATATATATGTTCATAGCATCTCTTTCTAAAATATTATTGTATTTTTTTCTTTTTAAAAGATACTTATTTAAGCATCGAAAAGTCATCACTTCCACTAAAAAGGACCTTCTACAAAAACTAGTCATGAGCCTTGTTGACTTGCTAACCTCTAAGAATAAGTTGTAAATCACTTTGGTCAGGGATAATAAATGAGAATGCTAGGATCAATTAATTAATTACCTAACCCCAGAGCTTGTCCTAGACTGCTTAGATTTAGGACTTCATCAAAAAGTAATATAAAAAAATCCATAAGGATAAAAAAAAATCCATGTAGCTTGGTAGACAAAACAATATGGATCGCATAATGATTTCTTTTATTTTATTTTTCATCATTTTTCTTTCATCATTGATATATATATTCTCCTTCAACGTTGTGTTAATTAGGACTTAAGGTTAACAATTTGTTTTAATTTACTTCTTACATGTATATGTATAGTCTAATCTTGAAAAACATCATTTCATTTGATTGGCGCTCAATTTTCATTAAAAAAATGAAATTTTATTGTTTACAATAGATCGAAAATGAAGGGACCTTTTTAAGAGAGAAAAATAGGCCTTCTGTGTTTTTAAAATACAATGTTGTTAACTTTTGTCTTTTTTGTCTTCTTTTTTTTCCTTTTTGATCATCTTTTTTTTCTTTTCAATTTGATCTTTCATTGTTGTGTTTATTGGTATTTAGGGTAAATAATTTGTTTCCATCAAACTTTATTGGTCATCTCAATTTAATAAAAAAATGTTATTATGTTAGGGATTAATTTCATGAAATAATAATAATAATATTTTATTGTTGAAGGAAAATTAAAAACAAAAGACCAAAATTGAAGCAGAAAAGGAATGGGAAGTCTTTTAAAAAATTGATGCTAATGCCTTTGTGCCTTGGGATTTTATCAAAATTTTATATTAGTTCCTTTAGTTTTGAAATTAAATAGTTTAGTCAAAGATTTTATTTTGATCATATTTTAGTCTATGAATTTGAAAGCGGAGAGAGAATCACTTATTATTGATGAAGAGAGAGAAAGTTAATGAATGACGCAATTTCTAGAGTTAAACTAGTTGTTCTTAGTGTAAATGAGTTTTCCTTCACAAGAAAAGTTTTATTTAGGTTTTTCTTTTTTTTTATCTTGCTAAAAAAATAGATCATGCCTCGACAATTTTTTAAGTTTAAGTTTATTTTAATGTTAATTTAATATCAAAAATGGATTTATTAAGATCTCTATGATGTTTTGGGGTGCTTTTCAATGGAAAAATAGGTGAAATGATTTTTTTAGACCCAAAGTTATTAATCTAACTTTTTGTCTACCTACGGTAGCCAAAATTTAGAAATAGCAACCGGTGTGTTATCTAATGTAGTTTTTTTTTTTTTTTTAAAAAAAAAAAGATTTGAATTTAAAAAAAAGAAAGAAAAAGAATGTCAAGTGTGTGAGGCTGCTCTAAGCTGATTTTGTGGGCTCTTTTAAAGCCCAAGTGAACGAGACAAACTTCTTAACATTGAGTTAATGCTTAATTTCACGAGTGATTATTTTTATTATTATATAATTAATTTGGTTAATTTATTTTTCAAGCTACAAATTTGACAGATTAAACTATAAAACTACAATTGATTTAATTTGTTATCATCGCAATATTAATGTTCTTTTAAAATCCAAAATATATTTCTAGTCATTATTTGAGTTGCCATGGAATTTGCCAAGTCGAACAAGTCATATAAAGCACCTTTTACACAACTTAATTTAAAACCTGAGAAACATAAAGAGTTAAATCAATTTAAATATATTGACTTATTGAGTTGAGTTTAATTACACCGTAAAAAAAAGCAATTTAAACATTTTTTTTATATTAAAGTTTTTCTCTCTCCTATCACAAGCAATTATATATAATATGCTGGTATTGCTCTATTTAATGATAACAACGAGAAAACATGCAAATGTAATTTTCTAAACACATTATATAGCTATCACCACTATTTCAACAATAATTTTTTTCCTAGGAAACTCTTCTTCTATATCTATAAAATCTCTTGTATCTATAAAATCTCTACTGGATGTATAATCTTCAGTTTCTAGGGCCTTTGAAAATTTATATTAGGCGAGCATTATTTTTCAATTTTCTTCGCCAAACACTTCTCTATTATCTTGAGACCAACTTGTATTTTACCTAGCAGATATATCTGTAGTCCCCCCTCATGTAAGGATATTTGAAATTTAATTTATAGAAAGAAAAAAAGTTTATTTTTTTCAAAAACATTTTTTATTTAAAGTTTCCGAACACCCCCGTCATACCAGGACACGGCTCATTTCACGAAAGGCAGGGAAAGGAATTTCATCTGTTTTGAACTGGATACTCCCAACGAGGAAGTAGAAGCTATAAACCATGTGTTCTTACAACACTATCTTCGTTGGAAGAACAGGGGGGAACCAAAAACAAAATTGCCAACACTCAATAGAAAACTTGAAATCACCACAATCTGGGGTCACTAATGATTACAAACAGAAATTTTGGCAATAGTGCAACAAACAGCTGAGCGCGATTGGAAAAACAGTCTTTCAGTTCTACCAAAAGGACCAGCCTTTACAATACAACCACTAATCACTCCAAATAATAATATATTGACAACAAAAAATGAGTCCCAAGTCAGCAGCATCATTTCAGAAGGAAAAGGAGGCTCTATCATTGTTGTCAACAAGGTTAATGAAGCAATGATTTCATTTCAACCCTCGAATAACTAGCAAATGATACAATCTCCCCACAAAGTCTGCATGCTAGTCTCACAACTTCTAGCACCTAATCTCATACGAGCCTGCTTTGGTAATGTAACGAACCCATTCAACTGTGTTGTACCCACTTTTCTCCCATACCTGCATAAAATCATTCAAGGTCATAGCTGCTTCTTTGCACAAAAAAGTATCCGTAACTTTTAACTCCAGATTTATTATACCTTCAGA
This sequence comes from Salix brachista, assembly GCA_009078335.1. Taxonomy (NCBI): domain Eukaryota; kingdom Viridiplantae; phylum Streptophyta; class Magnoliopsida; order Malpighiales; family Salicaceae; genus Salix; species Salix brachista. The sequence goes on along the minus strand of CM018574.1, from coordinate 7,357,986 downwards.
AAACGAACTCGTAAACCAGATGCTGTAAACATCGGAACCTGGAACTCCATCTGAATAGGAGGCCTCGTCCAAGACTTCTTTTCTGTCATTGTAGAGATCAGCTCAACTTCTGCACTCATGGTTGGCTCGGTTTGTCCAGGAAACTTTCTTATCCTAAACAGATAAAAAAATATGCCATTGAGCAACAGCATTCAGAGTACAACCTAAAGGTGACATAACATTTACAGTATAACATAATTATACAATAAAGCCAACAAGCACAAATTAGTAAATGTACTAGAGTCTGAGTTGATCAATCAAGACATGCCCAAAGTAGCACGACATCATTGAATGATTTTCCTATTCAGGCAAAAAGCATGACAGCAGGACATATTGTAAAACCATCTATACTATGGGAAATCAAATTTGGGCTCGATAACAATATTCACAAAAACGTTATATCAACATTCAGTAAGAAGGATCATTATTGGATCAGAAAGTCACCATAACCTAAGGCTATTTCCATGCACCTTCACATTTGAAATAAATACAAGACTAAAGCATGTGATGTTGAAAGGAATACATCCAACATTGCAGTTCTTATATTGAGAACATCTATCAAAGGAGCCCAATAAACAAATAAAATTTACATATTTAACAAGCTAAACAAACTTACTTCCAAACTATGCAATCAATTGCAGCGTTGTACTTTGCTCGACCAGATGAAACTTGGAAACTGGTTTTAGCAGTTTGTTTTGGAACAGGAATTTTGATGACAACCCCTAGTGCAAACATTTTTGCACCAAATACACTCTTAACCTGAACATTAGTCTACATAAGATAAGTGGAAAAATGCAAACATCAATGTAGAGCACGATAACTGAACCAAAAAACAAACCTTGACATTCACTTCCATGCGTGTTCGACCAAGTTCCTTGATTGTTGGCAATACCCGAAATGGAAGATTAACCCCTTCAGTGATACGATACCTATGAAAAATAAAACACAGCAAAATAAATACATCAAACCTTACAAGATTATTAAATGATGACACATTTAATTCAGCACCACCACTTTAATATTAGAAGAAATTAATTACGCCTCTTATGGTATAAAAAATTGTTGACAGGCCTGCAGTAGCACGCTTCAATAAAGAACAATCATCATAAGGTCCTAAGTGAAGCTATCTCCATGCCTCATGGAGGAAAAACAGTAGCAGGAATAAGATTGCAACATGACCATATGATAAGCATAGCTGCTAGGCAGTATGAAAAGAAAAAGAATGCAATGGAATAGAAAAATTTACTCCAATGTGCACGATCATTAATGAGGGGAAGAGATGTTCAAGCTGGTCTAGATTTGATGGATTAAAATTGAGACAGATAGGCTGTTGAGAAGCAAAAAAATCAAGACACAACCAGCTGTCAAGCATATAAGGCAGTAAAATCACCACGGTTAATGCAATTTAAAATCCTTTGACAAGTATGAGATACTCCAGACTATTATCAAACCAAAAGTGAACAAAATAAAATCTAATCTTTTTTTATATTCTTTTTATGGACTACCATACATTTTCTTTTCGTAAATTACCATCATTTGGAAGACTGTCAGGCACCCCAGCTGGTATACATTTTTATCATCAAATTCCAAAATTCACACGGAAAACTTGAGAATTCAAGCATAAACTTCAGGCACATATTAAATCATGAGAGAGATTTCTTCAACTTACTTCATCAATTCAAATTCACCATCTGGTGGGACAAAACTTACGGTCTTCTCTGAGTTAAACCTCGTTAAATTTACACATTGATGGAAAGTAACATCATCAAGCTCAATTGTTTTGCCACTGCATAACAGCATATTCAAAGACCAAGTTAATGAAACAAACATAAAGATAGCAACTGGCAGCCTACAACCAACAAGGCACAATTTATTTGTGTGTTTAAATACATTTGATTTAGAACAAAAAAATGCTAAATGAATAGATCAATTTTTAGACAAAAGTAGATGTAAAAAAACAAGAAATCACAAAACCAAGCAGAAAAAAATAGTTGAGGATATTCCATCCCAGCAATGAATTATATAGATACTCCAAATTTACAGTAGTTCATAATATTTGCTCATGGTTTAAGTTCTAGAGAAAACAGATGACAAGAGGCAGGTGAAAAAAAGCACAAGATGAAATGATATATTGTTGCAATTCATAATCGATCAGTTTCAACTAATACTGTGATGGCAATGACGAGAGAGAGAGAGAGAGAGATCAGCATAAAGATGATTTCATAAGGAAATCTACTTAATATTTATTCATCCTGGGATAGATGTATGCATATGTTACGAACACATTAGGGTGAGTAAACCAGACGAGGCAAAGCCTACTATTATGGCTTTTTTTTCATATGGATTACAGAGTGAAGCTGAGCCCAAAGTTCAGTTAGTAAAGAAAAATCACATCCAAGGAAAGCAATTCTCAGCCTAACCAGTCAGAAAAAGGAAAATGAGACAGAAAATAGAATAATGCATTATGCTAAAAAAAAAGGTCATAATGAAATACAAGAATAGCAAAAGGAAAAGGATGGAATTGTCAAGCATGATACTTTTTTGACAGTAGGGAAGGAAGGGTTGATATTTATGTTCCATTAAAAAACTACCTTTTAGCAGGACGAGATTTCAGTTGTGACTCTTTCTCAAGACCAATTTTATCATTTAAACCCAACTTCAAATCAGGCATTCCAGAGAGGAAGCACTTCATAAGAACCTTCCCAGTTACATCACAGCGCAGAACATTACCTATAATCACCAAGTTGTTTATGATCAACAAAGTCAGTGATTCTGTTATATCCAAAATAACAGATACAGAAAAGCTACATCAGAAAAAAAAAATAACAATCCATAACCCACCTTTTGAAGACATAAGAAGGTTAACACTCTCCACAATATCCAAGAAAACCTGTACACAAATAATGTGAAAATCCAGGACAATGGCCAAATTCCAGTGAAGTGAGAAGCAGGAAAAATTGAATCACCTCATTCTTTTTATAAACAAGACCTTCTCTGCGCCAACCGACAGCACCCGTAACTTGTAAAGTTGCATTGGGGACAGGTTTATCTGTAGGCTATTTTATTTTTCCCAATGGTGAAAACACAAGAAGAGAAGGTTAATGACTATTTAACACAACATTTCTATTGAAGAGAAGCCAATCCTGGCAAATAAAAAAGCTATCGGAAATCAAGGTTCCATATGCCATAGTTCTTCTGAAAAGCATCTATTAAAAGTTAAAACAAACAACTAACCTTGGACGAAAACGGCGAGCGGACTCCTTCTTGTGTGATGTAAAGCTTTAAAATCTCAGGAGAAAGATTTTGTGGGTAACCAAAGTCCATGATCTCTGCAATTCAATGTAAATATCAATCAATCACTGACCTGCATAATATTACAGTTCTGAAATGCAAAGAGGGGGGGGGGGGGGGGGGGTGTTAAGCAAGGAATCCCAAGGGTCTAGTTGCTTTCAATTATTTACCATCCAGTAGCTCATAAATCAGAACAAAGTTATTTCTGATGGCATCTTCATCAAAAGCCCCACCAAAGTATGATTTGAACAATGCAACAGCCTGCATACAGCACAGAATAGCAGTATCAGCCACTGAAGAAAAACATTACTTTCTGTTTCCTACAAATAAAATATCCCAAAGATATGCTATTGATCATTAGGTTTGCGATGTCTAAGGACTTCATTTAGCACTGAAAGTACAGTCAAATTTGGCAATTTTGACAGCAGGAATAATAACAGAACAATGTAATCATGTTAGTAAAAGCATCATACTGCAAACAGAAAAATAATTAGATCAATGGTGGATGCTCATCATTCTTCTTTTTTTTCATTTTTCAAATCCATTAGTGCCAGGAGGCAATTTCCAGTTGCCTTCTGTAAGATCATCTACCAATCCTTAAATGTATTTAAAGCTAAACCTGGAAGAAGAAGAAACACTACTAAGAAGAAGTTGACTACCTCAACAACAAACTTGAATGCACAAGCTACATTAGCATTGCTGCTGACAACAATCACAATGTAGACATTGCTAATTCTCATGTAAAAGAAAGAGCAACCTCCGATCTGCCGCACAGGACATGTTCCCAGTTCTTTCGTTTGCATTATATGTGTCCGGAAGGCATCCACCATATTTCCACTGAAAAAAAATAGTAACAGTAGAAGATTACAAACTGCAAAGCCACCAGAATTATTGCATCTCAAACACAAGCTAGATGACCAGAACAGAAAATGCAATAAATGGGGAAATGAGAAGAACAGGCTAAAATAAATAAGAAAAATGGAGGCATTGCTTCTGACTAAAAAACCACATGGATTCCACACAGTTTTTCCAAATCAAGGGGGGAATGATATATCATTGATAGAGAAGCAATAGCACCCAGTGTTCATCAGCCAAAACCGTGTTTGTCTCCACTCAATGCAGTTCCTCACCTTCCCATGAAAAGGAAAAGATTCCAAGCGCCGGTGCTTAACAAGCATGACCTGCTGTAATGCTTTCATTACAAATCAGCTGTGGCCTGTACTATACATGGAACACCGCCTTCTGTCTCTTTGCAAGAGTAAAGAGGAATATAGCTCACCTAGGAGGGAAAGGGGTGGGCTTGTAAAATTAAATCCTTGAGCTAGCTAGAGCTTGGAGGTGTAATTCCTCTCCAAGGCAACAGATATCGAGAATGGTGATGCCTCATTGAATATGTGAAAAGCAAAGTAGCAGGGTGAAGTTGCGAGCTGCGTAAATCATTTCACTCACGTTTGCCAAGTTATAGACTGTCAGCGGGACTTCTTTCATGGAATTGAAATACTATTTCGAAGAAATTGATGTGTGCAAGTATCGCATGACCTCGTGACGATTATTCCTCTTTTATGGTACAAAAAATCATTCCAGTATCCAACAACATTATTAACTCGTTGTTCGAGTAATTTTATTTTCGAAATCTAGTAGAGTTAATCTAAATAAAGTAAAGATGATTTTGCTTGCTTCACATTTAAGAGAGCCAACACATTCAATTCCACAAAAAAATATAAATATATTTATATATGAATTTACACGACATGGTTAGGTTCCTAAAAATTAATAAAGCAACATGTATAAAAGGGAGAATTAAGAGATTACCCGACATCGTCACGATAGAGGCGATTGATGAGGACATCGCCGCGAAGATTCAAGAAGTAGACGGCGGAAGCAGCCACCGGCATCTCTGATCCAGTGGATCGCGCTTCAAATATTACTCAAACAATCACTATTCTCCGGTAAAAGAAGTCGGTGGAGGTTGGAAATGCAGATCCAGGGAGTCTTGAGGCTGCTGTGCGGTGTTGATTGGGTAGCCGGTGATGTAGGAAATTTTGAGATTTTTTTTTAAGAAAGAATGAGACTTTGAGATGTTGAACAGTTGGTTTTGTTTGAATTCAAGAGCAATTCACAATGGTATACCTTTGTTTCGCACGCGCCTTCTTACTTTTATTTTTTATTTTTGGGATGACCTTAAATATATCCCCCACATTATTGACCAGTATCAATTTTGCATTCAAACTATTTTGTATATTAATATTATCCTTAAATTAATTTGATTTATTAATTATGATTTCTATTGGAATCACTTAACTAAAACCATTAATTTATATATAAATAACTTCTTTTATTATTAAACAAAATTGCAATGTGGATGAAAAACTTTAATATTGGAAATAAGTATTTAATTGAGAATCTTTAAAATCTTGATGATAGAATTGATAATAAAAACTAGTTGTGGTAAAATTGAGATTATCTATATAATTGGGTGTATTTTTGAGGTTTGCCCTTTATTAACAATAAGCTAAATCATGTGGGGGAAATCATTGTTGCTCTCCACACATTTTATTATGCATTGCACTAGTGCTTTCCCTTTTTTTTTATTTTTTTTTCATTTTTTTCAATGAAATATTTTTTTTTTGTTATATTTTTTTATTCTTTTCTTTTTCCACTTTTATATTTTTTCTTTTTTTTGTTTTTTTCTAATTACGTTTTCTTTTGTTTTTTTCTAATTATTTTTTTTCATTTTTTTCCATGAATTTTTTTTTTCTGATTATATTTTTTTATTCTTTTCTTTTTCCACTTATATATATATATATATATATATATATATATATATATATATGTGTGTGTGTGTGTGTGTGTGTGTGTGTGTGTATATATTTGTTTTTTTTTATAATTGGAGTGTCTAAACTAGCTTAAGCGCACCACGATTAATTCTTAAATCCAATTTTTTTTATAGTTTTGTTTTTGTTTTTTTTTCCTGATTATGTTTTTTTTTTCATTTTTCTCCATGAAACATTTTTTTGGTTGGTTATACTTCTTTTTTTCCACTTATATTTTTTTTTTTTTTATGATCTGAGTGTCCGGGTTAGCTTAAGCGCACCACAATTAATCTCCAGATCCAATTTTTTTTTTATAATCAGAGTGTCTAAACCAGCTTATGTGTACCACGACTAATCCTCGGACCCACTTTTTTTGCTAAAGTGCTTTCCTGCTGGTACATTTTTTTTCTTTTTTTTCTTATACTTTTGTTTTGTTCACTTATACATTTTTTTTATCAGGGTCTACGGGCCAGCTTAAGTACACCACGACTAATTCCCGGATCGAATTTGTTTTTAAAACAATATGAATTGCTACAGTGCTTTCACACTTATATTTTTTTGTTTTCTTTAACTTATATATTTTTTTATAACCATGGTCTCTAAGCCAGCTTAATTTTTTTTCTTTTTACTTATATATATATTTTATAACCAGGATTTTCGGGCCACCTTAAACGCACCACGACTAATCCTCGGACCAAATTATTTTCTGATAACAAGGGTGTTCAGGCCATCTTGCGCGCACCACGACTAATCCTCAGACCAATTTATTATTATTTTTATTTTTTTCCTTATTCTTTTTTTTTGTTCACTTGTATATTTTTTTTTCCTTATCCCCGAACCAAATTTTTTTTGATAACTGGGGTCTCCGGGTCAGCTTAAGCACACCATAACTAATTCCTGGACTGAATTTAAAAAAAAAACAATATGGATTGTAAATGGTGTGGGGAAAGCATTGTAGCTCTCCACACATAACATTGTTGATTGCAACAGTGCTTCCCCACTACAATGCTTTTTTCCCCGTTTTTTGCTTCTTCTTTTTTTGCCTTTATTTTTTCCTTATTATGTTTATTTTTTCATTTTTTTCTTATTATATTTTTTTTCTCCCCAAAACATTAGAAGTTGTCGGGCTGTGCTGTCGTTCGCCTCTGCTGCTTCGCTGCTACCTTCCCGGAGCTGGAGAAGAAGGCTTGGGTGGTGGCTGACTGGTGCTGGAGCTCACGATGGAACTGGTGGTGCTGCTGGGGGGAGCTGTTGCAGGAGTTGGCGAGAAGAGAGAGCTTGAGGAGAGAGAGAGAGAGCTTGCTGCTATGGCGAAGAAAGAGAGAGGCTGCTGTTGGGGGAGAGACAAGGAGGAGCTGGCGTTGTCTACCTTGGTGGCTGGTGCTGGTGTTGTTGTCGCCGGAGTTGGGGAAGACGATGGGTGTCTACATTTTTCTCTATTATTATGTGTAACGCGTTCTGAGAAGCACCTCACAGATGCTTCTCAAAATGCGGCGTAGCCGCTGTTTTTTTGGTGGGACCCACCACTTAAATTTAACATACGTTTGGTTAAATTAACGTTTGGCGTTGCAGTGAACCTCAAACGCAGATCACACCGCAACGCCAAACACCCACATATTCTAATCTGGTTCGGATCGGGTCCATAATTTGGGCAATTGTCCATATGACAGACGGGTCACTGTTTGGGTAGAGGGCAAAACAGTGTGATTTTTCTCTTTTCTCGCTCCGGTGTTTGCAGCAATTTATTGAAATTCAATGTGAAGGTTGAACTTTGAAGAGAGAATATTGAATTTCTTTAATTAGCAACAACACCCTTTCCAGTTCATGCTGTAATCGTAAAGTTGTTTATACCTTTTGGCTATCACAGTTGTTGCTGTCTGACATCTCCTAGACCAATTGATAATGCGTGGTGTTTTTTTTGTTTTTTTTTTAAAAAATTTTGTTTGAAAAGTTACTAAATTAATTACATGTGTAAGAGTAATGGAGTGATATTCATGGGCTTGTAAAGCTACTGGTTTGTTTTTTAAGAACCAAAAAGATAAAAAGGATGAGAAATTGTTTGTTATTGTGTTTTAAATGTGTTTCTTTTAATTGATTTTATTTTTATTTTTTATTTTAAATTGAACTTTTTTGGATGTTTATAGATCATTTTCATGTGCTGATATCAAAAATATTTTTTAAAATTAAAAAATATTATTTTAATATATTTCTGAAAAAAAATACTCTTAAAAATATTATTTTAATATATTTTCATGTGTTCTGTGTCTGTGGATTTATTGTGAGCAGATTTGCAAGGTGCGCAAATTTTCAATATGTCTATTTGATTAAATTTTATATATAATAAATATAAGGATAATTTGGTTATTTTGTTTAATTTCAAAATGTAGAATAACTTAGTATGTAAATATAATTTATGATTGAACAAAGATATAATAAATAAAATAAACAAATTATAAAAAACTTAGCATGGTTTACTCAAACAATAGTTCATCATTAATTGTTTCAAAAAAAAAAAATCGTCATCGCTATTTTGGTATCGAGTAAATTGTAACAAATAAGGGCTTGTCTACTATGTGAAATATTTTATAAGAAAATATTTTTTTTGTATATTTTTGTAAAATATGTTTGTTTCTCATGAAATAGTTCACAATAATATTTGTTAGTGAAAAACATTTCATAGTCAATCTCAAAACTTAGTTAATTAATTAAAAAATACTTCAAACTCATAAAATTTCATAAAAATATTTTAAATATGATAATTTATTTATAATATCATCTAGCCACCTCAACGACAATTTATTATTATTATTATTATTATTATTATTATTATTATTATTTCACCGCCGCCGCCGCCGCCGCCACCACCACCATTTTCACTATCTTCATCTGAGTGCCATCTTTTTTATCACCCCTATCTTCTCCATCACCATTACAATTTCACAACATTTTCATCTTGACTCCACTTGATTTCATCTCCTTTTTTACCACACACCTCACCACTATCTCCTTAATTAGTATGGTATTTTCATAACCATCATCTTCTTTTCTACCTTTTGCAAAATATATTTAAACTAAACATTGAAAAATATTTTATATAAAAATAAATATAAAAAATATTTTACATGAAAAACATTTTGACGCAAAACCAAAAGAAACCAGAGAAAATCTTAATAAAAAAACAACAAAAGAAAAACTCTAGTTATAATTTAACATGAGAAGTTTTTCATTTTCAATTCAATATTGCGATTGTTTGGAAATGTAATGTATTGATATTTTTAAAAGTATTTTTTATTTGAAAATATATTAAAAATATATTTTATTTTTTAAGATTTCTTTTTAGCACTCACGCATTACAGTAAATATTCTTTTTTTTTTTTTTTAAAATGGTTAAATTAAAATCATTTGTTTTTAGAAAATCAATGCAACAGCCATTCCAAACACCCCGACATAACGAAAGCCAAACAGATTTGGAAGCAAACACATAATTTGTCTGCTTCTCTCATGTCTTCCCCGACAACAAGTCTCCAAACCTCATTTTCACCCCACTCCCAACTCTCTCCCTCTCCATAAAACCCACAACACAATCCCATTTTCTCTTTGTCTAGTTCTCGATTAAGTTTGACTCGTAGTTGGGGATGCGATGCGATTCTTTAAGAGGTTAGCGGGGTTTTTTGGTTTTGCTAAAGATGATGGAGGCCACGTAGTGAAAGACCAACAAGAACAAGAAGAAGACGAAGAAGATCATCATCAACACCCCAACCAGGTCCCTTATTGCTCCAATTCCCATGAAACCGGGCTTCCCCGTAAAGGTTTTAGCGTTCCTTTCCATGTCGCCGTCGAACGCCCCCAACTTGGACCCGTAATCGTATCCTGCAACTCTGGAGACGGCGGCGTTCAGGTCTGTTCTTGCTCTAGACTTCACATTTTTGTTTGTTTTGTTAGTTTTCGATTTTAGTGATGTTTGGGGTTTTGAAATGACAATTGTTGGGTTATTTGGTATTGTTGAATTGTTATCAAACAATGTTGCTGAGGAAGATATATGATTGGTGGTGTTTACTAAGGAGTAATTTTCGATATCAATTTGCTGTGTTTCAGTTGGATTATTATCAATCCCTATAGAGGTCAGTAGGATCTTTGTTTCTTTCCTTCGAAAAGAGGGGATGGATGATGAGGATCCGAGTCTTATTTTCCTAGGTTATCGTGTTCAGAGTGATTGGAGATGGAGTTTGGACCCTTTACATTTGGAGTATTGTTGAGGTTCTAATGATGCAGCTCCAAATTTTTCTGTTTGATTGTCAAGTTGTTAACACATGATTGTTATTTCTAGTTTTCTTCCATGAAGAGTTTTGCATTATTAATGCAGTTATAAATGGAAAGCAATGTTCATCCTCCAAATTTAATTGATGCACGGTTGTTGTCTTATTTGCAAGTTAAACTGCCAATCCTGTAACCTATCGCGTTGCTTTGCCCAACCTCCATAACCTAATGAGTTTTTGTAGTACCTCATAAAATAACTTCTGCAAACTTTTCTCTTATCAGGGTTACGCAATGTGGCCTGCTGTTTTCTATTAGTTTTCTGGCTTCTAATGATTTCTTGTGTCATGACGTGCTGTCATGTTGGCAACATTTTACTGTGCCGGCCTCACATTGGTGTTAATCTTTGTGAGTGCCTGCAACATATGATGCTACTGCAGAGTGGTAGTGACTTCAAATCACCATTCATATGCGGTGAATCTCTACCTTGAACATTCTGACCAGTATTTCGATTGCCCTTTTGCTTTGGTCTGGTGTGTAGCTCCTGTGCTGAAGTTATTAGTTAATTCTTAAGTAGGTGCCCGCTATTTTCAAATGAATTGACATAAAATCAGGAACATTAGTTCATTGTGTTTATTGCTCTTAGAGTATTATTCCTTCAGATCATTTAAAATAATCCTTAGACTCATTGGACGCTAGCAAATTTTTTGGTCTCAAATATCAACTGGTAATAATCAAGTAGGAGTAAGATTTATAAGTTTTAATACAGCAATTTTGAGTGATAATTCATTGTCTTGAATGTTGCAATGTTTGATACTCACAAAAATAAACGAGCCACTGTATTTATGCAATTGACAGATGTGGGTTTTGGGTGGTGTGGATACAAAGTAATGGGGCAGAATATACTTTTCATTTCATGAATTAGTTGACAGATGGAGAGAGAACCGTTATATTACCCCTAGCCATTTCTGCACATTTACAAAGACATAGCTGGATTTTAACTAAATTTAGAAGAATACTTTAGGTGTATGCATGGTAATTTCAATTTTTTCTCCTTGGAGGAGTTTGCTCTGGGTCTCCTTCTTAGCTAATTTTTTTTCATGGACAGCAGCCAAAAATCATATTCTTTCAAGTTCATATTCTATGAATAAGAGAAGGATGAAGTGTATTCCATTTTCTACTGCACTGTCTAGTTGTTAGTTGCTTATGGTCATTTAGTTCTTTCTTTATTTCATTTACAATGGCTACAACCAAATGGGTACCAGAGATAACAGCATGCTTGAGATGTATTGGTTGCTGTTAGAAGCACAAATTCTTGAGAGAGATTATAATTACTTAAGCATGCATATTTGGTGATTTTGACGTAACACAGCTTCAATTTCCTTCGGCAAGAAAAGGAATGGCCACCTGCTTTAGACCAAAAAGGCATGTAGAAACTACTTCTTTAATCACCTTGACAATGAATAAGGTTTATAATCTGCTGGTTTGTTTTAGGTAAATTACAGGAGGCAGAGATAATAGCATCTGTAGAGGTAGTTGGGTTTGAGAAGCCTGAACTAAGAGGTCCTGTGTGTACATAGGGAAGGATAGAAATTGTTGAACTTTTGTAGGTGCTGATAAACCTAGCTAGTTAAGTTGGGCTTTTCATGTTTGTGATTGTGTGGCCTCATAAAAATCAACATTTCCTCCTTTTGTATCTACGCAATTTCTTGAGCGCAGTAATCTTTACACTCTGATCTCTCTCTTCGTTCATTCATTTGTATAATTTTTTTGTTAATGAAAAGTTAAATACACAAAATGTATAAATGGGATGCTTCACTCTTGTGATCAATTGAATCACAGAATTACACTAGTTATTCATGGATTTAATTGTCAGGCTCCTTGAAATCTTGTGCAGCAATGGTAAAACAGAGGGAAGTTAGCAAGTCAGTTATATCCTGCTTACTTTTATTTGATCTATTTTGTCTTGTAGTTCCAAGCTCCAAATGTTATGAAGACATTGTACAATTGATCCACGTCTTAGTTGACATTTTTATTGATCTGATCTCTTAATGTATGTTGACAGTCTGTTTATCTTTACCTATTTAGGGTCTGAGATGGTATGCAAAACGCCTCAGGATAGATGAAGATGGAGACGTGGCAGATGAGTTCTTTGACGAGGTTTTACCAGATACATCTTCCAGTGTTGATGAGCATCACAAGCCCCTGCCGAGGTTTGAAGTGAAGTACAGTACTCGGCCAGCTAAAATCAAGAAGCAGATGATGTCACATGATGGAAAAATTCAACTGCGTGTGGAACATCAAGGGAGACTGCGGTGGATATAATGGATCTTCATGTTCAGGGCTCTTGGGTGGCTGGGTTGAATTTTTAAGGTCAATAGGTAGGTTTGCTGCTGGGTTGTTCTTTAAGAATAGATTTACGTTTTGTTTTTGTGGCATGAGTTGTGAAGACCCTGGACCCAACTGTATTATTGTTCATGTTACAAGGCTTTGTCCAATTGGTATACAATAAGATTATAATTCAGATCATCTAATCAGATAAACCTCACAGATGCTCTAGAAAACTGACTCTGTTGGAGCTGAATGAATGTACCAATTGATCCATGTTGTTCCATGTACTTCCACGTATATATATATCTTCTCATTCTTCCCTTTGAAGAGGCTTTCGTACCCGATCTTCTTGCACACCTGGTTTGATTGTTCACATTTTCTTATTCCCGGATTTGCTACATGTTGGTTGTTTGCACACAAAGTTGAATACAGGGATGATCCAATGACTTGCTACTTGTTGGTTGTTTTCATGGATTTGTCATTTCACCTAAAAATTTAAGTAAAAATACCTGAAAATTTAAGCTGTTAGGTGAGATTCCAAAATATAATCTATATTATTTTATAACATATCCCTTCAGGTAAAAACCCTTTGAACTTGAAACTTGTACAAGTTCACACTATCATGTGCTTGATTTTTATCAAATTAAATGGAGGTGGTGAGATTCGAACTCGTGACCGCTGAGTCATTAAGACTCTAATACCATATTAAAGAATCATCTCATCTAAAAATTTAAACTGTTAGATACAGTTCAGAATATAATTTATATTATTTCATAACATGTACATCATCTATTTCCGTATATCCTTGCAGGAAATGAGTTACATGGGCAAACCAAACGAAAATTTTCTTACTGAAACCAGACAATCCCTACTCTCGAAACATCCGCTGCATATTTGGATGTCTGATTACTTGCAGCATGGCAAAGAAGGATGCTTGATCGAATCTATTTTTCCATTCAAAACAGAGAGTTTCCAACAGAAGACTGGAACTCAAGATGGAGTCCCACCTTCCAACATTGCATGCTTAATCGTCTAAACATAGTTCTGTCCAGGAGGGTGCCCTCCTAGGGTGGATGTAGGAACTGTGCTTCCAGGCATGGTGCCTGCAGTCCCCACTAGCTGGTTTGCATGGGTTCCGACAATGGGCCGAGTTCCCACCACATGACTGGCGGCGGCGGCGGTTGTAACTCAATTTCTCAGCTGCATGTCTGGCTTTGGCCTGATGCAACTCCATTTTTGTCTGTGCTTCCTTTACTTTTCTATGCTCCTTACCCAACTCTTTCTCTCCCGCTGTCCTGGCTGTCGCAAACTCTGCCTGCAAGTTTTCAACAAGTAAGCTTTACAAAACAACGGTACACGGTAACGGATAAAACACTTAAATATCCAAATAAATGTTTTCCTACTGTTCTCTCTGTTCGAGTTGTTAAAGAAAATATAACCTGCTCTTCAACTCTAGCTTTGCAAATGGCCACGCGCTCCTTAACAACACTAGCAAAAAGAATCAACCTAAAATATGATCCCAAACAAAATAAATAGAACCAAATATGAAAGATAAAAAAAAAATAACGGGGTGAAATTGAAAAGCAGTTGTAATTTTATAGATTATTAAAAAAATAAATATGAAGTTAATCTAAAAGAATAAAAAAAGGGAATGAAATTGAAAAATACTTGTAATTTCATGACTTATTAAAAATTTCAAAAAATATAATCAAAAGGACACGAACCAAATATGAAGTGAAAAATAAACTGTGAGGGTCAATCTATTTTTCTTCTTCTTCTGGAGAGCTCATGTTGTCCTATTGGGTTAGAGTGTCGAGATCTTTCAAATGTTGCACTGAAAGAGTGTTTGATGTCAAATGACCTCGCATGCACCATCTGAACAAGACATGGGTTGTGTACACGATGATGCGCGCTACGCAAATGCCAGCAATTGTTTTTCTAATCTATATATAGTAAATATAATTTAAAACAATATCTTTAAGCATCTTGAGATTTACAATAAAACCAATATAAAATGACAAAAAAGCCATTGGATGAGAGTTGTCTTGATTCTGTATTTAAAAACATCAAAGTAATTAGACTATCCTAAGAAAATTGAAAAGGTGAAAATGAATTGGAGTAGTAGACATGAAAATATTACTAATTTTACTGTATAGAAAGTTAAATGGACAATCTAACCTCAAATAATTTATAAAAATTGACTGTATCATTTGTAGGTCCATGACCATAATTTATTATTAATTTAATTTTTTTATACTAGCAAGTTTTTCCTTGCATTTTTTAAATTACAATAAACCTTGTTTCTTTTCAAAATGATGCACCTTTTTTCTCCTTACAATGCTTCGGAGCCCATAAAAAAAAGTTAATATTCCACACAATAAGTTCATGTTTGAGAACGTTTGTTGATATTATTTTTTATTTAGAAATATATTAAAATAATATTTTTTTATTTTTTAAAAATAATTTTTAACATCAGTACATCAAAATAATATAAAAACACTAAATTTTTTTTTTTTTTTTTTCAAGAATGTTTTTGAAATTTAGTGGCAAATACACTTAAGTCAATCCCAATATTTCTTTAAAAAAAAAACAGATGTGCAAAACAGGTGTAAGGAATCAAGTGGTGTAACATCCAACGATTCCCTACAGAGGCAAGCAGCAAATCTCCACCCTTACACAACTTAACCGCCAATAAGAAGAGAAGTGGAGAGGAGCAGTGACAAAAAGAATCCATGGACCTTATCATTTCAAGCAACTCCTGCAACTCACTCTGCAGGAAACCTGCAATTTACCGGCGAATCTCATCTCCAAATCCCACGACTCAGCACTCCACTTCTCTTAAATGCCGCGTTGTTAAAACGACATCGGAGCTTCAATCTTCAGTAGGAGTGAGCGATCGAACCGGCAACAACTTCTCCCCCTCGATTCCAACTCACAAGGTCACTGTTCGCGACCGGCAACGAGGCGTCGTTCACGAGTTCCTTGTTCCAGAGGTAAATTATCAATTTAGACTCTTTTTGCTGAATTTAATTGACGGTAATTGAATTGCATGTATAAATTCTGTTTATTTATTTTTAAATAAAATCGAAATGCAGGACCAGTATATATTGCACACAGCGGAATCACAGAACATCACACTTCCATTTGCTTGCAGGCACGGTAATATGGTTCTCGAATGCCACTCTATCAATTTAAATTAAATTGTTTTTATTTTAAAAGATTCGTGGGTAAATAGTATTTGGGAGTGTAAAGGTTTTTCCGGTGGGATATGGTGCACTGGGCCTTTGATTTTAGCTTATTAGGAAAAGGAGTGGGTGTGGGGAGGGAAGACAAGGAAAGGAAACAGCTGCCTGTGTGCTAACACCTTTTTATCTTTTACTCATCTCCCCCAACAAATAATCCCTCTTTCGCTCTCTTTTATTTATTTATCTGCTAATTTACCAAATCTTCCACAGCTGGGGTGGCTTCCTTTTAATGTATTATGCAACTTGCAGCTCACTGCTGTCGTGCATTTTTAGTGTGCATTAAACCCAGAACTTAACTTTATAAGAAAGGAAATGCTAGCTTTATTAAATCTCTTGCTTCAGCGTTAATGACCCTACCAAATCAATATTAGATATTACTCTACTATTTTCTGGTAGGCCATTTGATGATGACTTCTGGTTTTTTTTTTTTTTTATGAAAAAGGATTACCTGGGTATTTACTCTGCTGTCTATGGCCCTTGCTATTTTTCTGGTTAGAATTGATCTTGATGAAATGCTATGTGCTTGCAGGTTGTTGCACCAGCTGTGCTGTACGTGTAAAATCAGGACAGCTTAGACAGCCAGAAGCTTTAGGGATCTCTGCCGAGTTGAAGTCTAAGGTCCGTGTCCTTTATTTCAGATTTTTTATTATTATCACGGTGACGTGGCTTCTAATATTACAATAATTTAGGTTTATGGACATTGTGCTTTAGGGACCTTGTAGAAGGGGCAGTGTTCTGAAGGTTCACTTTATACCAACAATGCGCAGTTGTCTAGAGGCAACAGCTTAAAATCCTGTTTATTGGATGAGTTCAGGAAGAAAAAAAGACAATGATAATTGAATTGAATATCCCATGCCTCTCAATAAATCACGACACAGTTTCTTAGAATAAATATAGAACATAACATGGAATTGAAGGTCTAGTTTTTTTTTTTTTTATCAGAAGTAAGAGGTCGATGAAGGGCTTATATTTTATTTTATAATTAATAGTATTCATTTATTAGCACCATGATTGAAAGTACTGTGTTTTGTGCTCTTTAGTTTGTAATGACTTGGTGCCTTGTGCTGTCAGGACATCTTTGTTAACCTATAAGGCAAATCATTTTGGTCAAGCTCGTCTTTTAATGAACTTTTCCTTATTTTTCCCTTAGATGCCAGAGATGTAAGCTCATGTGAAATTAAAAGGATTGCATAACACCCATGGTGACCCTCAATTGCTGAAACAGCAAAATCAAATTTAGTCAATGAGAAAGACCTCTAAATTAAGTGTATTTTGTATTTAAGCCACTTTGCTTAAAGGTTTCATCCAAGATTTAACTTTTCTTATGCTTAACAAAGCAAATATTAAATAACATCAAAAGGAAAATTCATTGATGAAAGTTGTTTCTTCTTCTTGGAAACATTTCTGTTCTTGTTGAACTTTCTCTTGTTGTCTAAGCTAGTTTTTTCAAATGAGATAATTTAGCTGGCTATGTGTGTGAATTTGCAATTTCGTGATGATAAGTTTACCATGTTCTTTGAAAATGTGTGAATGATAAGTATCTTGTCTTGAACTCTGCAGGGATATGCACTTCTTTGTGTGGGTTTCCCATCTTCTGATCTTGAAGTAGAAACACAAGATGAGGATGAGGTGAATTGCAAACTCAATTTTTCACTTTTGGAAAACATCATTTATGTTTATCTGATCCTCACAAGAAATAGAAAAAATAAGATTGCAGTGTCATGAAATTATTTAGGCGTTGAGTCGTTGTTTGCTTGTATCTCTGACAACTGGCTTGTGCAGGTGTATTGGCTTCAGTTTGGAAGATATTTTGCCCGAGGACCAATTGTAAGTTCTGAATTCTTGAAACATTCTGTGAATGAGGAATTATGACTGTCAACATTGTCTACTATAACATCATAAGAGGACATTATAAATAAAAGATAAGAAATTGATGCAGTTCCACTAACCTAATTATGATCAGCGGGTACAAATTAGCTAACTCAATCCAGCTAGAAACATAGATAAGACAGAAAAATCAAGGAAGAAAAGAGTAGATGTTCATATGCACATAGTCCAGCTAAATATAGCAGGACATATAAATCTAGCTAGTTTTATTTACTTTAGAAATAAGCAAGATTTTGAAGACCCGACTTGCATTAATTTGGAGGCTTGCAAGACCTAGGATCATGCACAGAGAGGAAAGTGCACGGATTAGGTCCAGAAGGTGCCATGGGATGCTTACCATTTTACCTGCGCACTTTCTTGGAAGATTGCATGAAAATACATTTTCCTATTAGCCTGATCTCCAAAGAGTTTTGGTTGAGAAAGAACCATATTAATGTATCCTTCGATACAGATTATAACAGTTAATTTAGCTTTTTTCTGAGGAATATATGTGGAAGGAAATTGAAGCAATTATATATACCTGCTAAAGAAATACATTGGCTCAAGTGGAATTGGCTAATACCTTGTAACCTCCATTCTTCCTTTTATTTTAATTTGAGTTTCAAATTGAAAATATACATTGCCAGAAAAACTGAAATTTTGGAAAAAGACTTGGTCACACAAATCCATCACACATCAAGGCTGAATTATATTTTGATCAATAAAGTTCTATGATTGTGTGCTTTAGGTCCAAAACCAACCAAAAAATAGAAAATTTTTTATTTTATTATTATTATCCTTTTTTCCCTTGAAGTCTTGATATATTGACTTAGGTTTACATCATAGACAAGGTATGTATAATAATACTATAGTTTATTTTTGATTGATGTAAATATATTAATAAATCCCTTATGAAAATATACAAATCCAATCAATAAAACTATAAGAACTAAATAATCCTATAAAAAATATTATGAATTAAAACCTTTCTAGCAAAAGAAAGTGAAAAGAGAGAAAACTGAAAATCTATGATTAGAGAAACTAAAAAAATCTTCTAAGGAGATGATAGAAAATTGGATCCTGTTGCTATTGATGGATGACCAGTAATTGATATATAGGGAACAATTAAGTTATCATTAAAATTATAAGGAAAAACTTATATTGTTAATCAATTATTTTTTATGGATGCATATGATAATGATTTCATATTTAAAAATGAATTTCTCAAGTAAGATGAAATCAGTTATATAGTTACTCATTGATAATTTGATAAAAAAAGAAGCAAAGAATTGTGGTTTGAGATTATTTCAAGCATAAAACTTGGCTTAATATTTTAAAGAACATTCTGTTTATATATTGCTGATGAGGAATAAATCTATATTTATTGATATTTTGAAAGAGAGTGCAAATGTCAGAGAGGTTACTAATAGAAAGAAGCCAATAATTGTATCAAATGATATAGAAACCAGAGGAAGTAGATGTTTATACAATTATTATAGGAGAAACAACATTAATATGGAGAATTATTAAAATCTTAATTAGAAATGTAAGGTATATTATCTTAGACAACATAGAAAATCTTAATAGACTCGAGAAAGAGTTTCCATCTATTATATTTAAGCATATCATATTAGGTTTTGATTATTATTAAAGTTCTATTATATAAAAATTGGTTATTTTTTGTTTATATTGATAAAATAAAAACAGATTAAGAATCAATATGTATTTGGGAATCAAATCCAAGGAGACAAAGAAGATAACATACAAATAATATAAGAATCTTACAGCCTCAGCTCAGCGTGTTGTAGAAGTGTGCTATGCAGATATAGCACTTTATCACGGTCCAATTTACCAGGACCTAAGTTTAAAGTAAATACATCTATACAAAACGAAGTAAAAGGAGACAGGTAAAGACCAGGTTGCATTTTTCTTGGAGGGGTCATCTTACTTTTAAATGCTTCAATTCCACAGGAAAGGGATGACTACGCGTTGGAGTTGGCCATGGCTGATGAATAGATAATTTAGTATTACTTGATCAAAGGTGAGAATCCATCTAGTCTAGCATGCGGATTGCCTTTTCCCTTCCTGTAATTTCAATTATGCCTTCCTCTGTCTCTTATAACCATTGTATGCTATACATAGTTTAACCGGTTGATTGGATATTTTTCATGATACACCATAACTTCAAACGTGAGTCATTGCATGAATGAAGTTGTGATGATGCTCTTGACTTGTAGATGTGCATCAATTTCCATCTCGTGGTTTTCTAATATCAACATCATAAAAACGATTCATTAGCTTTGCTGGGAGCCTTATAAGCTGTGGGGCTTATGGTGCTTGTTGTGACTGCTATATTTGCAATTGTAGTCACGGAAAAGAGAATTGAATTCAGCAGAGATATTCTCTTTTTGAAATGTTGATTCCTATAGTAATATAGATGTATGGGTGAACTTAAAGGCTGCAATTTTGTTTGCTTTTCAAAGTACTTTTTTGTTTAGAAATACACATCAAAATAATACATTTTATTTTATTGAAATTAATCATTAACATCAACATATCAAAATTATCTGAAAATATAAAAATAATAATATGAAGTAAAAAAATAAAAGATTTTCAAAAAGAGAGAAAAAGTGGAGAAAAGCTAGATTAGTACATACATCCATGTGGAGCATATTCCATTTCCATTTACAGAACAATCAATCGTCTAGGCTGTATATATAGCCGAGGATGACCCTTCAGAATTATAAATGTATCCTAACCAACAAAAGCAAGCTCTCCGAACAAAGACCTGTCCAATCTCTATTTGCTTCTCAGCCGTCGTTGCCCAGCTGAATTATTGAAGCTCAAAAGTCTGGGAATCTCCATTCTTTCTTTTAATTTCGCTTCAATTGAAAGTTTCTGGAATATATATATATATATATATATATATATATGCGTTTCATCTAGATTATAGTGACTTGACATGAAAGATGACCATAGCCGGTCGTGTGGAGTAAAATGCATAGCATTATTGTTACTGTATGAATCACACAATATAGCATCGCTATCCGAGTTCGCGGGCCTGCTTTGTGATAGAGATGTTGATGGGAATTGCTTGATTTTTTTGCTTCATCTTTTTTGGCTTTCTTAGTGAATCACTCCGTCGTAACAAGGAATAACCGAAATTAGCTCCCAAACAAACCGTTACTAGTTAGATTCATAGCTTGGCTGGCGGTTCTTGACTTATCTTCTTCCTATAATCTCGGGAGATAGGGATACACATGCAGGACATCTCCGGCTGCTTTTGGCAGTATTTTGAATCTCATCTCGGAACCATGTTCAGATCGGAGGAACAGCGCAAGCTAAGATATTTGTGCTGATGGCACCGATGTGAAATCAAAGCATGGTGCCGATGCACAAGTTGACGAACCGAGGAACTCCGATCCACGAAGCACTTTTTTGAACCGCATGCATCTCTCAACTCGCTCCATCATCACACTGCATTAAAACCACCATTTCCACAGTAATTACCCAAACCAAAACGGGTAACTAACTGAATTAAATTGCAGTTACGGCGAGCCTTATCACGGAGCCGGGCTCCAAGGTCCTTGTTCAATGCTCCGATGACGACCCTTGATTTGTGATGGGCTGATGGCAGACTTATGTAGACACGAGGAGGAGGAGAAGTCTAGCGATAAACATCCATGGACAAAAACGGGGTCCATGGACCAGACATCACAATCACATCCCGACTCCCGAGAGAGAAGGGTGTCAACCTTTATGGGATTGAAGGATATGCCTCTTTATTTTTACACCTTTCAATCGAGTACATGAATTTTATTGTTTTTCGTTTGAGTACACTGATTTTTTAAAATATTCAATTAAGTCCACCCTCTTTCAATTTTTCTGTTATTTGATGATGTGTTATTTGTTCTCAAATCACTATTGGTACTCCAATATTCATTTTATATCAATTAAGTACATGAACTTTAATATTGTTTATATATATATATATATTACCAAAAATCTAAATCCCGTGGGCAAAACACTGTGCAATCCACTGTGCCTTCTCTCTAAATGCACTGTGGATTACGACAGTGTGCGGGCGAAAATGGCCCTGGCGTGCGCGGCAAAAGGGGCGGGTACAGCGGGGCATTTTCGGCTTTTCCTTTGTTCGTCCTTTTTTTTAAAAATAATCTGCCATGAATAGTGTAATGGCGTTTTCACCCCCGGTAATAGGACAAAATAACGGCTGTGGCTGAGGGACAGACGTGTAATTGCGCGCGGCCGGCCCGGCCCGGTCCGGTCCGCCGCAACTTTTTCTTTTTTTTTTTCTTTCTAAAATGGCTAAATACGATTATAGCCCCTAATAAGACAAAAAACATGAATTGGGTGCAGGGGTGGAACGGTAATTGGCCCTATTTTTCGAATTATTTAATCGGCGTCTGTCAGGGCGTGAGGCTCACGCGCCAGACGAATTTCCGCCTCACGCCCTGTTCAGGTGGCGCGTGCGGCCTCCTCCAGTGTCCGGAAATTGTCTGCCGGAAGCCAGAACGATTAGCCGCCGCGTGGTCTTCCTCCCGCGGTGGTGCGTGTAACCACCAGATGTCCGTGGACGCGGCGGAGGCCGGTTGAAGCCGCCGGCCACGTTTCTCTCTCTCCTGCACGTCAATGTGCAGGAGAGTCCCCCATGTATTTTGACTTTGCACTTCGGTCCCTCGACTTTTAATTTCATTTTTGGTCCTCATTTCTGTTATATAAGTTTTGATTTTGGTCGATTGGGTCCTCCGATTTGAATTGATTGAATGCCAAAGTTTCACTTCGGTCCTTCTACTTTCAATTTCCGGATTGGCTGTATACAACTCAATCAATTTGGTACAAAAGTTCCGATTTTTGCAATTTTGTCCTCTGATTTCAATTGAGAATAAATGTAATTTGCATTTCAGCCCTTTGACTTTGAATTTTTTAATTTCAGCCCTTTAGATTTGATTTTCATTTAAGTCCTTATACTTTTAGTTCTTTATATTTCTAGAATAATCTCTACTTTTGTCCATTTATATATATAAGTGTATTTAACACAATAATAATAATAATAATAATAATAATAATAATAATAATAATAATAATAATAATAATAATAATAATAATCATAATAGTAGTAGTAGTAATAATAATAATAATAATAATAATAATAATAATAATAGTAATAATAATAATAATAATAATAGTGATAGTAATAATGACTTAATTATTTTTTGTTCTTACTCTGCTGTGTTTTTTTTCTTTCTCCCGATAATTTGATAATATTTTTTTTTCCGGTTATAGCAATAATAATTGTTTTTGTTTTTTTTTTCTTTTGTTAAAATTTCTTGCATGTTTTTAGTCTTTCATTGTTTTTTTCCTTTCATTATTAACATAATAATAATAATTAAATTGTTTTGCATACTTGCTCTTTCTTTAATGTTCTTTTTCCCTCCGGATAATTTCATCATTTTTTTTTACAGTAATAGCAATAATAGTTTTTTTTTTTTTATCTTTTGTTAAAGTTTATAGGATGTTTTTAGTCTTTCATTTATTTTTGTTTATTTCATTATTAACATAATAATAATAATAATAATAATAATAATAGTAGTAGTAGTGATTATTATTAATATTATAATAATAGTGATTATGTATTCTATTATTATAATAATAGTGATTATTTATTCTTTCATACTAATAATAATAATAATAATAATAATAATTTTTTAATTGGTTTTTCTTGCTTGCTGTTTTTTTCATGCTTTTTATTTTTTTCCCTAGGTATAATTTAATAATTTTTGTTGTTTTTATTCTAGCGGCAATAATAATTTTAAATGTTAAGACTCCGATGTTGCTATTGTTATAATATTTTAAATTAATATTGCTTCCTTTTCCCTTTTTTTTTTTTTTTGCTCTTTCTATTAATTGGTTTTTATAATTTTATTATCTGCACAATAATGATTTAAGTAAGTTGTTTTTTTTCTTATTCAAATATTTTGCTCTTTTTTCTAATGTTAGTGTGCGCTCTTTTGTGATCGTTTATGACGCAATACCTATATTATAAAAGATGTAATCTATGCTTACGTGACAAACTCAACTCAAAATGGTAAACATTTTATCTCCTAATCTATAACTTTTATTTACTTATATCATATAAATTTATCGTTGTAGGATTAATTATGTTAAATTATATACAAAAAAAATACCCGCGGCAACGCGCGGGCAATTTGCTAGTATATATATATATGTTGAGGAAATAAATCTTGAGGCACAACTGATGTTGAGTTATCCTGCTTATCCAAAGTGTCAAGCAATGGTATTTTTAGATTATTCCAATGCTAAGTTGACCAATGAGTTTGGCTAAACTGTTAAAATGAAATTTATTTATATTTTCCAGATTTATTTTAGAATTGACTGTAGAATGTTTACCTAGACTCCCAGAATTCAACAAGCTTTTGATTACTGGTTCTTAAATAAGATTTTCAGCTGTTCTCTTTACTTTTGTCAAGTTTGGTTAAAGCATTGTTAGTTGGTAGCTACTGAAGTCTAAATAATTTAATCATGGATTTTGTAGAGTTTTTTTTTTTAGACATGGAAAGGAAATAAAAACAAACAATCTCCAATAAAACCTAACTCAGTGCTATGGTTGCACTCTAGACAAGTAACTGTTTGAAAGTGTTATTGAGATTATTTTTTAGAGTGTTTTTTGTTTGGAAATGCATTAAAATGATTTTTTTTATTTTAAAAAAATATTTTTGATATCTACATATTAAAATTATCTAAAAACACCAAAAGAATTTAATTTAATATAAAAAATAAAATAAAAATTTTAATTTTTTTCAAAAATTTTTTTGAAACGCAGTGACAAACACAAAAAAGAGAGGTGGTATTTCTGCTTTACCTAACCTATTTCATCTGTGAATTGTGATATGAGATATGGTCAGATGTGGAAGAGGTTCAAGGGCACTTGTTTATCTTCTAAGTTATTAAAGAAATGAGATATGAAAGTGTAGCGAGTACAAATTTCAGGTTTCAGTCTACATGTGCGATCAACAGTAAAGCTGAGGCCGAGTTAGGTACTCCATGATCAAAATCTTGTAAATACGGTGAGCCACATGGTTTGCCTAAGTGGTGATGGAATCTTCATTATTTTTCTTTGAAATTCTTGGATTATCTATAAAAGGGACCCAAGGAAGTTGATTGGATGTCTTGTACTGTATCGCAAAGGACTAATTACTGTATCCCAGCTGAAGAGAAAACAAGATCCCAGTAGTGAAAAAAGAGAAAAAGGGGAAGATGGGCGAGTTCAAACTTTTCTGGTAGGGAAATAATTGAAGACACGACCATTTCTCAAATGTTGTTTGCTTGTACTGTTGTTGTTGTTGTTCGAGGAAGAATTCTGAAGATAGAAACTCTTCCTTGAAGGAGAAGGAGAGGTGTGGTCACAAATTAAGTTGCAAGTTGATCACATACTTCAAATGTTTCTTCTTAAAATATCTCTTTGGTCCCCCTGTGAATCTGTAATCCAAGCAAGAAGTTATCTGGTCTAAATGAATGACTTTGTAGAAACTGTTTGTATTGAGACCATTTTTTTGACAATTCCAAAGCAGAGAGGATGTGAAATGAATTTGATGCAACTTGTGCAGTCACATATTGTCAAAGTAGAAGAAAATGAAGTTCATCTTATCCCAAGATTTCCAAAGGCACACAGAGTCACAGCCTACAAGTCTTTCCTTGGAATCTTATTACTTCACTTACATTCATTCATTCATTCAAAACTGCTTATTCATATTAAGTAGGTAGGCCACGCAAATGGGAGATAAAACATGACTCTATACATGTGACTGGAGGGATTTTCCTCTGCTTCACCGGGAGATGCTATCGGCGGCGGAGATACTGTAACATGCAAAAACATATTTGTAGAATTTGTAATGGCCAACTTAGTACAGTTGTGTAACTATTCAGGCATTGAACTTCTGTTGAGTGGAGCTCGTTGAGACCTGCATCATCCAACAAACACACCACTGAGTAGGCAGGGAAAACCAAGATTTGAGCAGCTATTAGTCGTATGCTTATTTGTTTTTTCAAAACAAAGGAAAAATTCAGCAGAAAGATGTAGAAGTTTTGAGTGTTCAACACAAGAAAAAAGACCCTTGCTGAAATATTGGGATTAACTTCTCTTTAAGCTCATTATATCCACAGATGTAATTTCATGTTTTAATTAGCCTCCTCTACGCGTGGGGTGCTTTAAGTTTTTTGTTGGCTTGTAGTCTTGAACTCCCATGAATGCCATCTATAACATAGCCTTCAGCTGCTATATCAGGAATGGGCCCTATCAATTGCTTTAGGGACTTCTGAACTAACAAGAAAAAAAGAGGAAAAAGGTTATGCACTGACCCCAACTGGCGTCACGAAACTGCAAACAGCACATTTCACAGACCGTGCTCCATATTGGTACATCAGCAGCATCCTGCAGCTCCCACAATTGACATGCGCCACTTGATTTGCTGTCATATTATGGACGTTATTTTATTTCCCATCTTAATCTTAAGCAAAAGGTCTTCCGCAGAGAATACATTACATAGTAGAGTGGTTGAAAGCAATAGGTTTTCAAGTTCCTTACCCTCCAAGGCTAGATTGACAGTGTGACAACAAGAACATTGCACACTGGTAGCTCCACGGATGTACATGAGTAAGGTGTGGCAACCTCCACAAACCAACTGGGCCATTTCTGTGCCTATTCATAGATCGTTGAACAGACAAATTACTATGTTCAGATATTTCTCAAGATGTCAAAAACAATTTAGGCGTGAAATTGTTGTTTTTTGCAATGCTGGAGTTCATCGAACGGTGAGTGCATCTGTTGAACATTTCCATAACATAATACCAATGGACCAAGGGCTGATAGGAAGGGAAAGAAATTATCTTTCTGGTTTAAGTTATAGCAACGATGGAAAAGACAAATGTCTCGACTATTTCTCGTGTGTTAAGGAAGAGTTACTTTCCTGTGTCCTTCTAAATTAAAAACTACTCAACAATTATGAAGTAAGAGAATTCTTTAGTCTAGAGTGGATTTAACAAATTCAATTTTTGATTTATAAATATATGAAGATTGTTCAGTCAAATAATAGATTTACTCGTACCAGGAGGCGGCACAGCTGTGACTGCATTGCAAACAGCACAGCATACAGAGGTTGCTCCAACTGGATAGAGTAACAGGTTTCTACATCCAGAACACACAAGCTGGCTCTGTGCACCTGAAAACCATCAAATTAAAATATTCACAGAGCTAGCACCTGATAATGAACAGTTTAAATTATAGATTGCACCTGCAGTATCAAGTAACTAATAAAAGCAGAAAGTCTATACCTATGCTAAATCACAGAATGAACAGTTTTATTCAAAGAAAAAGAAAGAAAGATTAGCATAAAAAAGTAGATGCAAGATTCCAAGGACTCCTGGCCATTCCCCTTTTCGATTCCCTGTCTTCTTTTTATTTGAGAATTGAAACACAAATGAGATTCAAAATAGTTTTGACTTTTGGGGCTAAAACAAGTGCACAAGAAACTAACATACCATTGGCAGCTGCTGCAGGAGGAGGAGGAGGAGGAGCAGGAGCACATGGGGCTGGAGGTGCTGGATAAGGGGCAAGAGGAACTGGCATTGCAATATCTCACAAAAGTTGAACTTTCTTCTCCAATTCCTACAAACTTACACAGTCTTTAACACGCGAACCACAGCCCTTTCTCCCATTTCTGCAATGCCTGGAAACAAGGACAGCACATGAAAACAAAAATGCACAATCAGTGCTCATGTTATCGCGTCACAGCTTTAAAAGCAGCTGTACAAAGCACGAGGAAGGTAGAAATCTAAACTGTAGTATTAGAGAAAAAGTAAATAAATACATGATTATTAACAAAAATAACCAGCACCCAGTTGGCCAAAATTATGTTTGGAAACCATACAGGAATGCTCGATGGATATCATTTAGAGAAATAAACAAGCTTGGGGAGAGAGTGGGGAGGGCCAAGCACATACCTTTAGCAGCTTGCGGATGCGGTTCATAGAGCGGGGGGAGGGAGGGAGAGAGAGAATAAGAAACTACGGAATATATTAAAAATATATATAGCGACCGATTACAGTAGTAAAAACTACTATTTCCTAGCGGTTGTTTTTAAAAATATTAAATAATTTTTATTTTTTTAATATCATTAAATCAACAAATAATAAATTACTGGAGAGATTGGATGTGAAAATAAATTACTGAGTTGAATATTCAGTTTCCATCTTCTAATAACCTCGAATAAACTAAGTTGACTTATTAGAATAGATTTTTGTCTAATCGAATTTTGTTTCAGAGCTTGTTATTTTGAGTACAGGTACTTGAAGCATAGATAGAAGGACAATATTAGTAAAATTAATTGATGAAGTACTGCTTTAACTGATTTTTCATTTCTTCTAACATTATGGTATATTGTTCCCGTGGTACTCCAGTGTGTGTCTAATGTGATGATAGAGAATTCATGATCTGCTAGTAGATTTCGAGTTCAAATCAGGACATGTACTCTTTATAAGAACAAAAAAACACTTTCTAGAGAATAGGATTCCATCACATAAATAAAATATATTATTTCCGGTGGATAGATTGGATGCGGTGGTTAACTTACATTTGTGCTGGTGGCATCTCAAAATCATAGAATATAAGAAAAAATTACTGGGACCCCAACCACCGACCCATCTCTCCCTCTCAGCTTTTGGAAAGGGATCAAGGTAAAGCATATGAGCATCGGGTTAGGTCACAAAAACAAAAGAAGAAAAACTATTGGGCCCATGAGCAGGCCCATATCGGTACTGAACAAACATCAAGGTCCATTGTCATGTGATGACAGCAGCAATTTGCCTGCAGGTTTTGTGATTTGTTCAGAGCATGGGAAATGTTTTCTTGGATGGTGCGAACAGTTCTTCTCAGGCTCGTCTGGGGAAGATTTCAATGCTATATTTGTAAAATCCCACGATTCTCGTTTTCCTAGTGTCTGTCTGGAGTATGGTTGTAATTATTTTTTAAAGTACTTTTCGTTCAAAAATATATTAAAATTATATTTTTTATTTTTTTAAAATTATTTTTGACATCAGCACATCAAAATGAACTAAAAACACCAACTTTTATTAATTTAAACTTAAACATAAAAATAAAAAAAAATTCAATTTTTTTCAAAAACCTTTTTGAAAAGCCCTCCCAAACACCCTTTAATGTAAAACAGGCTGGGCAAATTAAAAAAAAAAATGTTGGAAAAAACGAAACGGTGATGGAGAAGAGTGACGAAGATAAATATATTGAAACTAATAAATTTGTTTTTATTTTATTTTATATTGAAATCATGTGTTTGCTAATATTAATAATTATTGAAAATTTATATAATTATTAATTTTAAAATTTATAAGATTACAAACTAAAAATTTATATTAATAAAAAAAGATGTGTGGATAGTCTCTATACATTTGGAAGTATCTTATAGCAATCGAAGAGCCAGGGGACCACAAACTCGTACTTCTCATTCCTCACTTGATCCCATTTGGATATTCCTGCCATTGTTATTTCTTTCCTTTTTTTTTTCTTTAATAAAAGTTCATCAATTATGCTATATACTCATCAATTATGCGAACAATTGGCTTACCTAAAAAGATGATATTTGAAGGGGAAATTGGTATTAATGGATGATACATATTATATATAAAAAAATATGGCTAATATATGATTGTATGTGTTGGCGAGCAGGTTTTTTTTTTTTTTTTTTGAATATGAGGAGAAACCACTCTACCGGAAAGCGCATTTTTGTGGGTCCAGTGAGCGAGAAAAACTCCAGCTGTCCCAGACTCTTACAGGGCAGGAGTAACTCGCGTCACTAGGGCGCGCCCCGACTCGAACCTTGCTCTTGCAAAATGCAAGAGCAAGGCCGTTTCCGCCACGCTACCCCCGGGAACAGCAGGTCAGTCCATGCTCTTTAAGCAACGAGTTTAGTGTCATCTAATGGTCAAGCGCATTGCATGTGTTAATAAATGAGTTAACTCGCACTATTTAGATAATATGTTCGACATCATTCAGTGGTCAAATATACTACACGTGCTAGCGAACAAGTTTTTTTTATCACATTTTACAAAAACAAAAGTACCCTATAAATCAAAAGAAAAAATAATTTTAACTATCCTCAAAAAATAAAACTCAACTTTAAAATATATATAAGTTCCCAAAAAAATATTTTTTTTTGAAAAAATGTAAAAAAATATCAATAACTTGTAAAATATAAAAATCATGTCCATACAATATCATAAATATAAATATGTCTATGGAACAAGATAAGTTTTCAAGAGAAGGATTTTTTAAATTTTTATTAGTTGCCAATATCTCTGTGGGTTATTTTAAAAAATTAGGATATTTGAAGTTCTTACACTCCTAGAGTTTTCAATTTTCCTAGATTTCATTTTTTTATAATACAAGTTTTTCGATTCTGCTAATTGTTTTTTTAAATATATTTTTATATTTTAAATATATTTTTTGGTAGTCTAGATATTTTGCAAAAAAGTATATGAGAGAACATGAAAAAATATATATACCCAATACAGAATGGATGGATTATCTCTATATATAATTCACAGTGCTAGTTAATAGGCTTAATGCTGTTCTGCCCAAAGTTGTAAAATCCATTCCGTTCCGGCCGGAACGTGCCATTCCGTTCATAAAACCGGGACAAAATGACGTCGTTTTTGTCCCGGTTTTAATTCCGGTCGATTCCGGAAATTCCGGCCGAAACACCTCGGTTCCGTTCCGGGCGTTCCGGTATCAGAAAAAAAAACGACGCCGTGAATGTATTCATCAAAGTAAACCAGAGAGACAAAGAGAGAACGTAAATGAACAACTCAAAGCAAAATATCCAAGACCCTGGACCACACGTGCCTCACACGTGGATATAGTCTAGTGGTGTAAACTCTCGACTCCCTTAGCAGATCTTCCATGGTTTCCACAAAGAGATTCAAGCTCCTCAGTCCTCACAGGTGGGATGTGCAGTTCGCTGATCTTTTGGTTAGAAAGAAAATAATGGAAGCAAGTGTCGACTCACGTGAAGAGACATGGTTCAAGCGGCCTAGCGCCATTGACTTTTGCTTGACTTCTTGTAATTGTAAGACACAGCCCTGGACTTCCCTTCAGTTAGAGGCAGGGTGGGGCAGTAGCAAGCAAAGGAAGCCAAGGGAAAGTGGGGGGATGCAGCGTGCGAATAATTTCTAAGGAAGAAAAAAGAAGAAGAAGGTTGAAGAAGAAGATAGTACACTCACACTGCGTGAGCGACCTGTGGGAGAAAGAAGGTCAGGAATTCAGTTATATTTTTCTTGTATCTTTTCTGAGCCAATGATTGGCAATTTAAAAGGAAAAACATTGTCCTCTGCTGATTTGCCTTGCACAGGTGGCAAAATCACTTAACTACTAGAATCAACTGGAATATTAAAAACTAAACAAAATGACTACGTTTTGTTTACACTTAATTAGAATTCAAATTACTTTAGTTCCCTCTTGTTCCTCATTTGTTCTTCAGCTTCTTTGCCCGTGACAATGCCCACGCCTTGAAAAATTCTCCTTGTCCTCAAGGTGAGAACTGAGGAAACCTCCACCCGAACTCATCGGCGTCCTCCCACGTTGCCTCTGTCAAAGGTAATCCCTTCCAAAGAACCAAAAATTGGGTTTTGGCTACATTTCCCCTTTTTACCATCCTCCTCTCAACGATTTGTTGTGGTTGTAACAGGGGTGTCTTCGAGAAATTTGGCAGCTCAGTTTGTACTCCATGGTTGCCCACGTGTTTCTTCAGCTGGGATACGTGAAAGACAGGGTGAATCATAGCCCCTGCCGGTAATTGCAACCGGTAAGCCCATGGCAGTCAAAATCGAGATTTTGACACGGATCGGAAAGGGCTCCGAAAAATCGGATCGTAAGATCGGATCGTAAAATCGTAGAAAGATCGTAAAATGTCCGTACAAAAATTATTATTTTTAATTATATTTAAATTTAAAAAATGAATTTAAATATAATTAAATATTATTTTTTTTTATTATTATTATTCTACGATTTTTCTACGATTTTTATACGATTTTTCTACGATTTTGAACGATTTTTCTACGAGTTTGACCGAGTTTG
Source organism: Salix brachista (assembly GCA_009078335.1). Lineage (NCBI taxonomy): Eukaryota > Viridiplantae > Streptophyta > Magnoliopsida > Malpighiales > Salicaceae > Salix > Salix brachista. The sequence continues at coordinate 7,325,965 of CM018574.1, read as the reverse complement.
ACCGGTTTCGATTTTTCTTTCCGGTCCAACCAGGTTTTCGGAGCCAACTCGCAAAATCGTACGATTTTGCGAGTTGGCTCGCGATTTTGACTGCCATGGGTAAGCCACCTCCCCAATTCTCTTGATAACTGTGTAGGGGCCATAGTATTTGGCTGAAAGTTTGTGGGATGCTCTTTGATACACTGATTTCTGTCGATAGGGTTGTAATTTAAGATAGACTAGGTCACCCTCTGAGAAGACCCTTTCACTCCTCTTCTTATTTGCTTGCTGTGTCATGCGATTTTGGGCTTGCACAAGATTGCTCCTGATGAGCTTGATCATGTCCTCTCTTTGGGTAAGATGGTTGTCCACAGCCTCGACAGGGGAATCCCTTAGGGTGTAGGGAATGTGAATTGGGGGTACAAACCCGTAGAGTATTTCATAGGGTGTCTTCTTGGTTGATGTGTGGTAATTGGTATTATACCACCACTCACAAGAGCTCAGCCACTGCCCCCACTGTTTAGGAATGGTCCCGGTCATACACCTTAAGTACCCTTCAATACATTTGTTCACAACCTCTGTTTGGCCATTTGATTGGGGGTGATAGGCTGTAGAATAGTGTAGGTCGACACCTTGTTGGGCGAATAATTCTTTCCAGAACTGACTTAGAAAAACACTATCCCGATCACTCACTATTGTGGCTGGCATCCCGTGCAGCTTATACACATTATCCATAAAAGCTTTGGCCACTGTAATAGCTGAATAGGGGTGTGATAAAGCTATCATATGGGCATATTTGCTGAACCTATCAACCAATACGAAAATAACTTCTTTTCCTTCTGATTTGGGCAATCCATCGATAAAATCCATGCTAACATCAATGAGGGGGGCATGGGGTATTGGTAAGGGCTGTAGTAAGCCTGGATACTTGACATTCTCATTCTTATTTTGCTGGCATACAGTGCATTCTCTAACATACTGTCTCACCAATTTCTGAAGTTTCTTCCAATAAAAAACCTGTCCCACCTTCTTGGTAGTTGCAGTAGCTCCTGAGTGTCCACCTACTGATGAATCATGATAGAGACTGATGATTTGCCTCTGTAAGTTAGGGTCGTGCCCCACGACCACCTTCCCCTTTCGAATGAGGGTTTGATTCACCCAAGAGTAATGGGGATGCGAATCAGCCCCCCTGGACAATTCTGCTATTAGTAGCCGTAGGTTAGGGTCCAATTCCCATGTCTTCCTTATCTCCTCCATGAGACTGGTGGAGATTGATGAGAGTGTCAGGGCACTCAATTCTTGGTGAGAGATCCTGGATAAGGCATCTGCGACAAGATTATCCTTTCCCCTTCTGTATTCAATGTCATAGTCGAAACCCAATAATTTCGTGAGCCATACCTGTTGTGCAGCATGTGTGGCTTTCTGGTCTAGCAAGAATTTCAGGCTGGAGTGGTCTGTTCGGATGAGGAATTTCCTTCCCCATAGATAATGCTTCCACTTGGTGACTGCGTAGACAATAACTAGTAACTCCTTTTCATAAGTTGAAAACGCCAGCTGCCTAGGTCCCAAAGCTTTACTTATGAACGCTAGAGGATGGCCTTCTTGCATGAGCACTGCACCCATACCTACCCCAGATGCATCTGTCTCTACCACAAAAACCTTGTTAAAGTTGGGCAGGGCTAACACCGGGGGGTTGGTCATGGTCTTCTTTAAGTCTTCAAAAGCAGTGGTGGCTGATTCTGTCCAAACAAAGGAGTCTTTCTTCAATAATTGAGTTAGAGGTCTGCAAATAAGACCATATCCCCGTACAAACCTTCGGTAATACCCCGTTAGTCCAAGGAAACCCCGGAGTTGCTTGAGGGTTGTAGGAATCTGCCACTGTAGTATAGCTGCTACCTTTTGGGAATCAGTAGCCACTCCCTCCTGGCTAATTACATGACCCAAATACTCCATTTGGGTTGTCCCAAAGGCACACTTACTCCTCTTTGCCACTAGTTGCTGTGCACTTAGCAGATTAAAAACTGTCTTTAGATGTTGTAAGTGTTCAGCCATGGTCTTACTATATATTAATATATCATCAAAGAAAACGAGAATGAACTTCCTCAAATGCTCTCTAAACACATCATTCATCAAACTTTGGAAAGTGGCAGGTGCATTAGACAACCCGAAAGGCATAACAAGAAATTCATAGTGACCATTGTGTGTTTTAAAAGCTGTTTTAAACACATCTTCAGGCACCATGCGTATTTGATGATAACCAGCTCTTAAGTCAATTTTGGAAAAAATAGTTGCCCCTTCTAACTCCTCTAGCAGTTCATCAATTATAGGAATGGGGTACTTATCTTTGATGGTGAGCTTGTTGAGAGCTCTGAAGTCCACACAAAACCTCCAGGTTTGATCCTTCTTTTTAACCAACACGACGGGGGAGGCAAAAGGACTATTGCTGGGTTGCACAATCCCTGCTTCTAACATTTCTGCCACCAATGTTTCCAGGGTATCTTTTTGCAGCCCTGAATAGCGATAAGGCCTTAAGTTGACCGTCTTTCCTTCATCTTGGAGGAGAATTTTATGGTCATGTTTCCTGGCTGGGGGTAACCCCTGTGGTTCACAAAAAACATGTTGATATTCCGAGAGCAATAGTTGTAGATGAGAGTTTGTTGAACCTTGGTTAGCAGGTTGCATTTCCTTGGCAGACTGCTCTTCTTCCATTACCCTTAGGCTGCAGAGCCTTATCTCGGCTAAGGAGTTTTTCATGTTCATCAACCCATGCAATTCTGCCAAGGGTATTGACTGAACCAACTTAGGCTCTTCCCCTCTCAGGATTACCTCTCGGCCTTGCCATTTGAATGACACCCATCTCTCCTCATAGTTTGATAACACATTTCCTAGTAGTTTTAGCCACTGGATGCCTAGGACCATGTCATAGTTTTGCAACTTCATGACAAACATATCTGCTTGGAATTTGACACCTTGCATCTTTCAATTTAAATTTTTGCAGATGGCTTTGCAAGCCATGGTTCCACCATTTGCTGCTTCCACTTCCACAGGCCTTATCGGAGTTAATGAGCACCCTATCTTGCTAGCTATGTCGGAGTGCAGGAAATTATGTGTACTTCCTGAATCTATCAAAACAAATACTGGGCATTTGTCAATCCTCCCCCAAACCTTGATAGTTTGGCAGCCTGTTGTGTCTTGTATGGCTTGCAAGGACAAGTGAGGTATGGCCTCCACACTCATGGCCTCCATGGGCTCTTCTTCATCTGAACTATCCCCATCATCTTCCACTATACACAGAGAATAGAGCTTCCTATTTCTGCATCTATGACCGTGTACGAATTTTTCCTCACACCAAAAACATAAGCCCTTGGCTCTTCTTTCTTCCATCTCCTTGGTTCTGAGGGGTCTAGTAGGTCTGTGATTTGAGTATGCAGGTTGATTGTTTTGGACCGAGGTGGTCGGGTTGGGTAGTAATGCTGGGGAAAAAGGTTTTGAAGGTGCAAAGTTACTTTTGTGTATGTTTGGGGTATATCCAAACCTTGCAGATGGCAGGTTGGAATTTGCTTGGTTCTGGAATTTTGGGTAGTGTGGGGTTAGTTTACGGTGGGTAAGGGTGTTATTGTGTAGCCTAGCCAAATTATAGGCTTGTTTGAGGGATTTAGGTTCGAACATCTTCACCAAATTCTTGATCTCCACCTCCAGTCCACCCAAGAAAAATACCAATGCTTGTTTTTCAGAAATTTGTGCTCGGTTCCATAGTTCATCAAAATTTTTGATATACTCCTCTAGGTCTCCTTCTTGTCTGTGCTCAGTCAGCTCTTCTAAGGGGTCTCTTTGACACCCAAATAGACAGCACAAAGCTTCCACATACTCAGCCCAAGTGAGCTCCTGCCCTTCCAAGCTTCTTGTATAGTTTTGATGCCAGTAGAGAGCCATTCCATCCAAGTAATAAGAAGCCAGTTTCAACTTCTCTGCTTCGGGTATTTCTTCTAAGTCAAAATATTGATTGCACTTGTACAACCATTTGTGCACCTCTTCCCCCTCAAACGTAGTAAATTCTCGTCGAGGCCTGCGTGACCTGTATGCAGGTTGAGTCCCTTCACCCAACCATTATGGGTTGTTGGTATGAGTCATGGGCTGTGGGATATAAGTGTTCTTCGAAGAACTTGCTTCCCCTGTTAAAGTTTGTAGGGATTGGTTCATGGCAAATTGCTATGTTGCTAAATCTTTGATCATAGATTTGAGCTGGCCTAGGTCATCTGATTGAGCTTGCATCCTGATGTCTAGGCTGTCGTACTTCTGATGAGCAGCTTCCAAGGATTCATCTATCCTCCTGATATCTTGGGACCTGGTCTCTGACGCCATTGTTGAGGTCCGAAGATGTGCAGCTCTGATACCACTTGCAGCGTGCGAATAATTTCTAAGGAAGAAAAAAGAAGAAGAAGGTTGAAGAAGAAGATAGAACACTCACACTGCGTGAGCGACCTGTGGGAGAAAGAAGGTCAGGAATTCAGTTATATTTTTATTGTATCTTTTCTGGGCCAATGATTGGCAATTTAAAAGGAAAAACATTGTCCTCTGCTGATTTGCCTTGCACAGGTGGCAAAATCACTTAACTACTAGAATCAACTGGAATATTAAAAACTAAACAAAACGACTACGTTTTGTTTACACTTAATTAGAATTCAAATTACTTTAGTTCCCTCTTGTTCCTCATTTGTTCTTCAGCTTCTTTGCCCGTGACAGGGGACGGCGCAAGCAAAGAGAAAGTGGGAAGGGGCTAGGGTTAGGTTTTTATAATTTATACTAATAATAATAAATGGGGGCAGTAGGGTTTGTGGGTTTTTATAATAATAATAATAATAATAAAGAAGGTTTTATACTTTATAGTTGTAACTTCACGTTACAACTAACTGTGTGTATATATATATATATATATATATATATAAAATTAAAAATAAAATATATATATATTATAAAAAAAAATGTTGCGTCAACTTTGATTTTATAAAAAATAAAAATTATATTTTGTTTTTTTGTTTTTTTAATTTTTTTCATATATATATATATATAATTAATTAAATATGAACAATACAAAACCAGAACGGCACGCCGGAATACACCGAAACCGGAACGTTCCGTTCCAATCAAAAAATCGGAACGGCGCCCGGAACGGATTTTACAACTATGGTTCTGCCAACACAATTTCTATTAAAAAAAATTAAATCCTTAAACGAATAAAATTACATTCAACAAATAGTATTTTGATTTTATTTTTAATTCCGTAGGTGTTTTTAATTTCTGCCCACAGCACCTTGAACTGGTCCTCTTGTTTAGAACTAAAAACAGGGTGCCGCCGACAGAGTTTTAAGCCAACCGATTTGAAGCAAAGTTTCTCTAAAAAGCAGCTGAACTGGTCAGCCTCAATCTTATCCATGAGATCAACCACGGCTTTCTTGGTCTGCCCCACGTTCCTGATCACATACAGATATTGGAAGTTGCTCTCAGATGATAGAAGGCTTGGATGGCTCCATTTCACGTGTTGAGAGATTGTCTGATACAGATTCCCACTTTGTCTGGGATAAGTTTGACGATCTGACAAGGGAAATGGCTTCAATGTTGACGTGATCATTCGTATTTCATAGATAAGCATTAGCATTTGGAGTTTTTAATTGGCTCAAACCCTGCTGTGCTCGGGAGAGCCACCCCACTCTGTAATCCATTATCAGTTGTGATACTGGACCAGCAAGTTTGGGAGTGATGTTGACGCTGGACGCGATTATTTTATTGTAATACTTATTTAATCTTCAAGTTTACAGCGATTTGTTTAATCTAACAAGAATCTTTTCTTATAAGTATTTTAGATCTGGAATTATTATAGATAACTTGAGATTGAAGAAGAGTGAATAAGGGTTGTTTATAGAAGAGTTCATCTCTTGAAATAATTGCAGAAAATAACAGATAGTGTATCTTACAGGAGAAATGATTATACAGAGAATAAGTTGAATGCCTTTACATTGTTTCTCATTAATTACACTTGAACTAAACAAAGACAGTGTGGTCTTAAGGAATGATTTATACATTAACCAATACAAAATGAAAACTTGTCGGAAAAGGAAGACATTTCAGCTTATGCACATCAACGATAAACATGTTTTTGACTTGAAGCGGTCAACTGGAGGGTTTAGTTGCTCCGGAAAGGCCAGAAGATTGAGTAGACCCTGTGCCAAAAACCCTTCTTCTTCGTCTTCTTCTTCGACAATTGAGGGTTTGTGTCTCTCTTGTTAACAAGTTCAGCCATGAACTGAACAACAGCCTGATGAACGGAAGTTGAATAAGTCAGTCTCAGTTGTGAAAAAAAGTAAAGATTTAGTAAATGGTAAGCCAAAGTTGTTCATCAAACGTTACCTGAGCGCCCAAAGCTGTCACTTGTCTTGGTGGAACTTCCAGAGGAGTTTCATCAGCACGAAAAACTCTCAATTGTAACAGGAGCCTAAAAGAATCTGGCAAGACTCTGATCTGATCATCACTTATATCCAGCTCCTCGAGCAATTCAAGGTTTCCAATATTTCGTGGCAATGCTTTTAGATCCGCGAAGTTATTGGCAACATTCAGTTTCTTGAGATTCTCTGCAAAACATAGGTTCTCAGGTATGAACTCTAGTTCATTGAAGCTTAAATCAAGCTCCCTCAAATTGGAAAGATGGCCCATTGTTGTTGGCAACCCTCTAATTCTGTTGTAGTGCAGAGTAAGAATCTCCAAACAAGTCAGGTTTCCAATTGCCTCGGGAAGAGCTCTCAGCTGATTGAAATCTAATGTCAGCTCCACTAGTGACGTGCAACTTCCAATCGTGTGTGGAAGCTCCTCAAGTTCATTTGTTTCCACGTTCAATAACTTCAACCTGGTCAAACTCCCAATAGTCTCTGGCAGCTTAGTGAACTGATTTGAAGCCAGATCAAGATTTTCAAGGTTTGTCAACTTCCCAAAAGAAGCTGGCAGCAATCTTAACCTGTTGGCATGGAGATCGAGATCGGTGAGATTGATTAGCTCCCCAAATGACTCAGGAAGATTTATTAGTTGGTTTGAGTGGACATCCAACTTTGTCAAGGCTTTGAGGTTATTAATGTTGGATGGAAGTGCCATAATTTGGTTTTCGGACAAGTCCAATTCGGTAATAGCTGACAATTTCCCGATTGACAGAGGGAGCCACTCAATTTGATCCATCAACTTGCCTCTAAGATCAAGAACTACAGCTCCAGTTTTTGCAGAATTTTCTATGATCGCCGCCACCTTCATTAGACTTAATTTCTCAGATTTCACTTCACCTGCAAGGCACCAAAATACATCCACGCATTGAAAAAAGAGAGTAGAATAATACTATATCGTTAGTCGACAAAAGGAAACAAAATAAGAATTTCATTCCAGATTTTTATTTTTATTTTGCCTTCTTTAACCCTCACACTCAACCTCCTCCTACATATTCAACCAGAATTTAACAGAAGAACTCGACAGCACAGAAGTTAATTCAAACACCATATTGATAGGATGCAGATCTTAAGTAAACGAACCTAAATCGATTGAGAAAAGCTACCTTCTTCTATTCCAGCACAATATTCTTTTCAATAATCACATCAAATTGACAACAAAACTTCATTTCTGAAATTGCATATATGAGTCAAGAACATCCAATATATAATATACAGCGGAAATTAGACAAGGTTTTATTTCGCTCCCTCCCTCCCGTTTTTAATGTTTTGAACATGTAAGAATTAAGATGCATATACAAGCTCCTGAAGCCAAACACGAAGGAAACATTTAAGAAAGTTTGTCTTTACCTGAAAAGAAAGCAGCTTTGGAGGAAGAGCTCTTCGCCAAACCCTTGAAGGTATCTTTCTTCGATTCTCCATCTCTTCTCTTCTTGATCAAACTTTCATCAGTAACCACGCTTTCTTTCTGAATTTGCTCAACTGACTCGCTGATAGAAACCAGTTTCTCCTGTGAATCCCCTGAAACCAATAGACTAGCTTTTTGAATCAGCCCATCAAAGGTCTCAAACACCTTGTCAACTTCAACCAAGTAAAGAGCCTCTTTTCTCTGTTCACGGCCTTGAAACAACAACGCGGTCTTTCTCGCTTGCTGTAACAAGGAGAAGAGCTCCTGCGGGACATCTTGAGGACATTCCTGGACTGAAATATCATCGAGCTTTGCCTGCTCTTCACTGTTGACAGTCTTGATCACAGAAATGGCTGCTTCAACCTCTTCAATGGAGGGTCTTGACGGTAGTGATTTGTAGAGTCTCATGATCTCTCCCACTGCATCTAAAAGAGAAGGTGACGGGTCTTGATCTTTGCTGGTTTTCACAGCCATGGCTATAGCGATCTTGAAGAATTAGCCTTCAAATGGGCTGTATATATATATACACGTGAACTTTGTTTTATTTCTTATTATTGAATATGATATGAGCTGGAAATGGTCACAGCTCTGAATTTATATAATTATCATTGGTCAAATCTATGGAATAATTAAATTAAAAAGAGATATTGATAATTAAATTAAAAAGAGATATTAAAGTAGAAACAAAATATCTACCACACACACACTTGTTTTATTTATTTTAATTAATTAACGTTAGTATTAATTTGTTCAATGTTTTACACCTTGACTAATATCTGGAAAAGAGATTGAAATTATGAAAATAAAAAAAAAAGTAATAAGATTTTTATATAAAAGAGGGTCGATGGCAGTGAACGAAAAGTCTGCACAAAGAATCTGGCCTCGTTACTTCACCCTGACATCCAGGGTGAGGAGTGCAATGAAAATGCCATCAAGGGTCACGAAAAAAAGTCATCGCAACAAAAACGTTTTTTTTCTTTTCTTTTTCTTGCCTCGTGACTTGTCATGGTTTCTGTAGTATCTATCCACACTCCATGCCGAGGTATCTTCTCATTTTTTATTTTTTATTTTTTATTTTATTCTTCTTATTTCTTATTGGTGCTTTCATATTCGGTATCCAAAGGCTTGTATTTCTCTGATGTGCATCAAACGACGTTAATATTAAATTCCATTCCGTTATCTCCACGGTGTTTATAAGAGTTAAAATCAAGGTATATTATTATATGGATGATCTCTTAGGGTACTCAAATAGATGCTATTTTTTTTCTTCTAATTGTTTCGAGGAAGTTAAAAATTATGTGAATTAAATCAATGAGGTCAATTGCATCCATAAATTTATTTATTTATTTAAAAAAGATTACAATATATTTGAAAGGGGCCACTAGTAAACTATAAATAATGTACTCAAAGGGCATGATGCGATGACAGGAGGCTTGTGATCTATATAGTAGTTTTCGAGTTCGAATCATAGTGTGCATTTCTTACAAGAGTCTGGGACAACCAAGATTTTGCTCGCTAACCTGGATCTCCAAAATATATTTTCTAGGGATAAAGTTTATGAAATTAAGACATCAAAAACTAAAGAATTCCTACGTGGAAACTCTTCCCTCCTCTCTCGTCAAAGACTAATTTACACCATTTAGTGTTTCACTTTTAACCTTTTTTTGAAATGGGTGATCCAGAGCCGCTGGGCCCCGACTAATCCCATGCCCCATAAGCGTCTCGGCAAGGCCTACGGGACGGTTAATTCATGGGCTTCGCCCAAGTCCGATGGCTCCAAAAAAATTGTTTACGTCCGCAGGATTTGAACTCAGGACCCTGGAAGGAGTACCCCACTCAAGATCCCAAGCCTCCACCGTTAGGCCAACCCCTTGGAGTTAATTTCACTTTTAACCTTCTTAAGACTTATTCATCTCCATTTATATATATATATAAAACATTGACAATTACTTTTGTAAATCTGAAGTCTTTCGTCAACTCCATGCACTAAAAGAAGCAAAAATAAAGGAAAACTATACAATGAAGCTAAAACTCCAATAAAAATCTCAACAAACTAAAGAGATGCATACACTTGTAATCCATGCATAAAAAGCTATTTTTAAATACATTATAATTTAGAAAAACATGATTTTTGATGAATTTTGAGAACCATTTTTGTACCTTGTTATTTCAATGATGGAAAGAATTGATGTCTTTTTAAAGTTAATGTATATGCTATATAGTCAATTGGATAGTTGCGCATGATACTAATTTTATTCATGTCAAAAGATATTTATTATTAACCACAAAAAAAAGTCACCTATGTTTGATTCATTATTATAGTAACTTAATATTCATTTATGTTTGATTAATGAGACTAGTGGTTGGTTAATGAGTTTAAAGTATGGATAAGTTTTAAGGGGAAAAAACATTTTGCAAAGAAAATAATTAAGTTATTATAATAACGAGATTTTTACTACATCAAAACATTGTTCTTAAATATTTTTGGTCAATGTTCTATTAAGACTATACATTAATTAGATTCATTAAAACTAATATATATCATGTTCTTTTATTATAAAAGAAAGCAATTGTTTTGGTAAGTTGAGGAATGAATGGTACATAAAACTAACATATAGGTTATTGTCATATGACATATAAACCGAATTGACATGCACGATGATTCTATACGGAGAGAGTATTTGTGTGCATGAAAAGGCTTATGTGATAGTTATATAAATGATCCTTAAACTTGAGATTTCTAAATTATTTTATATAAGAAATGTTATGCTTTGGATTTAACCATTTGTTGCTCTAAGGGTAACAATGGGATAGATATAGGGTATAATATGAACTATATAATTGTATTTAAATGATCAAGAGAGGGTTCATCACCCTAAATGAACTAAAAAAATATTTCATATATTCTCGAATAATATTGATTGTGAAATCCTTGAGTACAGTGGAATGAGATTTGAAAAACAAATTAAATTTTATTAAAAAAAATCATTGACTAATAATGTAAGGAACAAATGTGATTTGATAAAGCATATACACTTCCTGCTATATTGTCTAAACTAAAATATTATTGATGAAAAAATAATAGCGACTCTTTCATACTCTCCCTTTCTATAGACTTGCCTACTCATTAAAAAGTTAAGTCAAATCACTTATATGACTTTCTAAATATTTAGAGGATCATGATACACTACAAGATAATGTACTTAATCTTCAAATATAAATCAATTAATTTTTGAAATAATGATAAATTAAATTATTTAATCTTATTTTTATAATATTATGATTTATATTTAGGAAATATACTAGGGAGCCTAATGGATCAAATGATAGATAAATTGAGAATTACTCGATAGATTAATTCAAGACTTGCCCTAATTAATTTTGGGCAGCAAGCCACCAAAGCCACTCTACGAGTAACCTCAGCTGCCTGCATGTCTTTTCCCATTGTCATCATCATTTTGTCACCAAAACGCACCCCACACAACCACCAAACAAACTCCCCAATCTCCTCCTCCTCCACCACCTGTAAGTCTTCTTTCTTTCTATCTATCTGCAAATATTCCTAATTTAATTATTATATTCTCGTATATCTATCTTCTTATACAGCTCTTGATCCTGTGTCCACAAATAAATCTGTATGGGCTGCACTGCAAGAGAGAAACATGTCCGTGCTAATCGGAGGGTTCCCCGCCCTGCCAATTACACTGAATTCGATCCCTGTGTTTATGCCAAAACCCTTCTTGAATCGGGTCTCAAACCCTTAGCTTACCATCTGGGCCTTCACGATCCAACCCATAACAACAGCGACAACAACTCCAATTCTAATTTTGATGATAATGGATGGGGTTATTGCACTGAGGAACAATTGGAAGAGACTCTTTTAAAAAATCTTGACTTCTTGTACAAAGAAGCTATTTCTAAGCTTGTTGGATTAGGTTACGATGAGGATGTTGCGTTAAAGGCGATTTTGCGCAATGGGCATTGTTATGGTGGCATGGATGTGCTCACTAATATACTGCACAATTCATTGGCCTTTTTGAATAATAATAATGATGATGGTGGTGATAACGGAAATGCAGATGAAACCGAGCTTGTTTTTGATGATTTAAGGCAACTAGAGGAGTATTCTCTTGCGGGTTTGGTTTGTTTGTTGCAACAAGTCAGGCCACATTTGAGTAAAGGTGATGCTATGTGGTGTTTGTTGATGTGTGATCTTCATGTGGGTAGAGCAAGCGCGCTTGAAATTCCTTTTGCGGGTTTGCCAGGGAATGGGAGTGATAATGTTCAGACTAATGTAGAGAGTGTTGGTGGGGTTGATAATGGGATTGGTGCTGTGGCCCCAGCTTTGTGTAGGTTTCATGGAGGATGGGGATTTGGAAGTGGGGGAGGATCCGAGTTTTCAGTTAATGGGCTTTTCTCTTATGGTGCAGAAATGTCTTTGCAGAAGGATATCGAGTGTCCTAAAAGGTTTAATCTATCGCCTTCAATGAAGTCTTTATTGAAGAGGAATGTTGCAATGTTTGCTGCTGATTTTAGGGCTAATTCAAAACAGATGCAGATACAATCTCAGGCTTGTATGAGTGTTACCGCAGGTGGGGATGCTGCCCCAGTCATAAAGGCAGATGAAGGTATGGTCGAGAAGGGAGAGGAGTCTCAGATTTCAAAGAACGAAGATGGAGTTAGTTTAATGCTGAGCAAGCTTCAGAATTTGAAGCTCGATGAGAATTTGAAGATTGCAGGAGAAGATCAGAAGGATGAGATGATGGTGACCCTGCTTCAACAGATTAAGGATCTGGAGAAACAAGTGAAGGAGCGGAAGGAGTGGGCGCATCAGAAGGCAATGCAAGCTGCCAGAAAGCTTAGTAGTGACTTAACAGAACTTAAAATGTTGAGGATGGAAAGGGAGGAGACCCAGCGATTAAAGAAGGGGAAACAGACTCTGGAGGACTCGACCATGAAGAGGCTGTCCGAGATGGAGAATGCTTTAAGGAAGGCTAGTGGTCAAGTGGACAGGGCAAATGCAGCTGTGAGACGGCTGGAGACAGAGAATGCTGAAATCAGGGCAGAGATGGAGGCTTCTAAGTTAAGCGCATCAGAGTCAGTAAAAACATGCTTGGAGGTAGCAAAGAGGGAGAAAAAGTGCCTGAAGAGGCTTTTGGCATGGGAGAAACAGAAAACTAAGCTGCAGGCTGAGATTGCAGATGAGAAAGAGAAGATCAAGGAGTTGCAGCGATGTTTGGATAAAACTGAGCAGGCTCAGAAAGAAGCTGAGGTGCGTTATACATCTATATACCTAAATCCAGGACACACACACACGCACAAGCACCAACAAGTGTTCTGCCTACATGTGTGGTCACAGTTTCATGTTGTAATTTAAGATACAGTGAATTTTTAACTGGGGAGTTTCTCTTAGAGTGCCTTATTAAAGGATAAATCATTCAAGTACTCGACCCTGCTTCCACACACACTCACCAGCAGAAGGAAAAACCTTGAGTGTGAGAGACAGAGGATGGGCCTTCGGAATTATATAGCTCACTGATTAAAGCAAAATGGTTTACTATTGCTGTAGTGATCAGATAGGATGATAAAAATGCACATTTGTTTCGGATGAAATCACAAGTTTAACCTCTTACTAAGCAAAAATCTTTTAAGGCTAGCTGAAACAGTGCAAATGAATTACAAAAAAAATAAAAATCACATGCATCTGAAAAAAAAAGATGCATTAATTAGATCTAGTCACTTGTATTTAACCACATGCTTTCTACCATTTAACTGGTTGTGATTCTGATTATTGGGAGTAAAGTTTCATAGACCAAAAGGTTATAGCATCAAAATTCATAAAGTCCATTAGTAAAAACAAAATAGTGTCTTATTTGGTATCTTTGCAGTAGTCATATCGGAAGACAAAGATGTGCATACGTCTCAGATGAAAACTGAAAGTTTAATCTCCTGCTAAGCAAGATGACATGTGACTAACTTAAGACAGCAAGGGTTAAATGATTGTGAAATAATGCATTACTTGGCTCAAGATAGTTGATATTATATTCTACCTGATTCCTACCTTTTATCTGGTTGGGACTCTAATATTGGGATTAGAGTTTTATAGAACAAAAGGCTACATGGTCCTGTAGGACTGATAGAATAATTTGTCTTTGATGTTGTCTTCCACTGCGTCTGATCTCGGAGCTCGGAGCTCAACTTATTCGAAGAAGAAGCAATGAGGGTGGTTATAGCTTGTTTAAGGTCCATAACCATGCCTTTTCAATATCATTCCATCTTTTATTTTTATCTGCTTCAGTTGATTGAGCTTACCTTTTAGGCTAGCTATGAGTGATTTGGTTTGGGCTTCATTTAGAATTACAAACACGAGGTTCTAATAAATGAGTTTGATCAGTTTGTGTCCTTAATGGCATGCACAACTTCAGTAAAATTAAAAATGCAGATACACTATTAGTGGAAAGATGATGCTCCTTTGTGGTCACATCACACCCAGCGGCTGAATTTTGGTCATAAAATCAAACCTTTTGGTTGATTTAAGTGCAAGTCTAGTGAGAAATGATTGTATATTTAATCAATGTATAGGTGAGGCCTTGCTCGGCGAGAGAGTTTTTTAATTGTTGGAGAGACAGGTTTTGAGCAAGTTCTGGTAAGTGTAAATTAAGGCTCTACTGGGACTCTCTCAAGAAACCATTTTCATTCCTCTCTCCATCTTAAATGAGAAAATATTACTTGGGAAAGATTAGTTATACATCATTGAAAATAGGAAGGGAATGGCAAAAACTCTCAAGATTTCCAATGTCTGCGACCTAAAATACTTGTTTATTATTACTTAACAAAAAAACTGGATCAAGCATCTTAATCTTCAGAATTTTCCCTGTCCCGTGTCTTCTTTCTTTCTTTCTTGTAAGAACTAGTTGATGTCCTATGATTCTGTGGACCTGTGAGCTTAAGTGTTATTGTAATCTTTTTGAGAGTGCATGGCCCCTGCTACTGGTGCAAGGTTGCATAGGTATGCAAGGTAACACCAGTGAGACCAGCTAGGTGCAGAATGCAATCAAAGAAGGTTACTAAACTATCCTTTTGTTTTGATGGTGATGTAAATTTGAGAAGCCTAGTGAGTTATAATTGTTTACATGATATAATACATTTATCCGTACGTTGTTACTTGTTTGTGACATCATATACATTTATCTATTTTACTTATATTTATTCATATTTTATGATGCATTTGATGTTCCAAAATTATTCAATATTTCATATTTAGTATCTGTGGCTTTTGAGATTATGCATGCATTGACATCATTTTTCCATGGTTTTGATTGAAACTCTCAGTTATTTATGTTTGTTTAGTTTGATATGTGATCAAATTTTGATTATGGGTGAATGAATACTGATTCCTTGTCGCACTCTCTAGTTTTTTTTGGCAGATTACATGATAAAACTTGAGATAATTTTTGAAAGATGCAATCTGCAAGTTAAACACAGTTTAAAATAAAATCTATCCTAGTTTAGTGCATTTGTGTCCTTGAATTTCACTTTCTGTTTTCACATGGTCTACTAAGCCATTTGGCAAGCTGTATTCCTTCAAGACTCTGTTCAGCACCCTTTTCTGGATCTCACCAGTTGTCTTAGAACAAACTGTTTGATATAGCTAGCAACCTAGCTGCGTATTTCTCAATTTTGCCACAACTTTTTAAGTTATCAGTTCTTCGTTTCCAGATTTAGTTATGGGTGCATTCTACCTGTCTTGAACTATAGTAGGGAAGCAGTTATTCCATGAAATGTTATTGTTGCAGGTGAAGTGGAGGCAGGGGGTGAAGGAAAAAGAGCAAGCTTATGCTTTAGTGGAAGAGGAAAGATGCTCCAAGGAAGCTGCTGAGGCTGATAGTAAAAGGAAGCTTGAGGCTTTGCGCCTTAAGATAGAGATTGACTTCCAGCGCCACAAGGATGATCTCCAAAGACTTGACCAAGAGTTTTCTGGTCTGAAATCTGCAGCAGAGTCCACTGAGTTGAATAATCAGTCAAATGCTTTACCCTCGGGAAAGTCTGAGAGGACAAAGCCCCAAGGAGAAACAATTGCGAGGTTGCTTCATGAGTTAGATAAGCTGGAAAATTCGTCCGATAAAGGCGCCAACTGTGACAGGGAATGCATGATTTGTATGAAAGATGAAGTCTCTATTGTTTTCCTCCCTTGTGCTCACCAAGTTATATGTGCAAGCTGCAGTGATAATTACGGGAAGAAGGGGAGAGCAACTTGTCCGTGCTGCCGGGTTCCAATTGAACAGAAGATCCGTGTTTTTGGTGCGAGTTCATAGACGAAAGTTAGGTATAAGAATAAAAAGAAAACACAGCCTTTCCCTTGGTATATGCAAATCATATACTGGCATTCTGTGGGAACTTTTTTTTTTTTTTTTACATATACTCGTCTTACTGCCGGTACTTCAGCTTGATACAGTGGATGTATGTAGATAAAAACATGGTTCAGCCAGGCTCGTGTTTTTAGCCTTGAAATAAGCTAAGTGTAATTCTGCTCCTCGCAAGCTACTTGCTTGCAAACACCAATATGATCTCCATATTTTAAAAACACAACAAATTCAAAGTGATATGACACTCGTCATATATCCTGTGCCTTTACAATCTCTTTCGTTGTTGTTGTTTTTAGGGTTTATATTAAGAGCTGATGGATCAATTTAAGATCATTCTTCTTGAGAAAGTTATAACATGTTTGATCAGATGCAATAAATCACGTAATATACTAATCCACCATATTTAATTTCCTTTACTCCATTCCCCACTCCAATCGAGTCGATGTCATCGATCCCTGATGATCTTCTGCCACATGGAAAGCGAGGATAAATCCCAAATGGCTATTCACAGACCTCATATTGGCCATCTGGGGGAAGTTGAGAATGCACGAGATGAATTTATACGTAAAAATCGATGTCAGAACGTTCCCATATGAATTCTGTTTCTTGATGTTAGGTTAAGTATTAGCCATGAAGCGTTCCTTTTCTGCCAAAGTTAGCATTATATATGGGGCAACTTATTAGCTATGGATTTCTCGTGAACCATAATGATAAGTGCGTTTCTAATCTAAATGCGTTTTAAAAGTGTTTTTAAAATTTTTAATTTTTTTTTATTTGAAATTAAAAAAATTTAGTGTTTTTAAATTATTTTGATTTGCTAATATAAAAAATAATTTTTAAAAACATTAAAAAACATCATTTTGATGTATTTTTTAACAAAAAAAATACTTTAAAAAACAATATTAATCATACTCCAAAACAGACAAAAAAAAAAAAAAACTACTTCACCTCTTTATGGTCAATCGGCGGTGCACCGCTGACCCAACAGGGCATAGTGTGTCAACATCCACAACCAAGACATGAACACGTCTAGGTTCTGCCAAACTAACCTCTACTTATTTTCATGCCCATGCCATGCCATGCCATTCAGGGATCAACATCAGGCCTCAAACACTTATTGTCTTGATTTGATAACTAAATGGCTTTCTTTTTTTAAAAAAAAAACTTGGTGAAATGGTCTACAAATTAGTAGTCATATGTAATGTTGTGAGCTTAAGAGGTACGAGGACTTGGATTTCTGCTGAATATATATAGCACCTAACACTCGATTCCTCTTAACGGGGGCTCTTATATACTAGACTAATATAGAAACCTCTAAAATCCTTCATCAATAAAACATAAATGTCTTTATATATATATATATATAACACAATTAATTATACGTCGTTAGCTGATTCAAGTTTTCTTCTTTCGGTTGACAACGTATCCCTTGTGAAAGCAACCTATGTCGAATATATCTGGACTTATTAATGCAAGGCATGTGAATTCAGGGAAGAGCAACATCTCTTCTCCATATATATACCTCTCAGAGAAGTTGGAGTCCTCATATCACATAAAAACTCCCCCACTAGCATTCCAAGTAATATCAATATTTCTTTAAGACTTCTCGCATTATTGATGTATCATGTATATATCAATTCTGTAACTTAATTACTCAACCCCCAAGATTAATCATCTTACCTGTTTCCAATTATACACATTAATCTAACCTTTTGCTTCTTAATTACATTAATTATTTATATAGAGAGGGTTAGGGGTGCCTTCCAGGGTTCATGGTATCATGGAGCTGGCCATGGCTATCTTAGCTAAGGAGAATTGGAAGAAAAACATTCATGTTATCTCCCAGAAATTGAAAAGGTTTCCTGGTTTGTTGTGGCAAACAATTTGGAAAGCTGGTCGGGATGATCCTAGAAGAGTTGTCCATGCTTTGAAAGTTGGCCTGTCTTTGACATTGGTTTCGTTGCGGTATCTATTGGAGCCATTGTTTGAAGGGATAGGCCAGAATGCTATTTGGGCTGTCATGACTGTTGTTGTTGTGCTCGAGTTCACAGCAGGTCAGTTAATTTATGTATCTGATAAAATAACATATAGCATGCATTGTATTAATTGTTAGATTAAGCTTATATATATATATATATATAATTAATCCATCTGTTCGATTCATTTTTCCTTTTGATGATAGGAGCAACGTTGTGCAAAGGACTTAACAGAGGATTAGGTACACTTGTAGCAGGATCATTGGCATTTCTCATTGAGAACATTTCTGAAAAAACCGGGCATGTATTTCGTGCTGTTTTCATTGGGACTGCAGTTTTTGTGATAGGTAAGTAGTCTAAGATAATTCTGCGATAAAAGTTCATTTTTTCGCTGGACTCTCCTCATGGTTATAGTAAGGAGAAAAAAATGAGTTGATGAAATAACTTTTTAATCATTTTCTCAATACAATAGCTTCTGCCTTCCAGGATGTTTTCTGGAAATACTTCAGAAAGCTAATTCCATGTTACGAAAGATTCAAATCAGCCTATTTTTAACTTTTAGGGGTAGTTAATATTCTTATATAAGATATATATAAAGGGCATGCACCTCGTGATTTCAAGATATGACCTCTAATTTTCACCATGCATTATATATATGCACACACAATTAATGTATGGTGATCATAATTTAATTAATCTCAAGATACATGAAGCATAGATTAATTTTGGGTATATCATTGTATAAAAATAAGTTTTTTTATGTTTGATCATTCGACAGGAACTGTAGCTACATATATGAGGTTCTTTCCCTATGTTTCAAGCTATCGTGTGAGCAATGTAATGAGGATTGCAAATGAGCGCCTCTACACCATTGTCATTGGTTGTGGTGTTTGTTTACTGATGACTCTTTTCATATTCCCAATTTGGTCCGGAGAAGACCTCCATAATGCAAGGTATACATGCAGCACCCCACCTTGTCATCATATTTCTAGATTTTTTATTTCTTTGGTTTTGCCGAGGGCCAGTAATGAAGATTTTCTCTCTCTCTATCGTAATCTTGCAGCTTGTGTCGATGAGTATTTTAGTGATGTTGAGAAAGAAATGACCCGGGAGAAATCATCGGAGGATCCAATCGACAAAGGATACAAGGCCGTCTTAGACTCGAAATCACAAGATGAAACTTTAGTGAGTAATTCTTTAATTAGTTTCTTATGTTTATGTCATCTCGAGTAAGTTGCTAGCTAGCTGGTCTTGCTACTGAATCGCTACTGTTTCCATGGATTCGGGCAGGCGTTACATGCAAGTTGGGAGCCGAGACACTCGAGGCATTGCAGGTATCCTTGGGAACAGTATGTGAAATCAGGAGCTGTTCTTCGTCATTTCGGCTACAGTACTGTTGTAGCTCTACATGGATGTTTGCAAACTGAAATTCAGGTATTGCTCATGTCAATTAATGGTAAGATGTTTCTATCTTCTTCGTAGTGAATAAGAGTACTTATGATTTAACTGATATTTTGTTAAACTAGACACCCCGATCCTATCGTGCACTCTTCAAAGATCCATGTAGTCGTGTCGCCGACGAAGTATCGAAAGCATTGATAGAACCTGCAAATAGTATAAAGAACCGACGCCGTTGCTCTCCCGGGATACTCTCCCATTATCTCCACGAGGCCTTGCAAGATCTCGACGATGCTCTGAAATCTCAGCCAAGACTTTTTCTAGGCTCCAACAATAACCAAACTACCAGCATGCTAGCCCTAGCAGCTGCTCGTGCTAATGCTATCCAAAAGCACGCAAAAAACAATATTGGGGTCTCATTATCATCAAGTTTTAAGACGGACACCTCTGCGTTGATCAAATGGAAATCCGGAGGGATGAACAATGAACGATCGAAATCATCAGAAGCTTCAGAAGGGAAGGCATTGAGAGCGCAATTAAGTAGAATAGCTATCACAAGCCTTGAGTTCTCAGAAGCACTTCCATTCGCAGCATTTGCTTCTTTGCTGGTAGAGACGGTTGCAAGATTAGATAATGTTATCGAGGAGGTTGAAGAATTGGGAAGGATAGCATGCTTTAAAGAGTTTAAATCCGGTGATGAGGTTGCTGTGAACTGCTAAACCCCTAGGGTTAATGTTGCTTTAAATATCTTATCTTCCACAGGGGTAGAATGATCATGGAGGCCGGATGGATCTTTATTAGGGTTTCTCTCTCCCTAATGGAGTAATCTTTATTGCTATTGGTTATTAGTGCACATTAGTACACAATCCAATCAAATACAGGATCATTTATCAATTACATTGTAACATAGAAATTCTAAATTGTATAAATTATAAAAATACAAGATGTGTCGAGCACTAACCTCGATTCTATGTATATGTTGACACTAAATGCTTTTGTCTTATCCCATGACCTCCTCTATACCACTAATGATACATTTATCATCTATAATGTAATCAATATTAGTATTCTTTTCAATTCTCATTCAATCATCATTTTTAAATTATTAGCAAGGAAAATCCTTAAAATTCCATCCATATACACATTTTCCATTTAAAAATTTCAACATCAAGGTTTCCAAACCTTATTCCTGCACATTCCTAAAAAATATCACCACATGTCAAGTATCCATTTAAATCAAGAAGTCTACTTATTTTATAAATTTCAAAGCGTCAACATTACATCGTAAACATTCGATATCTCAAAGTCTCTTAAACTACAAATCAATAATTTCTCAAGATCTCACCCCATGTCTTACATCAAGTTCACTCCCTAAATATCAAGAATATAATATGAGTACTTGTCCCTTATGACAACATGTACTCTTGTGTAATTATACATTAAACTTGAATTTTCAAACTATTACTATTCCAATTTAAGAAATACTATTATGTAAGCTTCTTTCATGCACGCACACACTATTATTTCCCCCCCATAATAATCACTGATGTTCTTTGAACAGCACAAAGGAATCAAAGAAACCCAAAACAAGACCAAAACACAAAATTAAGCGACAACAAAATAGTATTCAAAATTGTCTTACTGTTCTGAGAAACGGTTTGATCATGTCTTAAATTGATTTGGTAGTTTCTCGAAATGGATTGCTTGTTTTTTATTCAAATTTTTCTCGAAATGGATTGCTTGTTTTTTATTCAAATTTTTAGTAGCAATTTCAAACAACAATACCTTACATGAGCATAATATTAAAAATAATCCAAATGGTCAAGTAGGTCATTATAAAATTGACAATTGAATTTCTAAAGCTTTCTTAGTTTCTTTATTAAATCACCCGTGAAAGTAGTGTTTTTATATACTTTACACATTGATTTTTGGATTGTTGGGTTAGTATTGTTTTTTAAAAATATTTTTATTTATAAATTTATTAAAATAATATATTTATTTATAAATTTTATTTTTTATATCAATATATTAAAAACATTTTTTTTATTTTTTCCATAAAAACCAGGTTTTCTGGAGTTTATAAAAACATATTCACCATAATACTCATAACATATTAAAATATCAACTTCATCCAACAATTCAATTTCAAAAAATAGGGTTTAACCAAATTATACTTAAAAATTATAGACCTACTATTCATAAAGCACAACTTATGTCCAAAGTGTTTGCTTATGATCTCCAATGTTCAGACTTTATAGAACATCTGGTAGAACAACTTATCAGAACTAGAACTCAATCCAACGGTTGTTAGAGGTGAAAATATCCAGGGACTATGATTGTGCAAAAGGGTTTTCTGCCAATCATATTTCTCAAACAGAGCATGATATTGAAAATACCTCCGTTAAAATATAGCATGAATTATGACGAGTAATATAACCAAAATGTTAGCCAATCGAACAATAAAAAGTTGAGATATGGCTACCAAAATGTCTGCCTTTAATGTGTTTTCTCTCAAGGACCAACTCAATCTCTCTTCTTGAAGCTCTCAATCATCTCCCTAACCCCCTTGTTTTTTACAAGATTTTGAGAAAAATAAAGGCAAGAAGTTTTCTCTCTTTCCAAACTCACAATCTCACTCAATATTATTTTGGCAAGGACATGCAAAAAGGATTAGATGAAGATGGGAAAAAAAGAGGATTGTTTTTTAGGCTGTCTTAGTATGTCCTCAGAGAGAAGAAAATCAACTAATAATTATATCTCATTGTATTTATACCCCCCCTTTAATAACCCTAGGTCTTGCTTGGCTAGTTATCATTTTACGCTCATTTTTTAATTAATAATTATCTTATTTAACTCAGATTTATATTTTTGACCGGGAGTTTACATTGCGAGACTGAATTTAAAAAATAGCACTTTCTCCCTCACCATGCAAATAAGTTCGTGAAGTTAGCATAAAAAAGGGAGTAAATATTCTTTTAACCTTCAAATCTATAAAACTCTAATTCTTTTATTTTATTTTGCAAAACCAAAAATTAACCATCCGACATAATATTTCCTTGTCATCTTAAGATCCCTATAGACATGCATGTAAAATATATAAATCACCAAGACCAGTCTCAAATCAAAGCAATTGTGAAAGACCAAAAAAAAAAAAAAAAAAACGAAAATGTAAAACATAGAATCCCAGATACTACAAGAAAAAACATTGTTTTAATGAACAATGCGGCCTCTCATTACTTTTTATTGAGGGCCATTTGGAACCGTACGTGCTTCCCGTCACAGTCCATAGTGTTTTATTGTGAGCTACTAGTTTTATATATATAGATAAATATAATATGGCTGGACCAATACAAAAGCAACATGTCATCGGGGGTTGGGTCAAGCACAGGATTTCTAAGGATAAGGTTACTTATTTTTGCTGGGTTTTTGAGAGGATATCAGGGAATGTAGTTCGATCACTGCCATGCAGATGGCTTGTGTCTCAAACTCAGTCTGCCATGTTCGGAGGAAAACATGCCCTCGGAGCCTGTTTGGTTGGGACATAGGCAGGAGAAATTCTAATGATAGACCGCAACCTAAGTATCACGATGCTGATCTTCCCTTCTCAACATCCCTCGTTGACAAAACATTCTTGAGGGGTAATCTCTCTCTCTCTCTCTCTCTCTCAGAATCGATCTCATTTTTGATAAATCAATTATGGACAGGTAAGGAGCTCAAGTGCTGCTACAAAGCCACCATTGACGGATTTAGCGCGACAAATTTCCACGATGGCTCTGACTTCAAGGGACCATGTGTGATCATAGGTTACACAAACAAGTCCTTCAAGTTCGGTGCATTCAGCCCCGAAGGATATAGGAGCACAGATGATTACTATGACACCTTCGATGCATTTCTCTTCTATTGGACAGACACTGAGAATGTTGACCCCATCATCTTACCCAAAGTCGGTGGCAGCGGTGCCGCCCTTTTTGATTATGCTCGAGGTGGGCCTCAGTTTGGGGCTGATGGGTTGCTAATTGGGCCTCCACTGGCACCTGTCATGGGTGGGTTTGCAGGCCCTGATACCAATTCAGGAATCGGTGACTTGAGGCAAGCCAAGTCCAGACTGGGATTGTCATATGCTAAAAGAGAAGACGGCAAGGAGTCTATATTCGGTGATGATTCCAGGGCAACTCTAGATGAAGTCCAAGTTTTCTGCAGTCCTCAGATAGCAAGTCTATACTGAGGTACATAATCTATATACTGTGTAAAGCTCTATAAAAAAGATACAAAAAAAAACCCATCTTACAGTATTAAATTATATAGGCAGCTAATAAATCTTAATTTCTGCCAAGCTATACTCTCGTAGATCATGTTTAATCAAATTAAATGGTGCAACTTGTTCTCCTAAGTGGATCATAATGCTCGGAAAAAACAGATCGTGTGTTTGATTGGTGAGGGAAAGGGGCCGACCACACGCTCAAACAAAAGGCCAAAGTGTAGGTTTTGGGATGAGCTGGGTGGCAGAATCTATTTCTAGAGAATGAATTGGTTGCTGTGGTGTGTATGGAGTTTGGGGATAACAGGCCCTTTAGGAAAGCATTCTTAAGTGTAGTCTCTTTGCCAAGACTCTTACTAAAGTGAAAGATGTGAGTGGGGATTGTCTATACACAGACATTTGTCATCTGCTAATTGCCACTTGCTTTTGAGTTCTCATTGGTCATCTTAATTCCTGTAATCATTAGTTAATAATATAATCTGCAACTTTGGGAGGAAATTTTGCAGCTTTGGGAGGAAATATTCCTTTGGTTTTTCCTCCTCACAGGTGATTGGCAATTCCTGAAAAGTTCAGTGGGAATGGAGAACTCCATTTAGGGAAATTGACGAATCAATTTCCCTACAAGTTTCAGCATTTATTCCTTTAAAAGATTGCTTGGGCTGCAGATTTGGTTCAGTTTCTGGTCAAAGTTTAGTAGCGTACAATTTAACAATAAATAAGACCTACACTTGGTTTCAGCTCTTCCCTTTAAGTTGATTCAGAGTTGTCGCCGCATACATTACTAGGGCTCTTTGAGAGTTGATGTAGAGTTGTTATTTACCTCATCATCATAACAAGAACAGGAAAAGAAGGCTAAACTTGATCAGGAATGTTGCTCTGATGGATTGGCCTTGTGGGGTGATTTCTGATGGAAATGGAAACAGAGCTTGCCAGAGCCTGATGGCACTTGGACAATGGTACAAGCTCCTACTTAACAATAGACTCTAAGAATAATTAAGATACATTTTTCAATTATATTTTATTGACAATTCTGTTCAAGAATCCCATAGCATGCCAATTATCCAAGGCATTGGCATGCACACATACATAAAACACTTTTATTGCCGGCTAAAAATGACCTCTCTAGAGTCGTCCAGTCCAGAGTTATAAAAACAGGAAGCTAGGATTTGTTTGGATACGGAGAAACCTTGACACTGATTGATCAACCAGCTTGATATAGAAGGCCGGCCAAAAGATAAAAGTGGGTTTCTTAAAGCATTTTCTTTTATGGACTGGCTTGTGACATGAGCATGCTTTAAATCTCTGGAGAATATTGCATCCAAAAGCTCCAAGCAATCTGACAAAGTAAGGAGAGTAAAGACTGCAACTGTTGTATATGAAAGTTGAAGCAGAAGTGATCTCAAGTTCCCACACCATACCCCACCCTAACATAATCACTTATGCTCCATTCATATCTGCTACATTTTATTTTATTTTCACTTGGGGGAAGGAAAAGATAAAGAGTTCGGAAACTATATGGTGACAGATTCAAAAGTTTTTACCAGGTTTGTAGCACAGTGATATCTGCAGACAGTGATTCCCGTCAAACATGTGAAACAGTTGCTTGTTCATTGCAATTTGCATCAGATTTCGATCAAAATGGGCATCATTACTCTTAATTTGCTTGCATGTAAGAAATAAATTATTATTGACTTGTACTGGCATTCGGAAAAGGTTGGAAACTATGGTGATTTCATTTGTGCTAGGCAGAACATGGATTTTGAATGCTTACAGTAAAGAAGAAACTTATTTTATTTCTTAAATCCATAGAGTAGACAATGCAAACTGAAATGAACCGCCTCCTCGTGAAATCTATAAAAGCGATTACCACCGGGGGGGGAGGAATTACAAACTTACAAAATAGACAGGAACTGAAATAACATTTAGTTACTGAACAAGATAACATAACCAAACACAAGTTATGCTATTGATCTTAAAATAATAGGAAGGGGATTTATTCTTTATTTCCCTTCCAAGAACAAACATTAAAAGGCGTTTTCTTGGAGACCCCCCTTCTTGATTGTTTTGCTCGAGGTAAACCCCTAGATCACAATCACCATATTGTCTTCCTGCGACCAAAGATCGCCAAATTCTCCCATCTCCACTTGCATGCCCGCAAATTGGAGCTTAGTTCCATTGCTATGATCCTGCATTGAAATAAGAGCTACACCAAAACCTTAGTGAACTGATCTGGTCAATAACCTTGATAGTGCATGTCATCGTTTCCACCAAAACCCATGTAGTTTCCATGTTCTGAGTAAGGTGACATGAGCCCAATGTGACTGAGATCATCGGCAGGTTCAATTTCTCCTGTAAGATTGGAGTATGCTGAACCCGGCGAGAATTCTGCGTGTGTGTCTGGCTGCCATGTATTCATGGAGCTTGGATACTCATACTGTGGAAAGTACTGAGATGCAGCTTCATGTACTTGTGGATAGTCCTGAAACAAAACCATAGAAAAGATTAAGAAATCTTCAGTATATAGAAATGTAGTCTATTAATTACGTTTCACCTAAGCTATACCTTTGAGGAATCAAGAATTAGTTCAGGCGAGATCCAATGGCTTGAAGGATTGCTTTCCAATGAAGCAGCTGGCTCAAATCCCGACATTGTTGTGACTTGATAAGGAGACGCAATAGGAGTTGAATATTGATTCCCATTGCTATACAGGTAACTTGCTTGAGAAGAAATTTCTGATGAGATGTTCGAAGGCTCGTTCGACACTACATTAGAGGTGAAATCCACATTGCTCGAACTACTGCCGTCCTTTTTGGTTCTTGGCTCACCTTGCGGATCACTCATCTTCAAACCTTGCTCATTCTTTTTAACAACACGGCACAAAGCAAAAGCTCCCTGGAGAAATAAAATAACCAGATGCTTTCTCAGTCTTCGAAAACAACTCAAATATAGGTTCTTCAGACATTGAGCTTAAATCTGTTTACCTTAAAATTGGGTGATCCTTGAGAAAGGCCATCGCTGAGGCGATACTCGTGCATTACCCAGTCAGTCCTGTCACCTGAAGGAGCCCGTCCGCGATAGAAAACGAGAGTCTTTCTATAAGCAGTCACAGCAGATTGACAGACAACTTTCCGATCTTTGCCAGTAGCCTTCCAGTAGCCAGCATTAGTGGCTCTATTTGTTCTCGAACCATTTGGATACTTACGATCCCTGGGACAGAAGAAGAACCATTCCATATCTCGTTTCGGCAGGAATGACTTCTCTGCGTATCACATATTGAAATTAAGTTAGATTTCCAGGCTGTTAGAACAATGTGATCGACAGGAAAATAGTAATATTAAAATTAGAGGGTGGAACTGTTTCTTGTAGTGCTTTCCTTTGAATAAACTTTTACTGAAAACGAAAGTATCCAGATGAACAGGGCTTCGCAAGAAAAAAGTTGAAGGCTCCATCGATAAAAGCAGTCTTGTGTCATAAATGTCTAAAAAGTGCTTTTCCAATACTAAAAAATATCTGCGTTCAGACTTCAGACTGCAATATTGAAGCTTCTCTCCCACCATAACCAATTCATATCCCATAGATATCTAAAAGGCAAGTAGCATTGTATGTGTCATAAATATTTACCTCTCTCGAACCAGGGGGCATTGACTATTCACATTCTCATGCCAATCATTTCTTGGATAGGAATAAGGAACTTTGACGAAGCATTCCAAATCATCGATAACAATTTTTCTCATTGCATCGTATAAACTTAACAGTAGATGGGCTAGAATAAAAGTTACCTGGCAACTCCCATGGATCAAATTTGTACAAATCGATCACGGGGATCACTTCAAGCTCGATTTCAAGCCCTTGAACTTTCCTTTGCAGGTAATACCCTACCAATTCCTCGTCAGTTGGATGAAAACGAAATCCCGGTGGCAATGAAGCCCCTCCCATTATCTCAATCTACCTAGAGTGTAAGAGAAAGGAAAGGAAGAACAAGAAAGAAAAAAAAACAGAGTAGAGTAACGAAGGTTTCTTGCTAAGTTCCCAGACTGTATGTGTTAAAGATTTGAAAAATCCAAAAATAAAAGCTCTTATCAACGCTAGATCTTTTACCAATAATCAAGCACAACTTCCACAGATTGCACCCATTGTAGAACTGGATCATTTTCCTTTGGAACTCGACTTTCTTATGATTAAACTGTTAAACCCCCACTACCCCCCTCAAAATTTAGTCACAAAATGAAGATTGAAATGAATCTAAAAACTTATTTTAACAAATGCCCAGAAGCCAGAAATTTACCTTACATGCAAATTTAGACAGTGAATTCAACAAGGAAAAAAAAAAACTGGTCTAAAAACTAGTTAGAACTTCCAAATAAAGGAGTCGAGTGTGTGTGTGATTAAAGAAGAGAGAAGGCGAAGCCTGGTAGAGTAAAAATGGAGTCGTAATGTGTGCGTTTATATAATATAGGATCGGAGGCAACAAAGTCCAAATTTTTGCACACCGAAAGTGGAGGGGTTGCTTGTCTAGAGCGTACCGAAAATTCCACAGGATGGGACCTACTCTACACTTCAGTTCACACCTCTTACTGTTGTTTTCCTTCCCGCCAATTTAATTCGCGACCGGTACTTTTAAGTAGTTCTTGTTGCTCTTCAACTTTATTTTTTATTTTAATAATTCATTTATTTAAATTAGAATATAATAAAACAATGAGTGAAGCTGTTATCCATTAATGACTGGGTTTTTTCATCTGTAAAAACAAATGACAGGCAGCTTTGAAATGGATCGTTGTAAAAACAAACCGTGAAAGGAAAAATCACAAACAATCGAGTAGCAATCCTGTAAGAAAATAAACAAAACTTTCATCCTGCAAGCAATCCTGTGTGTTCACAGGCACACAAATTTGACATTTTTATATCTGTGGAGAGAGGGGTACGCTGATCTTTGAATGCCAGGCCTTGCCCTCGTTCGATCATGGGCCCTTCATTTGGAAGACGGGAGAGCGTGACGTCATCATAGAAGCTGTTGAGCTCATTTTTGTTGGAATTCTGGAGAAAAATCAAAATTTCTGATAAGAACACGTACTGTTCAAATCTGTACGGACAACTTTGCCAAAAACCTGAGAACAGGTACTGTAGAGATTAAAATCTGGGGACGGGAATTTTTCCAGAAATGAAGAGAAATTTCCCAGAAAATAAGAACACAATATACTCTGAAATTTGAGTTTTAAAGAACGTGGACATGGGCAGAATTTCGTGTGTGGTTACTGCCATCCCACTCATCTTATTTATAGAAATCAAAACATTACAACGGCTATAATTCAGAAAATCTGAATTGACAAAGTCAACAAAATACAAAATCAACCTTTAACTGAAATAACTAACAAATTGACTATTTGACTAATACAATATGGACTAGAAACAGAGCACTATAATATGATTACAATGCCTTCAATTCTTCAATTCTTCATCTCCTTCAACTTGTAAATCTTCTTCAGCTTGTAATCCTGTGCAGGTCTGGAATCATAATTTCCAGATTTCAACACTCCCCCTTGATTCCTGAGCTGCACATTTTCCACCATTCTCCTTAGCTCCTCAAATCTTTTTTTTTTGCTAAAGTAATCAAGTTAGTCCACTGTTCTCTTGAGCAGTAATCATTCATCTCCATTTTACATTGTTTTCTTCCCAAACAATAAGCTAAAGGTCCAAGTTCATTTATTTCGAACTTGCCTTTCATTTTGGTTCTAAATTCAGCATCATTGATTTCAGTAGCACCTCCAGTACCTTGAGTTTCAGTCATTCTCAGAGGGAAAATTTTCCTAGTATTTCCATGATAATCCAGGACATAGAGCAAGCCAAATGAAGTCCTAACAAGACTGTTCAAGTTCCCATCAACATCCAAATCAACCATTGTAGGTGAGGAGTATATATAAGCACAACCTTTTCCAGTACTTGCACTTAACTCTAGTTCTTGATTCCTCTTAACTTGCTTTGTATCAAGATTGAATACAACACTAGAACTTGCAAGACATTTCCCAATATCTTCATCACCAAGTACTTTCAACTGCTCAGGATTGTCATAATACTCATGATCAAAGTAATATGAACTTGTAACACTCATTTCAGCTACTCCATCACTATCAATGTCAGCAATCTCAGAAGTGCACAAGATAAGTGAATCTATATTCACATAATCCTTCAACATCTCATGTTTCCTTTCTGACCTCTGTTCATCTCCCCACATGAATTCATTTACATAATCATCATATTTGTACTCGTCAGCTAATTCAACATTTTCACAAAATGAATCTGCATCTGCTTCTCCTTTTTCATTTTCAGCAGTTGTGTTTGTATTTGTGCTTTGGTGTTCTAGTTGAATACTAAAGCATCTATTAGACATGTTTGCAGTAAATAAATGTGCCCCATGTTTGTCCTTAATTGTGCATACACCATCTATAAAGAACAATGAAAAACCATCCTCTAACAATTGACCTACACTTATCAGACTTTGTGCAATTTCAGGTACATATAGGATGTTTTCAAACTCTTTTAACCCAGCTAGAGTGTTAATTTTAACTTCACCTTTGCCCTCAACACCCACATATTGTCCATTAGCAGCCTTGACTCTAGACTTATAGTTTGTATCCAGATTTTCAAACAAGCTCAAATCAGCAGACATGTGGTTTGTACAACCACTATCAATTAACCAAGTTTGATTGTTTACCTCAGTTTTGTTGCATTTGTGTGCTTCAGTGGCTGTGAATAACATTTCCTCTTTGTTCTCCTCCACTTCAGCAACTTGAGCTTGATTTGCATTGTCTTCATTGCAAAAATTTTCAATGTGGCCAAACTCTTTACATTTTCGGCATTGTGCATTCTTGAGCCAACAAGATGACTCAAGATGATTGTTTTTCTGACAGTACGTGCAGGTGGGAAGTGGCTCTCTTCTTTCCTTCCACCTTGCATTGAAATTGTTGCCTTGTGTTTGATTATTTGGCCAATTTCTCCTCTGCCATGAATTTCCAGATTTTGGCCTGTTTTCTGGATTTCTGAAGAACACCTGGGAATTTTGAACCCCTGTTCTTCCTTTGAATCCAGCAGTGAATGCTTCCTCACTTATATTCTCTTGTCTCAATGCCTGCCTTTGCTCCACAGTTTGCAGTGCATTGATGAGTTCTTGAAGACTTATTTTAGTCAAATCTTTAGACTCTTCCAATGAACAAATCTTGTTTTCGAATTTTTCTGGTAAACTGACCAGAATTTTCTCCACAACTCTGGATTCTTGAATGTCTTCTCCAAGCAAAGTCATTTGGTTCACAATTTTTGACACTCTTGATGAGAACTCTTTGACATTTTCTGATTCTTTCATCTTTATGCCTTCGAATTGTCTTCTTAAGTTCATAATCTGCATCCTCTTGGATTTCTCATCTCCTTGGAACTCAGCCTTCAACTTGTCCCAAGCTTCCTTGGCTGTTTCGCATGCCATAATCCTTGAAAAAATTTCCTCATTCACTGCATTGTGAATGCAGGTAAGGGCTTTGAACTTCTTTGTTCTTTGCTCATTGTAGTATCTTAGTTGGGCCATTGTTGGATCTTCGTTCAAGGGATTCAGTTCCCTTTCATTCTCAACATCATCTCACAAATCAAATGCCTTCAGATACATCCTCATCTTCACAGCCCATACTCCATAATTCTCACCTGTGAATACTGGAGATTTAGAAGAAAACGAGTCCATGTCTGTCAGCTGGTGTTTCTTCTCTTAGTCTTGCACTTCTTGATCAAGACTTCACCGAATGGACAACAAGGATACCAATTGATAATTCTTGTCAATTGTTTATCCTTTTAAAGAACAAATCAAGACTACCTTCTTGATTTTAAAAGTCTGCAAATTCTGGTCAACACTTGCTCAACACTTGTTTCTCTGAACTTCTAATCAATACTTGCTCAACACTTGCTTCTTGCACTCTTTTCCTTCCAAGGATTCCACTGAACAAAGAACAGGAGTAATAATTGAGAAACTCTTTCAATTATTAGTCCTTAAAGAACACTTCAAGACTCACTTCTTGATTGACGAATTCTTGGACTTTCTGGAAAAATGCAGTTTTGGAATTTCTGGAAAAAATGCAATCTCCCCTTTCAAGGTTTAATCAATCCTTGAAAAATCTCACTTTTTCTACTCACTCGTGTTTCTCTTATCAATCCCTTTTCTAAGACCTATTCTGCTCTGATACCATGTTGGAATTCTGGAGAAAAATCAAAATTTCTGATAAGAACACGTACTGTTCAAATCTGTACGGACAACTTTGCCAAAAACCTGAGAACAGGTACTGTAGAGATTAAAATCTGGGGACGGGAATTTTTCCAGAAATGAAGAGAAATTTCCCAGAAAATAAGAACACAATATACTCTGAAATTTGAGTTTTAAAGAACGTGGACATGGGCAGAATTTCGTGTGTGGTTACTGCCATCCCACTCATCTTATTTATAGAAATCAAAACATTACAACGGCTATAATTCAGAAAATCTGAATTGACAAAGTCAACAAAATACAAAATCAACCTTTAACTGAAATAACTAACAAATTGACTATTTGACTAATACAATATGGACTAGAAACAGAGCACTATAATATGATTACAATGCCTTCAATTCTTCAATTCTTCATCTCCTTCAACTTGTAAATCTTCTTCAGCTTGTAATCCTGTGCAGGTCTGGAATCATAATTTCCAGATTTCAACAATTTTAAGGATGACACTGTAGAGTGGTCAAGCTGTCATTGATCGGAGAATTTGGGTTTTCTTCACCGTCTAACCTCCTTCCACATCAGTCTGAGTCAGACAAAACACTTTTCTTTTCTCCTAGTGAACTGTTTGTGTCATCCAACCGGGTCCCTTCTTCATAAAGAGTGTCCTAAAAGTGCTTCCTTAGTTTTTAACCCTTTTTAAAATCACCCAAACAAAGCCTTCAGTGAAGCGAGGACGACGGCTTCTCTACTTTGGATTTCTATTTTATTTCTTCTTTTTTTATTAAGAAAGAATGTCTATATATATAAGAAATTATTAAAAAAAAAACCCTTTTTTTAAGTGCTTTTGAAAAAGAAATATATAAGAAATTATTAAAAAAAAACCCTTTTTTTAAGTGCTTTTGAAAAAGAAATAAAAAAATAGTCTAATAGAAATTAGATTTACATGTGAATTCACACCTAGACAGGATGGAAAATACAATTATTAACAAAAACACTAAACGGCATCGGTCATTCACTATTCATTACTGTTGCTCAAGACTCATATGCACTGTGTATTGGCAATTTCGCCCAGTGCTTCGCGGGTGCACCTCTGTCTTTTTTTTTTTTTTTCATTTTTTCTACAGTGTATTGGCGAAAAAAGCCCCCGAAAAAGACAAAAAACGTCGCCGGTTTCAGGGGCTCCGAGGTAATTGGCCATTCCAGTCCGATCCGGCCCGGTTCGGCCGGGCGGTTTTTTTTTTATATATTTCTTCAAACAGTGCAGTCACCGTTTTAGCCCTCGAAAACGACAAAATAACGCACAGGGTGGGAGGGGCGAAACGGTAATTAGCCAATTTTTTATTCTTTTTCGCGCCGGATTACTGTTGGCGCGTCCCATCACCCGCCGTCCATTTCCGCGCGTGCGCGTGCTTCGGGCGGCGCGTGCTACATCATACGGCGTCCAAAAATGATCAACCGGCGTCTAGAACGATTTTTCGCCATGCGCTCTTCCACATGGGGCGGCGCGTGTATACATGTGGTTCCCAAGTACGTGTCAATGGGTGTTTGAATTTCCCCCCCCCCTCATTTCTCTCTCCTCCTGCGCAAGCTGACGTCAGCGAAGCAGTGTTTTTGGCAAAGTTCATTTCAGTCCATGCACACCCGAATTTGTTGTTCTGGCCCTTATTGCAATTATAGAAGTTTTGATTTGTTTCAATTGCATCCTTCAATTCAAAATCATTATAATATATAGTTTCAGTTCGGTCCTCCTACTTTTAATTTCCGGATTGGCTGTAAATAGCTCAATAAATTCGGTACACAAGTTTCGATATTTTCAAATTTGTCCTTTGATTTAAATTGATAATAAATGTGGTTTCCATTTCAGCCCTTGGACTTTTAATTTTTCAATTTAATCCCTTTATATTTGATTTTCATTTCAGCCCTTATACTTTTATTTTTTTATGTTTCAAGAATAATCCCTACTTTTGTCCATGTATATATAAGTGTACTTAGCACAATAATAATAATAATAATAATAATAATAATAATAATAATAATAATAATAATAATTTAATTGTTTTTCTTGCTTACTCTTTTGTTAATGTTTTGTTTTTTTCTCCGTATAATTTAATAATTTTTATTGTTTTGACAGTGATGGCAATGATATTTATTTTTTTTCCTTTTGTTAAAGTTTCTAGGATATTTTTAATCTTTCATTAATTATATGTTCTAATATTTATTGAATATTATCTCATAGGAATATATATAGGGAGGAGAAAACATGACCTAGGATTTTTTGAATAAAAAAAATTAATATCAGTATTCTTAAATACATTTAATATAATCATATAATGAATAAATCGAATAACATAAAAAAAAATTGTCTTCGAATTTTAATTTTGTACTTAACACAATAATAATAATAATAATAATAATAATAATAATAATAATAATAATAATAATAATAATAATAATAATAATAATAGTAATAATAATAATAATATTAATAATAATAATAATTTAATTATTTTTCTTGCTTACTCTTTTGTTAATGTTTTTTTTTCTCCGTATAATTTAATAATTTTTATTGTTTTGACAGAAATGGCAATGATATTTATTTTTTTTCCTTTTGTTAAAGTTTCTAGGATATTTTTAGTCTTTCATTAATTATATGTTCTAATATTTATTGAATATTATCTCATTGGAATATATATAGGGAGAAGAAAACATGACCTAGGATTTTTTGAATAAAAAATATTACTATCAGTATTCTTAAATACATTTAATATAATCATATAATGAATAAATCGAATAACATAAAAAAAATTTGTCTTCGAATTTTAATTTTGTACTTAACACAATAATAATAATAATAATAATAATAATAATAATAATAATAATTATATTAATAATAATAATAATAATTTAATTGTTTTTCTTGCTTACTCTTTAGTTAATGTTTTTTTTTTCTCCGTATAATTTAATAATTTTTATTGTTTTGACAGTAATGGCAATGATATTTTTTTTTTCTGTTGTTAAAGTTTGTAGGATATTTTTAGTCTTTCATTAATTATATGTTCTAATATTTATTGGATATTATCTCATAGGAATATATATATATAGGGAGAAGAAAACATGACCTAGGATTTTTTGAATAAAAAAAATTAATATCAGTATTCTTAAATACATTTAATATAATCATATAATGAATAAATCGGATAACATAAAAAAAAATTGTCTTCGAAATTTAATTTTGTACTTAACACAATAATAATAATAATAATAATAATAATAATAATAATAATAATAATAATAATAATAATAATAATAATTTAATTGTTTTTCTTGCTTGCTCTTTTGTTAATGTTTTTTTTTCTCCGTATAATTTAATAATTTTTATTGTTTTGACAGTAATGGCAATGATTTTTTTTTTTCTTTTGTTAAAGTTTCTAGGATATTTTTAGTCTTTCATTAATTATATGTTCTGATATTTATTGGATATTATCTCATAGGAATATATATAGGGAGAAGAAAACATGACCTAGGATTTTTTGAATAAAAAAAATTAATATCAGTATTCTTAAATACATTTAATATAATCATATAATGAATAAATCGAATAACATAAAAAAAAATACAAATTTACTTAG
This sequence comes from Salix brachista, assembly GCA_009078335.1. Lineage (NCBI taxonomy): Eukaryota > Viridiplantae > Streptophyta > Magnoliopsida > Malpighiales > Salicaceae > Salix > Salix brachista. Next base: position 7,290,239 of record CM018574.1, on the reverse strand, counting down.
GTTATCTACAATTAAAAAATATACGGTTCACTTTCCATTTTGATTACATAGATTTTATCAATTATAATTATACTAACTAAATATTAAAATAATAAAATACAATACATATAAAAACAATCAATTTTCTACATAGATAAAAAAAAAGTCGCCGCATCACGCGGGTATACCGCTCGTAAGTTCTAATGCATATCTTAATTCCCATTAAGTGGGACCAACTAATTCCTATTCATTAGTTAATGGTAAAAAAAAGGGTTAAAGAATGTTCCAGTGAAATGTATTTTTTAAAATAAATTTAAAAAATAAAAGCTGTATTATTTTCAAATACTCAATTAATTTTCAGATAAATATCGTTCTACTAGTCTAGTAATAACACTTTCTATTTATAAACAAATTGCAAGTTTAATTTTGTAAAACAGAATGGACAAAAATCCTTAGCCATCACAAAATTAAAAGTATTAAAAAAAACATTTGATTACTATCACTCTATTATTCTATTTATTTATTTATTTATTTATTTTTCCTTGGGTCCAAGAAGGCTTAATAAATTTTGAACTCCATGGTGTGAGAAGTGTTTTTTGTATTGCTAAATCTCTTTATCACACCCTTTTAAGATTTCTACTCCGTTATATACATGCTAATTAAATAGATTTCTCACATAATATACATATTTAGAAAACAAATCGAGGTTTACAGGGTTTTACATCAGGATTAGGTTAGAAAAAGAAAAGGAAATTACATATATTTCTTTTCATAATGGGAATCAAAGGATTCACGAGTGGAATATTCCAACTAAAAATAGGAGACTAAAGGAAGAGAAAAGCGAGGATTTAAATAAAATAATTAAGCTAATATGATATTAAAAATACAAAACTCATTTTCAAGTTTAAATCAAGGGAAAAAGATCTTCCGTCAGCCAATAATTATTCTAGTATAGCTCTTTAAATAAAAATAATATTTCCTTTTTTTTATTTTGGATTTTGGATTTTGGATTTTTCTTTTTCTTTTTCGTAAAACCCTCAACTACATCTTTCTCCAATCTCTCATTTTTAATTTATTTTTTTTCAGCTTGGAAGGAATATCTTAACTGCAGGACGGGCTGTGAAGCATTTTAAGTAATTCCTGGGGAAAATAAGATTCATGTAAGCATCCATGCATGGTTCTAGGTGGAGGAATCCATTCCATTTAGCTCAAAATGAAAATGCAGAGCAGCATTAACATATATAAAATTAAAAATACACGTAAATTGATCCAAATACTCATATTAAATAAATAAATAAAAAGTGTAGAGGAACGAGTAACAATAATTCAAAGTGCCAGCAGGGTATTGGTCTGGTGGTCAAGAAGAGCTTCTCCCTTCCTCTCACCCAGGTTCAAGCCTTGCCAGGCACGTCTGTCACCCCTGTGGTGCCTTACATGCTCATTGGGTTTGCAGAATGTTCAGTGGACACGGAAATTTAGTTGTGGTGCGCGCAGGCTGGCCCGGACACCCCAGTTATCAAAAAAAAAAAACAATAATTCAAAGTTGTGCGACCCGAATATTATCTTTGTGAACCCATTCTTGAATTATAATATTTCAAGTTATTGCTTCACTCCTCGGGCAATAAGCAACCCTTGTAGGTTTGCCTAGTTGTGTACCCGTACACTGTTGCGAAATGATTTCTCAATTCTATTCTTATTTAATCATCCCGTAGTTAGAATAAATATACTAATTGAGTTTAAAATATTTAAATTATATGTAAAAAAAATAACAGTATACCATGTAAGTTTGGAACAATAGATTATATATATATATAAAATAGTATAAAATGATAAGAACATAACTTGAAATGTGAAATTGATAAGAAATAGAGTTTAGTGACTAAATTGTAAGCCTTGCAAAATACAATGCTCAAAGTGTGAAAATTGAAAAACAAAATCATGGTGAATGAACAGCGTTTTCCTTTTGAAGGTGGATGTTTTTTAACAATAAAAAGGGACGTTGATTTAGTTTAATTTGTTTGTGTTAATTGTTAACCGTACTAATTTCTCGAAGGCCACCGGCAAGTTTTTCTCCCCGGCCCTCCTCCTCTTGATCACCGGTGGTCATCGGAAATTGATTTTCCAAGCTATATGTGGAGGTTTTGGTCAACTTGACCTCGAAGTTACAAGGAAAAAATCAAACGGTAACAGCCGAGTGAATTCGTCCCGAAATCTCAAAATCAGTGGACGGGGTGGATTGCAGTAAAATAAAATTTAAAATGAAATGCACACAGAAAAGTTGAGAGAAACAAGAAGGAAGCTCCCTCTTCCTTTCGTGGGGGGGTTGGAAAACGAGACCACCTTATCCCCTTGTCATCGTCTGTCTCGTGCTTTCGGCACCTTTGTCCCTTGGACCATGGCTGCCATCTCCTGCTCGCCCCGGCCTTGGATCAACGGTGGAAAACGAATTCTATTTATTATTTTTTAATAAGTAGCTGATTATTCCCGTTTGGCATTGCGATCCACCGGTTTTTGACCGAAATTTGATTATTTTTTTTTATAGTTTAAATGAATATATTTTTGTGTGTTTTAGATCATTTTGATGTGCTGATTTCAAAAATGATTTTTAAAATATAAAAAAAAAATATCATTTTGATGTATTTCGGCACGATAAGCACTTTGAAAAGCTACCGCAACCACACTCCCAAACAGGTTGAGTAAAGCGAGTTTGGATTGTTATGATAAAAATATGTATTGTTCATACATACTAATATTTTATCTATAAATTAATTGTTTTCTCAAACATATCAATGACAAGTGATCACTAATATTTCAACCAATTCAATTAATTTACGCATGTTCTATTAATTACCATTCATTTTTATTTGTTTTTTAATAATATTATAGCATTTTTTATAATATTAGCAATAATTTTGCTAGTTATTGTACATGGCCTAATTTTTTTTTTTTTTTTTAAATTGTGATACTGAAATATTCAATATTAGTTTTTTAGCCAAGGAGCTTCTTATATTAGTTTTTCATGTTGTTTTTTAACTTATCAAGTCAATTGGAACATATCAAATCAATTCATAATTTGATTTCTAACCTGATCTACCCAAGGGTTTGGAAGGTTCAAGGCCTCGGCAAGAGGCTTCAATGTTTGACCGGCAAAGATATTCTTAAGGAATTCTCCATGAAAATACATCAACGCGCGTTATATTATTTTTATATTTTTTAATTCACTCATATTAAAATTAATGGAGTTTTTTTAAAAATAAAACTTGCTTTTTTTGTCTAATATGTGAATTAGTGCGAGCTAGTTAAAATCCAAGGTATAGATCATGAGTGACGGTGAAGCCCAGGAATTGGCAATTTTCTGAACCCCAATATTACAACTTCAATGTAAACTCGAATCCATTTCACAGCATTTTACAGGTGCCGGAAGAAGTTCATGTCCGTCACCATTGTTATAAAATGGGTCGCATAGACGTTCCTCTCCCGGTCCACCACCGGGACCATATAAGAGAGACGATGGAGAGACGGGACAGGTGGCTTTCCCACATCAGTGGGTGAGATTGCATTTTGGAATTGGCGTTAAGATTGAGTGATAATCATGAAGGAAAAGCTTCAACTCGTGATTTTGGCTGCACCCAACAAATTATTGTGCTGATAGGAGGGGAGACATGGCTTTTTGTTTTTTACGTTAGTAAACTTTATTTCCTGTAAATCATATTTTGTTGGTTTAGATGACTAATTAAAATTATAATTATTTCAAATTCTTACAAGAAATGTATATCATGATTCTGACTCATATTTTGTTGGTTTAGATGACTAATTAAAATTATAGTTATTTCAAAATCTTACAAGAAGTGTATATCATGATTCAGACTTAAAAACTGTTATACAGATTTGCAAATCAAATATGTTTATCTCACGTGTAATTGCATGAGTGGACTAAGAGCTCATTTGACTTTAGGGCTAGATTTGTATGTGTAAAAATTTGATATTATTTTTGTTTTAAATTATTTTATGTGCTCTTGTATAGTTTTAATATGTTGATATTAAAAATAACATGAGAATATTGACCAAGACTTATATATATTCTCTCGTGGTGATGAAATCAGCTTAACAATTGGATTATATGCAATCTAACTATTATGGTCAAACAATGCATTGAGTATTAAAAAAAACAATAATTTTTAACATCGAAAATGACATATGACTATTATGTGTAGCTTTTTGAATGTCTGTCTTCGTGTTTTGCGTTATCAACGACTATTGAACAAACCCTAATGTTGATTTCATTACCAAAAAAAAAGGTAATCAAAGATTCCCCACTCGAACCAAGAAGAGGAGATGGTGTTGGTGGTCGACAGATACGAAAGCCACACTCAAAAATAAGCCCACCATCCACTGTTTTGGATATCATGATGAGCCTGTTAGCTCCACAGACTAGATTGGATGAAGAAATGGGTCATACCAAGCCTAGTTCTAAAATTAGAACCCAAGCCTAACCTAACTCTTATAAAAATACATTTTAATTTTAATCCTATCTATTTATGGTGTTTTCAGTGATTTTTTATGAGATTTTTTTTTATTATATATATATATATATATATTAATTCAAATTATATTTAATTCACAATAGTGTATTCAAAATTATTCACAATATTTTTTTCTTTTTTTTGTAACTTTGATTCAAATTATCTTAAACTTAAAGCACTTGATTGGAAATTGGGATTTCTCACTCCTCTACCTTGTTATGAAATCAAGACCGAGAGGAAAATCCATATGCATGGACTAGCATGATAGGAAGCCTATATCAAAAATAAGGAAGAGTAAAAAAAAATGTAATTCTTGAAAATAAAACGAACGAGATTAGTATAGTTTTATCTTTATAAAATACACAAAGCTTTCTGTGATGAACTATTAAACCAGGCATAGCAGCATGAATCTAAGGAAAATTAAGTGCATTCAAGTGGATCCAATCACATGTTGAGACAGATGAAACGTGTTGAGAAAAACTCGAAAGATTCCTTGGAATATTTGGAGAGCCAGATGGGAGCTTCACATCATAATCCCAAACTTCTGGTGTCACTGTCTCCCACTTCTCAGGGGACATATATATATATATATATTATGATTGACTTGGGAGTCGAAGCATTCTTGATTTAGATTCTACAAGCCTAAGGCAGTACTTTTATTAGTTAAGATTCCTTAGTTTCAACAACTTTGTCACTTGTGCTGTGCGTCTTTGTTTGAACATCTAGTCTGCTATTTGAATCATCATATCATTGTCATCGATGTCTGTTTCAGCTTTCACTCCCAAGTTGACACGCCACTTACAATAAAACCCAAAATCAAGCACAAGCAGAAACAGAAACAGAAACACAAGCAAGTTTCTCTGACCCTTTTACTCCCTTTCTCCTTCTGTCTCTCTTCAAGAACTCAGAGATTCCTCCTCTGAATCTCTTCTCTTGGCCTTCTCGTAAAGGTGAGCCCTTTAGGTTCACCGACACTTCATTCATCAGGCACTCACAAATCATTCCAATCACCGAACAACCACAATTATATTATTTACCGAGCATTGATAGATTATTCCAATCTTGCCTAATCATGTTATTGCTGATGGGTTTGTGTTAAATTCTATTTCAAAGGTGTCTACTTCACCTGATGGGGTTTATGTAGGTGGTTTGTTGAGTGATTCTAGTGATAGAATTGCTAAAAGGGTATTGGAGTTTGTAGGTGATTGTGAATGGGGTGATTTGTCTTGGTCAATTAATGGATTATGAACTCCTGATATGACTGTGGTTTATGTTCCTGATGGTGCAAAGGTGGAGAATCCAATCCACTTTAAGTATGTTTCATTCGAGGGAGGAGAGGAGAGGTCTAAAAAGTTGCCAGTTTCGAATCTGAGGGTGTTTGTTGCTATGATGGAGGAGGGAGGGTAGGTTGGATTATTGAGGAGTTCGTGAGTAAAGAAGGGAATGATGATAAGCGTTCTTGGGCGAATCCTGTTCTAGAAGCGGCGATTGGGAAAGGAGCAAAGGCTCGGCTTTCTTTTCTTTCTTTCTTTCTTTTTTTTTTGCTTACATATTTGTTGCTTTCTTTCTTTCTTTTATTTTCTTGTTTAGCAACTTGCTAAACATAGCATGTAAAAATTATAATCATATGGAAATGAGCTCAATGCACGTGTAAACGGATCAAATTGCTGTATAATTAGTTTCACGTTTCAACACAATTGCACTTGCATATGCTAAGTTAAAGAAAGGTTTTTATGGAAAATAAGAATCTCATTAATCAACTAATCATGTAATTCTTGTAAGTGGAATTGTTAGAAGCCATCTATTGTATCGTTACCAATTCTGATGTTTTAACAATTTTTGGATGATTCGAGATTCTATATAATGAAAACTTGCTATACACTTCTTTGTTTTTGGCTGAGTGTTTCCAAAACTGCAATTCAATTAATGTTTTTCAATTTCAAATTCTGAAAAGGATACTGTATTTGGCTATTCTGAACTCTGGAGCAGGGCCCTCAGATGAAGCAGCAGTTTTCATTATATGGAGGTCATCATATTTGTTCCAAAGACAAAACTCACCATTCCTTTCTCGTGGTTTGTTCGTTCTGATGTGTGATAGGATTTAGAATGAAGACTGTTTTGAGAGAAACTGTTCTTTCAATACTATATAAGGAGACAAGGGATGATGGGAGACAGGTTTGCCTTTGAGGAGAAGTTGGCTTGGTAATGATGTCTCTTGCTAATAGATGATGTTGTGAGAGAGATTATATATGTATTACATTGAACTAATCTTGACTTCCATGAGCATTTTTAATCTAGTGACAGTTTTTGTGCTGGTATGAGAAATCTGATTGTCTCAATAGAGATTCTTCCCTAGGTGAGTCCCTACAAAAAAAAAATGGTTGTTCTTGTCATCTGATAAGCTCCTCCTCACCCATCCTCTCAACTCTAACCAACAAGAAGTGACTTGAGTTCATGATATTAGTGAGGAAAGATCTTGGTCTGAGGTTTTTGCATTGATTATATCTGTTCCTTCCTGAGGAAAGCATCCATCATTTTTTTGTTTCATTCTCATGTGTTTAAATCTTTTATCTCTTAAACATTTAAACTGATAAATGTATCTGCCCAAACATGTACAAAATGATTCCAATTATTATAAAATAGTTCACTTCTCTTTTGAGGCAGTTGCTGTGGGATGGAAAATGCTCTTGCATCCATGTAGAGCATGCTTTGTGTGTTATTAGGAGCACCTACTTTTGTTCATGATATCCAATCGAGTTGGAGTTTCTCTTGCTAAATTGTTACCGCAAGCTTGTCAAGATCCTTGACATTTTTGTTCAAAATAGTTATGAGAATCTATAGAGTCGGAAGTGTTTAGCTGTCAATTGGTCTAAACATGAATAGAGAATGCTAATTAGTTAATGTCATTCTATCAGTTAGCTTGTACATCTTATTGGTTGATCCTTCTTGCTTGGTGCATGCCTTTCTTAGTGCTACATTTCTTTTCTGAGAAAGATGCGGGACAATTAACAAGGAGCCTCCTCCTTGAACCACGAGGAACTGTGAATGTCAAACCCAATCTCCAAATTATAGCAGATGATGTCAAATGCTCCCATGGAGCTGCAAGTAAATGATCTGGAAGAAACCCAACTCTTCTACTTTCAGGCGCGTGGCATTGACCTAGAGACAGCTCGAAAAGCTCTTGTATTTTCCTCTGGTGCTGAGGTAATTGAGAAGTTGCCCTTTTCTTTCATCCGGAAACAAGTCGAGAAACATGTCAAGGAGTTACTGGGTTCATCTTTCAAGGGATCCCCGCATTGAGGGGCAGTGGATGTTTGCAAACTCGTGTTTTGGCAGAGTTATAAATCGCTCTGCAGAGTATATTTCTGGCCTGTACCAAGTAGCTGGCAATGCTCTATTGGGGTATCATGTCTCCAAACAATGAGGAGGGATGTTGTGTTACCATCAAAATGCAAAATTATTGCAGATTTCTTTCGTTGTTTCAAAGCTGTCACTGTTATGAACTACGGTGGTTATCCAAACTGTAGTAGATAGGAGAGGAACCACCTGGAGTTTTATTTAACAAAATGTTCACAAATTCAGTCCCAAACTCGCAAGTAATGTTTGCCGCCTAGCTTGCCTGACCATCACTTGGTGCCTTTTTGTGTCTCTGAGGAATAGCTCACGGTCACGACGGATTTGATTTGTACGCTCCAAAACTGATCCGCCCCGCCCGCCCTAGCATAATATAATAATAATAGGCGAGCTCTCTCAGACGTGCTTTGATTAATCTTTTGACAGGTGGAAAGAAGAGTTTAACCAAATATATCCAAGATTTTTGAGTCTGAACCCAAGATGTATGCTTCTCCACCTCCAAAACCTTTCATACTTGACGCAGCAGTTTTGATTTCTTCCAAATATTGCACCAAAACAATATTCCATGATTTAGGACTTAGTCAACCTAGGCCAGGGCCTAAGCCCACCTTTTGGGAATCCCACATCGTTCCGTCGACAATATCTGCCCTCGTTTTTAATGCCTTATCCAAGAGACCCAGATGTGTTCGTAGAAAGGAGAGATGGTTGGCATCTCCCCTGACAGGGACGGGAACAGCTTTCGGGCTTTCTTGTTACCACACATCCGGTTAAGGCTCTCCACCTTATAGGTGGATCTATAACCCAATTTTTTTTTCCCTCCCGCCCGCCCCCCTCTCAAGTTGATTATATATAGGGCTTCTCTCCTGTTCAGTATCCATCTAGATTTAGATAAGGTGTCCAAAATATCGAGAGTTATACATCCCTCCCTCTCCAACTGAAGTGCTGATATTTTCCTCAACCAGGGAGTGCTCACTGTGTCTGAGTGATGGCTGCTAGTCTCTCTACAGCTCTCGATGTCCATTTTACAATACCAAAATCAGATACAAAGAGACCCATTTTCTTCACTTCGCCAATCAGGCATAACCCCACCAAGAAAAGACTCGCCATTTCTTGCACCTCTTCCACCTCAGAAACATCATCCTCTACAAAACCACCACAAAATATCTCAGAATCACCCAGCTCCAAAAACCCTTCCTTGTCTGACCAACTCAAGCCTCTCTCGGCAACCACTCTCTCCACCAAAGACCATCAAGCTCAACTCTTGTCAAGACCCAAGTCCACATGGGTCAACCCTACAAGACCAAAAAGGTCTGTGCTTTCGCTTCAAAGGCAAAAGAAGTCTCTTTACTCTTACAATCCTCAAATTAGAGAGTTGAAACTCTTTGCGAAGAAGCTGAGTGGTTCTGGTGAGGATGAGTTTGAGTCTGTTCTTGAGACAATCCCATACCCACCAACTAGAGAAAATGCTCTCTTGATACTCAATAGCTTGAGGCCATGGCAAAAAACTCTTCTTTTCTTCAACTGGATCAAGACCCAGAATGTATTTCCCATGGAAACCATATTCTACAATGTCACAATGAAGTCTCTGAGGTACGGGTTGCAGTTTGATATCATTGAGGAGCTTGCCAATGAGATGGTAAGCGATGAGATTCAGCTTGATAACATTACTTATTCCACTATCATTACTTGTGCTAAAAAATGCAGTAGGTTTGATAAGGCTGTGGAATGGTTTGAAAGAATGTATAAAACTGGATTAATGCCTGATGAGGTCACATATTCTGCTATTTTAGATGTTTATGCTAAATTAGGCAAGGTTGAAGAGGTTTTAAGTTTGTATGAGAGAGGGGTAGCTAGCGGGTGGAAACCTGACCCTATAACATTCTCTGTATTGGCAAAGATGTTTGGTGAAGCTGGAGATTATGATGGCATTAGGTATGTTTTGCAAGAAATGAAGTCTCTTGACGTGCAGCCTAATTTGGTTGTGTATAATACGTTGTTGGAGGCAATGGGCAAGGCAGGGAAGCCTGGCTTGGCTAGAAGTTTATTTGAGGAGATGGTGGACTCGGGGCTAACCCCGAATGAGAAAACATTAACTGCCCTGGCTAAGATTTATGGTAAGGCTAGGTGGGCTAAGGATGCAATGGATTTATGGGAACGGATGAAGTCAAATAACTGGCCAATGGATTTCATTTTATATAATACGCTGTTGAACATGTGCGCAGATCTTGGCCTCGTTGAGGAGGCTGAGATGTTGTTTAAGGATATGAAGATATCAGAGAAATGTAGGCCAGATAGTTGGACTTTCACTGCTATGCTAAATATATATGGTAGTGGAGGGAATGCTGATAAATCAATGGAGTTGTTTGAAGAGATGTCTAAGTTGGGTATTGGGCTTAATATAATGGGTTGCACTTGTTTGGTTCAGTGCTTAGGGAAGGCAAGAAGAATTGATGATTTGGTTAGAGTTTTTAATGTTGCGATTGATGGAGGGGTTAAGCTAGATGATAGGTTTTGTGGGTGCCTGCTCTCTGTGGCGTCATTATGTGACGAGAGTGAGGATTTCACCAAGGTCCTAGCTTGTTTGAAGCAAGCTAATCCAAAGTTGGTTGCCTTTGTGAAATTGATTGAAGGAGAAGAAACTAGCTTTGAGACGCTAAAAGAGGAGTTCAGGGCTGTTGTCCGTGACGCTGCCGTTGAAACAAGAAGACCCTTTTGTAATTGCTTAATAGATATATGTAGGAAGAGAGATCTCCATGGAAGAGCACATGAGCTGCTCTATCTGGGAACCCTCTACGGATTATATCCAGATTTACACCACAAGACTGTAAAAGAGTGGAGTTTGGATGTGCGCTCACTGTCTGTCGGTGCAGCCCTAACTGCGCTTGAAGAGTGGATGGGGACTCTGACCAAATTCGTGCAGCGCGACGAGGAATTGCCAGAGTTATTTTCAGCTCACACGGGTTCAGGAACGCACAAGTTCTCCCAAGGCCTAGCCAATTCCTTTGATTCCCATGTGAAGAAACTTGCAGCACCTTTTAGGCAGAGTGAAGAAAGAGCAGGTCATTTCGTGGCAACACGCGAGGATTTAGTAACTTGGGTGCAATCAAGGATTCCGTCGTCGGTTATAGCATGAAAAAAAAAAAGATGAAGCAACACAATGTAACTGCAGCCCAGATGGGGCGTGGAAAATTTGTCTTCCTGTATGACATTATAAGAAATTGAATGCGGCATCATGTTGCTTCTGTGCGCGCTTGCTTGTTTTGGTTTCGATTTATTCTGGGTGTTTATAATTGTTGAAAACTGTGATGGTGTGTTTAGAGGCGGCAACTGCAATCAAATCCATGCCAAATGCACTTTATAATACTCTTTCTAATTGTTTTTTAAAAAAAAAACTGGCCCTTCTACTCCAGTAAATAGATCAGGGAGGTATGCTCTTTTTGTTTGTGATTATTATTGTATTTTTTTTGTTGAATGGCAATTGCATTTCATCGCATGCTAGTGCCACAATTATCGAGCCAAAAATAAACTTTTGCGGCACAAGCCGTAACTTGAAAGCACTATAATTGTTATGCCTTTTTCCAAGTTAATTATATAACAAACGCCAGCAGAAGATGGCTGACAATCTTTTTAATCTTAACCAAACATTGTTTGATTGCTAACTGAGTTACATGAAATTTAATGACTCAAATCACAAGTTATGTGAACCAAATATAACCGCCCTCATGCCAAGCCAAACCAAACCTCACCGCGGAAATTGAACCACCTCCTCACTTCTTCATCCTTATTCCATGCTGTAATTACAGTTTTCGGTTCCCTTTGGAGTAGTTGCTGCTGAGAAGTATGGCCTTCTGCAACAATTTGTTTGTACAGGCAGAAGATAAAAATTCCACACAAGGAACGTGTAGAAACCTTCTTTTTTTTCTTTTAAATCGATGTGGAGAAATCCACATTCAAAATTACAACTCACATTAAACTAGGCATTCTCCTAGTTCAGTATACCCCCCGCGCCCCTTCCTTTTGCTCTAAAAGAAGAGAAAAAATGAAATGAAAAGAAAGAAACATGAAGGCAACTAGGTATGGAGGAGAGAAGGCCTCCACCTAAGCAAAACATCTGTCTAAACGAAAAAGGAAATGGAACTTCCTTTTCCTTTTTCTTTCTTCTTTTTTTCAATTCCTAGAGCATTTGCTAGCCCCCATCATTTCCTCGGGACATCTACGAGCTATTGACAGCTACCTAGCATTAATATTTGCCGATTTCATTTGGACTTTAACCCTGTTGGCTGTATACCACCCCAGTAAAGTTTTTCCATGACCCATGAAAAATGGGTAACTGCTTACCAAAAAATCGACTTGAGGGTTGGAACTGCATCCCATGTTATGTGGAAAGGCCATCAGCAATGGAAACATTGCCCAATTCACGAAGACTTTTAAAGGTACTTCCCCGATGATTTCCAAATTCTTCCTTCAAGAGATATTACCATAACAGTAACATCATCATGGTACTTTCGGCGATCCCCTTGCGGGATGTCCAGTAATTCATGGAAATCCATTCCTGCAGACAATCCATGGAGGTTGAAAAATCAGCACTGCTCAAACAGTTGGAAAATACTGTACATGAATCAACTAGAAAGCTTGAACTATGATAAACATGAAGAATACAATGTCCCAGTCTTATTTATGCCACATGAATAAATAATGTTCAAAGAAAAATTCCCATAGATAGTTCGCATCTCTTAACAAACTTGGAATTTTGAAACAAGGGGGGGGAACCCGGAAAACAAGAGCAGTGAGAGAACCATACTCCCCCTTGAAGACCCAAGTTGCAGAATATTATTTGCAATCACAGCAAGTGAATATGAAAACCAGGATTCAGAGGGCAGAACAGGAAAGCATGAAGAGACAAGGCTGGTCCCTAGCCAAAACTACAGTTGATCTAATATCTGCTTCATAAATTTGCAGAATCACATAAGTGGGATGGCAGAAATTTTAACGCAACATCACCTCCCACCTTATTAATATAGAGAAGTTTTTAATTATGTGGGTGGGACTTTGGGTACCCTACATTTTGCTACAAGGCTTTCTGTGAACCTGGAATGTTTCTCCACATTATATACAAGTAAAAGTGATGTGATATCAAGCAATTGATATGACTTGCGGGGAAAACAAAAGGCCAGGTTTACCAGCTTTCTTGGCTGCACGAGAAAGAAGCTCCTCTATCAGGTGCTGGGCAGGGTCTCCATCAGGAAACTTCTCTATGAAACTCTCAACATGAAAAACCACTTCCTGATTTGTCAGATACTGATATAATCCATCAGATGAGAGGACTAAAAACTGATCTCTTGGACACAGTTGATGGTGATGAAGAGAAGGTGAACAAGATACATACGGTGCAGTGCCAATATACTCATTTCGGAACATTTCCAGCAAGGCATCGTTCAACTTGGGCTGTGCCAACATAAATTGTTATGTAAGTCAATAGGCATCAATAACACAAGATCCTCAACTGAGTAAAATATCTACATTGAAGGTAAGTCTGTTTTGCAAAAATATTTATCAGGGCAAACATTTTCCTGAAAAATGAGTTATTTTCCATCGTTTGGATACATTAAGGATAATAAGATGAGAAAAATTGCAATGTTTGTAATAAAGCTAGTAGTGGTGCTGGTAGCTGTTATGGTAGCGTTGATGATAGTTAAAGTTATAGTATTTTAAGACTAATAATAATGATGGTGGTGGTCATAGGAAATTAGTTGTTGTCATGATGGTGATGGTGACAATAATGATGAAATGATTATTAATTTAATAACAAGGTGGTTGTCGTGGTAGCGGCAACAATGGTGGAGGTGGTGGTGGTTGATGTTGTGTAAGAGTTATGGTGGGATGATGATAAAATAGTAGTTGTATTAGTAAGAAGATGTTGGTTGATGGTGGTGGGTCGTGGTTGTGTTAATGGTGGTTGGGGTGGTGGGATGATTATAAATGGTGGTCACATTGATAACATAGTGGTCTTGGTGGTAGGTGGTTGTGGTGGTGGTGATGAAAAATGGTGAATATCATGAGTCATAGTGTCACGGGAAATGCTTTCCCCTCCTTCATAAGGTTAAAATATTGTACTCCAAATTGGAACTATTTAGGGTTATCTGGAAAATATTTTTAATTGGCTTATTTTTCATTGTTTGTTTCTCATCACTGAAAAATGGAGGAAAACATGTTCCTAAAAAATATTTTCAGCAAAACAGTCAGTCTAAGTGTATTTCACATACCCTTTTCAGAAATCCAGCCCCAAAGGCTCTGGTAACCTTCAAACGACCTTTCACCCTGTCATTCACAATACACTGGTTATCGTCTGGGTGCTCATTCTTGATTCTAATGACTTCCTGCATAAATGGAAAAGAAGAAAACTTATCAGCCACTTCATCTATCAATAACAAGATTCACAATAGAATAAAGATTAAAAAATTATAATTGATGCTACACATAAGAAGAAGCAGGTCCTTTTTTCCTTTTCTCCGAGTGTATCAGAAATTTGAATATCTATCCCTCATCACAGAAAAAAATACACTGGTAGCAAATCTTCATGCTGCCGGACAAAAATACAGGAAATACTGCAAACATACTTCACTCATGCAGAAAAAGACAGTGATAAAATAATTGTGTGGTTCAACCACAACAGCAAAATCATAGCAAGTTCACATGCTTAACTTTCTATGTTAAATAGCAAGGCTCTCAAAATTTCATGCGACGTTAAAGGCATAAACTGTTTCCATACAAGTACCTCTTCCAGACATTAACATGTGTCCCTGCCAGCTAGTTTTGAAGTTGCAAACAAACCTTGGGACCTATCAATTCAAGCTCCTATCTGTCATGGTGATGACCATAAAAAAATTCTCAAACAGAATATCCTATCTGTCAATTCAAGCTCTTTCATGTCATCAAGTTACTAAGTCTCTTTAATGTCCATCAAATTACTACATAAGAATTTCCTCTTAATAACTCAATCAGACTTAAAAGGACAATAAAAACAGACAGAGAAGGCAGATTTGAGGCATTTACAAGTTTTGACAATAATTTAAATTGATGAGAAAATTGATATGTATTCCTGTAACTAACACAAAAAACTGCTCAAGAAACTGTATTGAGCATTTGCATCGAATGGAAATGATTGCATCACGCAAATATACTAGTATACTGCAGTCTACATCACACCTGAACATATATGCCCTAAGAACAACTTGATGAACCTTAGAAGAAGAAGATCTTTCAGTTTAGCAAGCAGCAGATTGCCAAAGTGCAAGGAGGCCATAACTGTACTGGACTGGTGCAAACAGTCACTAAAGCGACAAACTTCTATATTTATGCAAGGTGAGCTTATAGCTAACTGTTCACCTTTGATTGAAATGTTACATCACCTCCTGTTGAGATATTAGCTATGCTCTAGAACTATATGAACATGATAAAGAATCAGTTTGCTACTTGACTTTCCAAGAAAGTTCCAATCAAATGCCTACAAAGACAGGGCTGCTCCTTGCAGTAAATCTTCTACCCGGACACAACCACATGAAGAGGGGAAAATTACACTTGGTGCCATTAATTTTAAGCAACAAACAAAGATCAATGTTCACTGACAAACTGCCAAATACTAGGAATGCAAACAGGATAAGAAATTGAATTGAGATTGACAAAGGAAGCATCCAACATTCCAAACACTGGCCAGCTATGAAAACGAAACTTACAAGGAAATTTCCATGCATCTCCCTTGTTTCTATCTTAAAAGAAAAAATGAAATAACAAAAAGGGAAAGTGCAATGAATAGGAGAGGATATGTGGCATGCCATTCCATAACATGAAACAAAACAAGGAAGACTTATTCTAACAATTTAATTGTGATATAAAGTTTCAAATGCAAAATACTTTTGTTTAGCAAACAGTATAATTTCAGATTGTTCAAATATCATGTCTACATTTTAAAGAATGAGATTTTTTACAACATCCAAAATCTACAAGTCAAAATAGTGCGCACACTTTAAAACAACTATGGTAAAAAAAAAGGGGGGGGAAATAAATTCAGTCTGCAACTTGTCACACAACAAACAAGGTCAAAAGAGCAATAAATTCTACTGGCATCATGCTTTAATATCCTAAAGTTCTAGTAAATAAACAATCAACATAAAGAGCTGCAAAATCAGAGGATAAATAGTTTTTTGGCAACGTTAAGGGTTAGTGCAAGGTTCTCGAGGAAAGAGGCTAGCTTGAAAAGACAACTAAAGATGCCCTCCAATCTGTGATTGTAAGTCATAATGCCAAACTGTTAAAACTAGAAAGAAAAGAGTCAAAAAGGTGTGGAACCAAAGAGTCATACCATATCAAAGTATCAAATCTAGCCTAGGGCATTAAAGTAACATTCCAAGGAGGGAGCTGGCATCGCTAAGATACTGAAGGGAAAAAGCAAATAACTACAGAAATGCATGCAACTGTTGTAGGATATAGATACCGTCCTTCATTTGAAAGACTGAACAAACACCCTGATGAAGAGATGTTACTCATAGATCAGCTTAAGGATCTAAATAAAATATTTCTTAAACTGAACTTCCAGACACCTTTGTACATAACTTCATGAAGCTTATTGTAACAGCAAGCTAGTAAAAGTCAAAGCAGATATATGGAGAGAAATATCAGTCTTTTCCTAGTGATTCTAAGCATCAGCCACTGTTCAAGGAAAAAGTAAGATTATTAACTAGTTAAAATACAAAGCCAGCTCGTCATGGAATTTCTACCAATATAAAGTCAACATCATATACAACTAGGTAGTCGGCAGTGATCAAAGACAGCATTCAGCCATTAATAAAACTAGATGAGCCAAGTAAAGTTGATTTACCAGAATTGAAAACTTACTTCTTCAATGCTAGTGCTGTGATCAGTAGATAGCTGCAATGCAGTCAATCTCGTTTCAATTATTGCCTCCGTGCTCAATTCATTTTCATACACACTGGAACCAACATCTTGTGGCTCATTCTGGGCAACGATTGCCCTGCTATCACCCACATTCATCACATACACATCTTCATCCCTCATCAGCACAGCCAGCAAACACGAGCCCATCAATGCCAGCTCCGGATTGGTATCCAACACCTTATCTGTCATGTCCAAGTATGCTAATTCAGTCACTTCTAAAGCCCTTGACAATGCCCCCAAAACCAAACCATGGTCAACAGGTCCCGCCTTCCATTTCCTCTTCAAAACTCTTTCCTCTACTTTACTGCTCTCCACCTCCACCTTCCCCTTTCCCTCTAATCCGAACTTCCACGGAAACAACTTCCTCTCCTTATGTTTAGACAAGCCCTGTTTCAATTTTGACAACAGCAACCACCTTCTGCTAACAGCTGACCCTGCATTACCTACACTAATCGCATCATCAACAGAAAAGGCAAACCTATCAGACCCTGAAAGATCAAGCCCATCTTCCAGATCATCCTCCGCTAGGAACTCCCATAACCTCCTCCTCCGAGTACTAGCTGTCCCCTCTGTCTCCTCTGGTTGAAACGTAACCCTCCTCACTCTATCCTGATTTACCGCATTAGATTCCATTCCACAAGATAAGCCGTCGCCGTCCTTTTTAACATAAATTTCCTCTAATGGATCCGCTTTTGACACCAAGCTGCATTCACTTTTGACAATTAGACCCTTCACGTCACTTGCACCACTCTTTTCCACTAATGGGTCAGTTTTATTTTCAACCCCTTCCACATGAATAGTCTCTTGAGGCTCCTCTTCAACAACCTCCCAAAACAAACCTTGAAGTTCATTAAAAACAGCTCTATATAGATTCCCCATCAAGAACTCTGGCGCATCAGGTCCGTTAAACCCATCATAAATCCCTACAAACAACCACCCGTGTTCCTCCGATACAACCACGTGAACCCTATCCTCTCCTGCCTTCCCTAACGCCCACTGCACGTTATCCCCTTCTTCTCTCCCCTCCCTCTCCTCTACAGTCCCCGAATTCTCCCTCCGGTTCACGAAATTCAACACCGGAACAACCCACGGCCGGCTCTTCTCCGAAATATTCCGATACATGGCCTTCTTAAGCCCCGACATACCCTTCCCCCTCCTCTTCTTGTTTTTTACATAAATGCCACCTAGTGGAGCAGAGAAATGCACCCGCCCGCCGCTTCCATCGGATGCTCCACCCGTATTCGGGTCAAGCGGACCCGACAATGCGCCTCTCTCAATCGGACCCGACAAAAAAAAACCTTCCCCTCCACGTGGCACTGGCTGTAACGGCAACGCGCTAAACGACGCCGAGCTCTCAAATCCATTCACATTATTCACAATACTGCCAGTATTATTAGCCCTTGCACCTCCAACAGAAGAAGTAACAAAGCCGCTAGTATTATTCGAAGAGTTAATAACATCAATGGCATCGTCGTAAATATTGTCAAGTTGGAGGACGGTTCTAGGAGTGGAGGTGTTAGCAGAAACGGAAGCACCGGAAATGGACTTGAAACCGGTTTCGGGTACGGGGCGGGGAGGTGAGAAACGGAGAGAGTGGGAAGGAGAGACAAAGCGATCGGAGGGAGTAGGAGAGAGAAAACGGTTAGAAGATCGGACGTAACAGAATGAGTGGCCTAGGGTTTCATCTAACGGCTCAGAAGCTGTGAAAATCAAGTCCTGGTGGTTGTTTGGCGGTTTGAAGCAAGGGAAGACTGTGGAGAGTCCACTTCCCATCACATTTGATAGTCTACTCTCTACACCTATCTTCCACTTTCTGTTTGGAAGCTCAGAAAATGAGAGAGAAAATTGAATTTGTTCTCTCTCTCTCTCTCCAAGTTTCAAAGAGAAAGTAAATAAAGAGAGGGGGGGGGGGGGACTGAGGGGACTTGTTTATTTTATTTTCTTTTTTTATTTATTTCTTAGAGGGAGGGAGGGAGGGAGGGTGGGAGAGAGAGAGAGTTTTGAGGGAGTGAATTTGAAAATTGTTTTTCTGTTTTGGTGATCTGTTGGGTGCAGTTGTTGTTTTTTGGTTGACGGTTACACCTGGCGATATTAAGCTAGGGGTTTGTGGGGTCCCGGCAAGCAGCCAGAGGATAATATGTGGGGTCAAGTTTGCAAGCCACGTGGCAGAGTGCCAGACTGGTATTTTTGACATTTTCAGCTTTGAAATGAATGTATGTAACTGTGGGCTTACAAGGAAAGGAAAGTGGTTGAGTCAACGAGAATGAGTTAGCTGCGTTGGATTTGGATGGAGTGGAGTTGTCTGTCTCTTTTGGACTGAGAGGGGCGTTTTTGTCTTCCTAGCTTTTGCGTGGGGGTGGGGGTCTTCGTTTTTGGGAAAAGCCCGGGCCCAAAATGGGAGAGGCATTGCATTGCTTCGCATTGACAATCATGCCCTTAAGAATGTGTAGCAGGTGGTGATCGTAATTCAATTCTTAAATATCTAGATTTTAGACATTTTAATGCTAACAACACTCCTTCATTAATTTAAATTTTAGTATCTTTGTTTGCTTTTCATATTTTTACATTAATTTAAATTTCAAATTAAACACATTGCATATTCTAAATTTTTGTTTATAATATTTCCTTGGCATTCGTACTAAGTATCAAAATCTAAAGAAATTATAATTTTTTTGATTAAATATTTCAGATATAATTGAAACACTTTTAATGCTTTTCAGTTAAAAACACTACCCAAATTGTTTTTCTCATAGGAATAAAACGAATTTTTTAAAAAATAAATAACATGTTAATTATTTAAGTCCGTATAATAGTAAACATAGTCATGTAATGAGTTTTAAAAATATTTTTAAACAAAAATTAAAATTTTTATTATTATTTTTTATTTTAAATTAATTTTTTTTGTGATTTAAAATCATTTTCATATGTTAATATTAAAAATAATTAAATTAAATATTATTTTAATATATTTTTAAATAAAAAATATTTTAAAAAATAACTTCCAACAAATAGTTGGAGTAGTTTTGCTTTTAATATGGAATAGTAAAAAGAAAACGAAAGCGGGGAGAAGAAAAATATAAAGGGTAGTAATGTCACGAAAAAAACAGCCACAAGGGCCATAAAATATAAAACAGTGTGCCCTTGACCTGATGGGCCCAAATCCAACCTAAGAAAAGGGCAATCACACATCTGCATCGCATCGCTGCTGCTGCTCCTGGTCAGGCATCTTTCATTGCCACGTCAGCATACAGTACATAAAAAGTTGGACGGCCAGGATTGAATTTAGCAATTGGGTGAGAAAGTTGTATTTGTCTCGGCATGTGAGAAATCTATCTGTGGAGTCAAAGGACACGAATTCCTCCTCTTTACTCTAGTTTGTCTTGCGGAATCTAACTGTTAAACCAATAATAATCAGTTTTTAAAAAAAATATAAGCTATTTAATATTATGATTTAACTTTATTTTAAAAAATATATTTTTTTTAATTTAAATTATTTTTTTTAATATGTTTTTAAACAAGAAATACTTTAAAAAACAATTCTTATTACCTCTCAAAAACAACCGTACAACTAAGTCTTGATTGATAATATATATAAATATAAAAAAAGAAAAAAATCAAATTCCATTCACCCTGAAAATCTAAGCAAGCAATTAGTGTTTAATAAATACTTTATTTACTAGCTTATTCATGAATGAGTGGTTTTGGTTATCATGGGAAGTCTCGCACCGAGACGAGAGCTTTTCTTCCCATTAGTCAGTAAAAAAAATCCCACTTTACTAATTTATCTATTGAATATTCTAATATTCTTTTCATTAAAATTAAAGGATGGGAGAGAGAGGGGGGGAGTCAAATAAATAAAAAGACGAATTTTGCATGTGAAGGCGGGAAAATCTTTCTCCCTCTCTTTTTCTCTCTCTACCTTTGGCTGCAAGTCAAAGGGTTTGTTGGTCGATACGAATTTTTTTAAGAAAAACGACAGCGAGTATAAAATGTCACGCGAAGCGTGTGAGTGCACCCCCAGCATGTTTTTATTGCCTCTGGTATTAGGATACACGCGCGCGCGCGCGCAGATGGAGTCCCGCACAAATGACAAAACGTTGGGGTTACAGTGCAGACTAGCATGGCCCTGATAAAGAGCAATTTGATGCGTTAAAGCATGAAGAATGGGGAAATTGATACTGATCCTAAATCAAGGTAATCCAAGTACAAATTAAAATCACGTGGGTCAATATTTCAATGCTTTTGTAGGGTAGAATTGTTGACTAAAGATGTGTTCCATACTATGCAGAGATTCTAGAGGTAGTATTAATATTAATAGTGCAATTATGGTTGATAATGATCATTTTTGGGATTGTTATCCATCAGCTTAATTTCATTAGTATTACAAAAAATAAAAAAACATTCGAGTTGTTCACCTAATATATATATATATATATATCACGTATTAATATTATTTTGTGTCCAAATTAAATTATTTATATGCTCGTAATTTTTATACAAAGTATTATTGTTAATATCCTCGTATAAGAAGGAAATTCTTGTAATTTAATTTTTATTTTATTATATGACAATAATAATAGTTTTTTTTTAATAATAATAGTTATCATGCTTTAAAATGGATAGTTCATATAACAATATACACACACACACACACTCATAACAAGAACAAATGAACAATTAAATTATACAATAAATATGAAAATTCATTGAAATAAAAAAATTGCAACTTGAAGAACAGGTGGCATATTCACGATTCCTATTCTTTAAGGACAGAGAACCTCTAACATAGCTGACCAACTTTTTAATTGGTATATATGCATACTTGATATATATATATATATATATATTCGTATGTTTTCGTTTTAAAGCGCTACTTTTACTGATAAATTAGTGTACAGTAAATAAAATTATACGTAGAAAGCACATCACTACACGGAGAGACCCGAAGGCTATATAAAGTATAAACACGGGTCCATCCAAGAATAGAAGATTCATCATAAAAACTTGTTTATTTCTTGTTAACCTATCGTGCCTTTACTTAATGGCAAGAAACATGAGATCACATCAAGTTTAATGTGTAACTTGTCACTACCAAACTGAGATATGCATGGCCCAAACCTGATTATTTAATATTCTATATCCTTAAATCTCAGCAACAATGCAATGACCTCTCAAATTATAAAACGTTACAGGAAGGTACTAATCAAAATGACTGTAGTTTTCTTTTTATTTATATATCTTGTCACACAAATAAGACAAGATAAACAAAACTGCCTCAAAATAAAAAAATAACACTAATTGACTAAATTTAAATAAATATTTTTTAAAAAAAATATATATTTCATAGAATGCATGGGGAAATTTTGGGGTAAAAAATAAATTATGAAATAGAACTTTGGTTGTGATAAAAATAGAAGTTAAAAAAAGAGAAGAGGACCAACTTTGATAGAAAACAAATTCAAATAGACTCTATTTATTCAATTTGATTCTTAAAGTCTCAATTGTCTATTATTTAGCTAGGGTTTGTTATGGTTGGCAAGATGTGTGGGTTTGGCTTACTGGAACTAATATAGCCCATGCCTCTCTTTTTTTATTAACCTTTTTCTATTTAAATATTAAGGAATATCCTCTCTGTTATTTTTAAAATATTTTATAATTATATTAACTATTGAATTGACATGACCAATCAAAATCTACTTGTATTATTAGAAAGTTTTTTGGTTTTAGTTTTAGTTTTTAGGTTAGTCAAGGTCATGGATAGTTTTGAAAAAGGGTGTTTTCTAGGTACTTCAGTTTAATTTCTGGATTGAAAAATGATTTTTGTTTTTGGTAAATAAAACTGTTGGTCTGATTTTCCAGCGATTTTATGATTGACCAAAAGAGACATGTCATCTGCTTATTTTTTTCAACAAAATTAGGGTCATCCACCCCTTAATAAAAAATGTCAACCCACGCGTTAGGGACTCTTCTTTCCATTTGTTTTTTTTATCCTTTTTATTTTTTCTTGCAATTTCATCATTTGTTGGTTATTTTTAAAAATAATTTTATGAAGTTTTTAAATAGAGCATGATTCAGTTTATACCTAGTTTATGAATAAGATTTAAACTTCTTGCTCTTCTTATACTAGGGGATATTTCTTGCAAAATTAAATATCTTGATATATATATATATATATATAGACATAAATAATCATCTGATTGAATAAAAAAATTATTCTAAGAGAAATATTAAACACAATTGGACACACAATAGTTTTTTTTAGAAAAGAAATATTTCATATAGCTTTTTCTTTCATGGAACGACGTCAGCTATAATTTTATATTTGGTACATTACGTGCACGGTTGGTGGGGACTGGGGAGGCGCCAACTGGTGTACATGTTTTTTTTTCTACGGGTTTTCCTTTGGCTTTAGAGCATCTCTAGTGGGGAGTGCCATTTTGAAGAGACAAATCTCTAAAATAGCACTTTGAATAGTGTAAAAATAGCATTTTTGTTGATGAGTACTCCAGTGGTAAAAACCATTTTGAAGAGCCATTTATTTTTATATTATTTTAAATATAGTGCAATTATTTTGTATGTAGTTTAATCATGCAATTAATTATACAATTAATAAGAGTAAGTTATATAATTAAATAATTGCTTTTAAAAAATCCTCCAACAATATAATTATTAATTTTTGTATATAATTTTTTACCCTCTTCTTGATGTATTTTTAAATAAAAACAAAAATAAATATTTTATAATAATATATATATATATATATATATATATATATATATGTATATGTATATATTATAATATAAAATAAAGGTGGCCCCACCTTTACCTTCTCCGCATGAGCTGCTACAAATAGCAGCTCATGCAGGGGGTGCCATTTTTAGATGTCAAAATAGCACCCCCGCTGCAGTGAAAATAAGCAACAAAAACAACCAAAAAATTATTATTTTATTTTTGCATGCGGGGATAGCATCCCCGCTGGAGATGCTCTTATATATAGTGAACTCCCGCCAACCATGCTGGGGTAATTAATAATTATGGTACGTCAAATACATTTTTATATATATAAAGAAAGACATCACCTAGGAAGGAGGATTAGACAAACCAAACGATGCGAATATGATGTTATATACTATAATGTCAACCTACGAGGACGTGGATTAATCTCAGACATGTAATGGAGATACTCATTGACTCCCGAGTCCTCTTATACAGTGTAGATGAGGGACATATATATTGGTTATTTTATCCTTGATCCGTACGAAATTTTATATTTCTTTTAAGTCCCCATTAAATATTTATGTTCGTTCAAAAAAGAGAATTAATATTGGGTACGTAGATTCATAACATAAAATTTTACAGATCGATTCATTTAAAATTGCATTTGAAGTTTTTGGATTTCAACTTTATTATTTTTACTGATTGGTTGTTTCTACGGGTGTGAGGTATTTAAACCTATTTTTAAAGATTTTATGAGACTTTTGCATAATAAAACTACATATTTTTGCAATTTTTATTATATTTTTATCTTAGTCTTGTGATTTAGACATGTGATAAACTAAAATATATAGTCGCGCCATCAACAAAGTCATCATGGACTACAAGTTTTTAATTCTACAATTAGATGACATGCTAGATCACTTGTGTCAAGCAACAATCTTTTTAAGGATTGACTTTAAAAATCTTAAAGATTTGATCCGAGAATGAATGGAAAAGATCTTTCAAAACATGTTTTTTTTCTTGTAGAAGTTATTAGTCATGCCATTTGAATTAACATGGAACACATTCAAGAGCTTTTGATTCAAGTTTTATGACATGTCATGAATAAATTACCATGGTTATATAGATTTAAAAGCAATCATGATAAAAAAAAACTAAAAAAATATATATGAGAGACAAGTGGATATTATTCCTATATAGATTACTACTATTACAGATATATAACAGCAACAAAAATAAAATCCAAAATATATCGGCTGGGATGGATATCTTATTTAAGACCTCATTGAAAATAGATATAGATAAAGATAAAATAAAAAGTTGTAGTAGCAATTATATATGATTTTTTTAAATATATAGAAATACATCATAGTTTACAGAACGTCTCTGTTTACAAATTTAAAAGTCATATTGTTGATGTTTTAGAGGAGCAGGTGAGCTTGGGGTCCACCTCAATTCAACGAGAAAAAGGAAATGACATCGTTTTTTCAAACCACACGACTGACGTCACTCATTCACGTGCCGTCAAGGATCGGTAGCGCAGCCCCAGTAATATATATTAAAAACACCATTATACTTGGATATTTTAGGGCATAACGCTGCAAGTTATAACTTTTTTTTTAAGTGAAACAATTAGATACACAAGCTATTTTGATATATAAAAAATTCAACTGTAAATTAAGAGGTTTATGTAAACATTTTATCAAATAAAATTGATAATTATCTATGTGATAAAAGAAAAAAATATTAATAATAACTAAAAAAGAAACAAAAATATTTAAAAAATAAATATAGATCAATATATTTAATCCTACAAAATAACATATTTACTCATTTGAGTCCACTGAATTTATTTATAAAAATAAATAAAAGATAATAGAAATGCAAACACATACGAAACTCATTTGATAAAAAAATTACTATGCAAGACTGAACATATTCTTGTTATTTAAAAATAAATATTATTTTTCTATAAAATAAATTTTAACTATATAAAATAAAAACAAATCTTCAAAAAAATAAATACAAATAAAATAATATTTTTTAAAAAACCTTTATTAAAAAAAGGCTTGCAAAACATGTGGTTTATGTCATGAAACCAGAATAAACCAGTAGAAAAGAAATTGAACATAATAACAAGACCAGTATTTTTTAAATAATAATAATAATTTAGAATGATAAAATTTTAAAACAAAATTAGAAAAAAGAATGTCGACCACATTAACTTCTCTAACTTGTGACCTTTATTATTAGTTCATAAGAAAAATATATGAAAAAAATGACAAAGCCCAATTTCTAACAAACCAAACACTGAATTATAAAACTGAAAAAAACTTAATCATACAAAAAATTGTAACTAAGAGAATGATGGTGAAATTATATGGCATAAAATAAATAAATAAATTGAAGAGTTAAATTGACAAGAAAAAACTTTCACAAACATAAAAAGAATTAGGGTTAAATTAAGATTTTCTTAGCGTAAACTTTGATTGAAGGATGAAATTGAAAAGCAATTAAACTTCTACAAAACAACCAAGTAAAAAAAATCATAAATCAAAAGAATAACGATTAAATTAAAAAAATATGAGAAATCATAATTTAAAATCTAAATTGAAAGCATAAAAGACACTTATAGCAAGGGCAAGGGTGAAAAAAAGCAATTAAAAGCATAAAGGCTAAAATTGAGAAATCAAAAGAAATGAGGATAATTGTGATCAACAACAACCAACAAACCACCCATCATCCACTGTTACACGCCACATCATCAAGAAGAGGACATGATGGTGTTTCTAAGAACACGGTCCAAGCAAAGCTTATTCACCGAATAACATCGCATGCGCTATCCAAATTGTGTGAACACCACCGATGTGTTGGCGAGTAACGAGCACACATCACTAGCCTTTCAAAAATACCCAAATGCCCCCCAACAGCCAAAGAATTAAAAAAAAAAAAAACATTGTGAAAGGACATGAATGGATCCAGGAGCTGTTCTGGGGTTTCCATCTAGCCTGAAGATCAAGGTCAAGGAAATATATCTGTTTAGTATTTGATTTTGTATTTTTGAATTAATTTGGAGATTCTCGGGGCAGGGGAATCAGTTCCATGGGCTAATATAAGAATGATCGACATAATTAGCTTTAACTGCACTTATGGAGAGTATTGAAAATCATGTCTCGAAATTCTGAACCCAAAACGACAAGAAATGTATCGTGTGAGCTAAATGCAACGAACGACAGGTGGCATCTTTCCTTATATATATATATATATATATATATAAATATATTTTTTTTGTCATACTTTATGGTATTCGAACTTATTATAATCTAAAATTTCGATGACCACCGATTTTATATTTCTTCTTCTCAACATTAAAAAAAAACTTAAATATTGGCAGGCACGTAACATAAGACAAGCATTGGCGCACTCAAACATCGATCTGCATGCAAGGCAACATGGTGATTTGAGATGCACGAGGGAAGGAATTGCGGGAACAGAAGTATCAGTTGACAAGGATTTGGTTCAAGGGCCTGTATATTTTTAGATTTTGATGTATGCTGATATTCAAAAATAATTTTTAAAAAATAAAAAAAATTATTTTAATATATTTTTAAATTAAAAATACTTTTAAAAATAATTTTAAACACTCTCTCATCTCAGTCATGTAATCAGTGTGCACTGACCTGGAAAATTTGACAAGGACCTGTTCTCTTTCTTCGTTCAAACTTGCTTAAGCCGATCGGCCACTTTCAGAATCCTTGCATGTCAACTGATTGCATACACGCAAAAAAGAAGAAAAAAAGAGAATTTAGCAGTGACGTAAATTCGAAGCATGAAGTTTGAATTTGAAAAGGAGAGAACAGGCAAGAGGAAATGTGTTGGAAAAGCCTCAGCTGAAAAGGATTTTATAGAAGGACTCCTTGCGTGCCTTTTCTTGTCCACCTCAAAATGCAGACTCGTTTTCTTCAGATCATTAAATTATTTTTAAAAATATTTTTTATTTAGAAATATATTAAAATACATGATGATTTAAAAAATAATACTAATTTAATATATTTTCCTAAACAATTTTTTGTTTAAATAATTATCACCACACTCCAGAATACCCCATAAAACTATGATCTGTGAATTTGGAATTTTTTTCCTTTCTACCTTGGCGTTCGTTGATTTTTCAGCATAAAGCTAGCCAGGTCCATTTTTTCCCTTTTATGAACTGTTCAAATAAGATGATGATTTGCATATAAAAACAATCCCATGACCGAGAAATTAGACGTTGGAATGCACGAGTACCCATCAAATAGAAGTAACCTCTTGCGTGTAGACCATGAAAACTTTGTCTCAACCATGCAAAATCATTAGGAGAGTAAAGAGATGTTAAAACGACAGCACAGTAGCACTGTTTCAAGCCGAGGGAAAAAAAAAAGAAAATCTGTGTGTCAATGAGGGATTCAGGTGGAGAATCTTACATGAATCAGGAGGGCCGTGGCATTTAAGGTGATAAAAACTAGACTCCACGGTCTGGTTCGTTACCACTACCCTCTGCCAATTGCCTAAATTTATTTGAAGGCCCGACCAGTGTGTTCTGTCTCCATTTCATTTGTTGTGTGGATGGAAAAATTCAAAATTCCAGATAATGCAGGGATGATGACTTGTCATTGATAAAGCTTCTGTAACTTTCACTTCCCAATCTCATGGAGTACAGTGGCAGCCAGAAGAAAAAGTTTGGAAGGAGATGCTGATCCTGACTCATCTCCGGGCCTGAAGATTGGAGACGACAGAAACAAATACTGACCCAGCTCGTTATCTGGCCTGTTAATTTCGGAGGTCCCATGGCATATTGAGTTTTTGTATTTATTATATTTGAGATTATTCATATATATATATATATATATCTTTTATCTTTATTTTTATTTTTAAATCATATATATTTTTTAATTTTACCCTTTTCAACTTTTTTGCTTGTTAAATTCGATACTCGTTCACTTAATAGATTTGAAAAAATAAATAAAACATTAACAGGAAGAATCATGCTATTGATAAGTGGGTTTTCATTGTCTATTTAACCCTCCAATTGCGGGCTCCCACACAGGTATATTTGCTTTAACGAGTCAAATGATTGTTTTCATCAGTTTCTACGGGCGGGGAACAGAAAAAAAAAAGCAGATTAAAATCTTACGGTGAGACTAACAAGGAAAAATGTGGGTGAAAACTTGTCAGTACAAGTCTAAACTTTCTGTGCAGATGGGTATACACATACATAAAAAAGTTGGGAGTATACATTGTTACGGCATGCATGACCTGAAAGCAGCACTGATATACCCGTCTAAGGTTCAATACTGGCCAGCCCGAATGTCTCTATCCAGTCGGTCCGCGTTAAGGGTTCCGGGAAGCTCCCTAAAGTCTTCATTGAAGATAGAATATGCGCTGCAACATCAAAAACCAATAAATGAGACTGAAAACACACATGGGTGAATCACATTGTTCAAAAGATGCAAGAAATAGAAGAATGGATGGAGAAGCGGCAGAGTCCGCAGATACTAGAAAACAACATGGGGAATTGGACAAGGACACAGGTTGCGAGCAAGAATGAAGTACCTAGACCTTAAGTCAAAACACCATTATAGATCACCATGGAGAATTTCCGAGGAAAAAGAAAACCAAAATGATGAGCTAAATGGCTCTATGCATATCAATCTGCAAAACATGGAAAATAATAATGCATGCATTTTCATTTCAACGACAATCATGATGAAAAAGGAACTAATTTCATGTACTTAAGCTGCCGTAGGCACACACATGCATGCATGGACAGACATGCGAGGGAAAGAACAATACAAATTCCCAACCTAGCTATTCCTATTAGTCAATACTCTATACCTGAGATCACCAGCTTGCCTCCGCCCAAGATTCAGAAGGATGATAGCAAAGCCAGTGCCAATTATCTGAAAGTTACGTAGCAACAAGAAATGAGGATACATGAAGTACTAACGAGAAATGAATGTATGTAATTTGTCAGACTAAATATGGAGGTTATATAGAAAATTCTACAGCACGCCAAAGCTATCCATCTGCTTTCTATAATATCCTATGGTCCTCCGGGCATGACAACTGGATTTTACTTTGCTCTTTCTATATGTTATGGATGAGTCAAAAAAGAAATTCAGGCTCTTTATGGTCATGTTATGGATAGCACTTCACAGGGTTTAAAATACTGTTAGCAAGTAATCAGTTCAGCCATTGCAAACACTTAATTGTGGTAGCGTAGATATAGTCCGAATTCTGCAAATTTGTTTTTTCAAGAAACACTAGCATGCCATCACCAGTCCATACTTGCAATCAGCTACCGCAATTTCTTTTTAATGGGCATTTGCTGCGTAGGCTTTGCTTAGGTTTGCAAGCTTTAGCAAAAGTTAAGGTTTTAAAGGAAAAATAATTATTCTATAGTGATGTCTACTTGGCAATAACAATTTGCAGGCAAAGTCAATGCTACCTATGTAATCTACTCCAAGAATTTTTTTTATTTCTTTTTATTGCAGCAATAAATCATAAATGAGCTCCCAAGCCAACTTATTGCTAAAAAGAAGATAAATCTGTTTACTAATTTTGAATTTATTGCAGCCCACCAATTCATCACGGGGAATGGAAAAATATACCATTCAACATTCTATTCATTAAATTTTACAGCAGATTATCAGAATGATTGTTTAGGTGACTTCGATGAGAGGTTTTAACGGGTTACATTGAGCAGGATTCATTCTCATTCGACTCGGGTCAAGCAAAAAGAAGGCAAAATGGCTAGCAAGAGGCCAAAGACAATCCGATTCAAATCCTCTTCATTTTCTTAGAAATATCAAAGTTGCTACTGAAAAATAAAACAGGTACCACACATTTGTAAAAAGAGAACTCACAAAGAGAAGCAACTCACATATACTGGTCCCAGATCCCATCTGTGGGCAACAGGTGCCAAAATGAACCATAAAATAAAAACAGCCCATGCCTTCAGACTGAGAGAGAATAGTCCCATCA
Source organism: Salix brachista (assembly GCA_009078335.1). Classification (NCBI taxonomy): domain Eukaryota; kingdom Viridiplantae; phylum Streptophyta; class Magnoliopsida; order Malpighiales; family Salicaceae; genus Salix; species Salix brachista. The sequence goes on along the minus strand of CM018574.1, from coordinate 7,259,691 downwards.
AAAGGATATCTATCAATGAAATACAATAGAATTTTATCAGAAGAATGTTGTTTTTACATCAAAAGGTACTTCTATTAGATGCTTACCAGGGACCTTCAACTTATCATGCAGAAAGAAATAAAACCTCTTCTTCCACCGACTTGCTGATTGTGGAAGCTGAAACTTCTGGAGAGTTGAAAATTAAGAAAACCAATTTAACTAATAAGAAATTTGCATTTCTAAGAACCACCAAAACTCAGATCAGTAGAATTAATTATTCATTAATACCAGGTCATCGTCGTCATCAAATCCATCTCGGAGATGTTTTGCTGGCGGCTTTGGTTTGACAGCGACAATCATGGAATCTAGAAAGGAATCAGAAAATGCGTATATCTTAGAGGAAGAACATGGAGCTTAATTAGAGAACTTTGCAGAAGCTGAGATGAACATTATCAGTAATACTAAATTGTGGCATGGGCCCAGAAATTATGTTTGTAGTTAGTATTTTTGGTATGTTGATACATTAGGCTGAAGCAAAAAATAATAACCTAAAATATACAATTGATAGCATCTTGAATCTGGTAACAGTAGCTTTCAATTCCTTTAATTTCTGTCAGCAAATAAGTGTTAGCTGTTATATAGAACAAAATTGTTTCTATCAAATCAACAGCCAAATTATTTTAAACCAGACTATCAGTTTTCAAAACCATTGCAAACAAAAAACATTTGCACTTTAATAAATAGTTTGGGTTTTAATTAGTACCTTATAAACATACAATGGCAAGAGGACCCTATTGTCTATGCTATAGAAAATCTTGGTGCCCTTTAAAGGAGACTCTCTTTCAATTGGTTGAAGACTGAAAATGGACAATGTTTCTACATTTTATCTAATTTTGATATTTCTTGAACCACTTTTAGTTTCTAAAGTATCATTCGTACCATAAGAAAGATATTTAACATCAATATAATAGGATAATATTTTATGAATTTAAAAAACTTTGTTATCCTGTTTAAAAACAAATTTAGAGATTCTAGCAAATTCCACAAGACCCAGAGATTTCCCCAAACCAGAAAAATATACAACATAATCTTATCACAGGACAGCAACAACAACAGGAACAAGCAACATATGAATGGTAATACTAAATAATGAAAAGACGTGTACCTCCATTATTAAGCCGTATATCATCCTCATCTCTGCTATCATGCAATACATTTCCGCGCAAGATAAGCCTCAAATTCTCAATTGGTAAATGCCTATTTTCAGCAACCAACTTCCTCAAATCACAAACCTATTACAAAAATGCAAGCAAATTATAAGAATTCACAATGACAAGTATCTTATTATCCTTTTTAAATTTAGATACTTTCCTTTTGTTACTATGTATATGGTCTTTAAACAAGCAGATCATTTTGATGAGAAACAGAAATACATGAATTCAAACTAAACCTCAGAAGGCAATAATAAATCAAAAACAGGTCATTTTTCTACTTCAAGGGACATTCAAAATTTTCAAACTTCACACTGCAGTACAATAATAAATCCTCAGAAGGCAAGTCATCACATTGAACGAGAGGAAAAAAACAAAAAACCATGGACCACACTGCTGCTCTAATTTATGCACACTTATAATCACGAATTTGACCAAGAAACCCTACCCTAGTAACGGGTTTTCGAGATTTACCACAACAATATGAAGCAAGGAATGATTACATTAAGAATTAAATGCAAAATATTAAGCGGGCCTTTCTATAATCCATAGCTGAGCCGTTTTAGCAGCATAAAGAATCAAAGTTTTATTTAACAGACAAAATTGGATAACACAACAAACTCAAAGAGAACCCCAAAGAAACAAATATGTTCATAAAGAGAGCGATGAAGAGAGAAAGAGACACACTTTGATGGGAGAAGGAAGGAGGAGGCGAGATGGAGGAGAAGGGCCAATAGTTTTGACGGTGATTTCAACCATATTACAATTATCGTCGATGTTGCTGTGATTGCTCTTTGCTTCGTCTTCTGCAATAATCTCTCCCATCAAACTCTGATTGGATCGATCGATCTATCTCAATTTGGTTTTGATTTGGAATTAATTTTGACCCTCAATTCGATTCATGTTTTTCCTGTATAGAATAGAAAACTGATTTTATTTTACTGTTTGCTTTCTCGAATAAAAAGTGACAAGGTAAAATTAAAATAAATAAATAAATAGATGATAAAATGTAAATAAAACTATATATTTTTAGTCTTCTACTGTATTATTAATTGTTTTTCTGAATGTATAAAAAAGTATATTCCACCAGTTAAATGTTTTACAAGTAGGAAAAAAGCCTTTAAATTATGTGGGGTTTATCTATGGTTAATCTTCTAGTTTTATCAATAATATCAAAACTAATAAAAATATAATTTAATTAAAAAAATTAAGACAATATTTTTTAAATATTAAAATGATAACATATTAGATTGATTTAGATAACCCTAAAGTAATTTATAAAATCCACAATTTTGGTTATAAAATCAGGATAGATCTATTAACAAAAAAACTAAAAGGCATCGCACATTTACTATAGATTACTGTAGCACCAGACCCGCGCGCACTGTGGACTCGAAATTTGATTCGATGTTGCGCGCGAGTTCGTCCGCCTTATTTTTTTTTGTTTTTTTCATTGATGAACAGTGTAATGGCTATTCTGTCCCTCGATAAGGACAAAACATCGTTCAGGGCTTGAGGGGTGCGTAAGTAATTGCGCGCGTACGGTCCGGTCCGGTTCGGTCCGCCGCACTTTTTTTTATTTTAATATTTTTTAAAATGGCTAAATACGAAACTAGCCCCAGATAAGACAAACGTGATGAATAATGATCAGGGGTGTTTCGTTAATTGACAAATGTTTTTTATTATTTTTCCGAAATACTGTCGGCGCGTGTTGTACACGCGACCGACGGTATTCCGCTGACGCCCTCTTCAGATCGCGCGTGCGGCGTCGTTAGGTGGCCAAAATTGAGCTACCGGCGCACAGAACGCTTCGCCTCCTCCTTCTCTGTCTCCCAGTGCGGCGCGTTGTGTCTCCCGGTGTCCGTGTACGCGGAGGTGGACGGTTGAAGCCGTTTGTTCCGTTTCTCTCTCCTCGGGACACAAACGTACAGTATCGGCCCCCTTGTTTGTTGACTTTACACATTAGTCCTTGAACTTCGAATTTGCTGTGTGTTACAGAGGAGCAGCCGAGTTTTGGATTTGCAGATCGGTCCCTTCTCTTTTAATTGAGTCCTTTGATTGAAATTAATTAAATGTTAATGTTTCACTTCGGTCCTCCTTCTTTTAATTTCCGGATTGAGTTTAAAAACCTTAATATATTTGGTCCGGAATTTGTGATTTATTCAGTTTCGTCCTTTGATTAAAATTGATGATATATTTAATTTTCATTTCGACCCTTATACTTTTAATCTTTGATTTTAATCCCTATATTTTTTTGTTTATAATCATTTGAATATTCATAATTTTTTTCCTACCTTTGCTCTTTAATATTTTTCACCTAATAATTTCTGTTTCTATTTTATTTTTTTATTTGATCTTTTGTTAAAGTTTTTACAATTTTTTTGGTCTTTCATTTATTTTTGTTTCTTTCATTATTAACATAATAATAATAATAATAATAATAATAATAATAATAATAATAATAATAATAATAATAATAATAATAATAATAATAATAATAATAATAATAATAATAATGATAATATTTTTAATAATAATAATAATTTAATAATTTAATATTTTTTTCCTTGCTCTTATGTTAATGTTTTTTTTTTTGAATAATAATGATAAAAATTTAATTGTTTTTCTTGCTTAGTCTTTTGCTGATGTTTTTTTTTCTTCTCATAATAATTTAAGAATTTTTATTTTGTTTGGCAATAATAACAATGATAAATTTTTTTTAGTTTCAGTTTTTTTGTTTGGTCTTTTGTTAAAAAATTTAAGATTTTTTTAGTCTTTCATTTAGTTTTGTTTCTTTCATTATTAACACAATATTAATAATAATAGTAGTAGTAGTAGTTGTAGTAGTAGTAATAGTAATAGTAATAATAATAATAGTAGTAATGATCAATAATAATAGTAGTAGTAGTAGTAGTAATAATGATAATAATAATAATAATAATTTAATTGTTTGAATATTTATTGAATATTCATAATGTATGAGATCTAATATTATTGGGGGGAAATTCAACTCATACAAAAAATAAAATAACAAATTTACCTAGGTTATCTACAATTAAAACATATACGAACCACTTTTTATTTTGATTGTTTTATAAAGTATGTTAGACTAATTATATGTTTTAATATTTATTGAATATTATCGCCTAAAAATATATAGAGAGACAGAGAAAAAAACTGACCTCGAATTTTTTTTGTCAAAAATATTTAATATCAATATGCTTAAATGCATTTAATATAATAATATGATTAATAAATCTTATAAAAAAAAATATTGGCTTTGACTTTAAATTTTATATTCTTTTGTTTAAGTTTATTTCATAATTTTTTTTAATATTTTCATTTCTAATCTTTCAAATCAAATATTACTAAGGAAAAAATACAACTCAAAAATACAAAAGGTTGAAAACTTTACCTACATTATCAACTCAATTTTTTTTTTCTTTTGACAAATTTATCTAGATTATCTACAATTAAAAAAATATGCGAACCACTTCCCGTTTCGATTACACTGTTCCTTTTAGACGACAAATGAGTCACTATAGGACGGAAAAAAAATTTATTCCTTAAAAAATTTACACTTTTTTTGTTTATAATGTGTCATATCTAATATTATTGGGGAAAGAAGGCAACTCAAATTTTTTTTTACAAATTTACCTAAGTTATTTTCAATTATACAATTCCTTCTAGGTTGGGAAAAAAATTATTTATTACATATGTTATCTATTATAATGTTACTAATTAAATATTTAAACAACTAATTACACCATGTAAAAAAAAATTAGTTTTCTACATAGAAAAAACCCTAGCGTAATGCGCGGGCAAGCATACTAATTATACCACGCAAAATACTCATTTCTAACATATTTTATCTATTGCAATTTTAGTGATTAAACATTGAAATAACTAATTATAGCACGCAAAAAATGTAAGTTTCTTCCTAGGAAAGAAAATTCAATATTTTTATTTATAATGTGTCCAATCTAATGTTACTGGGGGAAAAATACAACTCATAAAAAAATTACCTACATTATCTGCGATTAAAAAATATGCAAACCACTTTCCATTTCGATTATACAGATTTTATCAATTATAATTTTATTAATTAAATATTAAAGTTGCAAAATACAATACATATAAAAGCAATCAATTTTCTATATAGATAAAAAATACCCGGCGCATCCCGCGGGCATATCGCTCGTAAAAACTAAATCAAAACGAATCTCAATTATCAATCAACCCAGTTTTAAATGATAAGATTTAAAAAAGTTCAATTAAAAAAATAAAATAAAGAACAATCCAAGTTAACTCAGGTTAATCAACCAAACTCGTGGCTCGGGGTCATTAGATTAGAATAACCTCAATTAAAGTAAACTGAAATAAATTATAAAGTTTAATTTCAAATTGAACAAAAATTAAAGAATAAAATTTTAAAAATAATCTAAAAATAAACCGAGTTAACAGGGTTAACCCATCAAATCAGCGACTCTTGAAACAAAAAAATAAAATTCAATTAAAAGAACTCGAGCTTACCAAACCCAGTCATAAAATTAAAATAACGCTAAAATAACATACATGTAAAAATAATAATGATAAACTCTACTTGGTGAACAAACAAAGTTTTAGAAGTTGTTTGGCACGGCGTTTCACCCGCCGTGCCGCAGGTTTTGGTAAAATTTTTTTTTTTCATTTTAAATGAATATGTTTTGATGTTTTTAGATCATTTTGATGTGCTGATGTCAAAAATAATTTTTAAAAAATAAAAAAAACATCATTTTGATGTATTTCGGCACGAAAAGCACTTTGAAAAGTTACCGCAACAGCTCTCCCAAACAGGCCCTTAAAAGAAGAAGATGGATTTCCCCTTCTAATTTAGCTATTGTTAACAATAGATGCAACAACTACGGAAAGACATTATATCCAATTAAATTAAGAAGCCTAAAAGATCTTAGGCTAATATTATTTTTTCTTCCTTCCCGAGACCATCTCCCCGAATTTGTTTCATTAAAATAAAGTAAGGATCTATAGTTTTTATGAATTGCGAAGCATGATGATGATGATGGTGATAGACAAGTTTTGTGACTTGCGGGCAGCCTATCCATTCCATGTCTTAACTATTCACAGCAAATTATTATTATTATTATGAGGCAGATTATTCTATGCATGTAATCACAAAAACAACGATAAGGTCTCTTTTTGCCAAGGTCTGAGGATGAGGCTCTCTCTGCCCACCATTCATCCAGGATAAAACCACTCACAAATATATAGACACAGCCTCTTCTTTGCCAACCAAAATACACAAAAACCATAAAGAAGAGAAAACATGGCACTGAGGTTGTGGGCTTCTTCGACGGCCAATGCTCTGAGAATCTCTGTCGCCTCCACGGCTCACCACTCCCCTTCCTGCTCCCTCTCAAGATGCTTCTCCACTGGTACCCTCTTTTTATTTCTTACAATTTGTGTTTATTAAAAGCTATTTCGCACACTTCGTTTTTGGCAGTGTAGGGGGGTAAACGTTAGAACACTGTTGGATTGTGCAGTTGTAGAGGGGTTGAAGTATGCATCTTCACATGAGTGGGTGAAGCATGAAGGTCCGGTGGCCACCATTGGCATTACAGATCATGCTCAGGTCATCTTTTTTTTTTTTCATCTCCCCTCCTTACTCACAGTTTAGTGTTTCTTTCCTTCACTGAGTTTAGCATTTCTGATTTAACATTGCTCGGTTTGAGTCAGTTTTGTGGCTGTTTTTTTGCTCGCGTAGACATTCTTTTGCTGGAGGTTTTGGATTGGATAGAACATGGTTGTATGTCATTGTGCTTCTATAACTTCTCTTCTATAAATTGTTTAAACGGTAAGCTTTGGCCACAATTTGACCGTGCAGGATATGATATAAATTGTGTTCTTGTGTCTTTTGCTTGTACGAATGACTCAAATACCTTGGCTAATTTTCATTAAAATAAATCTGCTCCTGCTGTTATCAAAGCTTGAACCCTGGCTGATAGTTTAGGACTCTGCACAGCACCAAACAAAAGTTTTTCTTCAGGAAAATTACAGCTGAATGTGATTTGATGTGCATATTTGTTACATAGTTTGGGAAGTCCATGGAATATCATAACAGGAGATATCGGGAAAAATTTACAGGATCATCTAGGAGAATTAGTGTTCGTCGACTTGCCAGAACCGGCAGGTTCTGTCAGCCAAGGGAAGAGCTTTGGAGCAGTGGAAAGTGTGAAGGCAACCAGTGATATCAATTCTCCAATCTCCGGCGAGATTGTTGAGGTTAATACAAAGCTTAGTGAAACTCCTGGACTGGTAAGTATCAAATCAGACCTGGCGAGATAGTTTCAGCTTCCATTTCTAATTGCCGAGACATACATTTTCTGTACACGCACGTCTGACTTTGACAGTTTGTGTAATGAAGATAAATAAAAGTCCATATGAAGAGGGATGGATGATCAAGGTGAAGCCGAGCAACCCATCAGAATTAGAATCCCTACTTGGTCCAAAGGAATACACAAAATTCTGCGAGGAAGAAGAATCTCATTAGGATGTTAGCGTGCTTTGCAAATGTTATGGTCTTGAACTAACCTATCCTAAAATTATAAAAAAGTTCTATGTCCTTTGAATTCTTGTCAGCTATTACAAAAAAGTAATTTCCAACTTTGTCCACTATTCTCTTGCTTTTCATGTTGTAATTCTGCATTTTTCTCCTAATTGGGAACCGTTTCTTCCCTCACTTCCCCTGCTTCTTTTTTTAATTGCTTCTACCTGGTTTTCCCACGAATTATATATATGCATGAAGATAATTAATTCTTGGTCATGTTGACAATTTTCTTTATGTAATATCAAATTTTAGAAACAAATAAAAGAATTAGTGGAAGTGTTCTTAAAACTTCTACCTGATATCATACTAAACAAAAAAGAGAATGCCATATAACACAAACATCCCAGCCAATATGAGCTAAGGCTCAATCATGCATTGCAAGTTGCATCTACCCAACATTATTTCTCACTGGAACTCTTCTACCGAGCTCTGAATTTTGGAAAACTCTATCCACATAAACATCCTCCTTAAGATACCCTTAGCAAACCGATGAAGACAGCAGAGTATTGATTGGCAGCTCCCAGGAAAAAAGCAGTAGCAGAATCGCATATTTTCATACCAATAATGCACTACATAGTTTCTAGTATTGGAATTGAGAAATCACAGAAGAAACCAGGAATTTGAATTAGTTGCAGGATTGGCTCAATGAAAAGCATCAGAAGAATATATTAAAAAATCAAGTGTTTAAGACATTGTTCAGTCTTCTCCTAGTGAAATATAGGACTGGAAACTCATTGTACTTTGTTGGCCAGGGGGCTCGGTGTACCATAAAAGTATTCGTGCAAAGGCAAATGGTGAACCATATTGCCTACTCTGCAATAAATGGATCCTAACCCTAATTTTGAAATGTCTTGAATTGCAGAATGGGTTTTTAGTAACCCAAAACGTTGCGAGACGACCTAACTAGCTTTGTTAAATTGAGAATACACGTCTTCATTTATCATGGCTGAAGCAACAAGTTGCACTGATATCAAAATTGACTTCTTTTCCATGTTTTTGTCTATGGGCTTTGTACGAGGAAGATAATCTCAACCAGCATGGTGGATTGGATCGTTCGAGCACGCACATCAAATGCTCATTGTAGCTGCAGAAAAGAAAGGAGAACATTTTATTTTAGTATATTGAAGGCTGTATTTTTATTTCATGAAATTGCAAGGGCATCATCATGGAAACCATAACAGCAAAATAATGAAGGAAGACAGAAATTTCAAGCTTGTCTAGATCACTTCCAGGACGTAACCTACTTGTATCAGAGCTAGATTTCAGTCTATGTTCCTACACAGAATCCATGTGCTGCATACTTCAGCAAACAACATTTGCGACTGAATTGAAAATGATAACACATTCATCCAATAAGCAAGAAAAGTGTCCTCTCTTATTTTTACTAACAAAAGTAGAACATGTAATTCAACATCATACCAAAGGTTAATTGGAAACCGAAAATCACTATTCATATCTCCAAATTGTAAGGGTTTTCAGGGAGCGCATGGACTGTGCAAGTTTTAGCTCAAGTAAATATATAAATATTCAGGCACCCTACTTGAGGTTTTCACTCACCTTAGCCTGGTTGAAATATTCTGGATGTCCACCTAGGAAGATAATACCCACATTGTTGGCATGGGAAGAATACTCATGGCCAGCATTTAAGCACATTAGGATTAACTCATTAGGATTTCTCTCTAATCCAGATGATTTAACCCTGCAAAAGCAATCTTAGAGAGAAGAAAATTCATTTGCAGGGTTAAATCATCTGGATAGACACAGGATAGATATTAGGAGAAACGAACAAAAGGTTGGAAAAGTAAAAATGTCTAACCTTGATTGCTCTAACCTCCAACAATTCATTTCACTATAGAGCTTCTCCAAAGTGTCCATAACCTGGTCGCTCTCGTCACTCATAAAAATATACATGCTTATTTTAAGTGTGATCTCCCTCGTCCCGGTAAATAGCTCAGTTGACTGTTCTCTTCTTGCTCATTCATCCAATGATGTTTTGATGGCATTCTTGATATACTCATGGCACATAGTTAGAGCTTTGTGTTCTTCATCTGAAAGTCTCAAAATAAAGGCCTTGTAACTCCTCTGACTAAATGTCCACTTCCAAGGCAAAAGAGAAAAAGGAAATAATAACTCTACAGAAAAGATAATTTAAAAGCTATTTACAATCACGAACCATGGAGCTAAAGCCGTTCTTGAACCACCAGTTTTCATGGTTTCAAAATACAGGCTCCACAAAAACAGTCCTTCCCCCTTCACATGTCCTGCAACCTTGAATTGTTTCTGGCAGGAATAAACTACTGAAGTTTTCCATTGATAGTGTACATTTATTCCAGGAGAAGGGAGACTTCACTGTGAAAAGAATGGTCTAATAACTCAGGAAATTCCTAAACCTGCACCAGACATTCTCACCAACCCCACCCTGCTTGGTTGTTTTACAAAAGTTCTCTCAAGCCTATTTTGCAAGCATGCATGTACGCTATAAAATGTGGCATCATTGTTGCATTGACAATTTTGATTTGTGGCAGTCATCTCCTGAAACACGAGGGAAACTCTACGCTGCCTGGAAATCACCCAGCCATCTTTTGTTGACTAGCCAAGGATAACTGACTGAACAAGCCACCTACCGAAAGATTTACATGCTAGCCAACTCATGTAAATCTGTCAGGTAATTGCCCAAGAATGAGAGAAAAAGCTCAAGGAAACCAGTGTTATCAAAATAATAAGCAAGAGTGGAGTGAACGTTCCTGCTAAATTAATAATCAAATCCATGTCAAGGAAAGAATTTGCAGAACTAAACTACTTAAACAAGAAGAAAATTCCAGCAATATCCATGCAGGCTCATACAACTCCTGGGAAATTCATTCAGCGGTTGTGCAGTGTCCCCGAGAAGCAAGTGAAAACAACAAACTGTTACAAAAATACATCTATTTTTCACAGAAAACACTTCCGCGGCTGTGCAATATAAACCACAAAAAGCAAGTGCAGCAACAAACTGTTTCTGAAATCCATCTATTTTTTAAAGAAACACTTATTCACCGTATTAAGTACTTTAATTTGTACGTAGAACTCTTCTGTATATTATTCTTGTTCATATTGACATTCAACAGAAGCAAACAGCACAACCGGAGATTGGTTGTAAACCCCACAACACACCAGTTAGTTCTGCGACAAACTAACCTTTCAAGACGCAACTTCTGACAGAAAAGGAAATGGAAAATAAGCTACAACAACGTTTCAAGGCAAGTTTGGTTCTTGCTAACCCTAATGGTTTTTTCATGCCACTGGTGATGTTGCAGTCTCAGGCGATTGGGTATAAGAAATGGAAATCAGTTCGGATCTATACTTTTCATCTCCATCACCATTTATGACCATAAGCTTTTCCTCAACCTTGACAGCCTGAGGCACAATTTCTGAATTTGGAACCTTATCTGGTAGGCAAAAAGATATACTAATAAGTGACTCACGGGCCAGTTCTTGAGAAACCTCCTCACAAGCTGCTACTTTGCTATCCATATAATGTCTTGACTTTTTTCTGCAGGAGTTCAATCTGAAAATTTGAGCGCAGGACAAAAATATTGAACAAAAGGAAAAGAGACTGGAGTTCCTGTAAATTTGTCGATAATTGCACCTTATATTTACAATTAAAGGGTGATTATCGTTCCTCTAGTCTGACAGGAGTCAGCAGAAAAACTAAAAAATAGTTACATAAATGGGGGATAGCAGCAAGGCAGGGCAGATATGTACAGTACAGAATCAAATAAGATTTGTGTCAAAATCCTGCAAATGGAGTGCATCAAACAATCCTAATTTCTTTGCCTTTAGTATTCACAACACCACCTCATCCCCACTACAATAACATCTTCATCCTTCATTTTTCTTCCCATCCTTTTCAATTCCTCAATATATATTTTGTTCTTTGTAAACAATTTTTGAATATTCTTCTCGCAAAACACATTCACATTCAATTCAAAGAAAGTTATCAAATCTATTGCAATTACAATAATTAAAAATATATTATATTATATTATCCCTAAAACCAATAGAAACCAAATCAACCGTAAATTCCAAAGAGCTCCTTTCAATTTCACAAAACCTGAATTTCTATTCGTGGAAGATAAGTCAACGTTCGACTCTCAATTCATTGAAATTGAAGCCGTGAAGAAACATTAAGTTTCTTTCTCTATCGAGATGTCGAAGTTTCTCTTTTTATTTTTATTTCATTCCTTATTTCTCGAGAGACAAACAAATTACCGAGAATGGCGACCACCAAGATCAGATCAGAAGATAAACAGATTAATTTGAAAAATAAAAACAGAGGTGAAAGATAGAAGGAATATAAACTTACCCTGTTTTGTCGGTGCTAAAGATCTAACGACACATGTGTCTCCGTCTAAGACTGCTGCCTTCTAATGGCGAATCCTTTTAAAATCTCTTTTATCGACAAATTTACAAAACCACCCTTTCCAACGAATATTATATCGGTTTTCGTAATCGATAAAGATAAAACGTAATTGAGTTAAATGTCTATTTGGAAAATATTAAATAATAATATATATAAATTTAAATATTATTATACAATAAACTAAAAGAGCTCAGGAAAACACTGTAGCTTGGGAGTGAAAACACTATGGATTTCAATAGTGTTTTTTTTTTTTTTGTCGCTGATTTTATAGTATTTATATATTCTGTCACAGGAAGAGACAAAGAAAGGCATGTAGCTCACTGGCAAACGGAAGCGCCATTGACTTAAGAGGGCGGGGGTTCGACCCCTGCCTAGAGCAAAAAATTGTTTTTCGTTTTTTGTTTGCTTTTTTGATATTTGTAGTTTTTTTTTTGTTATTTCTTTTAGCTTTTTTTTCATTTTTTATTTTTATTTTTACGTCATATGACTTTTTTTACCTAATAATTTTTATTTTATTTTTTTGTTTGATCTTTTGTTAAAGTTCTTATGATTTTTTTAGTCTTTTATTTTTTTATTATTATTAGCATAATAATAATAGTAATAATAATTTTTTTTAGTCTTTTTTCATTTTTTTTTCGAATCCCAGTTCCACCTTTACGTTTCTTCCCTATTTTTTTGTTCTTTTTTTTTTTTTCGTTTTTTCCTGGATTTTTAATTTCATTTTCTGGTTATACTTTTTTCTTCTTCTTTTTTCCCCATGGTTATACTTTTTTTCTTCTTTTTTTTCTCCCACTTATATACAAAAAATGAAAAATCCAGAAAAAAACGAAAATAAAAATAAAAAAGAACAAAAACAAAAGGCAAGAAACGTAAAATTATACTGAAAGTGAGATTCGAATTATATATATATTTGTTTTTTTATAATTGGAATATTTGTATTAACTTAAGTGTAGCATGATTAGCCCTCGAATTCATTTTTTTATATAGTTTTTTTTTTTTTAATGAGATCAGGAAAACATTGTGCATTATAAGTGAAAACACTGTTGATTTCAATATTTTTTTTTTGTTTGTTTTGGAACAGTGATCACTGTGTTATGATACTTATATATTGTTTCACAGAGAGTAACAAAGAAAGGCCAGTGGCTTACTGGAAAACAGGCGCGCCTGTGCAAGGAGGGCAGGGTTCGATCCCTGCCTAGCGCGAGTTATAATTTATTTTTTGCTTTTAATTTTCTTTTCATGTTTTTGTTTGCTTTTTTTATTTTTATTTTCACTTTTTTTTCATTTTTATTTCTTTTGATTGTTTTTTTTTTAAGTTTGACGTCAAATTTTTTTCTTCTTATATTTGTTTTTCATTTTTTGGTTGACTTTTTTGTTAAAGTTATTGATTTTGTTTTTCTTTGATTGAATTTTTTTTTTCGTTTTATGAATAGTGTTTTAACGATTCTAACCCTAATAATAGGATAAAAAAAGGTTCCGGCTGAGGGTCACAAATGTAATTGCACGCGTACGACCAGTCCGGTTCGGTCCGGTCCGCCGCAATCTTTTTTTTTAATATTTTTTAAAATGGCTAAATACGGTTATAGCCCCTAATGATTTTTTTCAGCTAATAATTTTTATTTTTGTTTTATCATCTATTATATTTTTTTTATTTGCTCTGTCTTTTAGTTTTTTATTGGTTTTTTTTTATATTTTCAAGTTAGATTAATCTAATTTTGTTTTTTTTGCTTATTACGGAATAATAATATTAATATTAAGAATAATAATAATAATTTAAGTTTTTATTCTTACTTGCTTTTTTTTTCTCTCAAGGTATTTTGATAATTGTTATTGTTTTGACAGTAAGAGTGATGATAATTTTAGAAGTTAACACTTCGATGTTACTGTTGTTATAACAGAGTATTTTGATTTGTTTTATTATATCAAACTTTACATATAAAAATATTATATTTTAATCTGAACAGTTATAAAAATTATTTGCTCCGCCCGCAACGAAGTGCGGGCCATTAAACTAGTTTTAACTAACCTTTGAATCACAGTTTCTTACATTACGAGTGACCGACCTAAATTCTTTTTCCGAAAAGGGTTTGATAGCTATAAATAGGCGTGGAGTTCATCAGTCACATTGGTTCTGTAACCCAGAAAGCCAAGAAAACCAGCTGTTCATATCTCATTTTCATCACCGGTCAGACCTCCCTTACCTGTCCTTCCGGGATTAGCTTGGTAAAGTGGATCACCATAGCTCGACCCCCCCCCCCCCCTCTGTCTTCAGATGAGATACAAACTTAAATGTTGATGGATTTAGAAAAGGCTGCCCTCGACTAATCGAAGAAGAAGAAATAGGGCGTCGTTGCCCACAACAGCTCTCGGCTATGAACTAACAAGGAAGAAAACTAGCTAAATTCTGAGCTTAATTAATGATGACCCTTTACTGAACAAACAAAATCCACTAGCTTCTTATGCTTTATAAATCAACTCAGCACTCTTTAAACAACATTATGTTATGGGAATGTGCTGTGCAAAACCTGTAACTGCACGCTAAACCACAGTATTCGATAGAATTCACGAGCACAAATACCACAATGCATTTCTCCTATGCGTTACTTGTTTTCTGTTCTAGTTATTGTTTGCATGGCAGCAGCACAGACCAGATATCACAGAGACTTGGGACTTTCTTTTTTTTGGATTCAAGAATCCCTACCCCCGAAAAGTGCACTTTGGGAAGAACTTAAACTTCTGGTCTAGAATTTGTATCTGCTTTGCCACTTCACTTCGAGGACTGCCCCATCATTAAGCATGTCTTTAGCATCAGTTTCCATTCCAAGCTTTGACAGAGCAAGAGCCTGCAAGTAAAATGCAGTTGGCCACTCTGGTATGCACACTTGAGCCTGCATGGCGTCCCTCAGTGCGAGTTCTGCTTGGCCACTCATCAAGCAGGAGAAGGCTCGCCTCGCAAAGACAGTTGCCGAAGGAATTGACATCAGATTTACCAGCTGTTTCATGGGAAGGATATGTTAGACAATCAGCCAAGGACAGACAATATGCAGACTATAGGTTGATGATTTTATTTGTAATAATTCATGATCAGTCTTAAGAGAAAAAGGCACTGTTCAACCTAATATTTTGGTGCCTTGGTGGGCTACTATTGTTCACCACTGAATTGAAGAGCACTGTATCAGTTTTTACATGCAAGAAGAATTTCAATTATTTAAGGAAAGAATAACTTGGTAGCCATTAGATCATCAGCTTTACTAAAATATCAATTTAAACCGTTCACATATGAGACAAAATAATTGCAATGACAGAATCTTCGACATGCAGAAAGCAATGGAATGAAAATTATTGCATGGATTTTTTTCCTATAAACTTTGAACACCACAAACATCATCTACCAATTACAGTGTTCAAGTTGTGAAATATAAATAATCAGTTACTTTGCAAATTGTGCTAAATAATAATCTTAACACTGGTTTTTCTCTTCATATGCACAGACATAATAGACCATTTGTCTGCTTATTAATGCAGGATTCACCATCACCAAGATAGCCCATGCAGAGACAACAAAACATTAATCAATGGGTTCCAGAATTTCTTTCTTTGGGACAACAAATAATAACTATGATACATGGGGATAAATACACCTACCTTTGAATAATACTCAATTGCATTCTTGAAATCGCTGTCCCTAAATGCAATATCCCCAAACTTCTTGGTGTTCAATATATCTTGCACTTGCTGTGTCCATTCTTGAAAAGAAAGCTACAAACAGAAGGTCAACTTTTTCAGAACATTGCTAGACCAGGACCAAGACATCATAATGGACCAACATATCTCCCATTATTTGTGTTGCGTCGGCAAAATGATTTGTCTGATAGTCAATTATTGTTACATTGCTCACAAGGGGAAGGATACATGGTGTAGATTGTTAGTTTATGGCGGAGATTCTTAGGTATTACCTCAGACTATCAAAGTTTCATGCTAATCTATTTTGTGGGTTTCGGGGGGAAGAAAGATTGTAACTCTTCATGGTTTTCTGCCATTTGCGCTGCTCTAAGGCATACCTGGTTGGAAAGGAATGTGAGAACTTTTAAAAACCAATAAACTTTAAGACAATTTTTGTGGGATTAAATAGTTTTCCTTTCTACTTTATGGTATCATGATTCAGGTGGC
The DNA here is from genome assembly GCA_009078335.1 of Salix brachista. NCBI lineage: Eukaryota > Viridiplantae > Streptophyta > Magnoliopsida > Malpighiales > Salicaceae > Salix > Salix brachista. The sequence goes on along the minus strand of CM018574.1, from coordinate 7,243,325 downwards.
TTTAGGGGAGTTTCCTTTGATATCAATGCAATTGTTTTGATACTCCATCTGCATCCTTTTTTGGTAGGAAGATTTAATTCTCCCACCAAACGTTTGCAATTGTTTTCTATATTAATGCATTTTCTCTTACCCAAAAAAAACAGAAAAAAGAGAGTCAGAAGCTCTTTAAAGAACAGAGTAAGGACATGTCAATAAATCAATAATAAAGATCAGAGCTTCCTCACAATGTTCTGCTGGTATGCTTACTTTTTCTCATCGCCATCCTTCTCCAGCTAGCTCTCCTTAACAACTTTGATTTTCCAATTATGATATAAAAGCAATTATGGTGCTAACATGTCCATTGCTAATTTATCCACACAGACCATCCACACAATTTCACAAGCATAGTTTTAAGTTTTAACATTATTCAATGACATTTAACATATGGAACTGTAATTGTGGTGAAGTATCCAATACCAACATGGCTTCCCCCGAGTGTTTCTGTGCTTCTACGGTTATGAATCAACTAGAAACGAAAAAGTTTTGGTGCTTCAAATTTTGATTTTATCATTACATGATCTGTCTTGTAAGCTAAATCTATAGTCCCATCGTTTGAGATTAACACTTTCATTATTCAGCATATCTTGTGGTTTGATGACAACTATGTTTTCTAGTTAACAGAGCCATACGATTAAAGTCTAGAGAACATAGAGTTCAATGTACCTCATTTTCTGCGCCCTCTTCATCTCTGTAACCAGTTTTAAGCAAAATATCATGTACAGCAGTAAGATCCATCCTGGCACAAGCCTTCCCAAGCGGAGAAAGAATGGTTGGCAGAGTAACTGTACCTTTAGACAATCCCATGAGAATGTAAGATGCAACCTAAACAGCACATGAAACAGTCAGAAAATGCAGACAAGAAAAACACTGCTGAAAATTTCTCAACAGAAGCTGCAAAACAATAAAGACAACCAATTTTTGCAGCTTTAAGATTACAAATTTCTCACTTCTTTCTGTTTTTGAAGTGGTGCAACTGCTGCAAGGAGAAACTTGGGATCAGGCCGATCCCTAGCCTCAGATTGAAGACATTTTGAAGCAAGTTCCACCAAATTAGTAGCATCATTGCTGGCATACTGCCCCTCCAACGATGAATCCATCAACATCAGAACATTGTTTCCCCTTATTATGTCTAGGGCCTGCAGATTTTACAATCCATTCAGCAAGGTTTGTATTATGGAAATGCAATTGAATATGATTTTGTCCAACATGATGCATTTTGAGATTTTGTCACCCAACAGTCAACAAATATCAATAAGATTTAGAAGAAAAAATAAAATAATAATAATAACAAAGAACACATCATAACAACAAAAAATCAGAGATCCTCCAGTTTTTAGAGCCTGGCTAGAAAAGAATTGGAAGCAGAAAATTAATTACACAATATAAAAGTGTTTATTAACATGGGATGTACAGCAATCTGAATACATAAGCGAGTCTATAGCACATGCAGTGGCACTTCCACTCCTGTGATCATGCAACCTTAGATATTCGCCTCTAATTTACTATTTTCAAATGGATTGCAGGAAGAAGAGGTATAGAAAATCCTGACATTCATAAGTTTTTATCCAATGAGAGGCAACATACACGGCTAGGAGGAATGTGCTTTCCACTCAAAAGACCCAATAGAACAGTTCCATAACTGTAGATCACGCTCTCTGGAATGACTCTGCCTGCAGAGTACAACGCCAGTCAAATTTAGGGTATGTGGGTTCTAAAAAATCTCTATAAAAATAAGCATATTTACCACTGTAGTCAAATATGCTCACACAAAAAACATATTTTCGAAATGAAGATCTGATTACTTTCCATTACTCCCTTCATTCATATATACAATAATTCATGGGTATTCTTCTTACAAATTGGCATGGCCTCTTGCAGCAATTTCTCACATGATAATTTCCTGCCCTATGATCAGAGACCAGGGATCTTTGAATCTGAGCGATGGATTAAAACTCAATGTTGAATTTATATGCCATCCCACAAGCTAGTCAGAGTCAGGAATATGATCTACAGTCTCATCTGATATGTTCCATTGCACACTGAACTGACTAATAAACTTGATTTACCAAAAAATGAATAGTATAAATCTTACTGAGCATGCAAATATCAAAAATGGTTATGATGTAAAATACACACATACCTGTCCGCAAGAACTCAGGAGGGGTGTAAGCCAAATTTGTGCTGTAGCTTTTCCCATCTCGACTATTTTTCATAAGGCCAAAACTTGACAAACACGGGTCACCATCCTGAAAGAAGCCACAAATTAGTTCTAACCAAACCAAGACTAAGAGGGCGGGCCAGTTTTCTGAAAGCTGCATCTAAGAAACAGTAAATACATGTGGTGGAATCAAGAGACCGGGAAAAGACACATTACTTCCACATTGTACGATGTTTCCATACAAACAGTCAATTTCATCGTAATAAGTTGCATATATACCTCATCAAAAAGAATTCTGTATGCATTAAAATCGTGATAGATCTTCTGGTTCGCGGTGTTACAATAATCGAGTGCTTGTGCAATGTAATGGGCAACTCTAACGCGCATTTCCCATGCCAGTGGTTGCTTATCCCCTGTAAGCAAATAAAAACAATTACCAAAAGCCATTAACACGAAAAAAACAAAGACCAGTTTAAGATGAGAGATGAAAACAACAGCCCTAACAAATATAATGCCGACTGAGGCTAACAATTTCTTAGAAAGAAACTTAAATAGAGGGCATCGAAGAGTACAGTGGAAGAGGTGCTTGGAAAGGGTGTCGTTGGGCATGTACTCCGCTACCAACAATCTTTCATCACCTTCAGTACAGCAACCAATCAGATTTACCAGTCTCCTGTGCCTCAACTTCCCCACCCCTACCGCCTCCACCTGGCCAGCCAAGGAAGTTCCATCGCAATCATGCTCGATTATGAATTAGCCAGAAACCATAAACAGCATTTTGGATACGTTAAGAAAAACAAGAGACTATAAGAGATTTTTTCAACCGAATTGGAAAAGAACTAATGTGTTTGGTTTCTAAGAAACAAAAACCTTGCTCGTCAATAACCCATCGGAATTTCTACTCCACTTCTTTATTAGTCCAAACAACCACTTCGTTATATAGTCTAAATCCGACCAGTCTCTTGATTTTCAAATTAAAAGAAACAAAGGCACAAGCTAAACCCACATTCCTATTCTTTATTAGAAATCACGACTGCTACTTCATTTTATTCTTCTCGTTTGGTCAACAACAGACAGAAACTGGGGACTCACCACAAACTGTTGAGCATCAGGCCATGCCAGTTTAGAGAACCTTTTAACAGCCACCAAATGATTGTTGTCAAGGATACCCCTATAAACAACATTAGGCGCTTTCTCACCACTCTCGGAGACGATTAAATCTGTGCAAAACCCATTTGTGGCCTTTCTTAGCTCGCTCAAACTATACTCTTTGAATGCTGGCGCTTGCTGGACTTGACCACCCTCATCTCCATTTTCTTCAAAGAAAAAAGCAACAACCACCAAAAATCCATCAATAATTTAACAGTATGCACTAGAGAGAAAGAAAAAGAAAAAACAAAGCAAATGCAAGCAACACTAGCTAATTAATAGAAAAACAAATTATGTGTGTGTGTGTATATATATATATATATAACGCATTAATGACAATGCTGAAGATACCAAATAGAAAGGGAAGAAAGAAAAGAAAACAGCCCTGAGAGAGGGAGAGAGGAACCTGAGTGAAGCTTGGAGAGGTCGTCAGGGGAGGGAAGGTGGATGCTTCGGGAATAAAAGCAACCCATTGGCCTAGTAAAACTTCACATACAAAATAAAGAAGAGGCAATGGAGAGGGTGTGGAAATTTATTATGCAGCTGGTTTTCTTTTCTTCGCTTATGTTTTCTCCAGTTTTGGCAGAGAGCGGGGGCGAGCCAGAAAGAAAGGGACTGAAAAAGGGAAGACACGTACAGGGACGACAAAAGTGAATCTGTGATGAGAGACAAACAAGTACTCGGCTTGTTAAGTTATGACTTATGAGTACAGAGTAGAGAGGTGTGTGGTCGGTCCGGTCAATGATGATGATGATTACGCCATTAGCATACTTACATGTTAAAGCTAACCCTTTCCCAAAACCAAAAAAAAAGTTATCTTTTTCCACTCCTTGATTGCAGTCAGCACATCTGACAGAGAGAGTCTTCGGTCCCTTTTTCCTTAGGCCAGAATCTAGGCTCTTATTATTATTAACGCTATTGTATTTTATTATATATTGTTTTTTAAAATATTTTATATTTTAAAATAATATAATTTTTTATTTATTTATAATATCAAAATAATCTAAATATACTAACGGGAGTTAAGACGAAACTTTGAAGTTAAATTAATTGCTGTAATTCCTGTTGTTGGGATTTTAAAAAATGAATTTTATGATGGTTAGATAAAGTATATATTTTATTGAAATTTATATTCAACAAAAAAATAATTTAAAATTGTTTTTGAAAGAGATGCCGGTAATAAATGATGAAAAGGTACATATAATGATTTCATAATTTCAAATTACATTATCATGTATTAAATTATTAACAATGTGATGACAAGGTATTGTTTCATTAAATTAGTTGCAATTTTATCACAAACATAATTCATTCGAGAAAGACTATTGTATCCATGACTTTTAAATTCTGTAAATTCCACATCTTCCCATGACTTGCTTCTGATATAATTATATAATTATATAAAATTAGAAAACATGATTAATTATTAAAATAAAGATATGAATTTCCATTAAAATAAATAAATTACATCACGATTATAACTATTTCTCTTATAAAAAACTAAACCATAACTTATAATAACTATCTTATAGTTGTGATAATCTAATTATTTTATTTTATTAAAATTAGTTTTTTATTATAATGAAAAAGTCACATGGTTAACTTAGAAAAAAGCCTTATATTATATTGATAATGAAAATTAAATTTATAAAACTAAATAAGTATAAATCAAATAATTTTAAAATTTTAGATCGGTAGAGAAACATTAGTTTTTCTTACCGTGTATTAATAATTAATAATTAATACTGGGAATACTTGGTGCCTGGTGGTGATGCAAGCCAAGTTAAAGTGTTTGGACCAAATAGAGTGAGATAAAAGCCTCTCCGTTTGGGCCCAAGCTCAAACATGGTGAAATAAAAAGCCACTGTATCTATACCATGACTCCATCGGAGTGAAATTATAAGTGCTCTTAAGTTCATTCTTTTACATATCAATGTGGATGGTAGCAGTGATTTTTTATTTTTAATTTTATTAAGATTTAAAACTTTATTTTTATAAATGAGCCTTTTTTTATTCCAAATTAGCATTTATTTGCATATCTATTTTGAGAGTTTTTCCAACCTATCATAGGGGGTGGAATCTAAGGGAATCCAGGACAATGAATTATTTATTTTCTCTAAATAATTGAATCGTTTCTAGATGAGTCTGATAAGATTTAGTTTGATATTCTGTTTAATAAAAGTCCTAGTCTTTGTCCTAGTCTTTAGGGACTACTGTTACACTTTTACCCATTCCAGTTTGTTACCACGTTTCTAGTTGAACGTGAGCTGTTCTGTTTCTATTTCTTTTGTAAGGCTATATAAGCCACTTGTGCTCTTTCAATAATATTACGTCATTCCCAGATAGTTACATGTTCTTGTTCTTTAAGTTAATTACATTTAACATTCTGGTATCAGAGCCCCACTGGTTCTGAGAAAAAGAGAGAAGCCGCAGCTTTGAGTGACTTAAACACAAAGAGAGAAAAGACAAGAGAGAAGCCGTAGCTTTGAGTGATTTAAACACACGAGAGAAAAGAGAAGAGAGAAGCCTGAGTGACTCAAACACCAGAGAGAAAAGAGAAAAGAAAAGCCGCAGCTTTTTGAGTGATTTCAAACGCAAGAGAAGCATGAGTGACGAGAAAGATTTCTTGCAACCTGCCATTCCACGATTCCATGGTCATTATGACCATTGGAGTATGTTGATGGAAAATTTGCTAAGATCAAAGGGTCTCTGGAGTCTGGTTGAGAATGGTCTTGAAGAACCAAGAGCAGGAACGTTGTTGACTGATGCGCAGCAGACGCAGTTGGAGAGTGCTAGGGTTAACGATCTCAAGGTAAAAAATTACCTATTCCAGTCAATTGATAGGGTAATTCTTGAGCAGATTTTGGAGAAGCGTACCTCGAAACAAATTTGGGATTCCATGAAGAGAAAATTTGAGGGCAACGCCAGGGTTAAGCGATCACTTCTTCAAACTTTGAGGAGGGATTTTGAGGTGTTGGAGATGAAAATTGGGGAAACTATCACTGATTACTTTGCTCGGGTCATGACAATTGCCAACAAAATGAGGAGCAATGGTGAGCAGATGCGAGATGTGACAATTGTGGAGAAGATTCTTCGAACCTTGACAAATAAGTTTAACTATGTTGTTGTCTCCATTGAGGAATCTAAAGACATAGATTCCATCACCATTGATGAGTTGCAGAGCTCTCTCCTTGTCCATGAACAGAAATTCAACCGAAATAATGGAGAAGAACAGGCGCTTAAAGTGACATATGATGAAGAATACAGTGGAAGAGGACGTGGAAGAGCAATATTCAGAAACGGACGAGGTAGAGGAAGGGGTTGCCAGACCTACAACAAGGCAATCATCGAATGCTACAAATGCCATCAGCTTGGACACTATCAATATGAGTGTCCAACTGTAGGCAAACATGCAAATTATGTGGAGCTGGATGAGTCAGAGGAGTTGCTTCTTATGGCATATATTGAGTCACAAGGAGTTACTCGTGATGATGTGTGGTTTCTCGACTCCGGTTGTAGTAACCACATGAGTGGTGATCGGACACAATTTTTTGAGTTGGATGAGGGGTTTACACAGATGGTAAAGCTTGGCAATCATACCAAACTGAATGTCGTTGGGAAAGGAAATGTGCGACTATCTCTAGAAGGTGTTAATCATCTTGTTACAGAGGTATTTTACGTGCCAGCACTGAGAAACAATCTTCTTAGCATTGGTCAACTACAAGAAAAGGGATTAGCAATTTTACTCCAGTCAAACCAGTGCAAGATTTACCATCCTTCTAGGGGCTTGATTATCCAATCCAACATGACAGCTAACAGGATGTTTGTCCTGGTATCTAACACGCAGCCTACCAGGCAGGAGACCAAGGAAGTGTGTCTTCAAGCCACTACTCAGGATCTAGCTCTTCTTTGGCACCGTAGATATGGACATCTCAGTTATTCAGGACTCAAGACTCTGGAAAACAAAAGAATGGTAAGAGGCTTGCCACATCTTGTTGAGTCCAATACAGTCTGTGCTGACTGTTTGAAAGGAAAACAACAACGAGAAGCCATTCCTAAGAGGAGTACATGGAGAGCATCAGAAAAATTGGAGCTGGTTCACGCTGACATTTGCGGACCAATAGCACCCACCTCCAACAGTCAAAAGAGGTATTTGATTTGTTTCATCGATGATTTCAGTAGAAAGGTTTGGGTGAATTTCCTTGTTAATAAAGCAGATGCTTTTGATTATTTTAAACTGTTTAAGAGTTGTGTTGAGAAGGAAACTGGTCTGTCCATTAAATGTTTAAGGACAGACCGTGGGGGGGAGTTCACATCAAAGGAATTTAATGATTTCTGTAGAAAGAATGGGATCAAAAGACAATTGACTGCAGCTTATACACCGCAGCAAAACGGTGTTGCGGAGAGAAAGAATAGGACTGTAATGAACATGGTGCGGAGTTTATTGTCCGAGAAAAATGTTCCTAAAATTTTCTGGCCTGAAGCGGTAAACTAGACTTTCTATGTACTCAATAGATGTCCCACATTTGCTGTCAAAGATATGACGCCAGAAGAAGCTTGGAGTGGCATTAAGCCCACTGTTGAGCATTTCAGAGTATTTGGCAGTGTTGCCCATGCTCATATTCCGGATGTTCGAAGGAAGAAGCTTGATGATAAAAGTTGCAGCTGTGTTTTCTTTGGGGTGAGTGAAGAATCAAAGGGATACAGACTCTACGATCCAGTGTCAAAGAAAATTCTGGTTAGTTGTGATGTTGTCTTTGAGGAGGACAAGAAGTGGAGCTGGGATGAAAGTCATCAAGAACAGCCTCTTCCAGACTTGGAATGGGAAGATGAAAATGAGCATGCTGAGCTTGGGGAAAAAGAAACCGAGGATGTCACAGAACTTGAAAACAGACCAGTGCCAACCGAGAATGATACAGAACTTGACAGCAGACCAGTGCCATGTTCAGACATTGGTACTTCTGAATTGTTTGAACCTCTAAATACAAGAGCAGTACGAACAAGAAGATCACCAACATGGATGGGAGATTACCTCTCTGGTGAAGATCTTTCCGATGAAGATATTGAAGTTAATAAAGTCCTATTTGCAAGCTCCGATCCAGTCAATTATGAGGAGGCAGTAAAAGATGAAAAATGGAAGCTTGCTATGGATGCAGAAATGCAGTCAATCAATAAAAATGGGACATGGTTTCTAACTGATTTGCCAAAGACAGCAAAGAAGATTGGGGTTAAATGGGTTTACAAGACGAAACTCAATGAACTTGGAGAAGTGGAGAAGCATAAAGCTCGTTTAGTTGCCAAAGGTTATGCACAGGAGCATGGAGTTGATTATGAAGAGGTTTATGCTCCAGTAGCTCGTATGGATACGGTACGAATGATTCTAGCTCTTGCGGCACAAAACTCTTGGATTGTGTTTCAGCTTGACGTCAAGTCAGCCTTCCTTCATGGAGAGCTTACTGAAGATGTCTATGTTGAGCAACCGAAAGGATATGAAGTGAAGAATGAAGAACTTAAAGTATACAAACTCAACAAAGCTTTATACGGACTCAAGCAAGCTCCAAGGGCATGGTTCAGCAAAATCATGTCATATTTCTTGAAAGAAGGTTTTGAAAAGAGTGACAGTGAGCAGACCCTCTTTACTAAAGTCAGTAAACAAGGTAAACGTTTGATCATTAGCCTATATGTTGACGACTTAATTTATACTGGAGATGATGAATGCATGTTATGCGAGTTTAAGAACTCAATGATGAATGAGTTTGACATGTCGGACTTGGGTAAAATGAGATACTTTCTCGGCATTGAAGTGATGCAGTTTGGTGGAGGAATATTTATAAGCCAAAGAAAGTATGTGTTGGAAGTGCTGAGAAGATTTGGAATGGAACGCAGTAACTCGGTCCAGAATCCAATCATTCCGGGGTTCAAACTTTTTAAAGATGAGAATGGAATAGAAGTGAATGCCTCGTTCTATAAGCAGTTGGTGGGAAGTATGATGTATCTTACAACTACAAGGCCAGATATAATGTATGTTGTGAGTTTGATTAGCAGGTACATGTCAAAGCCAACGGAACTTCATTATTTAGCAGCCAAGAGAGTTCTGCGCTATTTGCAAGGAACTATTGACTTTGGAATCTTCTACAAGAAGGGAGGGAATGAGGAGCTAATTGGGTTCACCGATAGTGACTATGCCGGTTCTGTGGAAGATAGGAAGAGCACGTCAGGGTATGCTTTTATTTTGAGTAATGCAGCAGTGGCTTGGTCTTCACGCAAGCAACCAATAGTCACACTTAGCACAACCAAAGCAGAATTTGTTGCTGCTGCAGCATGCACATGTCAAGCAGTGTGGATGAAGAGGATATTGAAGAAGCTTGGTTATGAAGGCAGTGAGAGTACCATTATTTTCTGTGATAATAGTTCAACCATCAAGTTGTCAAAGAATCCCGTAATGCACGGTAGAAGCAAGCACATTGATGTGCGCTTTCACTTTCTACGTGATCTGGTGAATGAAGGAGTTGTTCAGTTGAAGTTTTGTGGAACACAGGAGCAGGTGGCAGACATTCTAACTAAACCTCTTAAGCTGGAGTCATTTCAGAAGCTGAGGGGCAAATTGGGAGTCTGTGAGGCGCCAAAATTAAACTAGCTGCTAATAAAGTCTAGTTTAAGGGAGGGAATGATAAGATTTAGTTTGATATTCTGTTTAATAAAAGTCCTAGTCTTTGTCCTAGTCTTTAGGGACTACTATTACACTTTTACCCATTCCAGTTTGTTACCACGTTTCTAGTTGAACGTGAGCTGTTCTGTTTCTATTTCTTTTGTAAGGCTATATAAGCCACTTGTGCTCTTTCAATAATATTACGTCATTCCCAGATAGTTACATGTTCTTGTTCTTTAAGTTAATTACATTTAACAGAGTCAAGCATTTGACCTATATTATAAAACCCAACAATGTTGACCTTATTTTCTCATTTGACTTTTTTTAATTATCACTTATTTTATGTCTTTTTAAACTAATTTTTAAATTTATGCTTTAATTAATACTCATTCTCTTTAATAAATAAATCATGTCAGGACATTTACGTAGATTTTGTTAAAAAAATCCAAATATTAAATTATATCTATCAAAACGACGTCAAATCCCACAACGTAACTCACCTTAGATCAAGAGTATTAGAGGTTTTAATGTTTTTTTTTACACAACTAATTGAATATTTAATAAAACCAGTGCTTCCAGATTTCTCAAACGACACTAAAACAAACTACTAGAAGATAAATCTATCAACCCTACACGTCCACGTTCGATGATCGGTAGAATGTTTGCATGCACTAACAATGTATAATTTAGAGACACTGTTTTGTTTTCTGAATAGGATCACTGACATTTTATATTAAGATAATAGAAATAAAATATAAGTTGATTGAGGGATGACCTAAGCTCAGACGTTCATCTCCATCCGAGTGGCCGAGGGAGGTCTTTGTCTACCATTAGGAGCATTAAAAATAGGTCGAGCTGATCTTTCCTCTTGTAGTCATGGCTGTATCCAGATATGGATCCGTTGATGTAATCTAAAAGCACGCGGACCTGTTTGGGAGTGTGGTTGCGGTAACTTTTCAAAGTACTTATCGTGCCGAAATATATCAAAATGATGTTTTTTTATTTTTTAAAAATTATTTTTAAAATCAGCACATGATCTAAAACACACAAAAACATATTCATTTAAACTAAATTTTTTTCTTCTTCAAATTTCAGCCAAAAGCCGGTAGAATCGCAATGCCAAACGGCTTAGTGGACAGAATCTACGATCTGGCCATCCTGGCCGCTTGTCCTAGATAATTGTTTTAGACATGAATGTTTTTCTAGGAAAAAAAAATTGGAACTATTTTTTGTATTTTATGTATTAGATGATCTAGTAAAATTCTGGTTATTTTAAATTATTATAAAGAATATATATTTTAATTTGAACTTGAAATTAATCTATTGTAAACATCATAAACTCTTTGTAATCATGTCAGATTACATTTAAAGTAAGATGTTTAAAGTAAAACGTTAAGAAAAAGTGTGATTATGATGTAAGAAGTCAGCCAGCTATTGAATTATATAATTAACTAATTAACATTAATTGGTTTTCTTTAACTATTGATCACAAAAGTCATTTATATAGTACGTAGTTCTATATTAGCTGATTAGCTTCTGGATCTTAATTAAATTACTTAGTGCTTCTTTATACTAAAACACCTATGTAAGATTGCTCGATGAATGGCAGCAGAAAGATTCTCCACACTGACGGATTCAAGTAAGTAATGAGAGATCAACGGTCATAGACTCATAAAACTGATTTATCCAAAGTACACAGAAGTGATAATCCTTCACTAAATTCAGCATCCGTTATGTCTAGGAAGCAATATTACCCAGTTCATCATTCGAAAAAAAACTGGGTTTCTTAGATTCCATGAATCGAGCATTGCAAGTTCCTTTTATTCAGTGCTAATTAACTGTCCATCTATGCATTTCAGGTTCTTGGATAGAGCAGCATTTATCTCTTCAAGAGATGTTGATGATCAAAAGCGGGGCTGTCGCAACCCATGGCGTCTCTGCCCAATCACACAAGTAGAAGAAGTTAAATGCATACTGAGACTACTCCCTATTTGGCTCTGCACCATAATCTATTCAGTGGTTTTCACACAGATGGCCTCCATGTTTGTGGAACAAGGTGCTGCAATGAAAACAACCATTTCAGACTTCAAAGTCCCTCCTGCCAGCATGTCTGCCTTCGATATTCTCAGCGTTGCTCTTTTTATTTTCCTATATCGGCGAGTTCTTGATCCACTCGTAAAACAGACAGGTTTAAAAGGACTAACTGAGCTTCAAAGAATGGGTGTCGGCCTTGTGATAGCAATAATCGCAATGGTTTCGGCTGGGCTTGTGGAGTGCTATAGGCTCAAGTATGCAAGAAAAGACTGCACACACTGTGAAGGCTCGAGCTCCCTGAGCATCTTCTGGCAAGCTCCTCAGTACGCACTCACCGGAGCTTCTGAAGTTTTCATGTACGTTGGTCAACTGGAGTTCTTCAATGCACAAACTCCCGATGGATTAAAGAGCTTTGGGAGTGCACTTTGCATGACTTCCATCTCGCTAGGGAATTATGTGAGCAGCTTGCTCGTGACGATGGTTATGAAGATCTCAACTGAGGATCATATGCCCGGATGGATCCCTGGAAATTTGAACAGAGGCCACCTTGACTGGTTCTACTTCCTCTTGGCAGCCTTGACAGCTATAGACTTATCTGTGTACGTGGCATGTGCTAGGTGGTACAGGTGTATCAAGCTGGAAGGGAAGTGCGGGGAGATTCATGATCAGGAAGAGAGCTTCAGAGTGCGAGGTGCATGTAATTTATAAAATGCCCTGCAGAAAAATGTTAAAGAAAGCCGTGGTGTGGGAGAGTTCATATGTCGCTGACTGCTATAACCAAAGTTGTCAATACCGTTCCGGTTGCCGTTCTGATTTTTCTATTGGAACAGAACGTTCTGGTTTCGGAGCGTTTCGGTGTGCCGTTTCGGGGTTGTACTGTTCATATATAATTAATTATATATATATATAAAAAAAAATTAAAATATTAATTTAACAAACATAATTAAAATTCAAGATAAATTAACTTTAAATTAAACAATATAAACACAAAGTCAAACAAATATAATCTCAAAATTAGAAGAAAAAAAATCAAAAGTTAAAAAAAAAGAAGAAGAGGATTTTAAAGCCGGAACGGTACCGAGACGTTCCGGCCGGAATTTGGCCGGAATTTCCGGAACGGGCCGGAATTAAAACCGAGATAAAAACAACGCCGTTTCATCTCGGTTTTCTTAACGGAACGGAACATTCCAACCGGAACGGAACGAAATTGACAACTATAGCCATAACACCTCTTTTTCTCGGTTACTGCAACACCTAAGGCCGCGTGCTGTGGGAGAGTGCTTCATTATCTTTTTTATAACTTTTGAATCAAAGTCTTTGTATTAGACACCAAATGAATGCTCAGCATTTAAAATATATTGAGATTTTTGTTACGGCAAAACACGTCTTTAATTCTAGTAATGTTTTTCATTACATGTAAAATCACTACAAAACCAAATGAGTTAACTATAAAAACTATATTTTCATGTTGAGAATAAGTAACTAGATTCATCTATCTAAAGGAATGTTTCCACGAACCAAGCAATTATGTGAACCTAATGACAAGAGATATTTGCTCTCCTTTTTAATTCATCCTGAGCTTCATCGATAGTTAAACATCATAAATTCCTAAGAGCAAAATTTGAATCAGATATCAATCAAAATATAAAAAAATAATCTATTCATTAAAAAGTTAATTTTTTTTTATCTAGATATGAAAATCTACAATTTTTTGGAAGTAAAACATTCTTGCTTGATGGAGAGGGGAAAAAAATGGAACTACCTGTTTCTCTAAAATGTTTTGGTGTGCTATATTTTCCATCAGTGGATAGATTGGTGATTGAGAGTAAGATACTGATGGAAAAAATGGCTAGGGCTTAGGGATAACTTGTAGTGTGAAGGCTGGTATGACAGCAGTATAGAATGATCATGGATCTCCACTCCGGGATCAGACTGTAATTTATTCTTCCAATATGACGGTCTCAAGTCCCGACCACTGACTTCAACTCTCTAATAGACAGCTATGAGCCAAGAACAACTCTAAACAAATACAACGTATCTGCACCGAGTTTATCAGCCAAGAGTTGGATAGCAGAAAAACGCCATTATATGTTAAGGAGAGAGACTGCTTCACTTAACAGCTAAGAACATCACATTAGTGGTCAGCAAAGTAAACCATAGTATGATAAAGTAGAGCTGGTAAAGATAAGGATCGGGTGGACACCTGTGCAGAACTTCAAGCTGATAGAAAAGCTGAAATGGGACCTTTTTTTCCTGATGAATAGAATAAGACGTCGATAAAGTGACACAAAAGGTCGTGTAAAATAAATAACATTTCAACATGCCAGAAGAAATCGTTGCAAAATTTTGCCGGATGCCTTCATAATCAGTAGATAATTTTCTTTCTACATGAACAGCCTTTGTGGTATTCAAACTCAATAGGATTTTATTGAGTTCATACTTGGAAAAGCAGATTACAATTACTAGTAATTAAACCAAAAAAACAAAGTTCAAGATAAATATCAGCTGCTCAAACAAAAAACCCTTTATTGGTATGAAATTAGGCCTGGACCTTGCGAACTTGAATATGATGAGAAGATTCTCGGCGCCATATAGGTTGCGCTCCACTCTGGACAAGGGTAACATGCTGTCCAACTATCAACAGACCCTTACTCTAAAGCATGGAAAATATTCAAACATATTAGTTTCAGGAGGTAATCATCCAAGTGTAGAAACTAGATAGACAGAGGAATCACCAACCAATAATAGCTCGAGTGCTCGGGCAAAGGTCTCCTCTGCATCGTCTGAAAACTGCATGTATATTGGCATGACACCCTGATAAAGTGCCAACCTCTGCTTTATCCTTTCTCTGCCAACCATAGTGAATGTTGTGAGTATTAAGAAATGAAGACTTTATCCTAATATACACTACACCAACAAGACAGTAACTAAAAGAGTTCAGCACAAATATAAAATAATAGTATGCATGAAAGCTAAAAGATAGCACAGGGCATGAAATAGTAGCGAATAGCAATATTCTAATCATAGTGCATATCATCAACAAGGCCATTTAACATCTTTAGCATGGTGGAAGAAAGACTGGAAATGTATTGGCATCAAAGAATGTTTTCTTCCACATGAAAGATAACTAGTATAAACAAATTGAAGAATGTACAATGGGCATTGAAAACCATATAAACAAATTATTGAAAACTAGTATACCAAACAGAAGGTTGCACAGTATTACACCACTATAAACAAATTACCAATTTTAGTGTGACTAATCTTCTATCTAAAACTTTCACTTTAAAGCATTCATTGATAATATATTTGGGAACATGCACATGTAGCATTTCAAGCTTTCTGACTTGGTTAAAGCTTTGAAGAACATTGTATTTGAAAGGACCTTTATTCAATTTACAGTCTCAAATAATTTAAAAAATAAAAAACTACTTAATTTGTAGTGCTTTTGGAACTCACTCATTTGTGAAGGCAAATATTGTTGAGGCAGGCCGATAATGGCTTAAAAGTTTGGCCATGGATCCGGTTCTTGTGAAGACAATGATAGGTGTGTTGAGAGTGTTAGCCATAATTGTGGCATGGAAAGCAAACATTTCACCCATATGGCTCTGCCAAAACAAAAGTGTATCCATAAGGTATTCAGACAATAAAAGCATGATGAGAGTTGGAAATTAAAACCGGTCACTTGGCCAGTAACAGCAGTAGCCAAGTTTGACATCAGTAGTCACAACTCTGATGTACAACTGACATAAAATCTGATTCTATTTGTCCAAACAACTTGTATGTGTAATAAGAAAAGAGCAAGAATTAGAAGCCTCTCTCTCTCTCTCAATGCATACCTTATAGACACTGTGGGCTGGGGCCTTGGTGTTAACTGGCAAACTTGATTCTGTTCTCAATGCCACTGTGTGCATGACTCTGACAGCTTTAAGAGGAAACCTAAATTCATTGTCATCAATAACAAATAAATCAATCGCGAAAGAAAAGTATTAAGCTGCCAGCATGAAAGATTGAAAAAACAGAATCATAACTGGGACAAGGAAACTAGATAAAACATGATTGCAAACATGCCATCAAACCTGCTAGGATCAAAATTCTTAGTAGTAATATAAGTTTACCCAGAAAAACAATTGAGTTAGTTATCATAAGGATGCACCATACTGAAACTTCACCACCACTATCATTGATATGATATCTTCATATTCCTTTCATCAGAGGAGCTACTTGAAATATGAGCTATGAATTGACAGAGAGAGAGCAAGAAAGCCAAACTTATATTGTGTTACTGGCACTTGAAGGTTTTAAAAAGGAAACTTCTCTAGTCTAATATAACTCAATAAGCTCATAAAATGTGCTCGCTGAAAAAATATTTTCAATAAAAAACATGTTTCAAAAATGATTTTGTAATTTTCTGATCCAGCTTAAGAAAAAAATCATATGTTATCATTATTTTATATGGAATTTAAGTGGCTGGTGGATGTTTCCAGCAAATGGTAGACAACTATCATTGAGTCAAGTGACAAAAGTGATTGTGGTGACCATCAGCAGCAAATGCCATTAGTTGGTGATGGATGGCACTCAGTAATGCACAAATGGTAGGTCAATGGGAAATGCCGAGTGAAGCGGAAAGCCAAATCAAGTGAGTGGTAAGACTATATGTCCTATAATAGTTGAAGGCTTGCAACACAAAGCAGTCCAGAAATTTGAGCCAACTCTCGACTAGTCAGAAAAACATTATTTTGCCAGTTTCTGCTCTGTCACAGAGAGGGAAGAAAAGGACAAGAGAAAAGAAAACATTTATGTTGCCATTTTTTGAATCACTTGATTTGGACCAATTTCACTTACTTTCCATGGGCAGTTTCTCCTGAAAGCATGACTGCGTCAGCACCTTCACGTACTGCAATTGCTATGTCAGAAACCTCAGCCCTTGTTGGTGTAGGATGATCAATCATGCTTTCCAGCATGTTTGTTGCTACAATAACAGGCTTCTGCATATTGTGACACCTTCTAATGATGTCTTCCTGTTGAATGATCATAAAGCACTTGACTAAACAAAGAATTTGAGTGAAGTGACTAAACTCTAAACAAGACGAGTGTTAAAAAAGTAAGTGCTGTTAGTAGTTACAAGGCTACATTCAGGTAAGGATAGCAGTTTCACCTACTATGATTTTACTAGGTAGGATCAACCATGCACAGTAAGCAGGTTCTGCTAAGAAATAAAGTGCATTTAGATGACCACCAACAAAAGCGACCAAGCCTCGATTCCAAACTAGTTGGGGTCGGTTTTATGGATCCTTTTGCACCCTTCCTCACAACTTGTACTAAATCGATAAATAAAATATATTTAGACAAAATGCAAAATTGATCCATATGTAGGATCTCAAGAATTCATTTCAAGCTATTACTACTAATCTTTTTTTCTTAGATTCAGAAATAATTCCACATCTCCAAGAAAGAGGTGAGTCTCAGCCTCAAACTTTTCCATCTTAATCAAGTCCCAGATCCAAATTTGACATACATGTATTATGTGCACTATGGAAGTTGGTATCGGATATGCCACATTATGTTCAATTACCTGCAATAAAGGGACATCCTCTATTGGAAGTTCAGCACCAAGGTCTCCGCGAGCAACCATTGCCTATTAAAGCCAATGCAAAATGGTTAAAATGGAACTGAACATTATTATACTAAGCAATAAATAAAACACATGAGCACATGCACAAGGTATGCGCACACAACACATCTTCACGCAAAGAAGAGAAAATTGTAGTCTCCCGCTAAGAACTCTAAAACACATGCAAACAGAAAGATAGAGGTAGAACAGCCATTTATTAATACACTCACCATAACACAAATTAATTTCTTTTTCTTGGCATCATAATGGCATAAAAAGTATACAGTAATCCATTAAGAATAACAAAACTGACCCCGTCCGATGCAGAAATTATTGACTGGAGATTCAGTATGGAGTCAGCACTTTCAATTTTTACAATCACATGGATGTCAGCATTGCGGCCTGCATGATGTTTGCAACAGTTCAAATAGACAAACTGAAAAGACAGGAACTCTCAGATGCAGCTGTAACTTGAAGACCTGTTTATATGAAGAAAAAAGTTTACTTGTGAGATAGTCTTTTAACTCGTGAACCACTTTTGCATCCTTTACAAAGGAGACGGCATAAAAATCGATGTGGTTATCCACCCCAAATTTGATATCTTCCCAGTCTTTGTCTGTAGATAATGACAATGTAGCACACAAAAACAGAGCATGGTGTTCAGAAGATAACAGAGGACAAATGAAGAGTTAAATCTTCACATCATACTGTTACAATACGAAATTGAAACAGATAAGAAACCTGTAATTGAAGGCAAAGTTGCACTTTTTCCCCGCACATTTAAATGGCGCCTTGATTTTAGTTCTCCACCATCAACTACCACACACTTAACTGAATCCTTTGTCTTTGACTTCACAGATAATGACATCATTCCACCTATAAAATTCACAGAAAAAAGCTCTTCAAGTCTTGTGAGCAGCAGAGGAAGACTTCGGTGAATGCTTTGTAGAGCATTCCCTTTGTGAATAGATGGGAAAAGGAAAGAAATAGAAGCTGATTCGTGATTCTTGAGAATCCACAGATAGAATAGAATCCAAACATCAGGGAATAACATGTATTATGCTACCATACAGTACTAGCAACCAACGTATATACTGTAAGAAAAGCCATCTACCAACCCAGTATATCACAGCTTGCAAATCCAAAAGAGAAAGAACAAAATGAGTTGGTTAACTTTTTCCATCTATGATGAATTATCCATATTAAGAAAAAACTACCCAGGTTTCCTGATAATTTGATAGTTGCAAAGCCTCCAGGCCAGTTAAATTATAATAAAAGTTCAGTTCCCCATATGGTCATCATATATAAATATTGGCCATTCTGGTTTTTATTATCATATACATCTTTCTATTATGCAACTCATCTATTTCTAACTATAGATTCCTATTACACCAGACCTATCGGATGGTACAGAAGTACAGAGATAACATAACCGGCTTACAATCAATGAAAAGCCACTGTAGAATATGTATACTTACCATCCACCAGTAGCATGTCCCCAGCCTCCACATCATTTATAAAGTCATCATAGTTTACACTAACAGTGTCTTCTGTGATGACTCCTCTTTTGATGGTAAAATTAAACTCCTGTCCCTCCTTGAGAATAATTGGTTGAGGCACATCTCCACTTCTAACCTCAGGACCCTGCATTACATTAAAAAACATATAGGACTTTGACATTTTTACAGTAGGTCTAAACATGCAGCGCATCAGGCAAGAGCAAAGAGCATGATGTTGGATGAGTGGATTTGAACCAATGGCAATAATTGATGTTCAAAATTCTTGGCATGCAATCACTAAACCTCTTCGATCACAATCCCCAAAACATATTCTGAAGAAGACTTGGGGCATCCGAACTCAAATGTCGCTTGGTGAATATAAATAATAGAAATGAAAGGAGAAACCCGAAAGCTTTCACTGACACCCCAACTACATATTTGATTAAAAATTAACAAATTGGTCATGTAATAACAAATGATCATAAATAGGTTTCACCTAAACAAAGATAAAATAATCAAATTCGAATTTATTAGATATCTGTTGATCAGAAGCTCAAAAGGAGAAAAATTAAATCAAGGTTTTCAGAAACCAATATACCTTAGTGTCTAGCATTATGGCAATAACATTGTCGTCAGATTGTGCATTATACTCTTTAACCAAATCGATAGTTTTCTTGTGGGAAGCATGGTCTCCATGCGACATATTCAACCGGGCCACATTCATTCCAGTTTCTGCCAGTTTCCATATCATTTCACGCGAGCTTGTGGAAGGACCAATTGTACAAACTATTTTTGTTTTCCTTCGAGCAATTGGATATATATTTTCCTTTCCCAAAGTTTGATTGTTGGTCAGAAGCTCAAAAGGAGAGCCCACCTTTTACATAAACAATAGAATTTCAAGTTACAAACTTGCAAAGAAAACAAATACAACGTTAACACTCGAAACGGAAAAGGTAGAAGCAGGGTAGTATAATAAAACACCACTACAAAACAGAGCATTTGACGTGTGATTTTTGGAAGTCTAGGATTAAAGAGTTCTTCCATCTTCCCCAATTAAAGAGTACAAGTCATAATCACTGAAGATGAATGCTTAATCAAGATTACGCTATTAACAAGATATTTCCCCGGGAAGTTGATGTCCCTATGATAACTATTCAACTTCCACGCTATAATTGATTGATGTGCAGCCTTTCCGATTATTGGTTTTCTGTACTACATCAAATTGGTTATTAATGATAAACAAAACACTGTCTCTATTAAAAAAAAATCATAATAATCCCTACAAACCACAGCAAGCCAAATTTTCAAGTTTTAGCTACGTGGAGAAAACAAATCTCCAAGTTCAAAATAAAGTATTTCCATCTCTCTCCGAATAACATCTCAGAATCCAAACAGGGTATGTAGTCCATAAGAAAAATAAACGAGCATGAAAAAGAACTCACAGAAGCCGTTAAGGGACCGTTAGAAGACGCAAGCTTTCCCGTCTGGTTCTGCTGACTGGCATTCATGGATCTAACAGTAAATTTGGAATTTTGAAAGAAACATCTCGTTCTAAACCTTGATTCCAACACAAACACGTCACTCAAGTTACCCGACGACGACAAAACCCGATGATCCCTACACATTCTCATCGACATATTGCTGATCGTCGCCATTTCTTCCCAGGTTTTGGCGTCTCCTGCTCCGTAATGTAAAAGTAGAAATAGAAGAAAAGACTGGTAAGCTCCTGGGAGAAACAGAGAAAGTGTTTACAGAAAGGATTAGGAAAGAGGAAGGGTTTCTGTGATGTGGCTCGGCTACTTCCAGAAATAAAAAAACAACGAGAGAACTTATAGAGAGTTCTTTGTTTGTTAGGACAGTTGGCTTCCTTGTGGCCTGTGGGAGTTTTTCAAACGGAGAAAACTTATATCTTACTCGCAGGTTTGCGAGTGTGTTACACCGTTTACTTTGTGAGTTTTTATATTGATTTTTGTTTGAAAATATATTAAAATAATATATTTTATCTTATGTTAGTACATTAAATTTTAATCTGAAAAATAAAAAAAAGTAAATAAAAAAATCAAATTTTTAAAAACACTTTTAAAATATAAAAAAAATACACTGCTTGATTTACTTTCTTAATAAATCTATTGTTTCTCTACAGATCCTATCTTTAATATTTTACTTACATATTTATAATAAATTGTTCATGATTTATTTCTATGTAAATTAATAAATAATTTAACTAGGTATTAAATTTATAATATTTATTTCTAGATTAGAGTGAGACAATAATAATAATTAAAAAAAAGGAAGAAATAAACAGGATTTTAATTTTTTTTCAGTAATTAGGGAGCTTGCTTAAGGCTCCCCCCAATCATAGAAAAAAATATCGTCACAATGGTCTTTGTCGACAATCTCACAGTAAGCACCATGGATGTCAGCCACGTGTATCAACCATCGGCAAGATTAACAAAGGCAGACAAACTCTCAAGTCCTATAGATATTTCTAGGTCAAATCAAACAGGGACAAGTGTCGATTTTTGTCATTAGACGGCGACATTCTTTTGCCAGCGGGTGCTTCTCACATCCATTAGAAGAAAAAAGATCCTACATCATGTATCCAATTTAATCATAGTTAAAAACTAACCTGAATACAAGGTGTAAGGGAAAAGATTATATTATTTAAAATATAATTATCATTGCTCGTTAAAGATAGACAAAGAAAGTAAGGAATGGGTCATAGTTATACCCATAATAATGATATTAATATCTCTTATCTCTTTTAAAATTATATTTATTACTTTTTATTTCTTGTTTCACTTTGTATTTTTGTTTTTATTTAAAAATTATAAAATCCCTTTTGAACTTGTTATTCCTATAATAATATTTAATTAGAAACTGAAATAATTATCTTTAAGTGGGTGTAATATCATCTATTGTTTATATAATGATAAGTATTTTATCCAAAAAAAATAAATCAAATATAATATTCCTCACTCATACAAAAATGCAATGTGGGTTTTTTCCACCGATGACTGAAAATTAGACAGCGAGCAATATGTTGTTTGCTTAAAATGAAATAAATAAATAAATAAATCACAGACTATACGTTATATGTCTCTTATTGTAGACAAAAAATATACAAACCTAATCACTCGGGGGATTTTCAAGTTCAAAGACGGGGTAGTTGACCACTAGCATGGGCGTGATCACTTTTTTTTTTAATTAATATCCTCCCTCTTTTGTATACATATATTTTAGTTTCATTAATTTATATTTAAATTTAAATTAATACTATCTTTGTGATTTTTAAAAAATCTTTGTTCATATTTTTAAAATATAGCAGTTATTTTTTAATTATTTTGTATTTTTATAATATTTTAAAGAGACATAATACTTTATATTTTTTTGTATTTGATATAAATAAACTGTATTTGTATGATGTGTTTTCTTAAAGCCGTTTATTCTTAATAAAAAAAAGTATAAGATAAAAATAAATAAAATACATAAATTAAAAAAACAGGTGTTAAATATTTATACAACAACTGCCTTTTTCTCTTAGAAAAATTATAAGCTTAACAATTTAATATCTAATTAGTATTAACAATTTTTCATATTTATTAAATTTATTTCATTAAAATTTAATAAAATATTTGAGTTTTTTAATTAAAAAAATAGGATACAATAAAATTTATTTATAATAATATATTGTTTTATTATATTATAAACTAATTTAAATTCTTATCCTTGACATGGCGCGGGTTTTAAAGCTAGTGGAATCTAAACTGTCACATCATATTTTCGGACACTATAAAACGTGGCGACAGACACGTAGCTACAAATATTTGCCACTCAACAAGATGTCAACTTGCCTTACTGAGGGCAACACCCTTCTCTTACTGCGGATATTTTCCCGCCAGTGCTTCTCAAAACCAAAAAATATTTCTACTCTTTCAAAATCCACAAAACTCAACCAACAATGCTGCATTTCTCTTCTTCGACACTGCAAAACAATGAGCCAACTTAAACAAATACAGGCCCAGATTTTCCGGGGCGGCTTCCATCAAAGCACAGACACTCTGAAGAAGCTCATGGTCTTTTGTGCAGACCCATCTAATGGAAACTTGGTTCATGCTGAAAGAGTCTTCAATTATATTCAAAACCCAGGCTTATTTGTTTATAATATTATGATCAAAGCCTTTGCAAAGAAGGGTATCTTTAGAAAATGCTTAATGTTGTTCAATAAATTGAGGGAGGATGGTCTGTGGCCTGATAATTTTACTTACCCTTTTGTTTTGAAGGCGATTGGGTGCTTAGGAGAGGCTTTAGAAGCTGGAAAGCTACATGGATTTGTGATGAAAACCGGGCTTGGATTCGATTCTTATGTGTGTAACTCACTCATGGATATGTATGCAGAATTGGGTCAAATGGATGTAATGAGGAAGTTGTTTGATGAAATGCCTGAGAGAGATGTGGTTTCTTGGAATGTGTTGATTTCCGGGTATGTCAAGCGTAGAAGATTTGAGGATGCTATTGATGTTTTTTGTTGCATGAGAGAAGAGAGTTATTTGAATCCTAATGAGCCTACGGTGGTGAGCACTCTTTCAGCTTGTGCGGCATTGAAATGCTTGGAACTTGGCAAGGAAATTCATTTTTATGTAAGGGATAGACTTGAACTCACTTCTATTATTGGCAGTGCATTATTGGACATGTACTGTAAGTGTGGTTGTTTGAGTGTCGCCCGAGAAATATTTGACGGGATGCCTCATAAAAATGTTATTTGTTGGACTAGTATGGTGTCGGGTTATGTAAACTATGGTGAGCTGGATAAGGCTAGAGAGTTGTTTGATAGGAGTCCAGTTAGGGACGTTGTTCTTTGGACGGCGATGATTAACGGCTATGTGCAGTTTAATCATTTTGACAAGGCAGTGGCCCTGTTTCAAGAAATGCAAATCCAAAGGGTTAAGCCAGATAAGTTCGTACTGGTTGCTCTTCTCACAGGTTGTGCTCAAATGGGAGCTCTTGAGCAGGGGACTTGGATTCATGGATACATAGACGAGAAAGGAATTCCAGTTGATGCTGTTGTTGGAACTTCTCTTATAGAAATGTATTCCAAATGTGGGTGCATTGAAAAAGCTTTGAGGGTTTTCTGTGGGTTGAGAGAAAAAGATACAGCTACATGGACTTCCATTATATGTGGGCTTGCTATGAATGGGAAAACAAGCAAGGCACTTGAGTTGTTCTCAAAAATGAAACAAGTCGAGGCCATACCTGATGAAGTTACCTTCATTGGTGTTTTAAGTGCATGCAGCCATGGAGGATTGGTCAAAGAAGGCCGTGAGTTCTTTTATTCCATGACAAGTATTTATAATATTGAGCCAAAGTTAGAGCACTATGGGTGTCTGATTGACTTACTTGGTCGAGCTGGACAATTGGATCAAGCAGAGGAGTTGATAAAGAAAATAACGAATGCAAATAACGAGATCATAGTACCGCTTTATGGCTCTTTGCTCAGTGCTTGCAGAATCTATAAAAATGTTCAAATGGGTGAGCGGGTGGCTGAGCAGCTCTTGAAAATTGAATCAAGGGACTCCAGTGTCCACACGCTTCTTGCAAATATCTATGCCTCTGCTGGTAGATGGGTGGATGTAAACACGGTGAGACGGAAAATGAAAGATCTTGGAGTAAAAAAGGTACCTGGTTGTAGCTCAATTGAGGTTGATGGCATAGCCCATGAGTTTCTTGTTGGTGATCCATCTTGTCCAGAGACGAGAGAAATATACTCCATGTTGGATAGGATGGTGAAGCCATTATTCAATTCAGAAGAGAATGAAATGGAAAGAGAAGAAACAGGTGCAATGAACAGTTGATGAATGGAGTTTTGAACAAAATAGTTAAACCATTTCTGATTTTTTCTTACCTTTTTTAATTTATTTTGTTATCTTGCTTACCCTTTTTTTTTTTTAATCATTAGTGTTTGAGGAATAAGGAATTGAAGCAAGGAAGGCAAACCATGATACTTTGAACTGGCTATTTGAAGATCAATATGCTTTTAAAGTTATTGCTACAAATATTGCTCAAGATTATTGGAGAAAATGAGGCTGTTTATAGCTCTTGGTACATTCTATATCCGTCTTGTGAAGTGTGGAATATGTAGTTTATGAATCAATATATTCTAAATGGTAATGACGTTGTTTTCTCATTTAATGCTAGCCTCTTCTTTCAAGAGTGAGTTTATTTGCTTTTGAGTCACTCTGAAATTGATATAATTGTGTCTTTTTCATTTGCGATGGTAGGAATAAGGGACATCTACAATGCCTTGATGAAGATATTTGGCATGCATTATACGCTACCAGAGGTGTAAGTGTTTTGCTGCTGATCTCTTTTTTTTCTCTGCTTAGTTTTTTTCCATTCAGTTTTACTTTGTAAGGTTTTAATAGGGTAATTTTTTATTTTTCTGAATCCTAAAGTATTCAAATATAGATCTTAAAGTATATATATAAAATTATCTATTGAATTCTAAAGTATTAAAAAATTACACAAGAATAGTGTACTCCTTTTCCTTCTATAGGTTTGTTTTCCCATTTGATTTTTTCTCTGTAAGGTTTTAATAAGACTTATTTTTTAGTACATAATCATTAAAGAGAAAGTGTTATAAAATCTATCTATCTATTAAATGCCCATGAAAGCCTATTAAACTTCCATGACTATTGGGTTTAGTCATTTAAATTTCCATGACACTTGGGTTTTCTTGTGTTTTTTAATGCTCTTATTTTCTTTTTTATATATGTAAATAGCCTACTTATCTTGTATTCTAATAATTGAAAGAATTCCTAATAAAAAAAAGGATGAGATTCTCTTTTAAGATATATATTTCAGACATGCATGACTTTTGATTTCAATATGTGTGAATGTGATAGCAGTTTTAAAAATGCTAGTTAAAATAAGTTTTTTTAATTATCAAAAGAAAAGCTAAAACACACTGTTTTTTTGCATATATATCTTTGTTTACTATTGATTTTAATAATAAAATGATATTTTTACCCTTGAAAAACTCTTAGAATTTTGACTTTTTAGGGGTAAAATGATTTTTTTGTTAATTTGCATTTGATAATTATAAATGGGTTTTATTATTTTTTTATTATGTTTATGCATAGTAAAATGACTTTACTACTCTTAAAAGCAAAAAATCATTTAACTTTATTCAAGGGTTTTTTCCGGCATTTCATATTTTGATATATAGTAAAATTACAAATTTAACTTTGGAGTTAAAAATCCTAAGTCAGACACGAGTATATTTGTCTTTTCATTTTTTTTAGTGGCTAGGTTTGTTATGGGTGATAACATGATTTACCATTTAATTATTATGTTTTTGTTGAAAATGTTTTTGGCGTGTGAAAGGTGTTGTGTATTTTGTGCGGCGCGATGTCTCCCGAAGATAAAAAATATGCTTATGTTGTGTTATTTTTTTTTGCCATGGAACTTCCTTTAATGGTGGCGTGTGCTATCTAAAAACGATTGGTTTATCGTGAATTTTCTTCTTCTTTTTTTATCCGTTCATTTCTCTCTCCTCCTTCAAAAAAATAAATTTGTTCATGATTTTTCATTGTTTTATTAGAATTCACCCTCTTAGTTTTGATTTTATTTTTTTAGTTATTTTGTCTTTTGTTAAAGTTTTATTTGTTTTGATCTCTTGTTCTTTTCCTTGGCTTTTTTTTTTTTTAATTTTATCCTTTAATTTTATGATTTTTCAATAATAATTATATTTATTTCAGTTTTTTTTTTATTATTTCTTATTTGTTTCCTTTGCCTTTTTGTTGAGATTTTTATGGTTTTTAATGTTATCTCTCAAATCAAGTTTTGATTTTTTTTATTTCAATAATAATAGTAGTAGTAGTAATAATAGTAATAGTAATAATGATAGTGATAGTAACAATATTATTAATAATACGATTAATAGTGATGATAATGTTAATAGTGGTAATAATAATAGTTTATTATGATGATGATAGTGATAATAATATCTATGATTAAAATAATAATAGTAATAGTAATGATAAAACCGATAATAATGATAATAATTGTAGTAATAATAGTGTTTTATGACAATAATAATTGCAATGATAGTCATAAACTAATAATAATAATAATTGTGGTAGTAATAATAATGATAATATTAATAATAATAGTGATAGGAGTAATAGTAACAAATGATAATATTAGTAGGATTGTAATAATAATAATAATAATTTATTAAGAGTAATATTGACAATGATAATAATAGTAGTGGTGGTGGTAATATTATTAATAATTATTACAATGATAAACTGATAATAATACTATTATCAATAATAATAATAGTTATGATAGTAGTTTGTTATAGTAATATGATAATAATTTGCTGTTAAAATCAAAAGTTAATTCGTAAAATCATATGTTTTTATGATATGTCTTGCAAAATCATGTTAAAAAATCGTAAAATCTTAACCCTAACACTAGCAGCAACTCACAAATCGTGCTGTCATTGTTGTGCACTGCAGGTTGCCATTGTTGTGCAGTTGTGCTAACCGCTATCTATTTTGACAAGGTTAGTTTTCTAACTCATCTTAATTCTTAAATTTCTCTTATTCCAGTTCCTCTTCTTTGTTTTATAAGCTCTGTTGTTTGCTGATTAGTAAATTCGTAATTATTCTTAAAATTTTCATGTGAATCCGGATTCCACAAACCAGAAGATAAAAAGGAAGAAGCTTCTTGCCTTTATATGTTTACGCATGTCTGTGGCCGAGTACCAACAGTACAAGGATGCCACTGCTGAAGAAGATATTGGGCCTGTTTGGGAGAGCGGTAGCGGTTGCGGTTGTGGTTGAAAATGGAGTTTTTAAAATGGAGTTTTGAAAATGGAGTTTTGAAAATGGAGTTTTTAAAAATGGAAAGTGTTTGGTTAAAACTGTGGTTGAGTTGAAGGTTGAAGAAAAAGGAGTTTTGGTGTTTGGTTTCCAAACTTTACAAACTGCTTTTTAAAAGTAAAATTACTTAAAAGGGCATGGAAATATACACACACATACATCCATACATCCATCCATATATATATATATATATATATATATATATAACTTCTACAAATAAATTTAAAAATAAATAACAAATTATATTAATGTGAAAACTTCAAATAAAATGGAAACATAATTTCATTCTCCCATCAAACTATTTGCAATGCTCTCGCGCACAATATCCATACGAGAATTTCTGCCCGAACTCTGACTAGTTTCACATGCTACAACATCTGGTAATAACTCATCTGGGATATAATCGGGATTACGATCATATTCACCAAAAACATCATCATGTTGCGATCTCCTTCTAATATAGTTATTGAGTGCCATCGATGCAACAATAATCTTAACCTGTGTTTTGTAAGGATAAGGTGGCATGCACTGCAAAATTTTCCACCTTTGCTTCCATACTCCAAATGTCCGTTCTATCACATTACGTAGTGATGAATGTGCACGATTAAATACTTCGCGTCGTCCACTTGGTTCACCCCGACGTCGAAATTCTTCTAAATGATACCTCTCCCCTCTATATGGACCTAAATATCCATACTCATTCGGATAACCGGCATCAACCAAATAGTATTTTCCTGAAAATAGAAACAAAATGCAACTTTTAAATTAATTCAATAACAAAAGATGAATAGTAATTTTTTTAAATTATCATATCTGTAAGAGAGAAAAAATTGACAACCTTCAGGCGGTTTAGGAAATTGGATACTCGTACTGTGTATAGCCTCGAGAAAAATACGTGTATCGTGTGCACTACCTTCCCATCCTGCCCATACAAATGTGAATTGCATGTCAAAACTACAGGCCGCCATGATGTTTTGTGTTGGGACACCTTTCCTACCAAAAAAAGGAATTTGAAGTTCCGGTGACATTGTTGCACGAACATGTGTCCCATCAATTGCACCAATACAGTTCTACAAGTATGAAAAGAAATGTATTACGATATAAATATTGAAACAAAATACACAATATTGGTGCAAACTATCTTAAATGTAAACTTTAAAAATTACCTTGAAATGTGGCATAAATCTTCGATTCATCGCAATTTGTATCGGTGTGTTGGTAAAGTCTGGATCAGTTGGTTTGATGATATCTATAGCAAACAGACATAATGCTTTGAGGACTTCTTTCATACATCTACTTACAGTTTCACCAGAACGCTGAAATCTTTCTTGCACATGTCGATTTGATGCCCCAACTGCAAGGGTAAATAGGAACATTCCTACCTTCTCCAGTACGCACATCCTCCGTGAAGGGTTTAAACCATAACGCGTTTCCAATTCATAACATAGGCTCAACAAAGTGTCTCTGTCCATCCTAAACATGTTAACACAACGTTTCCAATGACCTCTTAAAATGTCATTCAACCAACGCATCCCTGTATTATATGAAACCATACATGGTTCTTTATGAATATAAGCAATATAATAATGGGTTAATGCGCCAGCCGTGCTTAAAATTATGTTATCATCATCATATTTTCTTTCTATAAAAGTTACGTCATCTTCGTCGTCTTCGTCATCGATAGCGTCTTCGCTACTGTCATCATTGTCATCATCATCGTTGTCGGTCCCAGCGGTTCCATCATCAACGTACGCGTTGTTGTTCCCTTCGTCGGCATCGTAGTTAATGTGCTCAATAACACGATCCATAACATTGTCATACTCACCTTCAAAATCCCCGTTTAATAGAGCATTAAAATGTGCATCATCCATATCTACAAAATAAGTCCAAACCTGTTGACATAATCAATATGGTGAATAATTGAATATTTTTAAAATATTTGGAAAACATGCGATCAACATATTACTTATGACGTTAGAATCCGATACAAACACAAATATGATAATCAATTATTCAAACAAAGTGCTAGAATTGCAGTTAATTATTAGGTGAATGTGCGATGGAATTTGTAAGCCAGCGGTATTTTTGATGTATGTCATTGAGGCTAGCCCACATTTCTCTATTTCTTCGCACTTGTAGAAATTGCATGGCGCGGAACAGAAAAGTATCGTCATCTGTCGAACCAGGTATTGATTGGAGCTCAGCCATAACTTGCGGAATACTACAGCCAGACAAGTCTTTATTTGCAGAAGTTGAATCACTCCTACTAGATATGCTGTCGAGAAGCTGTTGCTGAATTGAAACTAGCTGAGCACCAATTCCAGGTGACTTTTTCTTTCTAGATCTTCGCTCCGGAACATCTCTTTGTTTTCGTTTACCACTGCTCCTGCTGTTACTACTAGATGATATATGCGGCCCCCCAACGCCTCGAGAATTTTGACAATTTTCAGCATTTATATCCTCATGCTCATCTGAGTCCCCGCTTCCTTCCTCCAAATCAGCACCTTGTAGACCGATGTTTATTGCATCCAAATCCTCGTCACTGCCAGGTAATGTGCCCGACGATGGTGCCCATGCATGTTGTCCGGTAGCGGTGACTCCAGAGAACATTCTATCAAATTTGAACTTCAAAGAAGGCTCAATTCCAGCAGT
This sequence comes from Salix brachista, assembly GCA_009078335.1. Classification (NCBI taxonomy): domain Eukaryota; kingdom Viridiplantae; phylum Streptophyta; class Magnoliopsida; order Malpighiales; family Salicaceae; genus Salix; species Salix brachista. Next base: position 7,212,643 of record CM018574.1, on the reverse strand, counting down.
TCTAAATTTTCTGACTTCTTTATTTTCCTACATAACAAAATTAATGCTCTTGTCATTGTTCTTCACAGAACATAATAACATTATAGAAAAGTAAGGAATAACAAATACTGACCTGAATTCGTGCTCGCCACCACTCATCACTAGCAGCAATCGTTTTCAATTCATTACTCCAGCCCACACCAGTTTCACCAATCAACTTATTCCACAAACGCCAGTTTTTTTTACAAGAATCCCATTTATTTTTAAATTGTTCTCTTTGGAACTCTACACCCGTTTGCTCTGCAAATGATTGTGCAACGTACATCCAGCCGGGTTTATCAAAATGCGAAGTCGGTCGCATACCCATATCAATTGCCCTAATGCATATATCACAAAATATATGCAAGTGTTCTGGACTCCAAATAGCTTTCGCAGAATCAGCCATGATATGTTTTTAAACTTTGCAAAAACACAACAAATAAACATTACAAACCGGCACTACATAATATACGAGATATAAATATCCATACAATAGGTAAAAACATTATCTGAATGGCTACATTTGATTGCAGAAAAAATACAAATTGACTAAATTAACTTCTGCTTAATTCAAAATAATAATAAGGAAACATGAATATTGTATGAAAGACATCATTTAGAAAATGTTTAATCAATATCTATATCAGGCATCTTAATGACAAGTTGAGCAAAAACCTGTAAGAAGCTGACTTCCTACATATACAGTACAGCACAGCCGAGAGATGACTTCCTACATATACAGCCGAGAGCAGAAAGTTAGCAAAAATGTTAACATATCATAAATTTTAGTTTAATTAAAAGCCTACAAGATCATATCAATCATCTTACACTTGTATAGGTATCCTCCATACATCTGCAATAGACACAAAGACTAGAAAACAGATACATACAAGAAATTAATGCCAGGGCAACACTTTAAAACATGTATTAAAGAGTAATGGGAAAAACAGAAATCAAATACATAAAAGCACCATGACAACGAACTATGAATCTTTTACTTCGAACAGAAGGACCAAGTCATAGCACCAGTGCTTTAGGGAACAAAATGATTGTAAATTTTCAGATTCAAACAAATTAAGGAAGTTTGACTATATTTGGATTTTAACAATGGCAGTATACTGGAAAGAGGAGAAGATAGCCCTTTCCTTGGCCCTTAGTTATAATGATCCACAAGCATGTTATCAAACTGGAAATGCAAGTTTTTAAGATGCCCATGTAGCATTTAACTCTTCCCAACAATTTAAAATATCTGCCATGGTAATATCTATTACACATTTTTTATTGCAAAAGACAACGTTAATTCCCACTATCAGCATATGAACAACAGAAAATCACGAATAAAGACAGCCAAGATTGTCTCTTCATAGATTTTGCCAAGCAAATATTAACACCTCAGAAAAAATGCTGCTGATCGCCACTTGTTCTGACGTCTCAATTCTTGATTTGTAGGCATTTCTCAACAATAATGTTTCGGACTAAAATGAGCAAAACCCAGATCCAAAATCCCACTTTAGTTGACTACAACTACTCAAATCTAAGTTCTGTTCCCCTATCCATACAGCAGAAAATCTAAATTTCTTTCAAGGACAAGGTTTCTGGGAAAAAGGAACATCCTTTCAAAGCTGTTATGTACAAAAAAAAACTACAAAGATCATAAATTACCACAAATCTCAAAAACCCATTTGCAAAATCACAAGAAAAATCTACTAAACATAAATCTACAGACAGTACAGCACATGCAGAGAGAGAAATTCACCATATAAACATAACATTCAGAGACTTGAAAGAGAACAAGCTCTATAGCTTCAGTTTCTTCACTCTCTATTTCATTCGGTGCCTTCTCTACTTTCTCCATGATCTCAAGAGAGAAAGATTAAATCTTGATACAGAATCAATGATAAGTTAAATGAAGATGTGAAATCACAGAGATAAAGTTTGGAGCATTATGGGAATTTTAGAGAAAAAAATAATACAGAGGGGTGTCTAAATCATCGAGCATGCATCTTGAATTCTCACAAGCCAATCAAAATCATAAACCCATCCTCGAAACTTAAAACTTTAGAGAGAAAAAACTGGAATACTCCTTAAGTCACCCCCTTCGGAATTCAAAGTAATGAAATAGAAAAGGCACCCGAACATTCAAGAACAACAACAGTACTTAAGTTCATAGATCTCTAACATCAAAAATTCACCCATTTCAGTTCATAGATCTCTAACATCATCCACAAATAAATATTGATTCACAGCAAAAATTCACAAAACTTCCTACAAATTTACACAGAAAATAATTCTCGGCAATTTCACCCACTTCACCGAAAATTAACACAAATAATTCTCATCAATTTCACCCATTTCACAACAATTTAACCGAGAGAAATCACACCAATTCCAACAATTTAAATACATATTAATTCAACAATTAAACATAAAAACACCAACTACAGAAGGGGAGAAGTGAGGCAAATACCTGGATTTGTGCAGAGAAGGAGCTGAGGTTGACTGAGTGCTGGATTTACTTCGGAGCTGTGGGATAATTTTGAGCAGATTTTTGTGGGATAATTTAGAGAGAGTGTTGTGCAGAGAAGAAGGGGTCGACGAGAGGTGGATTTAAAGGGGCTGTGGGATAAGGTTTTGTGCAGAAGAAGATAAGATTTTTGGGATTTTTGGAGAGAGGGAGGTGCAGTGAAGATGGCCCGTGAAGAGGCTTTTGGCAGAGGGAGATTCGTCTTTTTGAGGGTGAATTGCAGTCTGAGAAGATGCCCCTGAATCAGTTGGCTTTTGGCAGAGATTCCTTGCAGAGAAGACTGATTCCTTGGTGAAACCCGTGAGCTGTGATGGGTAGAAGATGACGGGGAGGTGCAGTGAAGTTGCAAGGGAAGAGTCAGCAAGAGCAGCCCAGAGATGAGAGGAAGAGGCGTGGTATCCACTGGTTTCAGTAGTAGGAGTTGCCCATTGTTCACCGAAGTCGTCAGAGAGGGAAGAGAGTTGGTTTTCAGAACGGGAAGAAGAAGATCGGCGAGGGAGGGTGTTTTGAGAAGAAAAAAAAACATGTGTAACGCCGTTCAAACCGGCGTTTGAAAAGCACCTCTGGGGTGCTTTTCATTTAGCTCCGTTTGGGACTTAAATTCCCGTGGGTCCCACCCATTTCAAATGCCATTTTGATTTAACCAAACACACTAACGGCACTAAAATGAAATTTGGGATGGAGTTTGGCAAACGTGCCGCCCTCCCAAACAGGTGCATTGAGTATGAAGAGGATGGTGGAGTTGAAAACTGAAGGTGTTCGGTTATTTTGCTGCTTCATATGGTATGTGCTACAGCAAATCGATAGGTTTTTGTGTTTTCATCTAAAGTCTCATGACGATGATGGTGAATGTTTTTTGTGATTTGAATGAGCCCTAGGAATGGCTCTCTCTATAAGAACGAAGGCATTGCAGTAATGCTGCTCTGCTTGAGCCACTCTAGTAACTTTTTTGTTTTTTTACAACTTAGTTTGATTAGAAAAATGTAGAACCAGGTGATTATGTCATTGCTTGAACATAGACCGCCAGATACCTGTGCATTTTTATGCATCATCATCCCTGCTAGATCCTGTAGAGTTATCACATTAATTTTCTTTCCTAAATCATGTTGGATTCAAAAGGATGGGTTGAGTTACCTTTTTCCCTTCTCAAAGAATTCTAAAAGTGTGTTTCACGAGCATTTTTCCTGATAAATCTCAAAAAAATGGTGCTTATGTTCTGCTGTTTTTGTGATTTCTATTTCCATTGAACTTATTGATAAATTTCAAAATATTTTATTTATGATTTTATGATCTGATTTTACAATTCAAGTTTATATTATATTTTCGTGTCGTATAAAAAAAACAATTTTGACAATCTTGGTAATACTATTAACAAAATAATAAGGGTAATAATAGTTTGTTATAATGATGATGATAATAGTAATAGAAATAAAAGTAATTGTAATAATTTATTATTTTATGTTGTGTTTGTTGAGAATTCAATTTATTGATGTTTTTTACATCAGAAAAATATTAAGCATGATATAATAAAGTAATTTTAATTTTAGCCAGAAAATAAATAAAAAAACATGAACGTGAATGCACTTATCTCGAAACTATCTGTTTTACCATACAAAGGCGCGAGCTCTCTCGTGGTAGAATGGCATTTGGAACTCAGTTGTTTGCGATGTGTATTATAGTGTTTTTGAATAAAATAAAATTATATTTTTAAATTAAAAATATTTTAAAAAAATTTTAAAAATATTATTTTAATTTTCTTAAAAAACCTTAACCACAATCTTATGCATAAATTATGATTCGACTTTTCTCAAACGAGAGGAGACCACTGCTCTCCTTTACTCACTCCCCGTTGCCCGTTCCCAAACCAAGTACCAGTTTCCGTTGCTGATAAAGATTAAGATTCCCTCAGCAAAGTTTTTTCACTTTTCTTTTTGTTCTTCTTAAACCAATCAAGAAACCAAACGTACTTAGAAAAAAATATGAAACTCTCCCTCAATCTTCAAGATGACCACCAAATCCAAAACCCTCTCTTGAAGGCCAAACTACCCATTTCAATATTCAATCGACCTTTCACTTCTATCTTCACTACCACCACAACGAACTCCATTTCTGACCTCACTTTGGCTCTCTCTACGAACTTCCCTTCAGGCCCTTCTCTCAAGTTTACCTACACTCCATCCACAACAACAGCCATTTCTCCTCTCTCTCTCTCTCTTAAATCAGGATTAGGCCTTTTGGGCTCTCCACACAATTCCCCTCTTGTTTTCTCTGCTAATTTTTCACTCTCCAATTCAAGCTCCAACTTGATTTTACCTTCTTTCTCTCTCCAATTCAAGCCACAATTTGGCCATTTCTCACTCCACAAAAGAACCACCACTCCATCTTCAAACCCTGACTATGATCTTAATTGTGGGTCCCAAACCACAAATAGGCCCCATTTGGAATCCGGGTCACCTTCAAAATCTGGACTTGGAAATGGGTTTGCCTCAGATGGATCTTCAGGTTGGCAAGAATTGAAATTAGAACCATGTAATGGTAAAGCGAAAGAGGGGTTTGTGAATCGTGATTATATTGATGATATATATGGAATTGGGTTTTCTCCGGAGAGGCAATTGGTGTGGAAATATGGAAAGAAGAGAGGGTTTTTTAGTGGAGTTGGAGTAAAGGCAAAAACAGCGCTGCCATTGACTAAAAGGGTATCGATGAATTTGAGATGGGCTGTGAATTTTCCTGGTGACTTGGGAATAAAAATGCCCTACTTGATAGTGAATAAGATTGGGATTGAGAGGGTTGAGAAGTTAAAGGAAGTAAAGAAGGAAAAAAACAAAGATAGTAATTTGGGAGATTTAGAGTTGTTGAAAGGAATGTGCTTTTGGATGAGAAGGGATTTGGAGGTGTTAGAGGCTGAAAATAGGGAGATGAAGCACTATTTAGAGAATATGAGACTGGGAGTTTTGGCGAGGAATTCGCGCAAAGAGATCAATGGTCTTGGTAAGAGAGTGGTGCCAGCTTCAAGTGATAATCTTGGTGAGTTGGAGCAGTGGAGGAGGAAAAAAAATGATGGAGAAGGAAATGGGCAAAGAGAAGAATTGAAGAAGTCTGCAAATAAGGTGACTGACTTGGAAAGTGAGTTACAAAAGGCTATTAAAGCTGCTTCCTCTTAACCAGGTTTGAAATGCCTACAATGTATGACCTCTAGTTTGTACTTGGATGTATATATCAATTGAGCTTTCAGTTTTATGTAAATATGCCACGATCAGCTTGCTGCGAGGATTTAAGTTGACGGTGTAGCGGGCTTTATTATAGTAGTTTAGGGTTTTGGTTTGAAAGCATTGCCAACCCATTATGTTAAGAGTAGGGATTGATGATAAATATATGTATTTCTTTGAACACAAAAAGGTTCAATTAATCAAGAAATTCAAAGAAAATTCTGCATTTATGATTGCTTTATTTTGGTAGCTCTTTGAGCTATTTTCTTCCTTTCTAGTGTTAGATTTTTAGATCTGCGTTTGTTACTTGCAATAGAGTTAACCTACTTTCTTATAGTTTTTAATGAAATTCTCTGTTTGTTTTCACTATATAGAATAACCCATTATATGACACCTAAAATGGCTAGATGTTTGTTTACCTGCTAAAGTGTAGGGTAAAAAACTTCATTTCAAGGAGAGAAAAGTTAGAAGTGCGTGAGAACAATTTATTCCCATCTCTGTGTGTAGCTGTTAGTTACATGTCCATAATGGAGTTTATTGACTGATATTTGCAGATCAAATTATGAAATATCTGATTCAGTTCTCATTGCTCTAGCAATGCTTACAGGTTTTGCTGGAAAGTGGATGATGTATTAGAAATTTATACTTACTTCAGAAGATATCAGGGATGTCTTGTATTGTTTAGCTCCTTGTTTCCTCGTTTCTGCTTTTCTTTTTCTCCAATGGTTTATATCAATAGATGGTTTGCTATTATTTGAATGATATCAGGTTTGTGGTTAGTAAGTTTGGAGTATGTGCAAAAAACCGATTAGCTATTAACCTAGAGGGTGTAAAGGTGTCTGGATCATCACTTAACAACAACTCCTAAATATCATGTGATTTTGAGATTATTTGCTCGAAATTTATTTGTTGATAAGTAAAGTAACAAGTGTTTACATCTGGGAAGAAAACATCATTGCTATAGCTCTCTCTCTTTTCATTGTCTGTCATGGTGAAGATAACTAATTTTAGTCTTGTTTAGTGAAATTCATCTTGAAACCCAGTTGCCTGGGTTACCCTATATCTCTTTCTGTTAAACCATTTTGTTCTCACTACACCCCATCTGCACTGGGAATGGCTACGATTCGTCAATTTTGTCTACGAATATGCTCCAACTTGTCATTGAATTATTGCGCTCTCTCTCTCTCTCTATCTCTGTGGAAACCAGTCATGTAGGCCAGGTCCAAGTGGCTGGGTTTGCCCCTCCTCTCTCTTCTCCTTTTCCCTCTTTCACTAATTGGCTCGCAAAATAATATACAAGAATATATAGGTTGCAACCAAAAATATTTACAGAGTCTATTTTAGGTGAAAAGACTGTTCTCATCTGGGGCCTGGCCTGGTCTACAATGTGGAGATTCCTTGTTTGAGTTAGAAAAGTATTTTTTAAACATATTATTTTAATATATTTTTTTTAAAAATAGACTAAACAAAAACTGCAGAAAAGCAGAGGATGGTTTAGTAAAAGGTCCAAAACTTTGTATTATATATAAAAATAGAATACAATAAATCAAAGATACAAAGAATGATATGCCTTTTGGCTTTGATTGATGATTAGTGATCAGAGACATCTCATGTGATGTCTGTTCCTGGAGTACAAGCAAAGCAAATGGAGAGAGCAATGGCAAGATCAACGTCATCAGCTAGAATTGCAAGTGCAAGAGAAGGCACAGCAAAATCAATAGTGGCTGATCAAGTTTCTCATGCTGTACAATCCACCACCTATCTCCTTCACCTCATTCAACAATCCTCTCCTTCCCATGTACCCCCATCTCTCCCTTCCTACATGCTCATTAAGATTCTCCATGCTTATTGTAATCTTTTTGTCAATCTTTTTTCTTGCATCTTTTGCACTCTTCATCTTATCCATGTACTGGTGTGTTAGAAGTCACAGGGTTTGATTTTGAGACAGGATGTGTAAGTAAATCAAATGATGTTGATGAACATTGGCCAAGTGGGTGCTCATTTTTGTATTAAATAGTCAGTTTTTGGTTATGTTCATATAGGACTTTTTAGTCAAAAATTGATAGTATAGTGAATTTGTATTAAGCTATGTGATTATGAAGAAGATTTCATGGGATTTTAATCTTCCTGGTCATTAGTGTATTTCTGTTAGGAATTACATGTGAGCATTGGCTTCGTGGGGTAATAAGAGCAGCGGTGAAATAACTTTTCTAGATCTGGCGAGAGGAAGTGGGTGCAAAGGAAAAGCATATAGGATTTTGCTTGTGTTCACTCAAAAAATGTTGAGGGGATGAGAAGGGTCCTTGGCACTTAACTCTGCTTAGCACTGTCAGAATTCTGCTTCATGGAAACAGAGAAAAGGTTTTGTATGAACTTTAAGAGACTGTAACTCGATTTGTAGAGTGCAGATGACGTTCAAATTTTAGGACATTTTTATAAAGCGTTTTTGGTGGCCTTGTATGGGAAAGGGTGGAAACATTGAAGTAGACTCGAGCTAAGGATATAAACACCTGTAACATAGTTTGCAAAAAGAAAGATTAACCAATGACAATGAAATAAGAAGTCTTCGGTTAAAATTGGATGATAAATGTCTTTATGAAGAACATTTTCATGCAGGCCTTTCTTTGTTCAAGAAGAAGCAACTGTGAAGTTCTAATGTGACTCCAGAATTTGCATATAACATTCAATAGCCTGGTCGTTTACTTGTTCTTCATTTGCAAGCCTCTTTCTCTAATTTAGTACATGATAGCTGTAGTTGCAAATTGCGTGTGGATATCTGCGAGTCAGCAAAGATAATCTCATATTATTAATTGTTGATATTTGCTGTCTGGATTTATGCATGAACTTACATGTTATTAATTTACTACTATCTTGAATTGATGACTCCTCTGAATGTATACAACTGTGAGTAACACCTCTCTCTTCTCTCTTGAATCTTCAGGAATCTGAGTCGTCAAGTCAACTCGGAGGCAGGCTAATTGACCCCATTTTACATCACTGATCAGCTAGCCGGTCTAGAAGGTGATGGAATAACCATAAGGTCTCAGTATACGCTGTACACATTATACGGTACATTGAATATGCCCCACTTTCTAATCCATCGTCCACTACATGTGATTACTATGAACCACGCTTTTGACTCCAAAAATATTCTATGAAGCATAATTGAAGTGGAAAAGAGGGGGCATGTCATTGGCTTTTTGATTTTTCCTCGGAAGTTAAAAAATGAGGGGCGTTTTATTTAAAAAATCATTTTTTAATATTATATTTATTTTATGGTTGCTGACTATAGTGAGTTTATAGGTTTACTTGATTTTTTTATTATTATTTAATATTGAATTAATTGAAAATTAAGTTTTATAATTTGTTTTATTAGGTTTGTCTTGTTGACTTGGAATTATATGGCGTAAAGTGCAAGCAAAGCCATCCAATAATTGTCCATGGAGGAGGCTGAAATTGCAAATATTTTCCACAAGTCAAAGAAATTCAAAAGAATCCTAAAAAGTGTTCGCTCGCTGCCTTGTATTCCAACCGACCATAGGAAGCGCGCGCGTGCACTCACACCCGTATATTCCTATAGTAGAGTAGTAGAGCAGAGTACCCCTGAAGTTCCTTCCCACTTGAATTTGGTCCCCACACGTGGCGCCGGTATAACACTTTTCATTATTAAAAAATATCTTTTTAATATTAAAATAAAGAAGAAGAAAAACGTAAAAACAACCTAGGAGTACTCAAGCAGTAGGTCTACTATAAAAACAAAGCAAATCCCTCCAGAAGGGAAAGAAAACACAGGGAGAAGAAGGGCGAGAGAGAAACACCTCCACCGTCTCCTGCTCTTTAGATTTCTTTCAAGAAAAAAAAAATCCTCTCCCCCCTCTTACAGTGTGTTTGGAATTAGTCTTGTCCATTCAAATGATTTAGTAAAAAAAAAAGTTAAGCCAGTCGATCCTTGACCCTGAGAAAGAACAAAAAAAAAGGCTTCTTCAATGGCTATGCAATCGTCTCCTTCAAGGACGGCGTCGTTTTTGAAGCCCTCGTCTTTGTCTCGTTGCTGCTCTGGACAGCCAAGTTTGAGTTTCAATGGCGCTCGCACCCGAATTTCTGCTACAAACACCATTGTAAGCTGAAACCGAATCAGATAATAATAAAAAAAAAAACATCATTCTTTTGTTTTCCTTTGTTAAGGCATTTGTTTTTATTCCCCGTAGGCTCGAAGCTCTTTGAGTGCTTGGTAAAACTAATGAAACAGAGACTTGCACGCGAAGTTAGAGAGAGAGAGAGAGAGAGAGAGACCGTTTCATTTTATTGAAAGTTTGAAACTGATAATGATATGTTGTTTTTAATACTATTTTATTTGTGTTTCCGTTTCTTTTTTTCTCTTCCTTTTTTTGTCCTTTTTTAATAATTGAATTTGGATTTTTAATAGAACAAACCTGATTTCTTCGAAGCATTTGAGAATGGTTTTGATGAATGTTTGATTAATATTGTATTCTTGAATTTTATTTTATTTTGCTAAATAAAACTCAAATTCGTTTCTTTTTGCTTTTGTCTTTACTGCCATGGGATGGGAAGTGAGTTATGTGTTATTGGTGGAAGAAGAAAAGGGAGCTGTGTTTGTTACTTACTGATTCGGATTTACTTATTGTGCCAGAAATGCGATATTTCCGGACCATTGAATTTTGGAAACGGGAAGCCTGCTATTCCTGTCCTTAACGACCAGACCTTGCCCAAATTTTTGGAATCTGCTCGAGTGGATAAAACTGTTAACAGAAATAATACCAAGCTGAGATTGTTTTCTGGCACAGCAAATCATGCACTATCCCAGGTAAGTGTTTGGTTCTTGATAGTTGTATACGAAAGAGTTGTGTTTATATTATTTTGATTCAACTGGTTGAATATGAAGACTTTGCTTGTACAAAAACCTCATCATGTTATAAATTCAAATAGATGCTGCTCTTCATGCTGAAATACTGTAAGATGTTCTCATCTGATTTGATTCCTCATGTGTGAAGCTATCATTTTCCTCGTTGCCTTTGATGAAAAGATTATTCTCCAGCATCCAATTGGGATTCTTTTTGGTGGTTTTTCATACATGATTTTAGTTAAATACTCTGAAAAACTTGCAAACTATGTTTCTGAACTAATATGATTTTCTATATGATTGGGAGTTTGTATCTGTTAACGTTCGTCATTCATCCCTAGGAAATTGCTTGGTATATGGGCCTAGAACTGGGAAAGATCAACATAAAGCGATTTGCTGATGGTGAAATATATGTTCAGTTGCAAGAGAGTGTTAGAGGATGTGATGTTTTTCTACTGCAGCCTACCTGTCCTCCCGCAAATGAGAATCTCATGGAACTTCTGGTCATGATAGATGCTTGTCGGAGAGCATCAGCCAAGAACATCACTGCTGTGATCCCATACTTTGGATATGCCAGAGCTGATCGAAAGGCAAGTTGTTGGAGAGCATCTTTTTCATGTTTGTGCTCTATTTCAATAAAGATTGATTTGGTTGTAGGCAGCTTTTGGTATGATTGGTGCCTCAAATTGTTTTATCATGACTATTTAAGATGTTAAACGATGATCTTATCCTGTTGTGTATATTTACTGTTTTGTTTCTTTCTTTTTATTTGCAGACACAAGGTCGTGAATCCATTGCAGCCAAACTTGTCGCAAACCTTATCACAGAAGCTGGTGCAAACCGCGTTCTTGCCTGTGATCTTCATGCTGGGCAGTCTATGGGTTACTTTGATATTCCTGTGGACCATGTGTATGGCCAGGTAATTACTCTGAGCTTTTAGTTGTTGATCAGTACTCATCCAAATTTTTACTGATTTCTTGTATCTTACTTCTGTGATTGTAGCCTGTGATTCTTGATTATCTTGCAAGCAAGACAATTTGTTCTAGTGATTTGGTAGTGGTTTCACCTGATGTTGGTGGAGTTGCAAGAGCACGGGCTTTTGCCAAAAAACTTTCAGATGCTCCTTTAGCTATAGTGGATAAAAGGCGCCATGGACACAATGTTGCTGAGGTAATCTCCTAACCACATCACTACTGAGCTGACAGTATTTTCTTTATTTATAATTTGATTAATGCACTATGCTATCAGGTAAGCTGTTTACTTTCTTACTCATCCGAGTAATGCTTTTAACTTTGTTATCTCACTTGAAAGATTATGCATGAATTCTGTGACTTTGCTTACTAGCTACCACATATTTTCACTGCATGTACATGTTTCTCTGGTAAGTGCTAATTTCATATAAACAGATGTTCAGTTTGCCGTATTGTAGATGTTTAGTTTATTTTACTGAAGTGTAATGATTGGTAAGGGGGGTTTTCCTTAGATTCAATTTTTTTTGGTGTATTATCTACTTCAGAATCTCAAGACTATGCCTAACTGCAGGTTATGAACCTTATTGGTGATGTAAAAGGAAAGGTTGCAGTTATGGTGGATGACATGATTGACACTGCTGGTGAGTAATCTTGATTTCAAATTCTAATCCAAGACAAGGGAAAATTGAAATTTTACTTGGCATATGATTTGTTGACTTTTCAAAAGGGTTTTTGTTAGATGGTTATATCCAATTCCTTTTATAATTTATTGACATATGACCAAAAAACTGGTCGTGCACTGTAGGTACAATTGCAAAAGGAGCGGCTCTTTTACATGAAGAGGGGGCCAGGGAAGTTTATGCATGCTGTACTCATGCTGTTTTTAGGTACCCGGTTCATTTACAATATCTGATTAACTTCTTAATATGTGTGTAAATAATTTCTACTTTCCCACATATAATTGAAGTGATTTTCATGGATTAGCTGGAGATTCTTGAACGTATCATCAGCATAAATTTTAATCATTTATCAAGTACAAACATGTTTTTAAGATACACTAGATAGGTACTGGCAATTCATTGTCCAAAGTTAAATGTTAAGACAGCAGTGGTTTTGTCCTTCTTCCTTTTCTGTGTTCGTAATAGCATTTTTTTTTCAAGTTGTTAACTTGCAAGATAACTTTTTGATTTTTCAGTTCGAAGATTTGAATTTTTTTATGGACTGGGGGTGTTTGTTAGTCCATTTCAAAAGTGTTTTTGAAAAAAAATGATTTTTTTTATATTTTTGCTTTAAATTAATATTTTTAGTGTTTTCTTATCGCTTTGATGTACAGATGTCCAAAATATTTAAAAAAAAATGAAAAAAATATTTTGATGTATTTTCGAACAAAAATGCTTTGAAAAGTAACTCACACTTCCAAACAGTCCTTCAGCATCCTGTACTTTAAACCTTGGTTTCCTGCATGGATCATAGTTGTGGTTCTCTTGTATGATTTTCTTACTGTTGGATATCCACCGAATAAGTATGTTGTTGAGTGCTGGCTCCTCTGTGCAAGCATAAAAAATAATGATAATATGGAAGCGAGATAAGTAACTGTTAATTTAAGAGCTTTAGACTTCCTCTTAGAAACGTGTAACTTCAACTCTCAATCTACATTAACCATTTTTTTTCTTGTCATTGTTTCCATTCTTACCCTTTTTTCTGGGAAAGCCCTCCTGCAATTGAGAGGTTGTCCAGTGGCCTGTTTCAAGAGGTTATCATTACAAACACAATTCCAGTGGCGGAGAAGAACTACTTTCCCCAGTTGACTGTGCTTTCTGTCGCAAACCTGTTGGGCGAGACAATTTGGCGTGTTCATGATGACTGTTCCGTAAGTAGCATTTTTCAATAACGTAGGAATATCCAGTGGCATTAGATCCTTTTAGTTCACACATGGATTCCCTGGCCAGATGTCTAGGGCTGAGAATGTAGGTTTAAATCTTTCATAGCAGAAGAAAATCAATACCCGAGGTGGCTTCATCTTCACCCTCACCCAGTAACATGTTTCTTTTCTTCGATTCTTATTTATAATATTTGCAGGCAAAATTTCAATTGTCTTACAGTTGAACCTCTACATCAGTCTCATTTAATAATACACAGATTTTACCCAATTCATGTTTTTAGCCTTTCTATCATTAATTTGGATATTACTTGTACTCTTTGTATGAATGGTGTGAAAGTAGAAATTGTTGGCTTGCTTTCTGCTGTGATTTTATAGAAAGAATGGATAGTTCCCGGAGCATCTACAGAGAAATTCTTGGATAAGCAACCAAGCCTGTTCATTGCTTCATGGATGTTCTTGTATATGAAAATTTGAGAATATGAATATACAATAACACGAGAAAGTTCTTATTTCTGTAGGGATTTTTTCATTTTTGTAGCAGGTTTTCATTTGGACATGCTATAATATAGAAAAAAATAGAAAAACCGAAAATCAACACCAAGTCGATAATTTTTTGCAAACCGCATGTTTCTTAAAATTTTCATTAGTTTCAAATATTGCTTATATTTTCCGAGTTCATTTTTATTTTCATTTTGTACCAGGTTTTTACTTTTCTATGTATTTCAGCGCGCTTATGTTTTCTAGTTTTTTTTATTTTTGAAAATTAATTTTTTACTTTCTTAGGTTTTTTAGAGAAAGTCAATAACCACTTGGCGGTTGTGGAAGGATTTCATCTAAAAATGTCACAAAGGAATAATGAATATTTAACAATATATAACAATATATAGGAGTTTTTTTTAAAAAAAAATAATAATATGAAAGAATACATACAATATATAATAACGAGCTATAAACCCGCGCTCCGCTGCGGGATTAATTTTTTTTTTTTTTGTCTAGTTTTAATACATATAAGTTTTTTATTTTGTATTTTGGTTTTTATTTTTTTATTTTTTAGTTTAGTTTCTAAAAAAGTAAAATTACTGAGATACTCCACTAACAATTCTTGGTTTTTGTCTTATTTGAAGGTATTATGATTATTATACTATGCATAGAAATGAAAAAAAAATAAACAATACCTTTGATACCATGACATTATTTTAAACACATTTTACATAATAAAATAAATATATAAAAAACTAATATACATTTTAAAAAGTTCTACGACGCCGCACGCGTCATCTGAAATGTGCATGAGCTCTGAAATTGATATCGTGCCCACAACACCCGACATAAAATATAATTAAAAATTAGTAAATTACCAATACACCCCTAAAACAAACTCTTAGATTTTGTCTTATAGGAGGTGTATACGTACTTATACAACTTGTGGTGCGCATCAGCTGACTCGGACACCCCGATTATAAAAAAAGGGTCCGAGGATTAGTCATGGTATGCTTAAGCTCACTCAGAGACCCCGGTTATAAAAAAATATATAAGTGAAAAAAAAACAAAAAAACAAAAGCTTAGTTTGTTCAGAGATCATAAAGAAAGCATATTTCCGAGTGCATGTTTTTGCATTATATATATACATACATATATATATATATATATATATATATATATATATATATATATATATATATATATATATATATATTTTAAAAATCTTGCTTTAAATTATAACGATGTTAAAAATATTTTTTAAAAATAAATATATATTATTTTGTCCGCGCTCAGAAGCTACAGGAACGGCCTGATCTGTTTTAGTATATAAGATAAAGGGATTAAAATCAAAAATTAAAAGTATAAGGGCCGAAATGAAAATAAAATATATTATCAATTTTAATCAAAGGACAAAAATGAAGACATTAAAACTACTGTACGGAATAAATTAATTATTTTCAATCCAATCCGAAAATTATACCGAGGAACAAAAAAACATAAACAAAATAGTAATAAAAAAAAATTAAAACATTATTACCATTATTATTATGAAAGAATAAATAAATAAATGAAAAACTAAAAAAATCGCAAAAACTTCAACAAAAGATCAAACAAAAAAGAAAAATAAAAAATTGCCATTAATATATCTGCCAAAACAATAAAAATTATCAAATTATCAGGAGGGAAAAAAACCGAAAAAACATTAACAAAGGAGTAAGATAGGAAAACAATAAAATTATTATTATTATTATTATTGTGTGTGTTAATAATGAAAGACTAAAAAAATCCTAAATTTTTTAACAAAACATAAAAAAAATGAAAATAAAAATAGTCATTGTTATAACTGTTAAAAGAATTAAAAATATCAAATTATCCCGAGAGGAGAAAAACCAAAAAAACATTAACAAAGAGCAAGTAGGAAAACAATTAAATTATTATTATTATTATTATTATTATTATTATTATTATTATTATTATTATTATTATTATTATTATTATTATTGTGTGTGTTAATAATGAAAGACTAAAAAAATCCTAAATTTTTTAACAAAACATAAAAAAAATGAAAATAAAAATAGTCATTGTTATAACTGTTAAAAGAATTAAAAATATCAAATTATCCCGAGAGGAGAAAAACCAAAAACATATTAACAAAAGAGTAAGTAAAAAAAAAACATTAAATTATTATTATTATTATTATTATTATTATTATGTTAATAATGAAAAAAAATAAAAGACTAAAAAAAACATAAAAACTTTAAAGAAAAAGAAAAAAAACACTAAAATAAAAATTATGAGGTAAAAAAAGTCATATGACGTAAAAATAAATATAAAAAACAAATAAAAAGCTAAAAGAAAGAACAAATAGAGAAAAAAATAAAAATATCAATTCCCAAATGATCATAGATATAAAATAAAATTTAAGAACTATTTTTTTGCAAAAAAATTCAACCCCAACAAATAAGAAAATAACACAAATTAAAGATCAAAGATAAGCACACTTATATGTACATGGATAAAAGGAAGGATAATTCTAGAAATAAAAAGAAATAAAGGGATTAAAATAAAAAATTAAAAGTCATAGGGCTGAAATGAACATTAAATATAAAAGGATTAAAATCAAGAATTAAAAGTATAAGGGCCGAAATGAAAATCAAATATATTATCAATTTTAATTAAAGGACAAAACTGAAGAAATTAAAAATACTGTACCGAATAAATTAATCTTTTTCAATTGAATCCGAAAATTAAAAGAAGGGGGATCAAATTGACAATTTGACATTGAATCAATTCCAATCGGAGGACCCAATCGAACAAAATCAAAACTTATATACCAGAAATCAGGAAACAAAACAAAATTAAAACAGAAGGGACCAAAAGGAAACAATAGAAAACTTGGGGGACGCTCCTGCACTTGTACGTGTAGGAGAGAGAGAAACGTCGCCAGCGGATGTAAACGGCCACCGCCGCGTCCACGGACATCATATGAAGAAACGCGCCGCCGCGGGAGGAAGCCCATGCGGAGGCGCATCGCCTGAGACGCCAGAATCTCATCTCCGACCACCGTATGATGACGCACGCACCGTCCAACCAGGGCGTGGGACTGAAAACCGTGGGGCACGTGCACATCACGCACTGACAGACTCGGGCAGAAATAATAAAAAATGAGGGTCAATTACCTTCATGGCCCTGGTCGCAAGTCACCGTTTTTGTCTTATTAGAGGCCAAAACCGTATTTAGCCAATTTTGAAAAATAATAAAATAAGAAGAAAACCGCCAGCCCGGACCGGACCAGTCCGGTCCGATGAGGTCAATGACGAAGGAGCCCCTGATTCTGGCGGCGTTTTTTGTCGTTTTCGGGGGCTAATTTCATTAATACACTGTTCAAAAGCGGAAAAAAAAAGAGGACATACACTCGCGAAGCACCGGGTGAAATTGCACATGAATAGTGACTATGAGTCACGGTGCACAGTGTTTTACTGTGCAAAAGGCCGACGCCCTTTAGGTTTTTTGTTAATAGATGGATTGATAGATTTTTTGCAAAATTATTTTTATTTAGAAGTGTATTAAAGTTATATATATTTTTTTATTTTTTAAAAATTATTTTTGACATTAGCACATAGAAATAATCTAAAAATATATAAAAAAATCATTTTTTTTAAAAGTATTTTTAAAATGGAACATTTGTGTTGTACAAAATAACATACAATGAATATGTTCAAGTTGGGTTAAAAAAGTTAATATGTTGCTTAAAAAGGTTTGATATTGGCGGGTAATAAAGCTTACATGCGTCTAGTTCTAGATTAATGGTCGCGTTTGTGGAAAAAAAAGAAGATGAGGAAGATGCAGCATTTAATATATTTTAATCCTTATTGTATGATAGGTCGTGTACATCTCTAATTGAGTTTCTATTATATGATGTGATACACATGTATAAATTAATTTTGATCCATATATATATATATATATATATTTGTAAAACTACTTTAAAAGAACCTAATTGATTTTGTAAAAACATTGCTCTAGATTCAAATATTTTGTTTATTAAGAATAATATAATAATAGATTTGTTCTTCCACATGAAAAATTTAGTACTACTTATTAAATGCATTAAAGTTTTTTATATGATCCATTAGTCATTATTAAATTGACCAGGATAATTTTTTTCCATCTTAATTATACAATAAAACGACTAAAATACCCTTGAAAACAAAACAAGAAATAAAATTGGTTTGATGGGCATTTTTGTATTTTCACTATGTTTTCTCCATTATTGTAATGTCATTTGAGGGTAAATATGACATTCTTATCAAATATAAAACAATAAAAAATTATAGTAAAGTGATCAAAATACCCCTTAAAAGCTAAAATTTAAAAACTAGTTTGAATCATTTTTCTATCTTTTCACAATAGTTTTTTTGTTATTATAAAATCATAGAGAATTCTAGTATTTATATTTATATATATAGATATAGATATTAACAAAAATATAAAAGGCGTTGTTTCCCTGTTGCACTGTAGCTGTTGAAACATTTTTACTATGGATTATGATAGTGTTTCACCGGTTTTGCCCTTAATAAAATCATGTAAGGTGTAAAGGTGCTAATGAATGTTTGTTGCAGTTCGGCAAATAAAAAGTCAACCAAAGACAACCCCCGTTCTTTTTCAAAATCCACCCCACCCACACCACAGATTTTCCGCCATGGAAGCTTCTATAAGGGTCATCAATGGCAATCTCTTCTCTAATAAATCAACACCAGCAATTGCAAATTTTATAAAATTCATCGATTGATACCCTCGCAATGACAGTCTCCAGACCCACATCATTTTAGCACCCAGATTTTGTCATTCTTGCATTCACTCTTCATTTTCACTGTTCTCTCACTCATCCACCACTCCTAATCCAAAACCCATTAATTTCTTCCTCTAGCTTTCCTTTTCTCATCTCACAAACCCCACTATGAACTTTGATTTTAACTTCAAATCTCATCAAAATGAGAGGCCATTTACGCGAAACAAAACACCGGAGAGTATTGTGAGCTGTAAAGTTAGTGTCTTTTGTGATAAAAGACCAGTTATGACTGTGGTTCTGCTTGGTTGGCTTGGAGCTAGCGAGGAACATCTAAGAAAGTATATGGAATGGTATAATTCAAGAGGGATTCATGTTGTTACTTTTGTTGTTGATATGAAAGAATTGCTTTGTTTTGATTTTGGGAAGAGAGTGATGAAGAGGATTACTAAATTGGCCAATCAGTTTGTGTTATTTAAAAAAGTTGTCACAAGAATGCTATTGAAATCTTGAATCCATACCCGCCCGTTGTGGAGCGCGGGTAAGGAAACTAG
Organism: Salix brachista; assembly: GCA_009078335.1. NCBI lineage: Eukaryota > Viridiplantae > Streptophyta > Magnoliopsida > Malpighiales > Salicaceae > Salix > Salix brachista. Next base: position 7,193,352 of record CM018574.1, on the reverse strand, counting down.
TAGATATATATATTATCTTTAATATAAATGGCGTGGGAAAACCATTGTAGCAATCCACAGTGTTTTCCTACGCCATTCTGATTAAAGAGGAAGTAAGGAGCAGTAGTAAGCCGGTTTCATAGGGATTTTTCCTACGTCCTTATGCTTTTTATTTTGTATTTGCAATATACCTTTATTATTTTTCAACTTAATTAAATTAAATTAATATTAATTATAATATAAATGACATGGGAAAAACAGAATATTTTTCCTACACTATTTAGATCATAGATAATTATTTGGTTTTGGTGAGTCTGTCTATTAATTGCTCAAGTGTTTTCCTTTTGTTATAATTTAACATAATTAATATAAAATAATTTTTAAAATATTTGAGCAAAAGCAATTATAATAATAATAATAAAAAACTTTCGTGCTTGAACCCTTTTACTTTACCTAACGGTATTTTTATGTCTCATAATAACAAAAAAAATTATAGCAATTAATAGACAGACTCACCAAAACCAAATAATTATCTATGATCTAAATAGTGTAGGAAAAATATTCTGTTTTTCCCATGTCATTTATATTATAATTAATATTAATTTAATTTAATTAAGTTGAAAAATAATAAAGGTATATTGCAAATACAAAATAAAAAGCATAAGGACGTAGGAAAAATCCCTATGAAACCGGCTTACTACTGCTCCTTACTTCCTCTTTAATCAGAATGGCGTAGGAAAACACTGTGGATTGCTACAATGGTTTTCCCACGCCATTTATATTAAAGATAATATATATATATATATATATATATATATATATATATATATATATATATATATATATATATATATATAATTCCTTTGGTTTTTTATATTAATTCTTTTGCTTTTTGGTCCTTTTTGGACAATGTTTATTTTTTATCCATATATTATGCATTTGCGCTTTTAGATTTTATTTTTAATTTTTGTCATTTTAATTTTTGTTAGTGTTTTATTTTTATTACGTTCCATTCTGAAATTTTAATTTATATTGGTTACACTGAATTTTATTTTTAAAAATTCCTTTATTGTTTTTTTGTTACAAGGTTTTGATTTGTTGCAGTTTTATCATTCAATTGAAATTAATTATATACATTATTTTTTATTTTGGCACTTATTCTTTTAATTTTTTATTTAGTATTGATTGTTTTTTTTTCGATCTTTCTTGGACAATGTTTATTTTTTGCCCGAATTCATTCATTTAAGCTTTTGGTTTTTGTTTTGAATTTTTGTCATTTTATTTTTTATTGGAGTTTTATTTTTATTTGGTTCAATTCTGAATTTTTATTTTATGTTGGTGGTCATTTTAATTTTAATATTGCTCCATTTTTCTCTTTGATCTTTTTTTTGTTTTCTATTATTTTTATCTAATTTTATGATCAGATGATTTTATTTTATGCGCAATAATAATGATAATTTTAGTGATTTTTTTATTGTTTTTTTGGCAAAATATTTTACTTTTTTTTTAATTATTCGGGTCAATTTAATGATTTTCACTATTTGGGCAGTAATATTGATAATAATTTTAACTGTTATAGTAATGATAATGACAATAACGTGGGGATGAATTTTCAATTTATATTTTCTTCTTTTGGAGATAGAAAATTAACTACTTTTTTATTTTTTGATTAATGCAGGTTCTTTCACAATTTTTTTTTTATGTTTAATTTAAATTGAATTATAAAATTAATTATTCTTAATACAATGTATTCAATAATTCAGATATCCAAATCTTCTTGTTTTTTTTAATGATAATGATAATGATAATTTTATATTGGTTATTTTAATGAAATCTACTAAATAGATAAAATTATATCCATTTAAAATTCATATCTTGCACTTCACAAGATTTTTGTACAGATTTATTATTTTGTCCAAATTTATATTATAATAAAAAAAATCACACATAATTAATATTTTTTTTACATTGAAAAATATATGGTTCCGGCCGCGACGAGACGCGGGTGTCATGGCTAGTATATATATATATATATAAGATGGGGCTTGTGAATGCCTAACCCAACATGCGACAGGTGCTTGACCTTTTAGGACGATGTGTGTGAGACCTTTTTTGCATAAAACAACCTTATATAAAGTCATTAGAAGGGCCATTATGTTCGTTTTCATTTTAAATGGTGCATGTCGGTGATGATGGTTTAGTTTATTGTCGGAAGGCCTTTCTTTCTCCCTCTTCCCTTAAAAATTATAATTTAGTCGTTGTTGTTGTTTATTTTTCAACTTCAATTCTTATTCTTATAATTTTTATTTTTTGTTCTTATTTTTTTTATAAAAGTTTTATTTGTTTAAATTTCATCATTCCATCTCAATTTGTTATATATTTTTCCAATATAGTCCTCATTTTTATGGTTTCTAGTTTTTTTTTCTTAACATTTTTGTTAAAGTTTTATTAGTTTTTAATTTCATCATCTAAAATGATAGTATTATATTTTTCAATCTGATCCTTGTTAACTTAATTTTTTTTCTTAGGTTATTTATTTATCTTTAAAACAAGCTTTCACAATCATTTAAAGAGGCATCATTACAAATAATCTAAAAGGCATCGCACCTTTACTATTCATTACTGTTGCTCAAGACACATTTTACTGTTCATTGGCAATTTCACCCGCTGCTTCGCGTGTGCACCTTTGCCTTTTTTTTTTTTTTTCGTTTTTTCTACAGTGTATTGGCGAAAAAAGCCCCCGAAAAAGACAAAAAACGCCATCTTTTTCAAGGGCTCCTCGGTAATTGACCAAACCGGTCCGGTCCGGTTCATCCGGGCGGTTTTCTTTTTTTTTTTAATATTTCTTCAAACAGTGCAGTCACCGTTTTAGCCCTCGCAAATGACAAAATAACGCACAACGACGAGGGGTGAAACGGTCATTAGCCAAATTTTTATTATTTTTCGCCCCGGGTCACTGTTGGCGCGTCTCATCACGCGCCGTCCATTTCCGCGCGCACGCGTGTTTCGGGCGGCGCGTGCTCCCTCATACGGCGTCCAAAAATGATCAATCGGCGTCTAGAACGATATTTCGCCGTGCTCTCTTCCACATGGAGGGGCGCGTGTATACATGTAATGTCCAGGTACGTGTTAATGAGCGTTTGAATTTCCCCCCCTCATTTCTCTCTCCTCCTGCGCAAGCTGACGTCAGCGAGGCAGTGTTTTTGGCAAAGTTCACTTTGGTCCCTGAACGCCCGAATTTGTTATTCTGGCCCTTATTGCAATTATATAAGTTTTTATTTGTTTCAATTACGTCCTTAGATTCAAAATCATTGTAATATATAGTTTCAGTTCGGTCCTCCTACTTTTAATTTCCGGATTGGCTGTGAATGGCTCAATAAATTAGGTACACAAGTTTCGATTTTTTCAAATTTGTCATTTGATTTAAATTGATAATAAATGTGGTTTCCATTTCAGCCCTTGGACTTTTAATTTTTTAATTTAATCCCTTTATATTTGATTTTCATTTCAGCCCTTATACTTTTATTTTTTATGTTTTAAGAATAATCCCTACTTTTGTCCATGTATATATAAGTGTACTTAGGACAATAATAATAATAATAATAATAATAATAATAATAATAATAATAATAATAATAATAATTTAATTGTTTTTCTTCCTTTACTCTTTTGTTAATGTTTTTTTTCTCCAGATAATTTAATAATTTTAATTGTTTTGATGGTGATGGAAAAGATAATTTTAGATTTTTTTTTCTTTTTTTAAAGTTTCTTGAATATTTTTAGTCTTTCATTAATTATATGTTCTAATATTTATTGAATATTATCGCCTAGGAATACATATAGGGAGAAGAAAACATGACCTAGGATTTTTTCAATGAAAAAAATTAATATCAGTATTCTTAAATACATTTAATATAATGATATAATTAATAAATCGGATAGCAAAACAAAAAATTTCTTCGAATTTTAATTTTGTACTTAACACAATAATAATAATAATAATAATAATAATAATTTAATTGTTTTTCTTGCTTACTCTTTTGTTAATGTTTTTTTTCTCCGTATAATTTAATAATTTTTATTGTTTTGACAGTAATGCCAATGATATTTTTTTTTTCTTTTGTTAAAGTTTCTAGGATATTTTTAGTCTTTCATTAATTATATGTTCTAATATTTATTAGATAGTATCTCATAGGAATATATATAGGGAGAAGAAAACATGACCTAGGATTTTTTGAATAAAAAAAATTAATATCAGTATTCTTAAATACATTTAATATAATCATATAATAAATAAATCAGATAACATAAAAAAACATTTCTCTTCGAATTTTAATTTTGTACTTAACACAATAATAATAATAATAATAATAATAATAATAATAATAATTATTATTATTATTATTATTATTATTATTATTATTATTATTTAATTATTTTTCTTGCTTACTCTTCTGTTAATATTTTTTTCTCTCCGGATAATTCAATAATTTTTATTGTTTTGACAGTAATAGCAATGATAACTTTTTTTTTCTTTTATCTTTTGTTAAAGGTTCTTGAATATTTTTAGTCTATCATTAATTATATGTTCTAATATTTATTGAATATTATTGCATAGAAATATATATAGGGAGAAGAAAACATGACCTAGGATTTTTTGAATAAAAAAAATTAATATCATTATTCTTAAATACATTTTATATAATGATATGATGAATTAATTGAATAACATAAAAAAAAATTATTGAATATTATCGCCTATAAATATATTGAGAGAGGAAAAAAATGACCTAGGATTTTTTCCTTAAAAAAAATTAATATCAATATTCTTAAATACATTTAATGTAATAATATCATTAATAAATCTTATAAAAATAATTTTGCCTTTGAATTTAAATTTGGTACTCTTTTGTTTAACTTTATTTCTTAAAAACAAATTTACAATATTTTCATTTTTAATATTTTAAATATAATATTACCTGGGAAAAAAATAAACTAAAAAAAAATAAAAATTTACTTAGGTTATCTACAATTAAAAAATATACGGGTTACTTTCCATTTTGATTACATAGATTTTATCAATTATAATTATACTAACTAAATATTAAAATAATAAAATACAATATATATAAAAGCAATCAATTTTCTACATAGATAAAAAAAACCGTCGCATCACGCGGGTATACCGCTCGTGTTTTCTATTTGGAATGTGGATGTCGGTGTTGGTGGTCTAACTACTAGGCCGTGAGCTTTATGACTATTTGTTTTAATTTTTTTCTATAAGGTTGTCCAATATCATCATAGTCACATGTTAGGCCGGTTAACCCATGATAACACAAGTTTTTTCTTAATATTTTTCTATTATTTATTTATTTTTGTTTTACATATCATTATTTAGCTTGCTTGAGAATTTACCTCCATTTTCGTATTTAATTTATTTGTGTGCAGGTTATTCTAATCTTACTTTTTAATTTTTTATTTAGTTTATTTTTTAGTGTTATGCTGCTAACTAAAAACAATATATAAATTAAATTTATGACACTAACTGAACATAAAAATATATATATATTTTTATATTACATTGCTAAAAAGATCGTAATGTTCATTTTGAAAAACAATGAAGAATCTATACTAAAAACTATAAAAAACATTTAAAATGTGTTTCTAAACTCAATATAAAATTTTAAAATTAAAAATGTATTTTTTTTAGTTTTAAATATAAAAACAAAAAAATCCCAATTTTCATTTTTCCATTTCCATCTTTTCACAATTAACAAAAGAGCTAAAAGAGCTCGGCTTTGTTCCTGTAGCACGTGACTCAGATCAACTGTGGACTGGACATTTGGCGTCCGTGCGTCGCGCGAGTTCGTCCACCCTTTTTTTTTTCCATCTGGGAACAGTGTAGTGGCGATATTAGCCTTGGTAATATGACAAAATAACGTTTTGGCGGAGGGGTAAATAACGTTTAGGCTCAGGGGTGCGGTCGTAATTGCACGCGTACGGACCGGTCCGCCGCAACCCTTTATTTTTTTTAATATTTTTGAAATGGCTAAAGACGGTTATAGCCCCCAATAAGACAAAATAAATTATTTAAGGGCAGGGACATAACGGTAACTGACCATTATTATTTATATATTTTTCGAAATCTGTCAGGCGCGTGCGATTCACGCGGCCGACGGTGTCCCCCCTGACGCCCCTTTTACGTGGCGCGTGCGGTATGATACGGTGGCCGGAAATTGGCTACCGGCGTCAAATCCGGTGCGCCTCCGCTTGGTCTTCCTCCCGGTGCGGCGCGTTTTGCCACACGGTGTCCGTGGACACAGCGGAGGCCGGTTGAAGACGGCGGCAACGTTTCTCTCTCTCCCCTACACGTAAAAGTGCAGGAGAGGCCCCCGTGTTTTTGCCTTTTTCACTTCGGTCCCTCAACTTGCAATTTCCTTTCCTGCACCTTTCACTTCTGTTACATTAGTTTTAATTTGCTTCGATTTGGTCCTTCAGGTTGAAATTAATTAAATGTGCACCTTTCACTTCGGTCCTGCAACTTTTTATTTCCGGATTGGGTCCAAATTGGTCAATAAATTCGGTACATAGGTTTGAATTTTTACAATTTTGTCCTTGGATTGAAATTGATAATAAATGTGATTTGCATTTTAGCCCTTCAACCTTTGATTTATGATTTCAATCCCTGATTAAATTTTTAATGCTTATCAAATAATTGCTACATTTTTGCTAATAATTTTATTTTCCATCGATTTTTTTTCTTTGATTTATTTCTGCCACTTTCATTATTATTATTAATAATAATAATAATAATATATTTTTTTCCTTGCTTACTCTTTTGTTAATGTTTTTGAGTGTTTTTCAATAATAGCATTCGTCATTTTATATCTAATATTACTGGGGATAAAAGACAACTCAAGAACAAAAAATAGACAAATTTACCTAGGTTACCTACAATTAAAAAACGATACAAGTCACTTTTGTTTCGACTACACTGTTCCTTTTAAACGGCAAACAAGTCATTATTATATGTTTTAATATTTATTGCATATTATCGCCTAAAAATATATAAAGAGATAAAAAAATGACCTCGGATTTTTTGCAAGAAAAAAATTAATATCAGCATTCTTAAATACATTTAATATAATAATATGAAGAATAAATCTTATAAAAAAAAATTGGCTTCGAATTTTAATTTTGTGCTCTTTTGTTCAAGTGTATTTCTGGAAAAAAAATTGGATTTTTAATAATTAAGATCTAATATTACCCGGGAAAAAATAAAACTCAAAAAAACAAAAGGTAAACAAATTTGCCTAGATTATATACAATTAAAAAATATATGAGGCACTTTCTGTTTCGACTACACTGTTCTTTTTAGACAGCAAATAAGTAATTATAGCACGCAAAAAATATATATTCCTTTTTTGAAAAATATTGCAATGTTTTTATTTATAATGTGTCAGATCTAATATTACTGGGGAAAAAAGGCAACTCATATTGTTTTTTTTAACAAATTTACCTAGGTTATCTACAATTAAAAAATATAAAAATCACTTCCCATTTCGATCACACTATATAATATGGAAGACTAAGTATATGTGTTTAATATTTATTTAATATTATCGCCTAAAAATATATAAAGAGAGAAAAAAAATGACCTACGATTTCTTGAAAAAAAAATTAATATCGGCATTCTTAAAGATATTTAATATAATAATATGATGAATAAATCTTATAAAAAAAAACTTTGGCTTTGAATTTATATTTATATTTTAGACCCTTTGTTTGTTTCTTTTAAGAAACGATGACCTTTTTTTCACTTGTATTTTTGATTTTTTACTGTCCAACTCAGTTGTTTTTTTTTAATCGGGTTTCTTTTGTTGTTTTGTTTTTTTAACCAGAGTATCCGTGACAACAAATTTCTTATAAATCATTTCACCTTCTTAGCAAATTTTCTAACAAATTTTATCAAAAGTTTTTTAGCAATAGCAATATTCAATCACATTTTGGTTGAAAAAACCATTTTTAGCATATTTTATCAATTACAATTATATTAATTAAATATTAAAATAACAAAATGCAACATTTATAAAATCAATTAATTTTCTATATAGATAAAAATGTCAAGCGAAGCGGGCTAATCAGCTCGTAATCTCTGTTTGATCATCCCTCTTCATGTTTTGCTTTTTATCGGTTTTATTGGGTGAATATACATAAAATTTAGTCACGTGTTTTCACGTGACGTGAAAAATTAGGGTTTAGCCTTGTTTTCTTTTCTGCTCCTTCAGCCGTCTGGTGTATCTATAAATATCCTTACTATCCCACCCCTCTAACCCAATGGCCTCCGTCGCCTATTCCTCTCTGTTCTAACAAGTTCTCTTTTCTACTCACGTTAACTAGATTTTTTTACTTTTTTTCTTAGAAGGATCCGCGTTTCTCTACTCTTTACTTTATGTTTTAATTTTTAAACGAAAGCTGTGAGGAAATTCTCTGTCCCAGAGACGGTCTCAGATGAGGTCGTCTTTGACGGCTGACAACCCTCTAAGAAGTTCTGAGCTTACCCTTTTGCGTGTATTGTATTTTCGGTTTATTAATGATAGAAAGCGAGGTGACGATAGAAGTTCATGTCTGTCAATCCACTGACTAAGTAACTGTGTGATGTTACCGTGAATCCCGACAGGTTCTGATCGCTTTCTATCTTGGATGTTTTGTTTAGTTTTTGTTTTTATCTCTAGAAGGGTTTCATTTTTTTGGGCGTATGATGAATCTCATGTTTTTATGGGTAATTTGCGTCTGAATTTATATTGATGCTTTATCACCTTGGAGAACTGATGCCCTTTTCTTATTTTTCTTTCCTTTTTTTAGTTTCTCAAACATTCGAACTTTACTACTCTATTACTTTTATGATGCTTTGTTGAGGGGGTGTCGGATAATCCGATGTTAATATTTCGTTCAATAGAAGTTCTTGGAAAATCGAAGTGAGTTTGTCTGATAGTGAAATCGAAGTTTTTTGTCGTGAGGGCAGATGATGAATCTTGTGTTATAATGGGTAATTTGCATCTGAACTTCGTTGATGTTACTACACCTTGGAGAACTGATGCCCTTCTTTAACTCGTTTGTTTAGATGGATGGTAATTGCCAAAAACTTTGTTCTGTAATCATGTTGGAAGTAGTAGTACTAAATTGCTTCGATTGTCTTTTGAGCTTCGGTAAGAAAGTGAATCCATTATGCCAAGCAACACTGATGTCCTTGTGGACAGGTCTGGCATGCTACCAGACCCTTTCATGCTTTCATGAAAAATCATAGTGGATCCAAGATGAAAGAATGATGCTTTCCAAATTTATTTTAGTTTATAAAGGTCGGCATTTGGATGTGATTTTTAAAAAAAATTATAACGTTGCCTCATGATGATGGTGGGTAGCCCGGAAAAAAATAATAGAGAAAGGAATGAGCGTCGTAAGGTTGTCAAATCAAGCACACATCCAAAGAGGACATGGAAATGGAGCCACTGCAAAAAGTGGATTGAAAATGAATTCTCATGATCTGGATATTCATTGTTAAGAACATAGTATTGCTGCTATGAGGTTTCCTAAAACAACTTTCTGGCTTTAGGAACTCGGAATATGATGAACTCGGCATATGTCGCAAGTGATCCGGTTTACGGTTTATTGTGGAAGCAGAAATTGTTAAGCTATGTATATGTTTACAAATTATATTTAATAACCTCGTAATTATTATGTTCTTGTTACATAATTCAAGTGAGCCTTGGCATTTGTCTTTGAAATGTTGTCTTAGTGATATTCTGCTGTCAAAATAAAACAGAAAGGAAGAGAAACATGAACCGAAAAATAAAAAATTTGTGAAAGCTACTTTTGTCATGTATGAATCACAGAAATTTTAGATCTCCACAGACCGACTCCAAAATTTCTATGGAAGATGCAGAGAACACCTATTTAATAAAAGTTTATATACAATACCAATGAACCATAAAAAAACATATATTTTGAAGGTTTAATTCCAAAGGAGAAAGACTCGCACTGCTACGTCTGTTAAAACTAAAACTCATAACAGACGACTCCCTATTTTTGCCTTCGTCCCCAAAAATCCAGATAAAAGCTTGTGTTTCTTGCATATATTATGTAGGCCTATCATTGTTGGTGTCCAAGGAAAATGGAAAGAGTATTTATATCTTCAGCTTGTTAGAGTGATCAGCAATTCCCTGCTTGAAAGATCATGACAACAAAATCAGCATACTCTCAAAGGAAAACCTAAAACCAGCGTGATCATAGTTAATCCTGTATTTAAATCAGTATCAATTTGGATCCCAAATTCATATTTTGTGTTCAAGGTAGCTAACTTTATTCTAACCAACAAATGAGTCTAGATTTTTACCTTTGATCTGCCAAAGTTCTAATTCCCGCATTACTCGAGGAAAATCTCAGGATGCACTGCCGCACTATTGACATGGAGAGCTTTTTTCAGCTTTCGATGATCGAAGACTTCAACTCCAACTAAGAACATTGAACTGACTGGTCGATGATCTGACATCCTTAATTCTGACCGCTTGTAAGAAAGTTGTTTTATACCTTTTCCTAACCAAAGTATTCGATCACACCTGCATAGGATGCCAAGTACATAATTAGGTGACTGAGACTGTTCAATTGTTCGATTCTATGATTTACTTCTCTATATAACCATCCAGGCTACTGGATAAGAGCGGAATTTTACCAGAAATCTTGGATTTCTTCCTACCTTCCTAACTCTAGTTAAGGAAAAAGGAAAGAAAGAGGCAAACTGTTATTTCCATATAACCTTTTTACTTACCATGCCGGAGATCTCTTCTTCTCCCCTTCTCTGGGGTTCTCCCCAACATATGTATCAGAGTTTATTTCATATTTGTAAGTTGGCGGAAAGTTTATCGCTCCCTCCTTCCATCCTTCAAATACACGCCCACCGCGGAGCTCTCTGCTTAGCTGCCACACATGATGAATCTGTCAACAGCTCCTCCAGAAATCAAGCAATATGATTGATGCTTAGAAGAAAAATGAGAACATTGTTTGCAGAAAGGGCAAGTCATTACACAACTCACGTATGAGAAAGCTATTATTTCTGAAGGACAAATCAATGTGCGAGGAAGTTATTTCTAACATGTTTGATCACAGCTGGTAAGAATCGATCCAGAAAACTTAACCAACTAAAATACTGCACAGGGTCTCCTTCAAAGATGAGCCGTTTTCTTATACTTCTCTTAGAACATTTATGGTCAAAGATCCAGGAATTCATGAAGCAATAGTTTCCTCCAATGTTATGATTTTTTCTTAACCATCTTAAAACTACATGTTCTGTGTGATCCACGTTATATCTAGATAAGCTGTCCAGGGATCCTAGCTAGCACAACATGCTTATCAGGAGAAAATGTGTGACCGAATAAGGAGGCTGAAGCAATTCAAGATAGTTGTGGAAATTTGATCGTTTATGAGTCTCACCTGATCACTATTGATAAGTTCATCCCATTGCTTCAGAGCAACAAGTTTCCTTACTTCTGTGTCCATCATATTGAGACGATAATTCAAATCGCCAAACCAGAATATCTGACTGTGGGCAGAAGCATCCGATTATAAATTTCAACGACCAGGTACATCGAATAGGTCAATCACAAGAGGAAAAGGAATATTTAAAGTTACTGATAACATATCCAGCCATGATCATAAATCAAAACATCTTTGACATCGCATCATAGTATTTGGAAAATTTACGCTGAAGCAATGACATCGCTCTTAATTTGAGAAAAAAAATCCATACACAGATTTCCCAGGTTGCTCCAACCACTTTAATTTCTAGACAAATCATGAAAAATATTAGGCAAGAGGATGGAGCTCAAGACTCAAGCGACCATGTTTTAATAAGCTAGGAAAGATATTAATCCTTGAGAAGATAAGACGCCGCCTGTTGTGAATATCCACACAGCATTCAGAAATGAGTTACAGAAATTCATTCATGGAATGAATAGGCAAACAGATGCTCGGTACTGTAGCAATTCAGTATTCTGTGCTGGAGTATCATTTGAAAATTCTATATAAAAGTAAAGTCATGAAACATAGCGCATATTGAAGTTCAATTTCAAAAGGATTCTTACTCATGGGATGGAATTGTCTGTGCTTGATTGTTGTCCAGGATAGATGAGAAACGGGTGCGTCGAATAATTTCATAGACATCAGCATTGCGCCTTTGTTCAGCCCCATCTTTCTGGCCCGAGGTCAGATGAGAACAAACAAAGCAAAGCCTTGACTGGAACAAAGACATGCTAACAGAAACAGATCCCTGCACCAGCAGTAGCCTCTAATAAGATGCTGGTAAAGCAAAGGCAAGCATGTTCAACTATGATCAACGCAAATGTTAATTTTTTTTTGGATGCGAGGAAACTTCACCGCTGGAAAGCAGCGAGTAAAACCCTGGCTGTTTCAGGCTGTTACAAGGAATGCACGCTCTGACTCGAACTCGAGACCTGTGCAGATCGCAAGCCCTTTCCCATCACGCTACGCCCCCCTTGGGGACAACGCACATGTTATCTTCTCTACGTTCTATGCAACATTCTTCATCATGAAGCCATCACACGGGCATTATATCACAATATGAAGGACATGATCTCATCCCATTTGAAATACAAAAAAGTAACAATATGAAGGACCTGAACAATAAAAATGGAAGAACAGGAAGTACCTTGTTTCCCATATAGCCCATAAGACCTACTCCAACAGGAGAGACCTCCAGGTTGTTTATATGCCTCCTCAATCTCTTACGCACCCAAATTGATACATATATTCCTACCATTTGCTTGCCAACAATTCGCACATACTCTGGCCGTGGATCATCATTATCTTTGATGATTTCACTGTAATATTGTCCGATTGGTTCTTCTAAGAGAGTGTCATCCTCTGCTTCAGATAACCAATCAGAGACCTCGGAGAATGAATCGATAACCTCAGGAACTTCTGGGACTTCAGGAACCTCGTGCCTCTGCACCTGCTCGAACCACATTGAGCCTAAATTTCCAGAACTCTGGTGAGATCTTTTCATTCCGCTCCTGTTCAATGCAATATGCTGAGGACTAAATAATGAGGGATTCTCTGTCCAATTGAAACCTATTCTTGCAGAACTGCTAGACACTCTCCGCAGCTTGGAATTGGAAGAGATAACTTGTGGGGTCGAAGCCAATGAATGTTCAGGCCAGTCTAATCTACTGTCACAATCAATGCCATATACTCTCTTCATATGCAAATTCTTTCCAATACCAATAGCTTTGCCAAATTCAAGTATGTCAGATTCACAACCATCAGCAGCTTCAATATATTCCTCATCCATCATCTCTAATGGAAGAGAATCAACCTCATCGGCAAGTTCATCGGCAACTGAAGAAGTTCTTAATACTGGTGAGGGTGGGGCACTGAAACATTTGTGTTTGCTTTCAGCTTGATGAGATTTGTTCAGGGTCCTTCTAATGATTGCCTCCCATTTTGGAATCGGTCTACTACTCTCTGCTCCCAGAACATTCCCAGCATTCAAAGGGACCACCTCTTGGAAACTGTTCGAGGAAAACAATAAAGAGAAAGCTAAAATCTGTATTTGTTGTATAATGAATCAAAGCACACAGGCGCATCCAAGAGTTTCGTTCAAGTGATAAAGATGATTTCCAGAATTTATCCATGCAGAATATATTTTATTTTAATAAAAACATTGTTTATTTTAAATATTCATTTATATTAAATTTATAAATGTAATGTTTGATAAATAAGTATAGAATAAAGATAAAGTTCATAAAATAAAAATATTTTGCAAAGAAAATTATAAAATTATTATAATAATGATATTTTTATTGCATCAAAGCATTGTTCATAAAATATTCATAGTCGATGCTATCTTAATACTAGATATTTATCAGAGCTATGAAAACTAATACATATTATTTTATTTTTTTTATGAAAAAAAAACTCATGGTATCTTAAGTTGAGGTATAATCGATACATATAACTAATACATAAGTGACGATAATGCAAGTGATCTTTAGACTTGAGATCACTATAATATCTTATATAATAAGTGTTATGTTTTTATATTACATGTTATATTGGTAAAGGTAACAAATGGACATACATTGGATAAAATATAAACCATATTAAATTATTTGAGTGATCAAGAGAGGATTCATTACCCTAAGTGAATTAGAGAAAATGCTTTACATGTTCTTAAATAATATTAATTGTTAAGTTCTTGCACAAGGCATAGTGAGATTTAAAAAGAGTTTCAAATCTTATTCAAAGGATCAATGACTATAAAGTTGCGAACAAATATGATTTGACATGACAAACACACTTCATGCTAAAATGTGTAAATCAAAATATTATTGATAAAATAATAATAATTACTCTAAGAAACTAGTCGTTGAAAGTTTATGTTAAATCACTGTTGACTTCCCTAATATTTGAGGAATCGTGACATGTTGCTAGACGACGCACTTGGTCTCAAATATAACTTAATCAATTATTGAACTGATAACAAATTAAATTGATTGATTGATTTAATTTTATTTATTTAAAATTTTAATTTATATTTGGGTCAATATATTAAGAACTTAATGAGTCACACAAATTAAAAACATTCTAGTCCATGATTTGTTTTCTATTTGGTTTATAATTCTTTTATTATTATTTTTCAATTTTTCCATGATTTTTATTATTTTTTTCTTTATTTTCAGATTTACTTGTTGGTTAAGGAAAGTTTTTAGGTTTATTTTAAAAGTTGTAAGCCTCTTATAAAAGTAGACTCTCTAAGAATAAAATTCCCAATAATAAAACTTTGAATTAAGATTCATGCATGATCTATTTTTGACCTAATTATATATTCTTGTGCTTGTTTTTCTTACAACTACTGTTGTGATACACGGCACACATAAATTCTTATACTATTCCCACTCGTCAAAACAAGAAAACAAATTAACGAACAACTTCTTACCCAATGATGTAGACATCTGCTGATTCTTCTGTACAAAGCCAACAATCAATATCAAGATCCTCGTCCGGAAGTCTTCCAGCAACATTCCAAGTGCCTATTGTCACCCTGCAAAAACCAGATGTTTAAGCTGTGTTCTTCAGAATCAAAACCCTTTTGCCTAGTATTCGAAGATCAAGCAGATGAAATCCAAACCTCACATCCTTTGTATTTATGTATTGAACACGCAAAGTTTCAGATTTCCCTCGCCTGTGCCTTGATGAATAGCTCTTAGAAGGTTCATCTGTATAAATTAACAGAACAGCTCAAGAACAAGTTGAAAGTTTGCAATATAATCTTAAATCATAAAGGGCACTCGCACTCATGAGTGAAAAGAAAAGCATCATCACGGAGAAGAGAGGAGCGTAATTGTTAGAGACTTCGAATTACAGGCCGGCAGAGCTCAGATTTCTGACCCACAATTACAAACACCTCAAGAAGTTTGGTTTTTTGGTAGTAAACCTCAAAAGCTTACTCTTGTGGAGCTCAAGTTTCAGAAACAATCTTTAATGAAAAGGGGAATTGGTGACAGGCAAAAGAATTAAGCGAAACAGACTAAAAAAAAACAGGATTAATAACAAAAGATTATTGCCTGAAATTTGACTCTGAAACACAGATTGGTTCCTCAGCATCCTATGTGCATGATCCTCATCCACATTAACTCTGTCATCTTTAACAGGGGAAGCTGTATGAAAATCGATAGAACATGATAAAAAGCTCAGAAAATAATTAAGAAAAACGATTACAAGTACACACTTTAAAACCATACCATCATCTTCGCTCTCATTTTCAGTGTATTCATCTTCACTAAAATCATTAACCTTGGGCTTTATGTTCAGCCATTTCTTCACCACATGTGAAGGCCAGAAAGCCTGCAATCAAATGCAGCTCTCCAAAATAAACAACATGCAGGCCATCTAAGGAAAAAGAAAGGGAAAAAAACATCTAGAAGAAGAAGAAGAATTACAAGCAGTACCAAGTCAGGGAGCAATTAAGCATACCTCAGCACGCTTTCCTCTCCTGGTCCTCATTCTGAATCAAGAACAAATATTTTCAGTTGAGACTCTATAAACAATTTATAGAAGATGAGTGTTTAAATAAGAGACTTTTGAGGCGATTACAGAAGAACAGGCCCTCAGTTTTAATAGCCATCCACAACCTCAACTTGCAAAAAGAGAATAATCCAATGGTCCAGCAACACGTCGTAAAATTTCCTGATGCAAAAACATCCCAGCATGATATTATAGAATTTTTCAAAGTGTCTTAAATCAAGTTCTACGAAAATCAAAATGTCCCTTTCTCCTAAAAAGCCCTACTCTCTTAAAAATATTCTTAAAACCAATTGATGCTACAGCCATTCCAATTAGAAACGTACAGGCAAGTAGGCTGGCTGAAAACAAATATTACAAGATCATGAATAACAATGAATTGCAAAGCTGGGAATAAAAAATAAAGGTGAACCAAATGCAGTAAGCGCTGGCCCACATCGATCTAATATATCCATAAACCAAACATTTTTACAGCTAATTTAATTAGACGTAGCATAATTTTACATTCACAAGACAAATTAGTCTGATGTAGGCAGATACACCATCGCATCTTAGATTTGGAACCTCCCAGTACAAAAACACTTCATACATGCAAATATTTAAATAACAAAAAAGTGAGTTTGACAGTAAAATATAGAGTTTAAATCAACAGATAATCACCGAGTGATATATATATATATATATATATATATATATATATATATATATATATATAAAAAAAAACAGATTACTTTCAAAGGACAAGATTACTTTCAAAGGACAACTGTGATTCATCGGTAGGACGGTGTGTATATATATATATATATATATATATATGCATGTGTTGTGTGTAAGAAAAATGTCCCTTGAACTGATGCAAAATGGACAACAAAAGATGGGGTCGGCGCACTATATGTGAAGGGGAAGCCCTCTCCCATGTTTTTCAACTATTAAATTTAAGAGTCCAACTGCTTTCTGCTATTCCTATTTGTTTCTTTCTCTCTTTATTTTTAAAGGCCATGCATATAATTAGGGAGTCTATCAGAACTATTGTCGAGGTTGACGAAGACTTTGCATCTCTGATGAGTGAAAACTGAGATTTTATATCAAGTCAAAACGTTGCGTTTGATCAAAGTCCTCAAAAACATCAGGCGAAAAAATATAGGAAGTTGATGATCGAAGTTATCATGACAGCCTTTTGCTTTCCAAAAACATTTCCTTGTCTGGATCTGTTTAGGCAGTGATTTCTAGGTTGAATCGAAGAAGAATTTGGAGGGTAGCCAACCATGCATTATAAATATGAGAAATTCGCAGCTGTTAATTGCATGCTAATGGGATCCATATGCTTTTTTCGATCTTGAACTTGGGCATGGCAATAACAGTAGCTGGACAACAATTGATATCCACAAAATGGAGTTTGTCGTGACTGCCGTGGATTGGACATTCAGGCAGCAAGGCCGGAGTTTTTTTCCCCACTCTTTTTTCTTTTAAAATTTATCATGATAAAAAAATAAGGATAATACGGTTTAAAAAATATTTAGAAAAAAATACATAAATTGACAAATCACATTTGATATCTACATGTCATGAGTTGTGTAGAGTCCAAACAAATTAATAGGTATATTTCACATTCAACATTGAATATCCATCACCCGTCATCATCGTTGTTGCCACCATCCAAAATCAACATCTAACATTGAAAAAATCACATAATTTGACAAATTATATGTGATATCTACAATGAATATCCATCACCCGTTGTCGTCGCCACCCACCATCGACATTCAATATTTATAGGTATATTTAACATTTACCCTCTATCAATTGCATAAAAGTTGTGTTAATTATTGATTTTGATTATTTTAGGGGTTTTAAATTTGTTTTTTTTTTAATCTATCATTTTAGGTTGTTGTCAATTGTGAATAGAGTTAGGGGTTTTAAGGTTCAACTAAGGGTTTTGTCGAATTAGGTATAAAATATGTTAATTAGTTATGAAATACATCAAATGAGTTGATAAATTTATTTATTTGTAGAGAAAATTGATGTATTTACTCTTTATCATCAAGCATATTACCAAAATAAATAAAAAGAGTGAGCACATATACTATGCTTTCTCATGTAGTCATAGATATATATATGTATTTTTGATTTCTATAATGCATTCATAATGCAAAGTGTATTGTTCATGAGATGTGAAAAATTACTGTTTGGTTATTTAATTATTTTTTTTTATTATCCAGTCCCTAATTATTGATGAGTTCATCTTGAAAAAATGGTTTTTTTTTTTTTTTTAGGTTGAAAGTATGTAGAAACACTATTAGTAAATCGACAAGTTCATATGAAGATACCAATGAAACACTTTACTTTAAGACCTTCCTAAGCATTGTCTGGATATCAATAATAATATTTATCAATAAACATATAAACAGTGTTCTTCACCCAACAATATATACTTTTATATACCAATATATATATATATATATATTTGACCATACTTGAAAAATATTCTTAATTATAACTTTATTCACATTTTGTCATTCAAGTGGATATTTATTATAACTGATATCATTTTTCATTATTATATTGATAATCACACCACCAACTATCCTTTTGACCAAACTGATACATGTATTTCAAAGTGAAACCCCATATTGAATCAATGCGATGATGAATCAGGAAAAATTCCTGTAGGGCCAGCTTCCATTTTTGTGTTCATGACAGCCACACAGAAAGTAGGAAAAAACCTTTCAGAATCATGAAAGAAGAGAGGATAAGCATGAGGAATTGAAGTAAAGGCAACTGGGCAAGCATCTGCTACTGGCTCAAAAACTCGACCACCAGCATCCCGCAAAGTTCTTATCTTGGATATGCACATAACTTTACAGCACGTACTGCTGGGCCACAATAAATCTTTGCTGCTCGTCACTTTGTCTTTGTTTTCTTGAGGAACCGCCTCTGTGTTGGAGATTCTTAATCTGTGTGTCAAAATCTATAACGTTTTTTGACCTGAAAAAATAAATAAACAAATCTATATATATATATATATATTATTTAATATATTAAATCCTAGTTTATTTAGGATTGTGATTTATAATTGGACCAATATAATATGAACCTAATGGGCCACACACATAAAGAGTTATTGTTTAGAAATTAAACTAGGATAATTTATCAAGTGTGACTTGATTGTAAGTTTTAGAAATTAAAAACTAGAATGTAATTAGTACATGAAATTATAATTCTAGACCTAAAAAAATCGGGTATAAACTTGATTGAATAAATTTCTCATACTATCATGAAAAAAATATGTGATACTATTCAGAGGGCAAAGTAATATTTTAACATTTATAGGGTTATTAAATTTTTTTATAAATAGAATGTTATGCATATTATTTTCTAGAGAGAATTTATTGTTCACACTTCATGTATACAAATA
Source organism: Salix brachista (assembly GCA_009078335.1). Lineage (NCBI taxonomy): Eukaryota > Viridiplantae > Streptophyta > Magnoliopsida > Malpighiales > Salicaceae > Salix > Salix brachista. The sequence goes on along the minus strand of CM018574.1, from coordinate 7,173,863 downwards.
AGAAAAATAGATAAGAGAAAGAGCCAATATTGACAATTTCTTTTCCATCCTAAAAGGATTTTATGATATTTCTCACTAATAGTTTATCTGAATTAATGTTATAGGTAAAATATTTAAATGATTTTGTGGTTTGCAATAACCTAGTATTAAAGAAATTGATCACACCTAAAAAAATACAATCTCCAGGCAATCTTCATTCAAACCCTAAATGGCCATAGATTGTCTAACATGATTCTTGTGACTCTAATTTTTTTTAAATTATTGTTTTTTAGCGTCTAAGACTTTTGGAAAACCTGGCAATTCAGTCAAATAAAACAAAGTGGTAGTCATATTCTATGATAAATGTTTTTGATTAAATGATATATGGGTCTGGGTATATAAATATGGAGTTTAATGAGGTGGGCAAACAATCTCTCTATAAGAAAATCAAGTTCCTTGGATTTGCACAATCAATCGATCCTTAGGCTAATCATACATGCAGGGTTTTGCACCTAGAAATCATGATGGACTTGTATTGCATTAGGGCACCATTTAACATTATAGTCCAACACCCTTTTTAATTTATTGTTTTTTTTATCATTTTGATATATTTATATTAAAAATTAAATAAAAAACTCAAAAAATAATTATATGAATATATTTTTAAGAGAAAAATATTTTTAAAAGCAATATCTATAACAATTCCAAGTAGACATTGAATATTAAGCTTTGAAACCAGGTTAGAGCATTTTTGCTTTTGCGTATTAAAAATGCTTTTGATTTTTTTTTTAAATAAATTTTTTATATTTTCAGATCGTTTTGATATGTTAGTATCAAAAATAAATTTTTAAAAATAAAATAAAATATTTTCAAGCAAAAATCATTTAAAAAACAACAACAAATGTCACAATACCAAACAATAATTTCCAATATAATCAAATATCAAGTGCATATATTAGGGACTATAATTCCCAAAACCGTCTGGATAAAAAGGAGAATATCTTTGATAGAAACACAACTGCTTTCATTGTCTAATTGAACTACAGATCAAACACGAAAAGTTTGTCATCTACCAAAGCTGTAAACAGAAGTGCTGCCACAAATCTTAAGAGAAAGGACAGGAGAGAGAAAGTGCCACCGGTGATACAGCTTTTTGGCACTGAAATACTGTAGTCTAGCACACAAGTCCGCAGCAGTGGTCAACAGCTCGAGGTCTGTAAGGCACAGCCCCTGAACAAGTCAGCATCAAACCCTAAAAAGAAGAAGAAGAAGAAGGCCCCCTGGCCAACTTGACCATACACCAATGGGGGCATGTCGTTTGCGCTACAAAAACGACAACTGATTGGAATGGCAAAAGATGTATGGCAGAAAATGAAATGCATTTTTTCCAACGGTTTCATTTTCTTGACTTTATGTCCGTCCCCATGACAATTAACCCTGATCCGACCCGTCTTCTAATTTTGCTATCGCCAAGGGCCCTTTTCCCTACGCATTGCAATATTCTATCCAACCACCGCTGAAAAACAAATATATTCTACAAATGATTGCGATAAATTTGTCACGTATTTCTTTTGTCAACTAATACATACTGATCCACGTCGAAATCAGACACGAGTGTAAAGAAAAGAAGAAAAGCTTCAGTAATAATCTCTCTCTCTCTCTCTCTCTCTCTCTCTCAAGCTCTAAAGTTTGCTTCTGCAAGATCTCTCCTTCCATTAAAAAGTGAAGTCGCCACCTTGCTAGATTCATTGGAAACAGGAAATTATACTTTGAGAGGGGATCAGGGGTTCTGTTTATTATCCATTTAACTTGTTGCTAATTGAATATAGTTGTGATAAGTTTAACATAATTATACAAGCATTGATAGAGAAGGGTACTTGTGTTGGATTATTAATCCAGTATTGGGCTTATATGAGAATAATTATGTGCTTAAGCACTGTCAAATAAAGTGAAGCCTAATTAAAAATGATTCACTAAGTATCTTTAAACAATTGAGTTTTTGATGTATCTAATACGGCATGAATCTTCAACGTGTAAAGACTAAATGGTTATTTCTATTTTAGTGATGAGCTAAAATAGGAATACCGAAGGATAACTTGTTGCCTATGTATATTGTTATGGTTCTCAGATTACATGTCCGGTTTCATTTTTATTTTAACATTCCATCATCAGAGAGAAAGTAAGGTTACGGTAGAGAGAATCAAATGGCTTTCAAAAGAGAACATGTTTATCTGGAAGGTCACTCACACGACTCTAAAAAGTAACTTTCGGATATGAACTCAAGTATGTTTTTGCTTAATTATTTATGCGTTGATAATTCTATATGAATAATTTCTATATAAAATATATTCCTAACCACTTGAACATAACAAGGAGTTGTAGATGTTGTCAAGGCGGTGTGTGACATAACAACCGCAAGAGAAAACAGGTTGCATTTCCAACGCCATCACCAACCATCATAAGGTATCAGAAACCCTAAAGATTATATATAAAAAAAAACAAGCACAAATGTATCCTGCATTAAAACCCGAACGATTAGTCCTTTTCTATTACATTTTATAAGTTTTGAAGGCAAATGCCAATATGTCGATCACTTACTTTCACGTGTTTGGACCACAAAGATAGGAAAGTGCTGGATAGAATAGCTAGATTGGGAGGGAGGGTGACGGAAGAACCCTAAGCAACACTGAAAATGACATCCACCACGATCACACCCCCATCGGCAATGAATGTAGATGTGTCGTCTTTATCAGCGTCTGACATTAATGAATTGAGAAGAAAAACTTAATCACCATATATATCAATCAAATTGTTTGGGTTCATATGGGCCATCTCCATGATATATAAATTTCCCGTCTGTCCTGCGATGTCAAGAATCCATGTCCGTGTGCATGTAGGTGATGTTAAAACAACTAAGAAAAATTTAAAAAACTTTCTTTTTGATTCTGAAATTTTATGATGATTAGATTCTGAAATTTCGCGTGGCCAGGAATAAGACTCATGTCCCCACCCCCAATAAAAAAAAGATGCAGCACATTGGATCAGGCCTTAGTTCCATTTCTAGTTTAGAATTCAAAGTAGTAGTTTAAAATTTAAGAAACTGGCTGTTAATTTAGACATAGGAAATTGCAAATGAAAAGAATTTAAGGACGAAATTGAAAACAAATTATAGTGGTGTCGATTGCAACAGTGATTTGCCTTTCATTTTTTTAATATATTTCGTAATTGTGACGTGATGCAACGGTAATGGTAATGCTCAATTATTAAATAGCATATCTATCTTGCAGCCGGCAGCATTGTGAATGAAGCAAAATTATAGCCACTAAAAATTGTAAAAATGCTGGATTGTTATGAACATGCACTGGAAAGAATCTTTAGCTGTCGTCGTTTAGTATCAGCAATAAGGCAAAATCATTAATTGGAAGATAGAGACTAGCCACGACAATAAATTGAACTGCATCTAGTCCTGTTCTTGAGAGAATCGCTCGTAATCTCAGAGAGAAAAGGCGAGGAAAGTTTGAAGAAAACAGCGATAGCAATATGAAGGGTGAGTTATCAGAGGAAACTTTGGTGGGGGCACCAGCAACTGCAGTATGGAGTGTATACCGCGGGCTTGAGCTTGGAATCCTGGTCGATAAATTACTAGGCCATGTTTTAGGCAAAGTAGAGGTGATAGAAGGAGATGGAGGCGTTGGCACCATTGTTAAACTTACTTTTCCAGGTATCTCGATTATACATTTGATTTATGTTGCTAATATGGAAATGATTTGTGTTCGAAACTAGAGCACCGAGATTCTGAATATTGACAGTATAGATTATCCTGTCAGGAACTTCTGGTGGTTACATGAAGGAAATATTCAGGATTATGGACTATGAGAAGCGAGTGAAAGAAACGGAAATGATAGAGGGAGGGCACTTAGATCTCGGATTCGATGTTTATCGCATTCGCCTGGAGATTATTGAGAAAGATGCTGATGAATCAACCATCATTAGATACACCATACGCTACGAGTTAGATGACACAAAAGCTGAGCTCGCTTCCCTTGTCACCATTAAGCCGCTGCAAACCATGGCAGAAGAAGTTGGGAAGTATGTCTGTGGGAAGAAATCTGATGCGTAAAATATCTGATTTATTTCCAGACATGTTTACTTTTGTTTCTTGTGCTAATAAATTACACATGTTATTGTGCACGCCAATGAACATGTCAAAGGATGTTGCTTTGTTTTCACAGTTTCACTACCAGTCCATAAACAGCCACCATGCATACCGAAATCACTGGGAAACCTATGTTTGTAAATTTATAATTTAAATAATGAGATCATGATGATTTTATAGAAAATAAATCAAAATCAATTTTAGAGATCAATTCAATGTTAAATGATGGAATAAAAAATGAATTAAAAGAAAGACAAAAAAAAAAACCCGAGTCAACTTAACCTAACCTATTAAATCTCCAATTTAGATCGTTAGACCAACATAACTTCATAAAAATCAAATAAAAAAGTACGGAACTTTCAGTATTTTCTTCCATATGATAGACTTTTTAATTCAGAAAGAAAAAATGATGTGTTTGAAGTCGGGCTAGAAGGTTATATAATATGTTGTTGAAACTTATATCAGTTTCACTATTATTTCCTAAAGATTTTTAGACTTCTTATTTAGCAAGGGTTTCTTTTCTCCGAGAAAAACATAGATGACATGACAGTAAGTGGAATGGTTTTGGAAATAGTTTTCATGTAATAGCTTATGTTTTCTTTTCTTTTGTAGATTTTCTTGTTGGCAAAGTTTTCTTATCATTCAAGGATATTATAAGCAGTTTTCGGGCTTATTATTTCTAATGTGAAGTCTTATTCCGACAACCATATTTTTCAATTTGACTGTTGGACTGGTTAAGGATCTCATCAAAAGTTTTCGTACATCTTTTTTAAAAATTTAGTTAATGCTTCAAGTCAATTGATCATAAAAAGCTTGTTATAAGATCCAGAAGTTACCTTGAAGGATTTGCATTAGTTTGTAATTAATTTAGGATTATTTTCTGTAATTTTTTCTATTTTATTAGTATTTTTTAGGACGATTTACCTCATATAAATAGGGTTATTTAACTTGTATTTAAGTTTTAAAAAACAATAAGACATGGATTGATTTATCCATAAATAAAACTCTTTTTACCTTTAATAAAAAATATATTTCTAAATTTATTTTATCACACGCCAAGTTTTTAGTTCACAGTTGAAGTTTTTCTTAATAAAAACACATTGTCAACAAGCATATTCTTTTCTTTTGTTAAAAAGATAGGAAAAGAAAGAACCTCTACAACAAAATGCTGGTGTTGGGCTAGAGCCCAATGAAACTGCTCAGCTTGCGCAAACGCTTTATTGTTCTCCAATAGCATCCAAGCATGCTTGGGATTCTAGAAATAAGCGGAGGGTGCATTGAAAGAATCTCTTGTGAGAGAATCAAAAAGCAAGAACAAGAGCTGCTTCTGGATATTTAAAAATCACAATTCATACACAGAAAAGGCATTGATCTTCAGAAGTTACCGATAAGAGGGAAAGGCTGTGATATATGAACCCTGAAGGATGTCTATTGTACACAAACTCGATCAAAACTCACACCCTTGTCCAGGAAAATGGCATGCAGAAACCCACTTGACAAGATCCATCAATTCATCACATGATGGTGCAACAACGCTTTTCCTCAGTAGGCTGTGCAGACACTGGCTGGAACCTGTGCGCCTCGGATGGGTTGTACGTGAACTCGGACGTATCAAGCCCATACTGGTTTCCATGATGCGAAGAACATACGCGTGTACAGAAGTAGAATCAGAACCAGAAACTAACAATTTTTTATAGAAAGATTACATAGCATATATGTATGAAATCAATGGAACAAGATATCAAACCTACCAAGTACTTGATGCAGAACTGATCATAGGATAATTTTTAATACAATAGCAATGCCTAATGGAACCAGCAACAATCATCCAAGTGTGTTCTAAACCCTAAACCACATAAACATTCTCATTCAAACGTTCTAGAATAAGGCTGATTACTAAACAGAAAGATGTGATAGTGTTTTGTTTAAGTCCTTCATGCCTTGTGTGAACACAATAACCAAAGCAATGAAACACAGGATCAAGCTATAACTGATGTTTACCATCCTATACGGTCCTGTGGTGGGACAATTATTGTAGTTTTACACAAATGTCAGAAACCTGAATTTTCATAAGCTTAGTGAATATCCATTTATCATGTACAACTTTATGGAGTCCCTGAAAAGAGTGACTCAGATGGCTACAGGGTCACAGAAACATGCAAGATTGTCAGATGGGGCATCAAACTTTCACTGCATTGAATTGAATTTCAGAAATAATCAAACCTTTTCCCTCATTCGTGTACTCCAGGCATCATTTCTGCTTGGACGCTGATCAGTGGTTCCAGCAACAGGCACACCTGATGCAGGACCTGGTGGCCTATTAAGCAAAGGCTGTTGGTTCTGTTGCCTAGGGGCGATGAGCTCATCATCACTATCATACTTTAGTGGCCTGTTTGCTGCCCGAACCACAAGGGCTAACAAGAAAATCAAAGCCTGCAACAACACAACGATTCATTGTAAACAAGCTACTAAGAAGCTCCTTGATATCAGAAAGAGTTCAAAATAAGATGTATGAAACCCCGTCTCCCAATTCAGCCTTGACAAAGGTCCCAGTCATAGCCATAGAACTTGTACAAGAGAAGCACAGTTTCACAAACTCAAACATGTCAATGAAAATCTTAAAACCTATTAGAAACTCCCAACTTAAACTCCCATCATATTAGATTCTCTTGAAATATTTTCCTGATTCAGTAATTCTTAATTATGATCAGATACCTTTTGTCGATGCTTAAAGAAAAAAGACTGCAAAAGGATGCTTAAAGAAAAAAGACTGCAAAAGAAAAGTTCATTGCCTTAGAAAACATGATTGTCTTGCCATGAATTCTTCACATTCCTAAACTAAATCAAGCCATGCTCTCTCTAAAATAAATCGATCCCATTGAGTCATCAATACAGAGGAGAAAATACGCTTTTGGGCATGCTCAATGAGAGAAAATAAGAGGGAAGTAGCAGTATCATACATCTTTAACTGTGCCCTAACCCAAACCTGCTTTATAAATTAATAGACAGATGTCACCATCAATCAGATCTACTACCCAGTTTCTGAATCTGTCTCTCTAGAAAATATCAAACCCTCACAAATGCAATAAGCATCATTTCATGCTTACCTCCAAAATAACTATTCCAAGAGCAACCCATTTGACAATATTCCAGTTTTCTTTGAGGAAATCATATACCATGCCAAAATCTCCAGTTTTGTCTGTTGGAATTTCCTGACAGAAAAATTATAACAAAAGTTTAGATGACTATAGCACATTAAACTTCTAGAAATTGGTTAAATGGAAACTCACTTCTTTCCAGCTTTTATCAAAGAATATGAAAGCTGCACACCCCAACTCTACCAATATCAACAAGACAATCAATATTGAATACTAAGTTGGCTTAAGGAAACAAATCATCATAAACCACAAAGCCAAGGAACACATGAACTATTCCTCTGTCCCATTAAAAGATGTCCAGTTTAATCTTCAAGGGTTTAATTCACTGATGACAAGTAATTCTAAACTAGACATATACAAATGATGCAAACTGAAAACTAAAGTAGAAGTCAAAGGAAACTAGAAAATGACTTCCTTTTTTTTTAAGAACAAGGGAAGAGAAGAGACGAAAAGAAAAGAGCGAGGGAAAAACATCCAGTATCAAAACAAGCCAAAAGGGACAAAACAGAAATAAAGCAACAATGCTTCCCAATCCTTTTGTATATCTGTGAAGAAACAGCACCCTGATGCTTTTGCTACTCGATAATGGACATGCTCTTTCAGGCATAACAAAAGGAGAATAATAAGACACTCTTCGCAAGCATGTGAAATTATTGAATTGAATAGGTCACTTCTTATTCTGTTTTACTTGTCAAGAACAAAAACCCAAAACAAAGATGCATCTTATGCAGCAGTATGGCAGATAATCATTGCTGTATCATGTGGTGTAGGCACAACTAATTCTAATAGTAGTACTTATGAGGTAAAACAAATGTGAAATAGGATACACAAGTCAAGCAGCAGCCATTTCCTGTTGCAGCTCCAATACAACCAAAACAAGAGATAATGAAGAGAATTATTCCTACAGCAACAAATACGTATATGAACCTGCAAATGAAACGGATGCAAAATGATATTTAGCAATTTCAGGATAAACTTGAAAATAATAAGCACAAATATGAATATATAATTTGCAGTCAGTATAGTTTTTCAATGACCATGCAAGCCCAACAGAACCAACAGTAGTTAGTTAGAAATAACTTTTCGCTTTTCCAGTTCTCTTCTTCAGTGCCAACAAATCCCCAGCTCTAAGTGAAGGAGAAACACATTGACTAAACTTGCACCATGTGAATCTTAATATATAATATATAAATCACTACAAATGCTATTGAAAAATGGATCAACAAAGTTATTGAAAATAGTCTGATTGTCAGCCTTTTTTGCATGAAGTGGTCAATCTAAATACTCACAGTAACCTTGTTCACAACTTCAAAATTTCCAAATCAAAGAATTATCTAGACAATAAATTCTTAACTTCCAAACATGTCATTCATTTTATCAAATCAGAGTATTTTACAACTTAAAAGAAAGAGAGAGAACCAAACCACCCATAAATGAGTGCAGCTAAATCTGATAGCAATACTTGTTGCAAGAAACTCAATGTTTAGCAATACCCTGACAACCAAACCACCCATAAATGAGTACAGCTAAATTCTGAGAGATTATAAAATGGTAAAGGGCACATCTTATGGAAAAAATGATGATTTCTAGCTATCATAGTATGAGCTATGTTACACTCTACAGGTCCTATTCTCGGTCATATTAAGATTACTAAGAAATAAATGCAGGATGCAGATGACTGAGAACAGATACAGAAACCACTGGTGTGGATTGAACACTGCTAGGTTTTTATTATCAAAGGGAACAACAGGCATATAATTCAAAGGATGGGTATGAGATATTATTGTTTTCCACTATTACAATCATCACTACTCCTATTCCACCATGTCTTTCCAGTTTCCACCGACATCTCCACAAACACAACAATACAAACATCATCGCTATTGTGAGTACCACTACTAGCATTAGCACACCAACATCATACTCCCATGATCACCATCAGCACAAATTACTCATCAATCTTCCTGGATTATCATTTATGCTATGCACGGTTGTTGCCAATTTAAGGTTTATATCAATTATTTGTGATGCACCAAAGTCCGAAATATTTAGTGCAGTGTAATGAAATGAGTTGGCATTGATGCAACTTGTAGATCATGTCAACTGTAATTTTCAAACTCATAAACACTTCTTGCACGTAAGCTAAACAATGAAAACAACTGAATTTCCAGATGACTTTTCTTCACTCTGATTTTTGGGACCAAAACCAGGATCCATCCATCCATCCGCCCACCCTTCACCAACTCAACCAAGGCCCAGTAAAAAAAAAAGGCACGGAACCAATTATATTAATAATTAGAAAGAGAGGTAGAAAACGAGCCATAAAATAAATGCAGTTCATAATGTTTCACATCAATAAAATCACTTAATGAAAATATAATTTAGCTCTGCTTCAATCTACTCGAGAACGATGGAAGAGGCAGGAAGAAGTTTATAGAAATGGGTTAGCTTCTTGAAGAATTCCAGCTATTGTGCTCATCTTCCCCATTCTTTTCAAGTACCAGATGGAGCTTACACTAGGATCAAACCCATCAAAAATTCAATTACCAACTCCTATCAACTTGCTTTTGCAATTAAAATCAAATAAAAGGTTTCTCAACCACAAATTCAAAAACAATTGGGCTAAAACAACCTTTAAGCACAAATCAAAATCACCAAAAAAAAATTACATACCAAGCTTTTGACAGCTTATCAGAGATACTGTCCGAAAGAGACACAGCCATAAGCATGGGGCGACCAAGCTGCGTCAAACCCTGACCATCACTCAGCGTCGACACTAATGCTACATTGTCATCAGTTCGTGTATACTCAACAAACAAGTAAATCCCATAACCAATCATAGCCAGACCCACAAGTGTGAGCAGGATGTTAAGCAGCTTCAGTAACCACTCCAAGCATCCTTTACACGCCATGTTCCCCTATAAAATCCCAGGAATTTCCACTCACTCTATTCTTCTATCCAACCAGCTCACTCACCTTGTACCTTCAGTATCAAAACGCACATTAGCACCGCAATTTCAATTACTTGGAAGCCTAAAACACCATATTTATTCCGGTAAATAAAGAAAAGAAAGTAAATATATTCAATAATTCAGTCAGAAAAAAATACAAGGCAGATCCAATACTTGGAATTTGGTTCAAAAACAAAAGTTCAAAATTGGAAAAGAAAGGTTTCTATTTTTTTCTCTGACTTTTCTCACCAGCCAAACAGAAACGTCAATTAAAAATAAAAAAAAACATAACCATCAAATTGATTGAACAAAAAACCACCATACCAATTAACTGATTGGATAGGAAGGATCTAAAGGTAAAAACAAGGTGCATCCTGTTAGGATTATAAGCAGATTAGGATTAAAAAACAAATTGAGTGACTTACAGATTAATCGGTGGATTATTTCGAGGGACCTTCAATTTTGGTTATTCGATGAAGAAAGAAGGAGAATCCAGGCATAAAAAAACAGTCGGTGAGACAGTTGAGGACCCCTTCGCTTATTTTGGCCCTCTTCTGTGAGCTGGCACATTTCTCATTATTTATTTTATTTAATGATTGTGGAATGTCATTTATGCCCTGCTGCCATTATTATGCAAGTTGTTGCTACACTCACGAGTGGGCGTGGCTTGGTTTGGTTCATAGATTATTTACCCGATCACTTTTTTGTTGTTACCTTTTTTTAGTAAAGAAATTCTTAAACCATCTGAACATTAATATGATCTTACATAATTAATTTGATGGGTCCATAATTCATATAATTTGTGAAATTATAATTTAACTCAGAGATGTAAATTAAAACATGATGTATTTAATTAATTTGGATCAATCTGAATTAACATATCAAATTCACAATCTTGATTATAAAACCATAATAATCTCGTGTAAAAAAATAAAAATAAATTATAAAACTCATTTTTCAATTTACATAGTGTTGAAGAGTGAGATTAAAAATAAATAAATAAATTATCAGTTTGAATTAATTTGTAAATTTTGCAATTAAGGTCATGAGATTGTGATAAACACATTAAATAATTAATAATAGTCATATGATTGATACCTAAATTTTATTGATGGTTTATGAATATCTAAACTTTTTATCTAGTGGGTAACAAACAAGAAATGAATATCAAGAATTTTGACTCGTGGATACTCATTGTCATCCATACTCGACATTTGATTTCAATTTTTTTCTATCAAATTCTATCCATTTTCTTTTTATTGCTATTTTTTATTTTTATATTATTATTTTTCCATTTCCCATCCCTCATTGTTTTGTTATTCAGAATTCTACTTCATTATTTTTTTGGATTCACCATCAATAAAATTTATCTCGAGCTCATGAATTGGTTCACATATTTCAAATATTAACACAGATTGACCTCGATATATTTTAAGGTTTTTTACTAGCTGTTTCCTTTCAATCTCATCATTCGATGTTTGATTTATTAGAAATTGATTTCTTTTTCACTTTTTTTCTATCAGATTATTCAAATATTATGTTTATGATTATGGGGTTAATAGATTGACTCAATTGATTATGATCTTTTATTTTAATTTCACTCATCATTATTAGAATATTTGATATTTAAGCTTTTCAACTTGCTTTTGACAAGGTTAACTTGGTGTCACGGTTAGGTTGCATATTTTGCATGTTAGTATGAAAGGATTTAGGGTGGTTTTGTGAACATTTTTTTTAATTTTATCCTTCAACATCAGCTTGATTGAGAATTAGACTTCATAATTTATTTTGGTTTGCTTTCTATGAGGTTATCTCACATCATGGCTTGGGTCGCGAGTTTGATCGGTTAACTTTGGGTGGTTTTTCCATGTCTTTTTTAATATTTATTTTTAATTTCATCATATAACATTGAGTTGATTGTGAATTGAGTTTCATAATTTATTTTGATATTTTTCTATGTTGTTATCCTAGTCTTATGATTAAGATTTGACTGGTAAACCCTAGTTGACTCGATTTATTTTTCCAATTGAATTTTATTTTTCAATATTAAATTGATTGAAAACTAGATTTAGTTTTTTTTATGTATAGAGTGTCATAATCTAGGTTGAAGATTCTGCAGGTTAACTTGACCTAATCTAAGTAAATTTAGTATATTGTTATCTCTTTTTGTTTTTTTTTTAAAAATATACCATCTTTATTTTTTAAATCAAATTATTTTTTAATATGTTGTTTGGGTTGTCTTTAAACTTATAAAATTGATTATATAACATCAGATCGACCTTCATGTTTTTTTACTAGAAAATGTATCAACAATATCTAAATATTTTTATTTTTAAAAAATATTATTTAATTGTAGCTACACAAGGGATTATGTGGTTGTTGCTACCGGATTATGAATTTTATTGGATTTTACTTTTTTAGCAGTGTATGGTAAAAGAAAACAAAGATGCGGGGTGAAAGCGTCAATTCAAGATTTGCTGAGAAATGTTCTTCAAAATTACCGTAGCCCAAGGTATTTTTTTTATTACTAAAAAAAACAGAGAATAATATCAATCCCAAAATATTTAATTCTAAAAGGTTTTGTCTTTTCCGAGCTGTCCCGCTACAATAACACACCTTGGCTACAATTTAATTTCTCGTATGGTATGATATATATAATATGACTTTTTAATTAAAAATATATTAAAATTATATTTTTTTTCTTGGCATCGCTCCATCAATTTTTTTTATTTTTTTTAAAATATCAATTTACCTTCTGACTTGTGTTTCTGTGTGGGGGTTCTGATTAATTAATTCAACATACGACGACAGATTATTCAGCTATTATATTGTTTTTATTAGGGCAAGAAATCCATCTTTTTGAATAGCAATTATAGCAAGTGTACAAAGATTGTGTTGATCATCGTTGAAATAAATAAAAAAATGAGAGAAGAGGATTAAGCCAAACCAATTCTTGGGTACCTTTGGTGACGACGACGAGTTGGTCGGCAACTATAGAACTGTGGTTGGTGAGAACCGAGAAGAAAGAGACTCCTTTTATACAAACGAAAGTTATCCATTGAAAATAAATATTGCCGACCTTGAATAATTCCACTAAACCATTTGAGAATAAGTTGGATTATTTTGTAGATTGTTTTTTATTTAAAAATATATTAAAATAATATATTTTTAAAATTATTTTTAATATAAACATATTAAAATAATCTAAAAATATATAAAAAAAACTAATTTAAAATAAAAGATAATAATTAACTATCAACATTACAAGGTCAAACATTCAAAGTGGTGTGGTATAATAATAAAAAATTTAAAATCTGCACAAGTCTCGGTTCGAATAAAAACATTATCTTATAAAATTTTAAAATAATCAGGTTAATCGATTAATCCAAATAAAATATAAGATAAAACGACCAAAACAGTACACCAGAAGTCATGACGATGACCACCTGAACCACCACAAGCCAGTTTAGCTTAGAAAAGAGTAGGTCCCGCATCAAGAATTGGCGGGAGAATTTGTCGGGTCGTGCCGACTGCTGGGCAAGGAGGGACTCTTCAACTGTCGTTCAAGACAAAAACTACCGGTCAAGAAGGTCCGAGCCAAAAGCAAAATCCCATCCCCTGTCTCACCTTCCACCTAATCAAAAACGTGACAGCCATCTTATCCGCAATTTCCTATTCTTTCCTATCATGACTTACTAATTTCCAACCAATTTTTAGTGACCGTTTGTTATTATGTTTGCGGGTCAGGCTTAAGGAAAAATAATTAAAATCTCGTTTGGTTTTTTTTTTTTTATTATTATAGCTGTCTATATCAGCTTGCATGTCTTTATTAATTTCAAGAATTCTAAAATTAACGATAATATAAATTTTCAATAATTATTATTTTAGCAACCATATAATTTCAACGTGAAACATCTTCCACCGATGCTTTCCTACCACCTCGTTGCATGGTAGCCGTTGGTATCTTTTACGTTGTTTATCTAACAACGTTAAAAAAGAAAAACCCTAGTTGCGAGCAACTGAACTATCAAGAACAATAACACCGAACATGTAAAGAGGGAGTACTGATGGGCTCGAGTCTGAACCCATTTTCTCATTATATTGGGATTGTTTTTATAAGCCTAACACATAAATTTTATATTTTACCATCTATAAAGTGTTTTTTTAGGGTTTTTACAAATGAAAAGTTTTTATTTTTTTTATTTTCTGAACATTAGATGACAGTATAAGAGCAAACATCTAAAACACAAAAGAAAAGAACTGAAACTCAAAGATATAACAATCATTTTCTTGTAAATGGATTTAAGATTATTTTTTTGGTCATTCATGTGAATTACCATTAAAAGATTCCCATTTGGGTAACTTGTGATGTGTGAGTCTAATCTTAATTTTTTTTCTTAAAAAAAAAATGTTTAACATGATCGTTGATACCTTTATTTTAAAAAAAATTATCGATTTTGCTACATATATATATATATTTCAAGAAGCCTAAAAGCATTATACTCAAAATTAAAAATGGATTTAAGGTTCATAATATCATAATTATTTCCTGCTTGTATGGGCTGTCCAAAAATAAACTGTGCTTTACAACCTCCATCAAAGAATGTATCAGATTAAAAAAGTACTTGTTTTACTCTGTTTACATGAAAATCATAAATCATTAAAGTGATGTTGATATCATCGAGAAGGTAAGAGAAACAACGAATTAAACCAAATGGAATGCTGATGAGTTCTTATATTCAAGAGGGTTTTTTTTTTTTTCATAAGATAGGTGGCCATTTTCAAAGTAGTTCAGCTGGTTTACACCTCATTTCTCATCAGGACTCCATCAATACTGTTTGCGATGGAAAACTAGCCAGCATGCATTCAAGATTCCATGTCAAGTCCTCAACTTTATTCATGTATCACAGAGCATTTTCTCAATCACCCGAATTGCCCATTATTACACATTGATAAGGCCCCACTGAACAAGACCAAAAAATGACCGCACCAGCAATGTCTCGACACAAAGCTCTAATGCTTTTTATCTACAGGAAAACAGAGCGCCCAGTAGGCCACCATGCTCTAATGATTGGTCGAGTCTAATCTCTTAATGACTGATGAAGGACCAGCTGGACTAGAATTAGCTACCGTAATCTGATTAAATGGCACCATATTAGAAGGAATTAGAGCAAAGGGGAGGAATTGATGAGATGCCTTGCCTGGAGAGCTCCGCTAGGACGATATCTGTAGACGGGGGCTTGAGGCCTAAGGGCAACGGCAGCCATGGCTTGTTGATTACCTCTTTCACTACCGTGTTGATCACCTCCTCAGCCTGAATGAAAGATAAGAAATGATGTCTATTGCATGAGCACGTTTGAACTTCTAGGAATTGTGACAGTTCACCCTAGTCAAACTGTCATACTCTTGCTACATAAGCTAGAACACATTTTATGACCAAGTTCTGAAATATATGATCTTGAAATGAGATCAATGAATATAAGTAGAATCCACAGAAAAAATGAAAAAAAAAGAGCAGTAAGATGTTACTATACCGGTTGAAGGTCAAAACAATTTTGTGGCATGCCACAGCTGTTATCGATCATGCTGGCACCTTGAAACCCAGATGCATTCTGCATTTCCAAACAAAAGAATTTATGAGAACCTTAATAAGAAGTATGAACACAGATAGATTATGACATGTACATAGGTATGCTTACTGGAGGAAAAGAAGAAAAAGGACTATGCAATGGTGGCATCACGGGGCAACCCCATGCATCCGCATGCATCTGAAATATGAAAATATACACATATCACGCAGCTGCATTCAAAGTTCTCCAGAAAATGCTTATACCATCAGTGTTAAAGCATGCTAGACAGGGGGGAAATAATATAATCTCTATCATGGTGTTTAATTTAACAAGAGTTACCCCTGAATAAGGCTTCCTGTGCCAAATTTCTGCTGGGGGCCATGGGGGATAGCTGGGTGTGCCCCACATATGCACACCAGCTGTGTGACTACCTGCAGCTCCCCACATAGGATAGACCGGGCTGGTTGGAAGATCATGGTTAGAATGATATGGAGGGTACGCCATGATAGGTTTATATGGATAATAACTCCTGTGTACTTGATCTCGATGATGCGGCCATCGCTGGTCATCTTCCTTGGGCAAAATAGGCCTCCTTCGCATTCGATATTTCTGCCAGGAAACATGCAGTGGTATTTAATTGGCTGCAGCATGATTTTTTGTGAAGCGGACAAAAAGCAGTCTGAACTAGTTCAGAATTTGTCTAGATACATAAAAATAACATTTAAAAGATTATGAAACTAATTTTTAAGTGCAAACAATCAATGACAATGGGAAATGCATCTCCAACCACTGTTTAGACCATCAGAAATTACTTCAATTAGACAAAAAATGATCAGACCACAAAACGACAGGGAAAGCAAATGCTACGAGAGCTTATAACAAACAAAAAGATAATGAATCCTAATGGAACAGAAGCTAACAAATTTGGTAAGGGTAAGTTTACTACGAACCTGCAAATGACTTGCTACATTATGCCTAGTCAAGCTTTCCACTTTCATTAGCTCCAATACTCGTGAAGGAATCGCTTGATCTACACCTAGTTTGTCCACCGCTTGCACAAATTTTTTGTGAAGCTCTGGTGTCCAGTCTACCTAAAACTCGAGGAAAAACAAACACTCACCCAAGAGCAATCAAGTTGATGAAATTAGGAAAAACATATGCCTTTTCTAAATAAACAAATCCAAATACGGTAGATGCTAATGCTTGTGACATCACTTCCGACTCAAAACAAGAATAAACAAATGAGGATCATTGAGTCTTGATAATAGTGTTTATTTGTGTTTATTTGAGGAAAATATGACTAGGAAAAAAACAGAAAGAAAGAAACTAAACTTTAGAGCATTTTGAGGTAGCATATATATGGAAAAGGCATTTCATAAATGTAGGATAATTTGATGGGGAGAAGGGGTGATGTGATTATGCCCTGGAATAGGATCAGGAACTTCAAAAGTATTTGATATTCAGAATAATCAGTCACCTTCATCTTCTTTCGATTAGCTCTAGTCCCATAGGAAGTATGAAGATCAGAAACAACATCGTTAGAATGATTGAGACTGTCTTTGTTTTGTGGATTGTGATGTGTGTTATTCTCACTCTTGACACCATCAGTTAAGTCATCTGTATCTTCGATCACAGTCTCTATAAAGCAAGGAGGATGCCCTGCTTGTAGAGTTTCTTGAGATATGGCACAGGTTGTTTCGACAGATTTGGATCCCCCCTCTTGCTCACCACTCACCTTTTCTATTGAGCAGTTAATATGGTCTTGGCAATCTCCATCATCCAGCAGCTGCCCTACTTGTTTAAATTGCCGGGTTGAAGGAGCCGGATGCTCATCACTAGCTGGCGATTCCTGCTCATTGCTTTCCTGAGCCAGAGATGCATTTTCTGTTTTCTCCATGTTCTCATCCTCGTTTCCTTCAAGTTCCATTTTGAGCTCAAGCATAGAAACTATAGAATCTTTGATAGGCTTTAGTGATTCGGATTGAACACTCCCCCCTGCATTAAATGCCTGCTCAGGATCAATGGAGTCAGAAATTTTCTCTTCATAGCATTGAGATCATAAATTAAGTTCCTACAAGAATTTTAGCAAACCTTATGAACCACATGCTGCCATATATTCCTTAGTTTATCTTCAAAGAGTGGTTTCCGAAGAAACTCAACTGCACCAAGCTGAAAATAAATTGCCACATAAATTAATCACGTGATCATGAGGCATGGTGAATGTCTCCAGGCTCTCCTTAAATGCATGGGGCATTAACTCAAGATTCAAAATTCAATGGAAGTGCTAACAGTTGAATGGGATTTGCTTCAATCACTAAAGTAAAAAGAACTTACTAACAGACAATTAAAATTTGAAAAAAATTCTGTGGCATCAAGAATTTCAGTATGAGCAACTTAGCATACAATTACATAACACTGACAAGTACAGTTCTTACCGCTATGCACTTCATCATGGTGTTCAGGCAATGAATGTTAGAAGTCACTGAAAAAGAACATAACCTCATACTGTATTAGAAGCTATAAATTATATATATTATTGAAAATCTATCCAAGTTGACAAACTAGATTTTCCTGAAGGAAACGACGGAATGCTTAAAGAAAGCAACCAAAACATGAGGAGTAAAAGATTTGGGTTTTTAAAGCATTACTCTTATGTATAGAAAATATTAACATCATATATGAACTTACTAATGGTAGGCAAGTCCTTTGCAGTTTCTAGAAACTTGAAGCTCCCATTGCTATTGCTCGTACTCACCTGTGACCATAGCTAGGTTCTATTAGATAGCCATTCAACTTCAGAAAATCTAACCATATTTAGGCTCAATTAAACAAATATTATATCTAATTAATGCACTTCTATACATGAAGTGATTATGATGAAAATGGTGATAAGCAGTATTATTAGGCTAATGAATGACATGAGATGGACAAAGCAACAGCAGCCAGTCATTTCAACCCTAATTTGACATATAGTGAAATCCAGCTCCTCTTTTTTGTGAATGTATGAACATTGCCGAACCACTTTAAATCTGTGTGTTTTTCTTGTTTTCTCTCTTGTGCAATATTCATCATTGTTGCTGCTGGTTTCACAACACTCACCAATATTGGAAAGTTGTGTTTGAACTAAAGGAAATTACCTCCACTAAAGCAATATGGAAGCTTCCAGGTTCATTTGAAATTGCTGAGAGAGCTTCATTCTCATTGCAGAATGTATAAACTGAAAATGGGCATGGTGAGGTTAAGCAAGGAGGCTCAAACAGGAGAGAATGCATCACTCTAACATTACAGGATATAAAAGTGATAAATATTAAAGAAGACCAAGAAACGAGCAACTTTATTAATAACTATATTTTGTTTTGGGATCTAAACGATGTAGCTTTAATATCACAGAATGTGGTTTGAACAGTATCCTAGGGTTCTAATTGGCATTAAGAGATCATAAAAGAGCCAAATTAAATCTTTGGTAGAATGATGTTGAAATGCAAAACACATACTGACCAAATTTTGAAAAAAACAAAAAACTACAAAGCGTTGAAAAATAGTAGGCTTTCTTGTATTTCCAATGCTAGAACATACAAAGTTCTGAAACATTGATAAAAATGCTGACTAAAAACAATTAAATTTCAAAACTTTTGTTTAAAATCTGGAGTTCCCTTCATGTAGTAAAGATGAATTGTTGCTTTAGTAAAAAATTTTATAAAAAAATCCATTTTTTAGTATTACGTTTGAGCATTGCAAGAAATTGTTTTCCATTTATAGATCTATGTCAACCATTTTCAATTTTCACAACTAATTAGCTACTGTTTTAGTTAAAATAGGTTGAAGTAAACTTAACAATGCAAACAAGATTTCTACTTGAGAAAGATAATTAGTAGGCAAGTGGCTGAGAAAGAAAGATGGGGAATCACAAAATCTCTAACCGATATAGTCCATTGCTTCCAGTTTCGATTTTATCTCAGCAGCAGAACTGTTGTCCTCATCAAGGAGAAGGACTCTGAGGCCCTTTGGAAAATCCTTCCATGCTGATAATTCATCAGTGGTACAAACCATAGCTTGCTTGGCATCGTTTCTCAAGCCACGGACAAGTTACCGGTATCACTTGTAATCAGCATCAAAATCAACCCTGACTGGCCCACATGAACATGAATTTCACACCAAATCATCTCTACTTGATCTAATGTTCTATACTGTTATGGCAGCCAGAGAACTTTGTAATTAATGTAAGAGATAAAAGAACAAAGAAAACCCAATGATTGAAAAAATTATTGCTGCTTAAACAACAAAATTCCAGTTCAAGAAAAAAAAATCATGGCTACAACATCATATAACAAGTCTCCACTGAAAACAGAACTTTGTTCAGATTCTAATGATTAAGTTTTCTCTTATTACATGAAATAAAGAAAGATTCTTGCTCAAAGATCAAGATCTTAATTTGCCCGTGCCAGTTTAAAAGACAACACAAAAACAAAAGGACCCATGTAAGATCTCTGCAATATATACCGAAAAGACATGAAAATCCAAAGCATAGACAGAAAAAAAAGAGGGAAAAGAACAATCTTTCAAACCAAAACCAGGAATTCTTTAAAGGAAATAGGAAAGTGAAACAACACACTAAACCCCCACCACATGCATGCACATATTAGCATAAAATCATCACAGAACGCAAGCAAATCACATGAAAGAAACATCAGAGTAAAGCAACATACTCAGTTATTCTAGGGGAATGAACATTATATATATCGATCTCTATCTGTGTGATTTTGTTTGTGCATGCACAGAACTACTTACAGCATATACTCTTCTTAACTGAAAAATTATCTCTCTCACAGCTTCCGCTCTGGCTGTATATAGACGACCAACAACTCTCAAGGGGAGAGAGATGGAGGGCGCTTTCTGGAACCTGGCTCGTGTGACCTCTGTAGTATAGAGTTTTGATTTTTTCCTTATTTTTTATATTTGTTTTTACTTTACTTCTGTTTCGTAGACTGTAAAGTTGCTATCGGTTGTCCACCGACCACAGAATATGCAATCAAGCCTTCCGAAAGGTCAAAACCCTCTTTTTACTGCCTTTTTATGTGAATATCCCCTCAAATCTTAACCAAATTTAAATTCTCCCTTGTTTTTGATGTTCGAACTTCGAACGGGTTCAGTAATTTTTAAATTAATTTATTTTATGTTTTTGAGTTTTTTGATGTGTTAAATTTTTTTTATTTTAATATATTTTTAAATAAAAAATATTCTAAAAAACAAGAATAGCACCCTCTCAAACGCATCTTATAAATTGCACTTCCACCTCTCGAAAATTTTAAACAATTATTCTCCATAAATGATGTCATTAATAAAGTCATGAAAACCTTGATCTCCATAAATGGTGTTTGGGCTCGACCACTTTATATTCTTTTGTAAGAATAAGATCCTGTTTGGCTGTGCGATCCAACCTGGCTGAAATTTGATTTTTTTTTTTTTTTTTTGCATTTTAAATGAATATGTTTTGGTGTTTTTAGATGATTTTGATGTGCTGATGTCAAAAATAATTTTTAAAAAATAAAAAAACATCATTTTGATACATTTCGGCACGAAAAGCACTTTCAAAAGCTACCGCAACCGCACTCCCAAACAGGCCCTTAGTTCTCTATTAGGTAGGATTCTCTTCAATATTTAATTTAGAAAACTATAGTTTATTTTTCATTTATTTAATCCTCGGATAATATTTCTTCATGTACACGTGACATTATTATACAAATAAAACATAATTTTTTAAAATATATAACAAAATCAGAAATATCTAAATAATTGGAAGGAGGATCGTATTAATTAATTACAACCCTTGATGAGACGGGAATTCGGCCAGCCATCCTCATCGGTAATGAGGAATAGGTTGACAGTTAGTTCGTTAATTATATTATAAGTTAATGGTACTCATCATCAGCATTTGAATAATACTACTGTAAGATAATTCTTAAAATAATATTTTTTAATTTTCTTAACTCTTTTTTGACGTCACATACCAAGACAATATAAAAACATTAAACAAATAATGTAAAAAGAAAATTAGATTGAGTACGGAATGATACGTCATGTCAAGGACTGGATAGGGCTAAACAAAGCAAGGTTAACTTATTTTATTTATTTTACGTGCGAAAATCGATCTTATAATAATCTTATCCAAACACATGTATTTGTAAACCCACTTTTTAAAGACATTAACTGGTCAAGACCCCGAGTTATTATTGTCTGAACATCATCTACATTGGTAGTTAGTTAGCTATCGATGCAAATATATTAAATAATAATTAAATTTAAAAATACCGAATAATTTTGTTTTACCGGGTCGGGTTCTTACTGCATCAGTCGGAGTGTGAGTGCACAGCCAAGCCAGATCGGGCTGGTTGCGGGTGATCGAGCACTGACGTCATTAATAAATTATATAATATTTTTCCATTTTGCTCGCATCCCTGTCCCACCACAACACCACCCAGCAACATCACCATGGATGCTAGTAGTAATTGGCATGATTGCCGATTGAAAAAAAAGAAAACAAAAAACAAAAAAGGTTGCAACTTTCCCTCCTAGTGGAGAGTCCCCACGATCCCTACTAGATCTTTGTCTACTTCACTCATCCCTTGCTATCGAAAACTTTAAATCGAAGTTGTTTTTTAAATGGGTTTTTATTTGATATTTAAAACAATAAAAAATATTTAAAAAATAATATCAGCACGTCAAAATATTTAAAAACAATAGAGAATATTTATTTTAAAAAAAATATTTTTTTAAAAAATAACTTTTAAAATCCTTTCCATACAATCAACTTCAAATTTGACAGGTATTTGTCAGTATCCGAAAATTTGTCTTCTTGTTTGAATGAAAAGTGGAGTAATTCAAGATTTTAATAATTCAAGTTTTTCAGGATAATATTAAAGCTAAGCAAATTGAAATTTTTTGTGTTAAATAAAGAAAGACTTTTGATTTACTGTGAAACCCCTTATTCGTTTACTTATAGTTAATTAACGTCTCAAGAAAAGTGATCCTTCCCAGCATGGGACTAATGGCTTGCCAAATCATCCACCTGTCCTTCACCTCAATCAATGATGGGCCAGCCAGTCTGAGCTTGGGCAGGCAAACACAGGTCATACAAAATTGTTGGTGGTTTCAACCCTAATAATGGTAAAACTTTTCCTGGTTCAGTTCAAGCACATGGTTTACAAGCCCTCGGAATTCATGGTTTTGAGTCTCATCGTCAAGCCAGCAGATAAAGTGTTATATCGTTTGGTTAGAAGAAAGCTGGGTGCTCCTAACGCGACGACGATTGTAAAGATTTTCATGTACTGGGCATGATTTGATATTGATGATGGCTCGCAGAACTGGCGTATTTAGTTGACCTGGAGAAGATAACATAAAACCTCGTGTCTGGTGTAAATTGAATCACATGCATGATCGAGAAATGGATTACATCATTACACAACCGATCTATGGTCCTTCAAGTCCCAGAAATAAGTGATCTTTGCTCCTCTGGTTCGATCACAATCGTGCTACTGTGCTGCAACCATTTTTTTTTCTTTTGGATGGGAGGATCTATGGACCTCGATGCGAGAGTAAAATCCCGATTGTCTTAGATTAGAAATGCACATACTAACTCGAACTCGAGATCTATATGCAAATCTTCGGTTCTCTCTAGCTCTTACAGTGCTGCAACCTCGGACAACAATGGACCCAGAGATTCTTTGATCTTTAAAGTCATCCAAAAAGTTTCACATACCGCATAGAGTATAGAGTGGCTTTTAAAGTATTGACAGCAAATTGATGTTTTCAATCCAAAAACACCATGAAAAAGCACATGCAAGGGCATGACCGAAATGGTAGGATTCCAGGACACCCTCATCGGATATTCAAGCAGGAGGGGGAATGCTGAGTACCATTTAGTAATTAACTAGCGATGTGCCCGCGCGATGCGCCAGAGCTTTTTTATCTATGTAAAAAATTGATTGTTTTTATATGTATTGTATTTTGTTATTTTAATATTGAATTAGTAAAATTATAATTGATAAAATCTGTATAATCAAAATGGAAAGTGGTTTGTATATTTTCTAATCGCAGATAATGTAGGTAATTTTTTTTTATGAGTTGTATTTTTCCCTAGTAATATTAGATCCGACACATTATAAATAAAAATATTGTAATTTTTTTTCCAAAAATAAACTTACATTTTTTGCGTGCTATAATTAGTTATTTCAATGTTTAATTACTAAAATTGCAACAGATAAAATATGTTAAGAATGAGTTTTTTGCGTGGTATAATTAGTATGCTTGCCAGCGCATCGCGCCAGGGTTTTTTCTATATAGAAAACTAATTGATTTTTTACATGTTGTAATTAGTTGTTTAAATATTTAATTAGTAACATTATAATAGATAAAATATGTAACAACCAATTTTTTTCCCCGCCTAGAAGGAATAGTGTAATCGAAATGGAAAGTGGTTCGTATATTTTTTATTTGGAGATAACTTAGGTAAATTTTTTTAAAAAAAAAAAATTAGTTGTCTTTTTTCCCCGGTAATATTAGATCTGACACATTATAAATAAAAAAAGTGTATTTTTTTAAGAAATAAACTTATTTTTTTGAGTCCTATAATGACTTATTTGCCGTCTAAAAGGAACAGTGTAATCGAAACGGGAAGTGGTTCGCATATGTTTTTTAAGTGTAGATAATCTAGGTAAATTTGTCAAAAGAAAAAAATTTGAGTTGATAAATTTGTCAACCTTTTGTTTTTTAAAGTTGTATTTTTTCCCCAGTAATATTAGATTTGAAATATTAAAAATGAAAATATTGGGGAAAAAATTTAAAGAAATAAACTTAAACAAAAGAGTATAAAATTTAAATTCAAAGACAATAATTTTTTTATAAGATTTATTATTCATATTATTATATTAAATGTATTTAATCATATTGATATTAATTTTATTTTTTTTAAATCTTAGGTCATTTTCTCTCTCTCTATATATATATTTTTAGACAATAATATTTTATAAATATCAAAACATATAATTAGTCTCACATACTTTAATTCGTTGAATATATATATATATACATATATAATTAACTTGACATATTCTCAATAACATCTTTAATTTAAAGGACAAAATTGAAGTAAATCAAAACATTGGAATTAAATAATTTAACACAAAACCAGAAATTAAAAGATTCGGGACCGAAATGAAACAGAAATCCATAATTAACTTGCATAGAAGGATAAAATTGAAAGAAATCAAAGTTTGATACCGAAAATATTAAGGATTTATAATAAATTTGCATGGAAGGATGAAATTGAAGTCAATGAAAACTTTGATACCAAAAATATTAAGGATTCCAGCCCAATTCGCAAAATTAAAAGACTGGGGACCTAATTGCAACTACAATATATAATCAATTTCAATTGAAGGACGCAATTGAAACAAATCAAAACCTATATAATAGCAATAAGGGCCAGAAAAACAAATTACAAAGCTCAGGGACCGCAATGAAATTCGGCAAAAAACAGCTGCGCTGACGTCATCCTGCGTAGGAGGAGAGAGAAATGGAGGGTGAAATTTCAAACGACCATTGACACGCCTACGGACACTTTATAGGAACACGCGCTGCCCCATGTGGAAGGGAACAGTCCTGAAAAGCATTCTAGACGCGGTCGGGCGTTTTTGGACGCCGGAGTAAGCCGCACGCGCCGTCCGAAATACGCGTGGCCACGGAAACGAACGGCGCGTACGGAGACGCGCCAACAGTACTGCGCCGAGAAAAATAAAATAAAAAGCCTAATTACCGTACTGCCCCTCACCGCAATGCATGTTTTTTGTCCTTTTCGAGGGACAAATTGGTTATTACATTGTTCAAGCAAATATAAAAAAATAAAAAAACCGGCCAGCCGGACCGGACCGAAAATGGTCAATTACCGAGGAGCCCCTGAAACCGGCGGCGTGTTTTGTCTTTTTCGAGGGTTTTTTCCGTTAATACACTGTTCATAGGCCGGAAAAAAAAGGTGGATGTACACCCGCGAAGCACTGAGACAAATGGCCAATGAACAGTGCCAATGAGTGTATGTCTACAGTGAATGAACAGAAACTTTCGTTCTGTTTTAGTGTTTTTGATAATAGCTGTATTAATTTGAAATGCATTCCCCAGGACTAAAAAAAAAAATCTTAGTTAAATGGAGATCACTGTGAACTAGACAAAACGATAAACTGAACGTTGGCTGTGTTTAAATAAGAGACATAATCTTTGATTGTAAAGGACATCCTTCTTTTCATCAGTTTTGCACTCTTGAAGTTTGATGATTTGATTAATCAAGCCACCAAGCTGTGTATATGCTCCCCATCACCAACGAAAGATTAATAACTTAACCAGAAATCTTCAGTTCGGTGATTTAATCACTTGCTTGGCTTTGTAATTGCTTGCCTAATCTGTTTTCAAAACAAGAAAGAAAGAAGCTTTTGGAGAAAAAAGTTACGAATTATAAGCAAAGAAAAAGGAGGAAAGGTCGGAGAGAAAAGGGTGTAGAAGCCTGCAACTCTACAATTTTTTATTGAATCCATCAGAACTCCTTGTAATGTCAAGAAAATTACATATACATAATAAAACTCTGATTGTAATTAAATTTGAACTTAAAACTTACTAACCAATAAAAGTCTAACAAAATAACATAAATTAAAATCCAATAATAAAGATAAATAAAATCTAATATCTTAGGCTTGGAGTAGCCTAATCTTCCAATGTGGTTGGACTGTTCTTCGCCATCATAAATTATACTGACGTGCGAACCATATCTTAGGTTTGATATCCAATCAACAACGACTACCGGATTATTGACCACTTGGTGTGCTGTCTCCCGTGCCACCAACCCAGTACTGTTTAACCACCACCAGGATCTTCTCAGGTACAAGGGGACCATCCTCATGATCCATCATTTTTGTATCCCATCTCATTCCTCCAGCAATTTTCTTGACCTTGTTCAGAACATCAACCTCATCTCGGAAGATTACGGTCCCTTCAGGACGCAGAATGCGATCCATTTCCAGAAGGATGTCTTCCAGGTTACACCTGTTTCAGTTTTCAAGTAAATTTGATTTGAACTCAGCGATGGTCAAAGTTAGATAATAGAGCCAGTAAAACTCGGGACACTAAACACGTCCATATCCAGTATATCCCCAACAGCATTCACCATTTAGCTTTTAAACTAGAAGGTTACTTTAATCATATCGAGCTTCTGGTAAGCAAAAAAGCAAATTAAGACTGAAATGACCAGCTCAGGAAGTCCTCAAATCAATATTTTGCATTTTGGAATGGGAGCTGTCTTATCAGTTTTGATGTAAGAAAAGTAAAAACAATATGGATTTTCACGACACTAGTTAATTTAAAAGCACAAGCTGCTCTCTGATAATATGTTAAACAAAAGGACACACATTAGCATGAACATAAAATGCCTCATATGACTTGTCTATAAGATAAAGAATAAAGAAATCCTCATCGACAAATTAATAACATAGTGCAATGCTTGTATGAACAATCATTTGATAGCGCTGAAATTCGACCCAACTTATGGTCTGCTGGAAGATGAAGAAGAAGAAGATGATGATGAAAAGGCTTACTTGTTCTGGTACAAACTAAATACACCATTGGCATGGATAAAGTCATATGTCCTTGGGTATGTTGAGAACCCTTCACACCTGAAAGAAGACAACCAATCAAAATAATGCATTAATATTTGAAAGCAATGACCTTGTTAGCTATCCATAGTGAAATTCTTGATTCTCAATTTATTTGCAGTGTCACAAGCATTTTGCTTGAGAAGACTCACAAGGGGCCAACAACAGGGGGGTGGGGGGGGATCAGACCACAATTAGCATGGAACAACATGAGAAGATTCAAAGGCCATACCAGTCATGATAAATACCAACTAAACCTCTCTCGTAGATAACACCTAAAGTATTCTTAGCAATGGTTGGGACTACATTCATCACCCATGACTTTGGGGATTCAAGTGCTGCTGCAAATCCTCCAAGCCCTGCATTCATATCCATGATGTTCCTGTATCTCGTAGTGCCAATCAACTTATTGGTCCTTTTATAAGCATTTACATGCTTTTTCCAAAGTTTATTGTCCTCCTGGAAGGATTCAGCTGTGACACCATCGACAAGTCCCTTGGCTACTCTAGGAGGAACTGCAAAAAGCCTCTCTGGAAACTTCTTCAACTCCCCTCCTGCTACTTCATTTGCACTGTTTACTTCAGGGAGAGGAGTTTTGCATGCTTCCATTTCCTTGTCCCTAAAATAAATCATAGAAGAAAGAGTTACAGGGGGTAAGCATTGCTACTTCTAGATATTAAAAGGGCAATTATAACAAGTTTTACATCCATCACAGTCAAAGGGGTGTCACATGAGGGAATGCTAACCCGATTAGTTCACCATGGAAATGGATAAAAGAGGAAGCAAATGCTAAACTGAAAAAGACGCATAGAATGAAATACTCCATCTGCTGGTTATCCTCCAATCATTTTATTTTACTTTTATTTCGTATCTGTCCCTCCATCAATTCCCCAGTCAATTCATGGTTATCTTAGTTAACAGCACGCATGTCATGAGCTATATATTGTTAGTCCAACCATTTAATAAGATATTTTCAAATTTAGATGTTTGGTATGAATTCAAAGTTGGATGAAACTAAGCATTGGCATTGCATGAAATTTCACCCAAAACCACAAATGAAACAAGAGTGAACCTAGTACTATGATGTCTAGCAGTCATAAACATTTTAAAGAGATGTTTTAACCTTGAAATGGACTATCCTCCCCTTTCAAAATTCTTCTCTTTCTATTTCAACCAAATAGAACATGAGGAAGCAAACTCTTCTTAAGCTTCTTCTTTGCTTGTAAACAGCCTCACAATTCCATCTTTCTAAAAGTAAATGCAGCAAATTTGGCAAATGTCCACACATTCCAATGCTACATTGTACTAGATGAGCAAAACATCTTCCAAAGTGGCTGTTCAGACCTCTAACAGGTGTAATAAAAAACAAGCAAATCAAGGTGCATGCAAACTCACCAGACATCATCAGCATCTTTCGATTCACAAATACTAGCAGACTTCCTGCGGCAGTTTTTGCTATTTGCTTTTTTCCTAAATATAGCAATATCTCCCTTCTCATACTTCTTCTCCCAGCAAAGACTTTCAGCCAGCTCTTCAATCCCTCTTTGCTCAGCTTGGAGTTCAGCCTTAGACCGTTTCCATGTTTGGTAGTAGGTCTTCCAATTGATTGGTGGGCCAGAAAGGATCCAGTATCCACCAGGTCTGAGGACACGGTCAACTTCCATTAAGTACATTCCATCTGGATACAGGAATCCACATGTTAAAAATATTGCAAGTTTCCACCAGATAAACAGGGATCTAGTTAATACAATCAGTTTCAGTATTGAAACCTCAAATTTAATAAGATATTTCCGCATGGAAGATAATAAGATAAGTAAAAAGTTAAGCTGAAATGAGAATATAGTTTTTGTGGAGCACTATCTTAAGCTCAGCTGGTTTTTAACCGCAGTAGCAAAACAAACCATCTATCAAACTAGAAAGTTTTCCTGACTGTCATATGGCAAAAGGGATAAGGTAGTGTAAAACCCATCTGAGGGCACTGATACTTTTAGCTTAAGAACATAGTTTCCAATAACCTAAAGTATCAATCTCCTGCTTATGTTCTGATTTTTATTAGGGAGCCTGCCTTTTTTAGTTCATTATTTTTACTAGAAATGGTTAGGCCACGCTTATGTGATGTGAGATGCATCTTATCTTATCTTAGGTGTGATGCCCACGAATTCCTAGGCGTGTAATTTCTAGGAGCTGTAGTGTGATGTTAGGCTTGTTTTCTTTTTCTTAAATCTACTTCATCCTTATTTCCTTCTTGTTACCTTGCTAAAACACAGCCTATCGCCTACTTTCCATTTTTCCAACCTATCAAATCTGTCACAACTTGTAAGCCATTGTACTAGGGTTCGGTAATTGAAGATCTTGCATCAAACATTCAATTATTAATCAACTCTAACAAACTTATAATTTTCAAGAAGAGGTTCTTAATTGTTATCAATAACACATGTAGACTAGGTTTCACACATAGATATTTATAATCTCATCCATCTGTTGAAATACTGAAGTGTAGTTTTAAGAAATATAAATAAAATCATCACCGATGTTAATAGAAGTAGCACCAACCATTTGCAGTCCATGGAATTAGACATCGAGAGCACTGGGCCATATCAAAGGCTCTTGATGGGTATGGAAGATGTATTGAACCTAGAACCCCAATAACAGCAGGTACTCCCCGCTCCAATGCAAATTGTACCTGTGCTTCATGATTGTCTCGTGGTGCAAATGACATAGCCAACACCTTTCTTTTCATCAGGTATGCTCCCCAGCTGGCAACCTATATGATAATTGCATTCATTAGCTCAGCCGCATAAAACAGTAAGAAGCCATCAATTAAAATGAGTAGCTTTCATGCCACTGCATGCAAGAATGGAGGGGAAGGGAAGGAGGAAAGTATGTTAGTATGATTTGTTAGTCAAACAACCATCTCAACATAGAAATTAAGTCATTAGATGAGGCCTGAATGGTTTTATATTACTCTCTAAAACAACCCCTAAAGTGAATGTACTTTGGCCTTGAAACTTGCAATGACCCACAATACCTTGTGCTATTAACTAATTTTAATTTGAAGTGAGAATAAGAATGGTGAGATTCAAACCCGTAACCATTTAGTTATTAAGGCTCTAGTATGTTAAAGAAACATATCAACCCAAAAGCTATTGAGTGAGCTCCAAGAATGGTTTTACATTGCTGTACCTATATTACTCCAAACTGATAGGTCATGAGCCAGATAGTATAAAGGTTACTGTACAGTAATGAATAATCCACCTCCAAAATCACAAAAACAAGGGATATAATATTAAACATTAGAGGCTCCAGATTGAAGTCACATAAAAGTATCAGATCCTTTGAAGATGTGTGGTCAGCCCTTATTTAGCCATCACATCCAAATAGCTTTTGGATTATACAAAAAACGAGTTTACCTTAGCTCTTAAAACTACAGGGGAGCAACAACCCAATCAAGCATTCTAGGACTATCAAGCAGCATTTAGGGCGGCTCCATGCCCATGGTAAATATCTCAAGATGAAAAACAACAGCAAAACAGTTCCAAAAAGTCACTGGGAGGAACTGAATTCTAAGCTATTAGGCAGCTGAACATTTATATACACAACAAATATGCACAAGTTTGTTTTGCAACAATTCGATTAAAAATATTGATAATGGGAGCAATTAACATACCCCACAACCAGTATCTAGTGCTGTTCTGACAGAGCCATCTGCTATCGGGATCACTGATGCAAGCTCATCAATATATGCATCTGCACCTTGAGGGAACATGGTCCCTCCTCCAGGAAATTTGAATACATCACCCTGATATTGAACCCAGTTCTGAACAGCCTTCTCCACAGTCAGGCTTTTATGCGGAACATTAGCATAATAGACATAATCACGGCCTTTTGGCCAAGGAAATGGAGTTGTGTACCCTTTGGGTGCTGGAATAAGACAATGCAGTTTCTCTTCTTCAGGAGGACAATGCCTTTCCCGGTATATCATATTCTCCCGTGGAAATTTCATGGCTCGATCTTGTTCTTGGCAAGGAGTATAATCAGTATACTTGACATCACATGCTTTAAATACTTTGGCTTTTGGCCGAGAAGGCTCAATAATCTCAACATCATTATGATGGGTTTCAAAGTTCAGATCAGGGAAGATATGGCAATCTGTCTGCTTGGTCATCTGTACAGCTATGCCATCTCCTTTTCCAAAACCACTCTTCTGCCATGCTCCCAGGATGTAAAAGAAACAGCACAAACAGATAACGATGAATATAGACAATGGACTTCGTGTTTTGAACCCCGCAGAGTTGTGCTTGTTACCCATGATGTGTTTGGGAGAATCCCCTGAAGCACACAATAAGATGTAATGTAGTTAGAAGATTTAACTTGCCGTGGAACATTTATGGCAGAAAAGCTAAAGCTGAGAGGAAAGAACTTTTCAAAAAAAAAAAACACTTAAAAAACCCATCTATCACGAGATAAAGAGCAGACATGCTTAAGTTATAAGTGGGTTGAGATGCCTGCTGATATCAAAAAGGAGATGCAAGACTCTTAATATACTCAAATCAAATACAAATATGATTAGCAAAATGTCTTCTAACCTCAACAGATATGACAAATAGATTGATTTTCACATGAAGTCATTGCTAACTTCACATTTACTTCAGTAATAAATAAATCTGCCGTCTCACTTAACGTTTTTATCGAGATGGTCAGCCGACTTACTAATAAAAACAAGATGTATCACAAGAATCTATGACCTGCGTCTTTAGAATTTTAGCATCAGCAACTCCAATAAAATTCTGGAAGTAACGCAACTATTGGAAAAAAACAGTAAACAAATCTACTTTCATGGAAGGATAACTCTCAAATCATCCACTGCTAATTGACACGGAATCTAAATAACAAACTTAAAGAAACAGCATCAATAGTTGATATAACAGCTGTAAACTTGTCTGAATTTGAGATCTAAATTTAGAAACGAAGTCAACACTTATCAAGAATCGTTTCAAAAGCAGCTAGAAGAAACTTAGATTCATTTTCTGGGTCTAAAAAGTTTTAACTTGTTTTTAAGCTGTAATAGCTATATAAGGAATTGGGGTGGGGGTACTCCACAGCTATTACTGCAATTGATAGGCCAAACATTTGTTAGGCCTTAAGTTGATTATACTAAAGACAGGCAGGAGTCTTGAAAAGGTGGCGGACTTGTGGTCGACTACAAAGTTACCATTTTTTACCCAACAAGATCATAAACCAGCAAACCAAAAACTGAAAGAAAGCAACACCTTTGATTGCATCTCAAAAACCCAGAAAGGAAAAGGAGCAAAACAAGTAAAAAGACTTGAGAATTTTGAGATCGTTTGATAGCATTCCCCAAATCCATTAACAAAAAGATTTGAACTCTTGAAGGAGTAAAAGAAGTAGAGAAAAGGATCGAACCTGAAAGATGAATCTAGCTCGCTCTTCAACGAGAGCTTACTTAAACACACACTCTCTCAAGATCTCTACAGTGCTTGAACTCGGTTTCAGTGTCCCAGTGTGACCTTGTGGGTAAAGAAGCAAAGCGGGGAGGCAGGGAGAGTATTATTAGCTATTAAAAGACAGGGGTTTAGGAGTCTGTACATTAGTTGAACCAATATTCACACTTGGACTCTGGTAGTTACATAACGATAGAACTTCAATCTGTCTACAATTTACCATTTATCTGCTGTTAAGTCTAGAGATTGGAGAGCGGTGGCAGTGAGGAGGATCTAGTATTGTCAGCTGTATTGTACAAGATCAAACTCCACTTTGAGTTGATTGATTCTAGTTCGGTTGATGAGTCATTTGGTCCCTCTACTCTTAAATTTGTCTAATTTAGTCCAACATACTTAGATTTGACTGTTTGAAAAATTATCTAAAAATTAATAAACTTATATAAATTCATCTATTGTTTGTGCCAAGTTAGCAAATAAAAAAAATCCATCGATTTTGTAAAAGATTTACGCCTGCTCATTGAATACCTTAATCTAAAACGTCTAAACAAACCCTAATGGAACCTTTAACACTAAATTTTACTAAAAAGTGGTGAGATATTTAGTATAATTTGGCATTAAAATTATCCTTCAAGATAGCTATTTTGGTGCCTCCTAAAGTCACAAACAAATTAGATGGAATAATATATGAATCGCACTACCAATAGATAGGTGAAAAGACACAATTATCATTAGTCATTTAGGTTTGAGCCAAAGTTGATGGGACCAAAAGGAATCACATTGAGCTTTCTTCATGTTTTTTTTCTTCCCGTTATAAGAGATTCACCAAGAAAAAGTGATCAATCCTTAATTGGTGTTAGATAGAACAAGTAATTCCTTTTGTGTTCCCTTTTGTAAAGTAGCAATGAATGATTCCAACCCTTAATTGTTGCTTCTTTTTTTTTTCCAAAGGTAAAATGTTTTTCATCAAGTGTATCAACTACTCTCGATGTTTATGTTTCGCTACGAGAATTAATTATTATTATTTTAAATATAATGTTTATTTGTTGTAAATGTATTCTAAAAAGAAAGAAAAATATGCATCTTGAGTCAAATTTGTGATGTTTTTATTATTGGGTAAAGTTTAAAAATACTAATAATTTAGAGGAAAAAATATAAATCAAAACAATGAGAACCAAATCGAAAAACATAATGCCATTAATTTGAATTGAAAGATGAAATTAAAAACCAATAAAACTTTTACAAAATGATCAAATTAAAAATTAAAAACCAAAAGAATAAGAATCAAATTAGATAATATAATATTTGATAAATTGAAATTAAAAAATAAAATTGATAACAAATAAAGCTTCTATAAAAAGGCAAAGATAAACAATTTTAAAATAAAATAATAAAAATTAAAGTTGAAATACCAATAACTCAGAGAAAATATTTGTAATTTTTAAGGGAGAAGAGAGATAGAGAGGGAGAGAAGAAGTAGAAGATTCACTAACAACAAACCAAACCATCATCGGAGACACATGTCATACCAATAGATCAAAGACACTACAATGCTTCCAACAATATGGTAGAAAGACACCTTTGTATTTTTAAATGTAGCCACGCACACCACTCAAAGGGCACAAACCCCCTCATATATTGATGCGTGATACAAAAACATCAATAATTTTTTATTATTTATTTATTTAATTTCTTTGTTTAGATACCCAATAACACCTCATCCTACTTTGTAATAGCCAAAACATATTAACTAAGAGATAAAAAAAAAAAAAAAGAGTCTCTCAAGGTCATTTTTATGGATTTTAATGGCATTTTGGATATTTCATTTTGCTTTTTATTATTATTTTATAGTCTTAGTGGAATATCAAAGTGCCGCTCATTTGACATGATAGTTACATAAAAACCATTGTAAAAATAAAAGTTGCATTGGCTTTATTTTTAATTGTTTTTATTCCAATAAAATTTAAATAGTCTTACCATGCAAGCAAAATAGAAAAAGACTTGTTTGCCTCTAATTAATTCGATAATAGTTAATATAGAAAAACTAAAATTCCCACAATTATTACAGTGAAGTTTTCTTGAGTGAAGGGACAAAATCTAGTGAATAACAATTTCACTTACAAGCTACAATAAAAATGCCTCCAGAATTTCACTTACAGTCTTCAATTTAAAAGAAAAATCATTTTCATCATCTACATTTATATATTAAAGAAATCGGATTCTAAATAATATTATAAAAATAAAATATACTTGCCGCTGGAATCAAGTAATCGAGGGCTGGACTTGCGAGCCTCCCACGGCTTGCAAATCGTTGTATCGTATGAAATATGAATAACTTTTTATATTTCCTTTTTATTTAGATTTTATTTTGTACACGTGCGGCGAGTGAGAAAGAAGGAGGAGGATAAGCTATGGTGCGCCTGCAAGTAGAATAGTATTCCTCGTTGGAGTAAGAAAAGAGAGGTATGAAAGCAGGCATTAATCGTTGAATAAAGCTGGATCTCCCATAGCCTATGAGAGACATCTCAGGATGGCCTGCCGACAGAATATATTCTTTAAGGATCTAAGGCAGTGTTTGGATGGGATACATTTATTAATTAATAATGCAGTATAGTTGTCAATTCCGTTCTGTTCCGTTACAAAAACCGAGATGAAACGACGTTGTTTTCTTCTCGGTTTTAATTCCGGTCCGTTCCGGAAATTCCGGCCAAATTCCGGCCGGAACGTCTCGGTACCGTTCCGGCCTTAAAATCCTTTTTTTTTTTTTAACTTGTGATTTTTTTCTAATTTTGAGATTATGTTTGTTTGACTTTGTGTTTATATTGTATAATTTAAAGTTAATTTATCTTGAATTTTAATTATGCTTGTTAAATTAATATTTTAATTTTATATATATATATATATAATTAATTATATATGAATAGTACAACCTCGAAACGGCACGCCAAAACGCTTCGAAACCGAAACGTTCCATTCTAATAGAAAAATCAGAACGGCGACCGGAACGGTATTGACAACTATGTAATGCACCACAACATTTCATACACGCCTCCTTTCCTAGCACCTGCCCCCCACTCTCGTCGATCCTGATTGTAGCTAGCCTTTTATTATTATTATTATTATTATTATTATTATTATAGAACAAGTTCATTTAATTTAAACTGTGCTGAGAGGGGAAAGAGAAGGAGAGAGGCCTGTCGATAGCAAAGTACATTTCTTTACAGTTCAATAACTAGTTGAGCACCCGGATTTAGTTGTGGGTTGGATAAATTTTTATTTTGAAAAAAATATAATGTTAATTGTTTCTTTTTTAAAAGGAAAACATCAATGTCCAGCGAGTAAGATTAAAATAAAAAGATAAAACCACTAAAGAATATAACCATAGAGAAATAATGTCTGCATGTGTTAACCTATTAAACCTAAATTATTTGATTAAAAACACCGAATTTTAAAAAAAAATTCTAGAATCATAATTTTTAAATAATTAAATATTAAAAGATAAAAATTGAAAAAAATTAATCATATAAAAAAATAGCAGTTATAAGTTGAAAAAACTTGATTTTATCCAAGTTAACATGTCAAATCTACGAGTTAGATTATAAAATTGAAATAACTCAATAGAAAAGAAGAATAGAATTTATTTTAAAAAAAACTATTATTATTATTTAGAACGATTAAGTTATTTCATCTGATCATAAACACTAAATATAAAAACCAATAAATTTCGAGGGACTGGAAAGAAAAAAAGAAAAGAAAAGAAAACACTCTTGGCAATAAATGGTCGATAACCACCCTGCATGTGCTGACTCCAGAGGAAAACGACGCCACCAAGAAACCATTGACACGATATAAAGTTGTGGCTGCCTGAAGG
The DNA here is from genome assembly GCA_009078335.1 of Salix brachista. Lineage (NCBI taxonomy): Eukaryota > Viridiplantae > Streptophyta > Magnoliopsida > Malpighiales > Salicaceae > Salix > Salix brachista. The sequence continues at coordinate 7,137,029 of CM018574.1, read as the reverse complement.
TGGCTGAGCTACTGTAGCATGGACGACGAGTCAACCAATATTTTTTATTCTTATTTTTCAAATTATCTCATTTCTCTGGAACCATTAACTTATATCGATTAATATTTTTATATAGCATATTTATGGATGGATGATAAGGATTGCCCTATACGAGTGTTTCTGCTATTATTTCCCACGGTTCCCACGGTTCCCGTTGTGGTCCAGTGGTTTGGCTAGTTGCCATGGTTTCTCGGATCTATTTCCAAGTCAGATCCATCCATTTAATGTTTTCGACCCTCACTGTCGCACCATAATGGATAGAACAACTCAGTTTATTTCCATTTATCAGATATCTCCTCTTTGCATTTGGTTGGTAAGCAATCTAGTTTTGAGCCATCTTTCCAGTCTTTTTTGAGACCGGCTCCTAACCCTAGCTCTTGACCAGCTCAGTCTCCCATCTTTTTTGACAGAGGCTGTTGCCTGTAAAATAGCTTGCATCCAAACAGGAGCCCAACTTGCTGCCCAGCATCCTTGTACTGCATTAATGTTCCTTTTTTTTTCCTGCTTTCAGGGATGGTACTGTGATGTCTTTAAAACACGATTAGGAGTAGGGAAATTCAGTCCAATCAGTAGAGCTTGAAAAGGTCAATATCCAACTCTAATCGGAATTTTTTTTTTTTTAATTCGAGTAAACTTCACTCTCCCGAAAATATATTTTGTGCTGTCACGTGTTAATTCGTTTTTAACATAAACCCTAAGATCTTGAACTGCATGATAATCACAATAATATTTCGATATAGAAGGATTAAGAATTACCTCCGTTCATCATGGTACGAGGAGATTCTTGATCCTGCTGCCGAATCCTGCTACTGATTGGTGTTGAACTTTGGTTGAAGAAAAGCTTTAGTGAAGAGTTTCGGTTTCTCTCTCCTCGCCTATAAACCCTAATGTGTTGATAATTACGGCTGGCTTTTGTGATGGACAAAAGCTTATATTTATAGGTGGAGAGAGGACCGAAATTCCAATTAGGGTTTTCTTTAATTCAATCTCAACCGTCCATCAAGGTAGTGATTGATATGGAATATAACTCCTTAATTAAAACCGATTTTGTAGAAAATAGCATGTATCCTATGAAAACGGAATTCCTATAATGACCACAATTTCGGGAAAGGGAAGGACTTGTGGTCCAAGTAAAGGACCTAAAAGTAATTTCCTTACAGTCTCCCACTTGGTCGATAGGAAGATCCATTAGTGTTTTCATATAGGAGTCATAAGGCGCGCGTTACATGCTAAGCTCTTCTTTAGTCGGTTATCATAAGTGTCTTGGCTAATCCGGTTGTCAATGGGAGTCATGGCGTGCACACATCATTCTATAACATGATTCCTTCCATGTACCACTGTATTGACAACTTTCATAACTAGACCATAAGAGGAGATTTGCATAATGGTCCCATAATGTCTTTGTTACAAGACTGTTTCTGTTAGCATTCATCCAATCATAAATATGTACACAATGGATAACAGAAAGAATATATAGCAGATGTAGCAATAAATTAAGAGCTCAATAAATGTCAAGTACAAGTACATGATAAAGAGCAGATAAATGATAACTAGGAACTATCTTCAAGACCCATACTTTGAGTATGTCCCTGAAAGGTCTTTGGAGGTAGTCCTTTTGTGAATATGTCTGCAACCATGAGATCTGTTCTTGTATGCTCAATGACAATTTTCTTTAGTCTAACATCCTGCTTCAGTGATAGATATTTAAGGTCCATGTGTTTTGCTCCCTTAGATATCCTGTCATGCTTGGAGAAGAAAGTTGCAGCTTCATTGTCACAGTACAGAGTTAGTGGCTTAGAGATGAAACTCAAAGCTCCAAACTCAGAGACGAAATTACGCAACCACGCTCCCTGAATTGCAGCCTCATAACATGCCACGTACTCAGCCTCCATGGTGGATGTGTAAAGCAACTCGGATTTCTGGCTTTTCCATGATATTGCACCTCCAGATAAGAGATACACATAGCCAAGAGTGCAGTGTCTAGTGTCAGGACATCCTCCAAAGTCTGAATCTGAATAACCAGTCACCTGTAGGTGTCCTGATTTTCTATATGTGAGCATGTAGTTCCGTGTTCCCTTTAGGTATCTCAGTACTTTCTTTGCAGCTTTCCAATGAGCTATCCCTGGATTACTTTGAAATCTACCCAACATGCCAACAGCATGACTAATGTCAGGCCTCGTACAGACCTGTGCATACATCAAACTCCATACGAGAGAAGCATAAGGATATTGTGCCATTTCTTTACGTTCCAACTCGTTCTGTGGACACTGCGTAAGATCAAGCTTATCTCCTTTATGCAGTGGAACAGGACTAGAGGAACATGTCATCATCCCAAATCTCTCTAGAACTTTGTCAATATATGCCTTTTGAGACAATCCCAAAATACCAAGTGACCTATCACGGAATATCTCTATTCCTATCACATAGGATGCCTCGCCCATATCTTTCATTTCAAAGTTCTTAAAGAGATAAGTCTTGGTTTCATGTAATAAACCAAGGTCACTGCTGGCTAATAAGATGTCATCAACATACAGAACTAAAAATATGAACTTGCTCCCACTGATCTTAAGGTATATGCAAGGGTCAACGATATTTTCTTTGAAACCAAATTCAGTAATAATTTCATCGAACTTTAGATACCATTGCCTGGAAGCTTGTTTCAGACCATATAGTGATTTCTTAAGTTTGCAGACCATGTCTTCCTGACCTTCAATTATGAAGCCTTCAGGTTGACGCATGTAGACTTCCTCTTGCAAGTCTCCATTAAGAAAGGCGGTTTTGACGTCCATTTGATGTAACTCAAGGTCATAATGAGCCACTAACGCCATGATAATTCTAAGTGAGTCTTTTCTGGACACAGGAGAAAAAGTCTCAGTATAATCAATACCTTCTTTCTGATTGAAACCTTTGGCAACAAGTCTGGCTTTATGTCGTTCAATATTGCCTTTGCAATCGCGCTTGGTCTTAAAAACCCACTTACAGCCAACTGCTTTGTGTCCTGGAGGCAATTGAACTACTTCCCATACTTGATTTTCTGTCATAGATTTCAATTCATCCTTCATGGCATCGATCCATTTATTAGAATTAACATCTTTAATGGCTTGTGAATAAGAAACCGGGTCTTTCATTGTCCCATCTTCAGATTCTACTTGGTAAAGCATATAATCATTGGAAATAGCGGATCTCCTTTGTCTTTGAGACCTTCTTAATGCCGGTTCCGCTGGTGTTGCATCCATAGGTTCATTGGCAATAATCTCATTATGGAGTTGTGGATTATTCATTGGGTGTTCCTCATTGTTGAATGGTTCAACAATGGGAGGGTTCCCATCTTTCGAAATAGAGGGTAAAGGAACATGTACCCTTATTTCCTGAATGATCACATCTTGAACTTTATTACTCCCACTGATTTCGCCATTCTCGTAGAATCTGGCATTACCGGTTTCAACAATTCTCGTACTATGGTTAGGACAATAAATCCTATATCCTTTGGACTTATCTGGGTAACCTATAAAGTAACCACTGATCGTCTTAAAGTCCAATTTCTTTTCTTGTGGATTATAGATTCTAGCTTCAACTGGGCAACCCCAAACTTGGAGATGTCTTAAACTAGGTTTCCATCCTTTCCACAGTTCAAAAGGTGTCTTTGGAACTGCCTTACTAGGAACCCTGTTTAAGATGTAAACAGCTGTGCGTAGAGCATCCATCCATAATGATATAGGTAAATTGGCATGACTCATCATGGATCTAACCATTTCCATATATGTACGATTTCGCCTTTCAGCTACACCATTTTGCCATGGAGATCCAGGCGTTGTGTATTGGGCAACAATTCCAAGCTTTTGGAGAAGTTTTGCAAAAGGTCCAGGATGTTGTCCTGTTTCATCATACCTTCCGTAAAATTCACCACCTCTATCTGACCTTATAATTTTCACTTTTCTATCTAGTTGCCTTTCGACTTCAGTAATGAACACTTGTACAGCATCCACTGACTGAGATTTATCATGCAACAAGTATAGATAGCAGTAACGTGAGTAATCATCAATAAAGGTAATGAAATACTTCTCTCCCCCAAAAGTTGTAGCGTCAAAAGGTCCGCAAATATCTGTATGTATTATTTCAAGAAGCTGGGTACTTCTTGTGGCTCCTTTCTTTGTGTGTTTTGTTGTTTTTCCTTTAATACAATCCACACAAGCTTTATGATTAGTAAAGTCTAGATCCGGAAGGACACCATCTTTTACTAATCTTTTGATCCTTTCACTGGATATGTGACCCAGCCTTTTATGCCACAAGAAATAGGAGTCGTTTTTAGACGACTTACGCTTTGTTTTTACATTAGAATGCAGGGTAAGATGGGTTTCAGCAAATTGTTTAAGATGGAACTTGTATAAACCATCAATTAAAATCCCCGAACCAATAAGTTCAGAATTCTTAAATAAACTGAAATTACCATTTCCAACTTGAAACGAATAACCAATTTTATCAAGTGCACTTACGGAAACTAAATTACGGGAAATAGACGGAACATAAAGAGTTTGACATAAGTCTAACTGAAAACCGCTATCTAAAACAAGACGAAAGGTTCCAATAGCTTCAACTGGAGCTTTGTCTTGATTTCCCATAAATAAGAAGTTCTCACTTGGGTTTATGGTTTGGGTCGTAAGGAATCCCTGCATTGTGTTAGAAACATGAACGTTAGCACCAGTGTCAATCCACCAAGTATTGGAAGAAACATAAGTAAGATTTGATTCGAAATAACTTACGAAACCCATAGGGTTACCTTTCTTTTCGAACCATTCTCGTCGTTTAGTGCAGTCTTTTGCAAAATGTCCAGGTTTCTTGCAAAATTTGCACAAGTCTTCCTTCTTTTTCTTCTTAGGTGGTTGATTGGCCTCATTAGATCTGGGTGGTGCCCTTTTCTGGCCTGAATTGTGCTTTGTCCCAGCTTTATGTCCAGCTCTTTGAACAAAATGAGCCACTTTAATGCCTTGTTGAGTCAGTCGTGCCTCTTCTTGAACCAGCTTATTAGCCAATTCATTCACTGCCCACTTGTCCTTAATAGTGTTGTAGTGAATTTGGAATGGCCCGTACTGAGGAGGTAAACTGTTCAGGATAAATTGGACGAGAAAAGACTCATCCACAGTCATTCCCAAATTTCTCAACTTAGCTGCGAGGTTGGTCATCTCAATAACATGTTCATGCATTGAGCGAGTACCATCGAACTTTATGGTTGTAAGATCTGCCATTAGTTTCCCAGCAAGGGACTTGTCTGCAGTCTTAAACCTTTCCTCTATGGCTTTCATGTAATCTTTAGCATTCTCGGGCTTAGGAAGGGAGGTTTTGATGTTGCTGGCTATGGTCATTCGCAGGAACATGATGCTTAGTCTGTCAGATCTCTCCCAAGTATTAAAGAGAGTCTTTTCCTCAGGGGTACTGTTGTCAGTAAGTGGATCTGGCTTATCTTTGAGGAGGGCCAGATCCAAATCAAGTACTCCTAAGGTGAACTCAACTTGCTCTTTCCATTCAGAGAAGTTGGTTCCAATAAGTATAGGGACAGAAGAAGCATGCGAGTTGAGGTGAGTGGGTAGGCTAACTGCAATATAATGAGAGATACAATAATTTAATAAGGCTTTAACTTAAAAGACAACACATGCATAATAAAATAAAACTTAGGTGCTCCTGTGGGTAGTCACCAGAGTTTTAATACATTATACCATCTAAAGTTGAGTATTTTTTTTTTAGGTGAGTGTAATTACTCCTAATTAAGACAAATAAGATATCTGTGGATATCTTTAGTCTCCGTAAATATGTGTTTCAACATATGAATATAGTCATCCTGTAGGAGACTGAAAAATTCATGTATTGAAAAATATGCAATTATAACGTTATGATGGTAAGGTTATGGCCAATTTTCAATGTATATGAATGTGGGTCACTGTGGTGATCCTAACCCTAAGCATACAAAATTATTGACCAAAAGAATCAAACATGTATTTAAATTAGTTTCAATTTCGTTATGATATATTATGGGTTGGCTAAGAAAAACTGAAAGGAGGTCGAGCGAAGCGAAGCGAGCTCCTCTTAACTGGGGTCGAGCTGTTAAGAATCAAACATGTATTTAAATTAGTTTCAATTTTGTTATAATATATTATAGAATTTTTTTTTTTTTTTTGATTCTAAAGGTTTCTAGAATAGGTTTTTCTTTATTCCCTAGTGAATACGACATAATGCATCAAGTAAAAAAAAAAATGAAAAAACGATAGAAAGTAACATCATAAACATAATCAGGAAAATTAGATCCAACTATATGGCCTTGTTCCTGTCTTTATCTTCAAGCTTCAAAACGGCTCCCTTTTAGGTCGAACAAGCCACCAAATCGTCCGCCACCACTTTCGTTACGACGAACTTATTGACATCTATTACATCGAATATTTTCGAATAGTACTCACGCAGGAGCTTTGTACATAATCAAAATTGGAACTTTAAATAAATCACGATCAAACAGTCGTGCCCAAAAATTAAAATAATGCGGAAAATAAATAACATTCATTCAGGCCATAATAGTTGGATCGTTAAGTATCTGCAAAACAGAGTTAGGATATAGATATCTACCGATTATGGCGATATAAGGTTATCCTACTTCATGGACAATCATGCGTTCCTAAACCTAGGCTCTGATACCACATGTTAATTCGTTTTTAACATAAACCCTAAGATCTTGAACTGCATGATAATCACAATAATATTTCGATATAAGAAGGATTAAGAATTACCTCCGTTCATCATGGTACGAGGAGATTCTTGATCCTGCTGCCGAATCCTGCTACTGATTGGTGTTGAACTTTGGTTGAAGAAAAGCTTTAGTGAAGAGTTTCGGTTTCTCTCTCCTCGCCTATAAACCCTAATGTGTTGATAATTACGGCTGACTTTTGTGATGGACAAAAGCTTATATTTATAGGTGGAGAGAGGACCGAAATTCCAATTAGGGTTTTCTTTAATTCAATCTCAACCGTCCATCAAGGTAGTGATTGATATGGAATATAACTCCTTAATTAAAACCGATTTTGTAGAAAATAGCATGTATCCTATGAAAACGGAATTCCTATAATGACCACAATTTCGGGAAAGGGAAGGACTTGTGGTCCAAGTAAAGGACCTAAAAGTAATTTCCTTACATCACGGGCTCTTACAAGACTGAGACTCTAATTGGAAGCTGTAACTTGCTCTGCCACTTCTCTCATGAGATAGAGCAAAACATGAAATCTCTTGCCAGTGGATCAAAAGCTCTGAAAATGGAGTTTCCTTTCTAAGGGGAAGAAAGCCAACTTCTAGAGAAGTCTTAATTTCCAACTTCTAGAGACAGATGAAATTGTATAGCTAGAACACTCCCCAGTCTCTAAAGCCTGACTCATCCATGGAACTGAAAGAGGTTCTCCAGAACTCAACACAAGTCTTACCTTCTTCTGCCATGTCTTCTTCCATCAAAAAATGCCGTCCCCTGCACTAACTTTCACTACCAGAAAGGATGTTATTTGCAGCGACCTTATCAACATAAAACTTTCCATTCTGCGACAGATTCCCGACAAGTTTGCAGCCCTGAATAAAACTGATGTGTTATTTCAATCTCAGCCATTGGATTTCCTTGCAAATCAGTTGATACTGATTACAAACCGCATGGATCGATGTTCTTACGAAGAGATTTGGCTATTGGTAATCTGCTGTAGAAAAAATAAATCTACCAACGCATTTTCCTTGAGTTACCAACAGATCATGCTGATGGGAATGACAGTATTCTATAGTGTTTCCATCCATCAAACATCTTGTGCAAGTTTGATTCAAAAAACGAGCAACGAGAACTTCCCAAATGTTAGTCAGGATTTGATCGTTTCGGCTCATAACATCGATTTCTCGGGCTCTGTGCAAATATTTATCAACTATAGATGTTAGTCAAACAATGCGTCGGGATGCAAGGAAATCCCAGAAAGTTGCGACTTGAGAAGGGGAACACGCCATGTTTTTTACTGGTTACACAAGTGGTTTTTTTAGTTGATATTTTTTAAAATTTTATTATTTAGTATTGGATTAGTTAAAAATTATTTTTTTTAATTTTTTTTTTATATATGATTAATCTTGTCTCATGACATGACAAGTTGTCTAGGGTTACTAAACTTTTTTTCATAATTAAATTTTATATTTAATTTTAGACCAATAGATAATGAAGTTTAATGTTTTTTTTTCTATTTTATTTCTACAATAATATTAGAATCTTATGACTCAAGTTAAGGATTAATCCGAGTAAATCTAAGTTGATTTAAGTAGATCTAATATGTTATTGTTTCAAATTAAAAAAAAGAAATTCTTGATTTTCGGTCAAACTACATGTTTAATTATTTTATATTATTTTTAAGCTTATAAATCTAATTATATCACATCAAATTAACCCTCTATGTGATTAATTTTCTTATAAGATAATATATTTATAATCAAATGAGCAGCGTAGCTCGAAATATTATCTAGTAAACTATTACAGCGAGGAAGAAGAAGACATGTGAGTAATCCAATTGTTTTTGATTATCATTCTCAATAATATTTAAAACAATGATAATAATAATAATAAATTCAATACCTGCAAGGCTGTCACCCATGCACAAACCCAAGAAGGGGAGGCCAAAGCCAAAGCGTGTCGTTTAGATTCCTTGGATGCTTTTACTGCTTCGTCTGTCGGCGAGTAATTTTAGATCCCCAGGAACACAGTACGTGAATCTCTCTTCTTAATTTTAATTTTAATTTTGGTTTCAATCTAGTTTCTCTACTTGATCCCTCTCTAATTTTAAATCACTCTCTCTTTGTCTCCTTTCCTCTTTTCGTTTGTGATAGATTGTAATTCAAATCAGTTTAAATACAAGTTTCTGGACTCTTTTGAGCTTGAATTATTGATGTTTTTTTTGCTATTTCTGCACGAATGAAGTTTCAACAGGCTTTGACTCCACGGATGATTAGGTGAGGCCATGGCGGACTTACCGGGCTATGTGCGTGCCTGTTTGCATAGCGGCAAGCTTGCTTTCCTGGCCATTTTGGTTTCTGGAGGAATTGTGTTGCAAATTTTGGTTTGTGCTCTTTTCTTTTCTAATCTCCTTGAAATTCTGTTCTTGTTTAATATTTTTTATGGCCAAGCCAATCGTGATTTTCTTGCTTGTCATGTTTGGTTTTGCAGGCATGTGCCTTGTACAATAACTGGTGGCCGATGCTAACCGGTAAGTCTAAGTGACTGCCAATTTCTGTTTAAGATGATTGTATTTTGTGTATTTTTGTTGATGATTGTGATTGTCTTGTCGTATTTTGTAACTTTGAGTTTTGATTTCATACCCCACTTTATTTTTGGTGTCATGGGCTTGTGTCTGCATAATCTAGTTGTTGAAAGTTAGACACCGTGTTCCTGAAAATTGTAAGGCTCATATTTACAGGAATCCTTTAATTTCCTCTCACACTATCATATACACACTGTACTCATGCGCGGAATCCTATAAGATGGTCTAAAGCTTCTTCCTTTGGTTCCAAAGTATTCACAACTACTTACGTGTAAGGAAATAAGTTGTGATTGAAAACCTGACCTCTGATCAATTGCGTGCCCTTTTTCATGCATGTAGTGCAAGAATTTGTTCAGCTGAAGTTATGATTCAGGATGGATTGGTTGTCTAAATCTGAGTTTGCAAGCATCCACTCTATCATCATGAGGTTTTTCTTTAGAATTTCTAGCTGTGTCGACCAACTAACTGAACCTATCCCTATTGTGCCATGCCTTCGTTACAAAACCTCAGCTCATCAAAACCCTTTCCAAATACTCACAACTCTTCACAATTGGCAAATTAGCGTGCTGTCATGTTAGCAATTCTGACCATTATCATCTACTACATTCCTGGAGACGTGACCCTGCCTGGCACCATTAGCACAAGTCCACATTGTTCCAAGTGGCCTGTCATATTGGATACCTTTTTCTGTGCTAGCTCTAAACTTCTATTCCTGAACTAAAGTTGATATTTATGCATGTTAGAGGTTCTGGTGATTCTACCTACTTGTCATTGTTGCGTACTTGTAAATGAAAGCAAGGTATGCGATTTGCTTGTACCTTGCTTAACATTACTTTCTTGCTCATGAACGAATATAACCTGTTATATGAACTCAATTTACGCCCCTAAATCATATGCACATGGAACTGACAAGAGCATGCACGCGTTCTAATGCTTGCTTGCTTGATTTTTATTGAGTTTTAAATTGCTTATGTAGGCTCATGCACTGGTCTCAGAGAAGTTAAACTTCATATTATTATCTAGGAATAAGATATGGCATTCTTCTTTATTGCTGGATTACTGTGTTTGGTGTCAATTGGTTTGAATTTGTACATATAATTATCATGTGATTTTGACTACTGAACATGAAACTCCTTCGGTTCTGTCTCTTTCATTGAATTTGTTAGTTTTTTTTCTCATTTCCAATAGATGGTGCTTTGCATTCCTCGCGAATAATTTTGGAAGCAGATAAATTTGATGCTTGAGAAAATGAGGGTGGCCTTTATTTGTTATTAATAGTATCTAACATTGAAATTAGCCACGATGATGACTACTCACTTTCTCTTTCAGTAATGATGTATGTGCTTCTTCCAATGCCCTTGTTGTTCTTTACGGGCTCTGATGGTTCCTCACTTTTTACGGGCTCTGATAGTGGGTAAGACTCTTTAACATTTAATCGATTCCAGGTCAGGATTTGACTTTTTGCGAGTTTAAAAATGAGCGAGCAGTTGTTAATGCCATGCACCATGATTATTGATGAAACAGTTGGGTCAACGTCACGAAGTTCCTGACTGGAGCTTCTGCAATTGGAAGCATTGCAATACCAGTTATTTTAAAGCATGCTGGTGTTATTGGCTGGGGAGCTCTAGCAATGGAGCTTTCATCGTTTTTTGTTTTTGTGATTGCCATGATGTGTTACATAGGGATGAGCGATGAAGCTGATTACAGCATGCTGTAAGATACGGCCGCTTGATTCATGTGTAAAGAAGTGTTGATTGTAGTGCTTTCTAGGGCACTTTTCTTTCTTGTTACAGCGAGACTCACGGTGTTCTAATTGATTGATATTTTCTGTATATGATGAGTGTCCTTACTGTGTTAGCACAGTACTTGAATTTTTTCATGAGAAGCCAGTTTTTTTGTGACCCTTTTCTGAAATCATCCTGCTTGTGAAAGAGGGAATTGATTTTGCTTTCTCCAGTGGTTGGATTCTCATATATTTCCATATTTCAAAGTGGAATGTCATCAAGTTGAAACTGACAAAATATTTGTGGTCCGTGCAATAAATGCAGTGAATGTGCGTTTTGGAAAGGTCAGGATTCAGGGATGGATGTACGTATTTCCTGCCTTGTCAGCAAGCACCCACCCCTCCCCGCAGATCTCTTACCCTTGCCTTTTAGTCAGTGTTTTAAAATGTAGTCATTTATTTTTGTGTTTTTATAGTATTTTAATGTATTAATATTAAAACTAATTAAAAAAACAATATAATTTAGCTAGTAATTGAGCTTCTTACTTGAACATAGATCCATATGTCATGGGGGTGCACCACGTTCTTTGCTAATGATTCCACGAATGAAATATGAATACACTAAGGTCACTGTCAGAAATCGCCGTGTATCTATGACCTTGCATGCAAGATCTTATCTCCATGGTAAAAAGAACACAATTTGTCACTGTCTTCTCTAACTTAGGTCAAGAAACTAATCAATGCTTTTGTTTGGCTACTTTCTTGATGACCACCATGTCTTCAGCACAATAGTCTAACTATGAACTTTCGAAACAAGATGCGTTCGAATCTAACTCTGCTCTCTGTGGTCTGTACTCTTTCTAACTGGCACCTTGTAAATTAGCTTGTACAATAGTCTTTGACAAGAAATAATTTTGTGGATCTGTCAGTATTCTTACTACTTTCACGAACTCTTCAGTGCTCTAAAATGGGGTTTCCGGGATAAGGGCTGGCAGGATTGGCCCCAATTGAATCCATAGTGAAGAATCGGAAATGGAATGCACGGGAACTTACGTCTGGATTTGGAATAAAGAAAGATGCGAGTGCTTTACAACAGGTAGAAACAAAAATACATGTAAAATCACACATGGAAATTTATTTTATAATGGCAGGTGTGAACCACAAATCATGCATGATCACTAGCCACCGGTACTTTCTCATATCCTTCTGGCTCCTTGAGTCTTTTTGGCATGAAACAACGACCACCGAAGCGCTGCTGCAGGTAAATGACAGCGGCGAAAAGAAGAGTCACCGGAGGAATAATGACATCCCAGGCAGTGGAAAAATAATCCCCACCTGGTTCGGCGTACATGTATGATCCATCAAAATCTTCAACATACAAGTGAGCCCTGTATAGATCGTATGCATGTGGGAGCAAGCGCACGAATGTGTTTCCGAGGTAGAAGAAACGAGAGAGGGCATTTTCTGCCGAGTTGTGGAAAATGTTGAGGAGAATTTGAGGGAAGAGAAAGCCATCGAGTACCAAACCACCGTAAGATCTTAAATCCGCCCACAGAGAACGCTGATAAGAGCTGCTGTAAGTGTACCCCGACCCCTCATCAACTTTGTTGCCCCTCCAATTCACATACACAGCAATCAAACCTCCAGATATATATAACGGCAAACACAAATAGAGTGTCCTCATCTCGGCAGCCAAGAACGCTTTCTGCTTCCCATCAGCCGATCGTGCAGACCACACGAGCTGCAAAAGTCGGAATTGCAGAAGAAAAGCCACCATCATGATAACCCTTACAATCACCTCATTCGCTTCCACCCATCCACCACTCCTTCGAAAGACTGTTATGAGCCTATCCTTCGGTTCGAACAGAGCTTCAAAATTCAGCATCAGAGGGATCACGCACCCGAGTGCAAGGACGGCAAGCATGATAAGCGAGATGAAAGGGAAAACAGCGGGATGCTTTTTTACATACAAGATCTGGCATCCCACAAAGACACAAACGAGAGTATTAGAGATCCAAGACATGACGATCTCCAAATTCATCCTCCATATTGACTCCCTCGAATGCTGACGGTAATATGAAACTGCAGAAAAGGAAAGAGGCTCGAAGTATAGAGGATCAATTTTTTTCCCCGTGCTTTCAATGGTTCCCTGGATATGATCGTTTGAATCTACAGGAGGGAACTGGACATTTATAAGAATCTTACAGTCCATTGAATCAATATCTGATGTCCGATTGTTTGAGTCAAGATATCTGCAGCCCACCATGCAAAGTTTTCCTGTTTCAGCATCATAGATTCCTTCAGAGAAGACTTCAACATGAGTAGACTCATTCAGCGGGAAGCTCATGCTGTAGCTGATGTTCAGTGGGATGCTGTTGTTGGTTTCTCCTTTAACCGGAGAGTAAGCAGCCCCCGAGCTTGACGAAATCACAAAACCGTTACGCCGAGAAATTTGATCACCCACAGCGATGGGCTCAGAGCGGCCCCATCCTATTCTTCTTCTCTTGGAGTTCTTGACCACCATATCGAACCTCATGTCATTCGAATTTGCATCTGGATGCCGCTTTCCTTTGCTCTTTCTAGGCTGCTTCTCTGAGCATGACTTTCTTGCTTTATCAACTACAGTATACTCATACTTCGACCCGGGGATCCCAACTACAGCATTTTCATAACTTCGAAACATGATCGTTTTGAAGTAACCTGGATCATTCTCACGTTTGTTACTCCAAATATGCCCCACTGTACCACTAGTATGTCCGATTGACCAAACGGCAGGGAATCTGAAACTCAACCTCACCGAACAGTCCTCAATATGAGATTTTTTCAACGAGTTGGCTGGATTGAAGATTCGACAACCAACAACACATAGCTGATTCTTATTCACGTCCCATGAACCTTCCGCGACCAATGTTGTGTTTGGAGTGAAAGGGCGGTAATAATCAGCATAGCTGGGAAATTCTATCAGAAATCTCAAACTTCGTGTATCTTCTAAACATTGAATTACTTTCAAGGACATGATTTGGGGTAAATATCCAGTACCCTCACCAAAAGGATTGCAACTGCTTGTGGAATTGCAGCCACTTGAATACTCCAGTTTATAAAAAATATCCCAACGAGAGAATGCATTGCAAATAGGTGTACTCAGCTTTAAGCTTAGTGACAAACTCTTTGGAACCTCAATCCCCCCAGTACATACATGATCAAGTGCTTTTCCAACCTCAGTATACTCGTAATGATTTTGAGGGATCATCAACAAGGAGAATGGCTTAAAATATCCTGAATCACCGGCGGTACTCAAGCTTTCCAATGTTCCCCCTATCAAACTACTGATATTGCTTGAATCCCTAACACCATCAAGCTTAAGTAGAGCGGGAAGAACATGATGTTTACCCTTTTCTGAGGAGGTGGAACCAGAGCCCACCATGCAAAGCTTGCCAGTAGATCCTGACCAGAACCCTTCTACTTCGAAACTCAAAGGACCCCTCGGAGATGTGTCGTTGTACATGTAAAACGCCATATCCGAGATTTTCAGGATCAAACTCGCCTCAACCTTATAGACATCATCAGCATTAGTACTATAGACATTGTGGGTATGAATGAATAGCTCTCTCCTGCTACTTGATGGATAATGGTTACGAGATGAGTTTGGATGATGATTCGGTATGTCTTCCCCGCCAATAAAGTACCCGCCTTGCTTTGCAGCAAAAGGGATGGTGGTGAATTCGGGAACATCATTAGGAGTTGATTCAGGGACAACAGAGGCACAGTGTTTGTTGTAATTACGGATGTCAATTTTGGAAGAGACCAATATTGGGGTGTAAAAGGTGGTGGAAAGGACCAAGAACATTGCAGTATGAAGCCATGATAGATACCACCATGTGCTTGGAGAGGAATTAGATGTCATCATCCGATATTTCTTTGAGTATGACAATGGTGAGGCTGGTGGGACGAAGCAGCGGATATATACTAAACTAGAGGTAGCAGTTACCCAACAATGTTTTCTCGCTTTAAAGAGCCACCCGGACTCAAAAACACATCTATATTGTTTGAGTCTACGCATATGAGAATAGTATATTGGTGCAGGTGGTTTATATTATTTTTAAAGTGTTTTTTTTATAAATATATTAAAATTAATATTTTTTATTTTTTAAAAATTATTTTATATTAGCATATAAAAATATCTATCTAATTACATTATTATTTTCAATTAATTTAAAGTAAAGAATATTTAAAAATAAAAAATACTTTTATAACACAATAAAAAACAAAGTTACTCTTGTGAGCTGATAAGAGACGGCCGAGGGATCAGAGACTTGGCACAACTTGGAACTTTCCCACCGCCTTCTATATATTATAAAAGTCTATTTCAGTTACAGAACAGAAGAAGACTTTCCGCAGCAAAGACTTGGAAACCACCATCGATCAAAGAGTTGGAAACCGCAGCAAAAACTTGGAAACCACCATCAAAGATGAACTTTCCATGCAGTAAGAGGAAAGAGAAACAGAAACGAAGCAGCTGCTCTGTGCATACATCCATTAATTCTAACCCTCAACAAATTTGAAGTCCGAAATGCATGGTTAGGAGATGTTATCGATGCTCAATGAAACTAGAGAGAAGGGTTGTTAATCCGGTTATGTTCATTCTTGAATGATAGTATATCTCGTTCCAGTTTAAAAATAAAAATAATTCAGGCTAATCTTTTCTTGTTTAGAATCTTAGCTTGTTGTTGGTAGAAATAATAAGTGCACGAATCGTAACAAATAATAAAATGACGAGTAGAGTATCGTCCCACGAGAATTTATAAAAATTATCAATAAATATCAAAATTATTAAATCATTATCTATTTGATGATTCAATTATAAAGATTTACGAAACTAAAAAATAATTAAAACAAATAAGCAAAAAATTAAATGGTATTGAAAACAAGTTTAAAGGATCCTAGTATATATGTTAACTTCTAAGACCCATGTAATAACAACCTGTTATATGATGAGATGGGGCTTATGATGATTTGTCGATAATAGGGAGAGGAGGACAAGATAGGAGGAAGACAGGGAAATGTTGAGAAGAGGAGAGATGAGTTCTTTCCCCTTCAATACATACAGAGAGTTGGATGATCAGTTGCTAGAAACTTTGGATTTGCTACTATTTCAAGATTATTAATTTTTAATTAGCCGGCCACAGTAAAGTCAAAAGCCATTGGAGTTGGCGAAATAATCGAGGGTCAGGGAAGCCAGTTGGCAGCTCTCAGAGGGTACTTAATTTGTGGATTGGAATCTATCTGCCGTCCGCAAGAATAATACAAATTTCTCTGTTTATCGTAATCATAGCGTCGTTTAGGATATGCGAATTCTTCTTCGAGTTCAATAATTGCTGCATTTAAAATTTAAGCAGAGGATTACTGTGTGCAGTGTCAACTGGTATGAAGTTGTACATATAATTATCATGTGATTTTGACTACTGAACATGCAAAGCTCCTAGGGTTCTGTCTCTTTGACTGAATTTGTTAGTTTTTTTGTTGAGATAAATAATTAGTTACTAGTTAATTACAATTCCACTTAGTTATTTTTTTGTTGTAATTAGTTAGAAGGAGTTAGATTAGAGTTCCAATTAATTGGTATACTGAATTGAACAAGTATAAAAAGAGCCAAATGTAAATGAGAAAGGGGTGGAAATCACTTTGAATAAAATACAAAGTTCAGGGACAGACAAATGGTATCAGAGCCCTTCGAAAAGACTGATTGAGAGAGAGGCTTAGAGAGGGGAGTAAAAGTAGAGTGAGAAAGAGAGAAAGACGATCTGCGATCTGTGGACAAATACTGTGTGTGTGTGTATAATAGTACACGGTCACAAATCACAGGTCAGTAGGTCACATCACTACTGACAGATCACATCAGCTTTTCGCCAGGGGCGAGAGATGAGCGAAGGCGCGGGAAATTTTTTTATGTGTATTCGAAACGGACAGACGGCGTGATTCCGGCGTGTTTCGGCCGGTATTTGACTGAAATTTCTAGTATGGACCGGAATTATAACGAGACAAAAACGACATTGTTTTGTCTCGTTTTTTGATCGGTACGAAACGTTTTGGCCGAAACGAAACGGTATTAATAATCTTGGAAGTACCAAGGGTCAACCAAGGTGAGAAGAGCACAACTACAAGCTCTGAGAAGGGAGTTTGAACTATTGGTGATGAAGGAAGAAGGTAGACAAATACTTCTCTCACACCCTATCCGTGGTGAATAAGATGAGAATTCACGGTGAACAGATGAAGGAAAGTGTGGTGGTTGGTAAGATTCTAAGATCCATGACTATGAAGTTCAATTATATAGTGTGCTCAATAGAAGAATCAAATGATTTAGACACTATGAGTCTTGATGAACTACATGACAGTCTCTTGGTTCATGAACAAAGGATGTCTGAGTACAAAGAAGAAGAACAAGGTTTAAAGGTTGTTTATGATGAAAGAACAACCAGAGGAAGAGGCAGGGGTGCAGTTGGCATGTATAGAGGGATCAGAGGCAAAGGAAGAGGAAAAGGAAGGGGAAGACAACAATTCATCAAAGAGTTGGTTGAATGTTACAAGTGCCATAGATTGGGGCACATCCAGTATTAATATCCGGATTGGGAGAGAGGTTGTAACACCCTCAAATTATAATATCATGAATTCTCCCAACATTTCTTTACCAATGTCAAGTGTTGGGTGATATGTCTAAATTATAGGATTTTTTTTTGAAATTTCGGCAGAGTTTCCTCTATTTTTGTTGATACCAAGTTATTGACAACACTTCTATTATATGTCATTACGACTTTCATCTTGATCCAATCATCCTGGATCACATTCCATTCATCAAACAATAACTCAATATTCATACTTATCAATATATGCAAGTCTCATAATATCAAATAGTAAATTAACATAAATGTACTACCAAAACAACTCAAAAGATAAACAAATTCATCATTCTACGTAATAAATGCTAACTAACTACATATAAGCCTTTAAACTACATAAATACAACATTAAGATTAAGAGTCATAATATATTTATAATAAATCTTACCTTATCATTTTGAAAATGATTTGGTCATACTAACAACTATACATATATATAATACATCCACTACATATTACACCTTCTACTTAATTTTTACAACATAAAAGGATTTACACTCAAAGTAAAGACATGAATATTACATTCCAAAATAGTAATTCATAAACAGGAGTATTCCTACATCTAACGATCTGCATCACCTCGCGATGTACCTGTTTCAACAATAACAATATTAAGTCACTTATTCACTATATTATTCTAATATTAATTAATTACTCTTAACCTTTGAAAGTTAATACTTTTACTTCAATCTAACTTAATCCCTTAATTTACATAATCTTTTCAAAATTTACAAATCCAACTAACTCATCTTAATTACCAAATAAATCTAGCACTTTCATATAATTACTCAGAAATTTGGTTTCCTTCCTCAGTCACCAATAGATCCAGTACTTCCATTCGAATTACCCATCATCCGGCTAACCTCTTTTGTTAGCCAATAAATCCGGTAATTCCATTTGAATTACCCAGCATTCGGCTAACCTCTTTTATTAGCCAAACAATCCTGTAATTCCATTTGAATTACCCAGCATCCGGCTAACCTCTTTTATTAGCCAATCAATCCGGTAATTCCATTTGAATTACCCAGCATCCGGCTAACCTCTTATATTAGCCAAACAATCCTGTAATTCCATTTGAATTACCCAACATCCGGCTAACCTCTTTTATTAGCCAATCAATCCGGTAATTCCATATGAATTACCCCATATCCAGTTAACCTCTTTGTTAACCAACAAAACTGGTAATTTCACAAAATTTACCGGTAAACCACATAATCATAACTCAATTTATTCATTTGCTCCATTCGTTTAATATCAATTAAATGAGCAACACATATTATTAAGGAAACTAAAAATTATAAAATAAGGTGACGAATCACCTACCTTTTGCTCGGGATGACCCAGCTCCTCCAGTCTGATAACCAGTTCCAGACACAACTCCTGAATCAATCAAGTGTCATTATATCATTAGTCCAACAATATTTTTCTTACGTGCCGAAACACAAAGCACGTAATATTTTTATTTGTAATTTGTTCTAATAAAAATTCATTCTCAAATATAACATCATTATTTTACATACATCCTCATATTTAACTCAAGTTACTTCTTTGCTTACTCTATGTTCATAATTCCTCCATCAAATAATTCTTCTATTCTTTATACCCTCGCATCATATTATTCATTTTATCTAAATACTATATTCAAACACAATCTAGACATCTTGTCTTCATATTTTCTTTTAACTTGAATTTACTTATTATTATTATTATTATTATTATTATTATTATTATTATTATTATTATTATTATTATTATTATTATTATTATTTTCTCAATTTAAATGCTATCTCTTCATTTAGTCTTTCTTACATTTTCAATTATCATGATTAAACATGGTTTGTTTCTAAACATTAACATCAAAACTCATTCTCCCACTTTTTCCTTCATTTGGCCAAATGTGGTGTTTTCTTTTTCCTCCAATTTTTTCTTCATTTACTTGTTATTTCAACTTATTTTCATTCTATTCCAATTCAATTTCATCATTTTTCCTTCCCCTCCTATTTCCCCCAAATTCACATAAGAACCCTAAGTTCAAAAATCTAGGATTTAAGGGAAACTAAGGTAAAATTCCATGAAATTACTTCTTAACTTAATCAAATAAGCTTAAGAACACATCTAAATCAAACATGAAATCTAAACTTCTCATGTTTACCTATTGCTTTCTTCCAATTTCTCTTCTTTTCCAAGGTTAGCTGAATTTCCCTTCTCAAATCCTCCTTCCTTCACTTGCTTTAGTGCTTTATAGGTTGAACTTGCAAGTTTATAAAGGTATCTTCTCAATTTCTTGTGTTTTTCCTTACTTTTCTCTCTTTCTCTCTTTCTCTCACGTTATGCCCTATTTCTCTTCACTCTTTTTTTTTTGTTTCTGCCCATTCGGCAGTGATTAGAAGAGAAGGAGAGCTTATATGTGTGTTTTCAATGGCCAATTTCTATTGTACCCTTAATGAATTTTTTTTTCTAGCACTACCGAGCTCCATTCATCTGAAAATTTTAACCAGATTTTATTCAATATATTTTAAGGTTCCTAAAAAATTTTCAGCTCAATCCGATGGTCGGATTGAAAATTACATCCAATAACATAAAACTAGTCGAATTGTGATTTTTCGTCAAATTTTCGAATTTCTCTAAAAATTCTGAAATTTTAACCCAAACTAAGGTATCATATGAGAAGGCTTCACGCAAAATTTCAGAATTTTTTGATAACCTATCAAGAGTTACGAATTTTTTGTTTTACATAAAACTAGTCAATTTATGATTTTTCGCCCGGAGGTTTTACAGAGGTGCACACTATGCAGAGATAAAGGAAGAGGAAGAAATGTTTCTCATGGATCGTGTCGAATTAATCAAGCAACTAGAGATGAGGTATGGTTTATGGACTCTGGTTGTAGTAATCACATGACAGGCAACAAATTATGGTTTATAAGTTTTGAATAAGGATTTAGACAATCAGTAAAATTGGGGAATAACTCTAGGATGGGAGTGATGGGTAGAGGAAGCATTAGAATGGATGTAAAAGGGATAACACATATTATTACCCAAGTTTACTATACTCCTGAATTGAAAAATAATTTGTTGAGCATTAGTCAATTACAGGAGAAAAGATTAGCAATACTCATAAGAAATCATGTGTAAATTGTTTCACCCATCTAGAGGATTAATTATGAAAAGTAAAATGTCTGTTAATAGGATGTTTTTAATATCAACCTCTATTACACCTAAAGACATGAGCATGCATGCTTTAAAACTGTTGCTGGGGAAGAAGTTCAATTGTGGCATTGCTGATATGGCCACCTGAGCTATAAAGGGTTGAAAACCTTTTATTACAATAAAATGATGAAAGGGCTACCTCTGATTAAAACACCAACTCAACTATGTGAGGGATGCTTGATGAGAAAACAACACAAGAATCCTTTTCCCAAACAAAGTCAGTGGAGAGCCCCTAAAAGGCTGCAATTGATACATGCTGATATTTGTGGGCCAGTAACCCATGCATCCCACAGCAAAATGAGATATTTGATCACTTTTATCGATGACCACATCAGGAAGATATGAGTGTATTTTCTCACAGAAAAGTCAGAGGCTTTCAACATTTTCAAGAGTTTTAAAGTGTTGATAGAGAAAGAAACTAGTGAAAGTATCTTTTGCCTGAGGACTGACAAAGGGGGAGAGTTTAACTTTGAGGAATTTGATCAATTTTACAAATCAAATGGTATAAGCAAACAACTAACAGCTGTTTATACCCCCCCAGCAAAATAGGGTTGTAGAGCGAAAGAACAAAGACATCATAATATGGCCAAAAGTATGCTGATTGAGAGAGAAGTTCCTAGAGAATTCTGGCATGAGGTAGTTAATTGGGTAGTATATTTGTTGAATCGAAGTCCAACTCTAGTTGTGAAGGACAAGACCCCTGAAGAAGCATGGAAAAATCTAACACCCTCAGTGGAACACTTCAAGGTGTTCGGGTGTATAGGTTATGTGCACAATGCATATCAGAAGAGAAAGAAGTTAGATGATAAGAGCACAAAATTTGTGCATTTGGGGTTGAGCAAGGAATCAAAGGCATAACGAATTTACAATCCGGCTACCAAGAAATCAGCAATAACAGAGATGTGGTTTTTAATGAGAATGAATGCTGGAAATGGGACAAGGATAAATCAGAACCCAAAATTAATGCACTGGAATGGGGAGAAAAGGGTATTAATGTAAAAGAGATAGATTAAGGCAGTGATGAAGGTATCCAAGCTATCATAGCAGTTGCAGAAGAAGTTACTAAAGAGCATAATACAGACACTTATAGGAATCAAAATGATGAAATAGATGAGAGGAATGTGAGAAGTGCAAACAGGTTGCTAGGAAAAATAAGTAAAGAACCTGGATGGATGAAAGATCATGTGATATGATAGGGACTATCTGAGGATGAAGATGAGCATGATTTGGTCATGTACACAGAAACATGAGATCCAAATACATATGGAGAAGCAGCAGTGATCCCTATATGGCATAAAGCAATTAAATGTGAGATGCAAGCAATAGAAAAGAACAATAACTGGGTCTTAACTGAGTTACCAACCACATCAAGAGCAATAGAGGTAAAGTGGATCTACAAAACAAATTTGAATGAAAGAGATGAAGTAGATAAACACAAGACTAGACTGGTGGTATTGGGGCATGCTAAAAAATATAGTATTGATTACACAGAGGTATTTGCACCAGTTGCAAGATAAGATACCATTCGATTAATCCTAGCATTGGCAACACACAAGGACTGAAACATCTATCAATTAGATGTTAATAGTGCTTTCTTGCATGGGGAATTGGAATTAAATGTGTACATTGAGCAGCCGAAAGGATTTATAACAAAAAGGGAAGAAGAAAACGTGTTTAAGCTGAAGAAGGTTTTGTATGGGTTAAAACAAGCTCCAAGGGTTTGGTATAGCAGAATAAAAGCATACTTTGCCAAGGAAGGGTTTGAAAAATGCCCTAATGAACACATATTGTTCACTGAGTCTAGAAAAAGGAAGGTGCTAATTGTTAGCATATATATAAATGACCTAATCTTCATTGGAAATGATGAAGCATCGATTAATGAATTCAAGGTGTTTATGAAAAATGAGTTTGATACGACAGACTTGGGGGAAATGAAGTTCTCCTTGGGGGTAGAAGTGATTCAAAACAGCAAAGGCATTTACATGAGTCAGAGAAAGTATGCACAAGAAATTTTGGTGAAGTTTGGAATGGAAAATAGTAATCCCACTAAAACTCCAATGGTTCCTGGATGCAAACTAACAAAGAATGAAGGGGGAACCAAAGGTTGACCCACCACAGTACAACCAGATAATTGAAAGTTTGATGTATCTGACTGTGTCTAGACCTGATCTAATATATGTGATGAGTTTGGTGAGTAGATACATGGAGAGGCCCACTGAGCTACATGTGATGGCAGTTAAGAGAATTTTAAGATATCTAAGAGGCACCACTGAGTTGAGAATCTGCTTTAAGAAAGGAGGAGGGACAACTGGGTTGATTGCTTATTCATATAGCGACTATGTAGGTGATCTGGATGGTAGAAAAAGCACGTCAGGATATGTGTTTGCAATGTGCTCTGGGCAGTTGCATGGAGCTCAAAGAAGCAGGCAATAGTCACTCTTTCAACCACAAAAGCTAAGTTCATCCCAGCAGCATTATGCGCATGCCAAGCTATTTTGATGTTAAGGGTCCTTCGTCATCTTAATTGGAACCAAAACAAGTGTGTGTTATTGTATGATAATTGTTCCACGATCAAGTTGTCAAAGAATTCAGTCATGCATGGACAAAGCAGGCATATAGTGGTCATATACCATTTTCTTCGTGACCTGTCAAATGATGGGGTGACAGAGCTGAAATATTGCAGTTCACAAGAACAGATAGTTGGCATCATGACCAAGCCTTCAAAACTTGATGGGTTTGTGAAACTACGAGAACAACTTGGCGTATGAGAAATTCTAAAGGTTGTAAAATGATCCAGTTTAAAGGAGGATATGTTGAGATAAATATTAGTTACTAGTTAGTTAGTTACAATTCCAATTAGTTACTTTTATGTTGTAATTAGTTAGAAGGAGATAGATTAGAGTTCCAACTAATTGGTATACTAAATTGAACAAGCATAAAAGGAGCCAAATGTAAATGAGAAAGGGGTTGAAATCAATTTGAATAAAATACAAAGTTCAGGGACTGACATTTTTTCCATTTCCAATAGTTGGTGCTTTGCATTCCTCGTGAATAATTCTGCATGCAAATACATTTGATGCTTGAGAAAATGAGGGTGGCCTTTGTTTGTTATTAATAGTATCTAACATTGAAATTAGCCATGATGAAGACAACTCATTTTCTCTTTCAGTAATAATGTATATGCTTCTTCCAATGCCCTTGCTGTTCTTTTCGGACTCTGATGGTCCCTCACTTCTTATAGAATCTGATAGTGGGTAAGACTCTTTAACATTTAAATGATTCCGGGTCAGGATTTGATTTTTTGTCAGTTTAGAAATGAGCGAGCAGTTAATGCCATGCATCATGATTATTGATGAAACAGATGGGTCAACGTAACCAAGTTCCTGACTGGAGCTTCTGCAATTAGAAGCATTGCAATACCAAATTTTAAAGTGGCACTTCAATGTTTTTCATTCATATTTACTATTTGCATCATATAAAATAATTATTAAAATTGGATTTTTTTTAATTTCATCTTTTTTTTGTTTTATTTCATTTTTGGGTTTTTTTTATTTCTATTTGTTTTCTTTGAGATCATTTTCAATTATTTTTTTTGTGATTTCATTTCTTTTTTTTCCCATTAGATTTGGTCTTTAATTTTTTTTATTTTTTTTTTACTTTAGCAAATCTTTTAAATTGATTTTTTTTGTATCTTTCAGCATTAATTTAGTTAGCAATTGAGCTTCTTACTTGAGCATAGATCCATATGTCATGGAGTGCAAATTTAAAAGATTAACCCAAATTTCAGAGATTCACTCAAATTTCTTTCTTTTTTCTTTTTTTAAGCTCATGTTTTTGTTTGTTTTCCATATTTGTCATTTATCATTTATTTAATTGGATATTGTGCTTTACTAATTTTTTATTGTATTTTTTGTTGATTTTGAAAATAATTTAGGTTATCTCATCCTTTACCATTAAGTTGTTTGATAATTAAGCTTTATAATTTTATTCAACTTACTTTCGATGGGGTTACCCTAATATCACAAACAAGTAACAAATTCTGTATATTGACCTGAGTAGATAGGTCCGGTTTTTTCAATCTTTTCTGGATTATGTTTTTCTTTAATTTTGACCTTTAATATTTTATTAGCTATAAATTGAGATTTGATTTTTTTCTCTCATTTTACTTTTTATGAGGTTATCGAGTTCTCATTTATTTATTTTTCTTTGTAATCAGATAAGATCCTTCAACATTTGATTTTCTTAAAATAATATTTTTTATTTTAATTTTATCTTTCAACACTTGATTGATTGAAAATTATTCTTGATTTTTTTTAACTATTTTCTAGTTTTGTCCTTCAACATTAAATTATTTGATAATTTAAATCATTTGACATGCTAATCCGGAAGATTTTTTATGCAGTTTTTTTTTTTTTAAATCCGTTGTCATTTTTTTCATTTTATTTATCACCATTGTATTTTTTATTTACATTATAAAATTAACAAAGCTTGTCAAACATAATATAGTTAATAATCCAAGTCTCAATATTTTTTCTTACAAATGATTGCATCGCTTTAACTCTTTTTTTAGGTTGCAAAGAAAAAAATCTATCTGGGAATTTACTAGTCAAGGGAAAAAAAGTTCATGAAGGGCAAAAGCTGAAACTCACCCTCTCAGTTTGATTTTCCCCGTCTATTTCCAGAACAAAACCTTCGGATCAACAGAAGACTCACTAATCTCTTCAGCATTGTAAATCTGAATATATTTATTTTCAGTGACGAAGAATAAAGCTCTGAATTTCAAAAACAAATATCCCTTCCCTCCCAATTCCAGCAAAATACTTGTCATCTTTGCAACCACCCCATCTACATAAATGAATGGTGGCGCAAGACACCCGGTAGATCACGTTATTGACTCCTTCAAGTTTGGTCCAAGTTGTTTGATTGATATCAATCCTCACCGTTCTCTTGTGCAGGCACCAGCGAACACCATCCTTTCTCATTTCCTGGGGCTCGTATTCAAAACCTCGGCATGATACTACAAAATGTGTGCAATTCTCATGGTGATAATTTGTAGCCTACCGTTCCAATGAAATTTGATTGATTCGTGGTATAAATCATTCCTTTCTACACTAGGGGAGGTTAAGAACCTGTTTCATGGCACGGTTGTTGCATAACAGCGAGAATTTTGCCTTTGTTATCGGGTCGTGGAAGCAGCATAGGAACATGCATCGGTAGACGGGGTAGATCGGCCCCAGTTGATTTTTGTTTTTGGATTCTAGGAAATCTACTATCTAGAAAGTGTATTTTATAAATCAAGATTAACGTGTAAAACCCTGGTTGTTCTAGGCTCTTATAAGAGTACATGTCTTAACTCGAATTCATGACCTAATATATAAATCTCATTTTTTTTACCATAACACTATAACCTTAGGAACTCCCCCAATTGAATCCATAGTGAAGAATCGGACATGGAATGCACGGGAACTTAAGTCTAACCCTATTTCATAGAGAGCAATAAAGCTTCAAGTGGTGCATCATGAATTGCAAGCCAGAGATATGAAGTCTGGATTTGGAATAAAGAAAGATGCAAGTGCTTTACAAAAGGTAGCAACAAAAATACATGTAAAATCACACAGGAAATTTATTCTATAATGGCAGGGGTCCTGATATTTTAGCCCAATCACATACTAGCATTAGTGTGAACCACAAATCATGCATGGTCACTAGCCACTGGTACTTTCTCATATCCTTCTGTCTCCTTGAGTCTTTTTGGCATAAAACAACGACCACCGAAGCGCTGCTGCAGGTAGATGACAGCGGCGAAAAGAAGAGTCACCAGAGGAATAATGACATCCCAGGCAGTGGAAAAATAATCTCCACCGGGTTCGGCATACATGTATGATCCATCAAAATCTTCCACATAGAAGTGAGCCCTGTATAGATCGTATGCATGTGGGAGCAAGCGCACAAATGTGTTTCCGAGGTAGAAGAAACGAGAGAGGGCATTTTCTGCTGAGTTCTGGAAAATGTTGAGGAGAATTTGAGGGAAGAGAAAGCCATCAAGTACCAAACCACCGTAAGATCTTAAATCCGCCCACAGAGAACGCTGATAAGAGCTGCTGTAAGCGTACCCCGTCGCCTCATCAACTTTGCTGCCCCTCCAATTCACATACACAGCAATTAAACCTCCACATATATATAATGGCAAGCACAAATAGAGTGTCCTCATCTCGGCAGCCAAGAACGCCTTCTGCTTCCCATCAGCTGATCGTGCAGACCACACGAGCTGCAGAAGTCGGAATTGCAGAAGAAAAGCCACCATCAAGATAACCCTTACAATCACCTCATTCGCTTCCACCCATCCACCACTCCTTCGAAAGAATGTTGTGAGCCTATCCTTCGGTACGAACAGAGCTTCAAAATTCAGCATCAGAGGGATCACGCACCCGAGTGCAAGGACGGCAAGCATGATAAGCGAGATGAAAGGGAAAACAGCGGGATGCTTTTTCACATACAAGATCTGGCATCCCACAAAGACACAAACGAGAGTATTAGAGATCAAAGACATGACGATCTCCAAATCCATCCTCCATATTGACTCCCTCGAATGCTGACGGTAATATGAAACTGCAGAAAACGAAAGAGGCTCGAAGTACAGAGGATCAATTTTTTTCCCCGTGCTTTTAATGGTTCCCTGGATATAATCATTTGAATCTACCGGAGGGAACTGGACATTTATAAGAATCTTACTGCAGTCCATTAAATCATTATCTGATGTCCGATTGTTTGAGTCAAGATATCTGCAGCCCACCATGCAAAGTTTTCCTGTTTCAGCATCATAAATTCCTTCAGAGAAGACTTCAACATAAGTAGACTCATTCAGCGGGAAGCTCATGCTGTAGCTGATGCTCATTGGGATGCTGTGGTTGTTTTTTCCTTTAACGGGAGAGTAAGCAGCACCCGAACTTGACGACATCACATAACGGTTACGTCGAACAACTTGATCACCCACAGCGATGGGCTCAGAGCTGCCCCATCCTATTCTTCTTCTCTTGGAGTTCCTGACCACCATATCGAACCTCATGTCATTCGAATTTGCATCTGGATGCCGCTTTCCTTTGCTCTTTCTGGGCTGCTTCTCTGTGCATGACTTTCTTGCTTTATCAACTACAGTATACTCATACTTCGACCCGGGGATCCCAACTACAGCATTTTCATAACTTCGAAACATGATCGTTTTGAAGTAACCTGGATCATTCTCACGTTTGTGACTCCAAATATGCCCCACTGTACCACTAGTATGTCCGATTGACCAAACGGCAGGGAATCTGAAACTCAGCCTCACTGAACAGTCCTCAATACGAGATTTTTTCAACGAGTTGGCTGGATTGAAGATTCGACAACCAACAACACATAGCTGATTCTTACTCAAGTCCCATGAAGCTTCCGCAACCAATGTTGTGTTTGGAGTGAAAGGGCTGTAATAATCAGCATAGCCACTGTTGGGAAATTCTATCAGAAATCTCAAACTTTTTGTATCTTCTAAACATTGAATCACTTTCAAGGACATGATTTGGGGTAAATATCCAGCACCCTCACCAAAAGGATTGCAATTGCTTGTGGAGTTGCAGCCACTTGAATACTCCAGTTTATAAGCAGTATCCCAACGAGAGAATGCATTGCAAATAGGTGTACTCTGCTTTAAGCTTAGTGACACACTCTTTGGAACCTCAATCCCCCCAGTACAGACATGATCAAGTGCTTTCCCAACCTCAGTGTACTCGTAATGATTTTGAGGGATCGTCAACAAGGAGATTGGCTTAAAATATCCTGATTCACCGGCGGTGCTCAAGCTTTCCAATGTTCCCCCTACCAAACTTCTGATAGTGCTTGAATCCCTAACACCATCAAGCTTAAGTAGAGCGGGAAGAACATGATGTTTACCGTTTTCTGAGGAGGTGGAACCAGATCCCACCATGCAAAGCTTGCCGGTAGATCCTGACCAGAACCCTTCTACTTCGAAACTCAAAGGACCCCTCGGAGATGTGTCGTCGTACATGTAAAACGCCATATCCGGGGTTTTCAGGATCAGACTCGCCTCAACCTTATAGACATCATCAGCATCAGTACTATAGACATTGTGGGTATGAATGGATAGCTCTCTCCTGCTACTTGATGGATAATAGTTACGAGATGAGTTTGGATGATTCAGGATGTCTTCCCCGCCAAGAAAGTACCCGCCTTGCTCTGCAGCAAAAGGGATGGTGGTGAATTCGGGAACATCATTAGGAGTTGATTCAGGGACAACAGAGGCACAGTGTTTGTTGTAATTACGGATGTCAATTTTGGAGCAAGAGACCAATATTGGGGTGTAAAAGGTGGTGGAAAGGACCAAGAACATTGCAGTATGAAGCCATGATAGATAGCACCATGTGCTTGGAGAGGAATTAGATGCCATCATCCGATATTTCTTGGAGTATGACAATGGCAAGGCTGGTGGGATGAATCAGCGGATATATACTAAACTAGAGGTAGTAGTCACCCGACAAAACTTTTCTCGCTTTTAAGAACAACCAGGACTGGAAACCTCATCTTGACTTGGTCTACGCAAATGAATAGTAGATTGTTGTATTGGTTGATATTATTTTTTAAAATATTTTTTTTTAAATATATTAAAATAAAGTTTTTTTATTTATAAAAAATTATTTTTAATATTAGTATATAAAAATATTTAACAGCATTAGTTTTTTAATTATTTTAAAGTAAAAAAATTAATTTGCTTAAAAAAAATTAATAAAAAAAACAAAATTATTCTCTGTGAGATGACTAAGATAAGTGACAGCTGAGGGATCGAAGACTTGTGCACAAGACTTGGAACTTTCCCACCGCCTACTCTATATCATAAAAGTCTATTTTAGTTACAGAACAGAAGAAGACTTTGAATTTTCCGCAGCAAAGACTTGGAAACCACCATCAAAGAGATGGAAACCGCAGCAAAGACTTGGAAACCACCATCAAAGACGAAGTTTCCATGCAGTAAGAGGAAAGAGAAACAGAAACGAAGCAGCTGCTCT
Organism: Salix brachista; assembly: GCA_009078335.1. Lineage (NCBI taxonomy): Eukaryota > Viridiplantae > Streptophyta > Magnoliopsida > Malpighiales > Salicaceae > Salix > Salix brachista. The sequence goes on along the minus strand of CM018574.1, from coordinate 7,107,025 downwards.
GTGTATACATCCATTGATTCTAACCCACAACAAATTTGAGGTCCGAAATGCATGGTTAGGAGATATGGGTTTCTGGATTACTTCCAACATTGATTACACTGCATTTTCCAAGTGCAAATCAACAGGCAATATTGATGCTCAATGCTAGAGAGAAGGGTCAATATGAAAGGTTGTTAATTCGGTTGTGTTCATTCTTGATAGTATATCACGGTCCAGTTTAAAAATAAAAATAATTTAGCATGATTTTTCCTTGTTTAGAATCTTAGCTCATTGTTGGTAAAAATCGCAAGTGCACGAATCGTAACAAGTAATAAAGTGATAAGTAGAGTATCGTCTCACGAGGATTTGTAAAAATTATCAATAAGTACCAAAATGATTAAAAGTACCTCAAGGAGGTGGAGTTTCCTCGAATCCAAAAAAAATAATTAAAAAGAACTTGCGAGACTATCGTTGATATCTTTTGAATTTTGTTTAAATTCAAAGCTTAATTTGTTCAAAATATCATTTTATTGTATGTTATTTTAGATTGAGTTTTTCTTAGTTTTATCATTAAATAATGTGTTTATTGGTAATTTAACTTCATATTTTGTTTTGTTTTGATTAATTTGTGGTTATCATATAACCTGAGTTATAGATTTAAAATGTTAATCTAGATGGATCTATATCGATCCAATATGTTGCCCTTTTAATATTGTTTTTTGAAAAAAAAATATTTTTTTTATTTAATCTGTTTTTTTATTAGTCGTCCAAATTATTTTTGGACCTGTCAAGTCAATCAGGTCATATTGATTCAACTCTTATTTTTTTACTTATGATTGAAATTTGAACTGTATAATTTCAAGTTAATTTATTTTTGAAATATATATAGTACAACACCTTATGTCACGCCTTAACATTTTGAAATTAAAACATATCATTCCAATTAAAAAAACAAAACATTAATCGAAATAGAATTGAAAATCGTAGTTTACATTAATTTTATTTGTTTTTATCTTAGCATATCCTTAAAAAAAAACGTTTAATTGCAATTTTAAAAAATATTAAAACAATAGTTTCCTAATCATTAATGGATTACATAATTTATCAACTCTCAAGTTGAACAAAAACTTCAACAACTTGTTTAAAAAGCTTTGAATTTTTGCTTTTTATTTTGTTTGTTTACAACATATCTTTCAATTTGTTGATAGAGACCCTCCTTGTGATCTGACCCCTCAAGACCCATTCATCGGACCTGTGATGAATTTAATATTAAAAAAATATATAATAAAATAATTTTTTTGAACAAAATTATAAAAATACATAATATTATAAAAATATCATCATCAATCTCGCAAGATCATTTCATTCTCTAATTGCTTTTAAATTTTAACATAATATATAAATATATCAAGAGACTCCTCGTAAAATTTCGTCTAAATCTAACGGTTGGATTAAGAGATATGATTGATATTGTAAAAATATTCATTATTTAAAAAAACAATATTTGGCTGAAACGGAATGGGCAGAACGAAACCGGAACGTTCCAGCTGAAATTTAGGTGGAATTTTCAGAACGAGTTGAAATTTTAAGCGAAATAAAAACTGCGTTGTTTTATCTTGTTTTTTAACTAATACAAAACGTTTCGGCCGAAATGAAACAAAATTAACAACACTAGCAGTTTTTATCTCGTTTTTTTAACTAGTACAAAATATTTAGACCGAAATGAAACAAAATTAACAACACTAGTACCACTTACACTTTAACAACAACTTTCACAAAAAAAAAAAAAAAACGAAGGAACAACATGAATAAATTATAAAGAAATAAACTTAATATTTGATAGGCTATGCGAGCACCTCCATCAATTAGGCTCACATAATTTTTCTTCTAATAATAAAAATTCAACACGCCTAAAAAAACTATTTAATTGCCACAAAATCGTATCAAAAATCAAGATTATATTATAATATAATTCTTTCTTATTCTCAAATTCTAGAACTCTGTCCTGACATTTCATTTGCAAAGAGAGCGTCAACAGAATACTTTGAGAAACACAAGATATCTCCTAAACACCACGTTCAGCGCCTCAATTCCATTGCGAGTCCTCATTATACTTTCATTGCCCCAGTGGAATATTTTTCAATTTCACATCAAATATGTAAATAAAAATCTCTGTATTGACAAATGCTTCGTCACCCTTTACCTTACAATTTCCACACCCCGGCACTTGAATTATCAGTAAAAGAATATGATAGTGATAAATCAAGAGTACAGTGAATCAGGAGTACAGTGAGTGGTCAATGGTCACACTACTGCTCAAAAACAAAAGAAGCCATTACTGTAACTGAAGTTCATCATACAGTTGATTGATGCGAGTTGTGAGAAATTGGGTTCCAAATCCTGAGGACACAAGCAGTTACTGTTCAAATCAGTAACTGTTATTGTGCCAAAAAGACAGAAAACTGTTACTGTGCAGATCAGTAACTAGTTCCAGCAGAATTTGAAAGAACTAAAGAACACAGAATTGGGAATTAAATTACGAGGATAAAGAGCAGAATTTTCTGATGAGGTTACTGTCATCCCTCTGACTTTATTCACAAGGAAATTAAACCACTTACGAGAGTAAGAATTCTAATCAATTACAAGCTCTTCTTTTATCCTTATTCTAACTGGACTAAAACTTAATTTTGTAAATCACTAGATGACTTGATCAATCAATTGATCTTATTGAGATAAACTAAACTACTAGTTAAATGAAAACATAGATTCACTCTACGAAGAAACAGAGTCTTCAAATCTTCAGCTTTCCGGTTGCAGTCTTGGAATCAACATCTTCAATCTTCAACAAATACAGCCCCCAACATCTACTTGCCGACTATCAATTTTGCTCTCGCATGGCCCTTATTAATCTGGAACTGGTCTGCTAGGCCTAAATGAGCCATCAATAGCCAAACAAAAGTGATAAGCTCTCCGCCTTTACTTACTTGCTGGGCATGGGCGTATGCTCGGCAGTGACCAGCCGCATATGACAATAACTCGACCCACACTTTGCTCAGTAACTCCCATTTCTTTTCCTGCCCTTGTAGAAGCTTGGCCAGCTTACTTGCATCAAACAACACAGATTTGCTTCTATCTCCTTTCACGTCGACTGGCGCTACCCTTATATTCACACCAAAAATGTTTTCACATGCTTTCTGCTCTTTATTGGGCCCCAAATCCCTTCTTTTTAAAAACCTTTCAGCTTCAGCACAGGTATCTCGAAATCTTATTTTACCGATACCAGCCACAGCTGCCATCATGGTTGGCTGCATGATTAGAAGATACGTCATGTAATCTGAAAGTAGCTTGCTGCGTTCTTTTGCGACGACGTCGTGTTTCTGATCAGAATTATCATGGTACAGGAGATCAGTCGCTATGTGCCACAGAAGAAGACTCTCATCATAAGTAACATTCACAACGTAAGGCATCAATTCATCCCTAACTTTTTTATCCTAATCATTGTCCTGGAGTACTGCCCAATTACCTCTAGCCGAGCATATTGTCTTGGCATCTTCTGGATCATCTGCGATAACAGATTTCTTTTGCAGCTCATCAAATATAACTTTCCAAAGTTCATCAGTGAATTTCTTGTTGGACACATGAAATATCCCATCAACAAAATCCTTGAGACCCAATAAAACAAGAACTTTTTCTTTGGAAAAGCCTATCCAGCTTTTAGGTCTGTTGACACAGTATCTCATCAAATTATAGCCTTTGACAGACTTAGACCATCTGCGGGAACCCATGAGCTTAAAGATGGCACGTTTGACTTTGAAAAGAGGCACTTTCCAAGCAGAGAAAAAGGCCGTACAAGATTTCCAGCAAGAATCAGGTTGCTTCTCAGACTTCTTGAGATCAGCCACTGCCCAGTCAGAGAAAATGGCCCTGAAAAAGGCTATTGTATCAATGCAAATGGAACCTAACAGCAATACATATGTAAGTTTAACATCAATCCGGAGAAATTTATCCTTCTTGACATGAAACGAAATAACGCAAGGGCTACCAAAACCAAAGTGAAGGAGAAAAGGCGGATAACATATCCTCTTTTGGAATGCACAACAATAGCCTTTGTGTAGAGAACTTCATACATGAAGTTGAGCTCCACCTCTATTACTTTCAAAGCATCCCCTGCATTAATCCTGAGGAAGAAATTTCGACTGTCATTCCGATCCTTGAAGCTGAAGATGAGATCAACAATCAGTCCTTTGAATATGTTGAAGTAGTAATAGGCTTTCTGCACAACCTCGAGATCATCTTTCAGTTCTCTAGGCTGTATATCGCGAGCCCTAGCCTGCATTTGTTTATCAGGCTCCTCTACTATTATTATGTCTGTCGGAATCTTGGCCTCTATCTTTGAATCATACTCCTCCATGAGCTTGGCATAGTTGGGTCCCGGATCTGGATCTTCTAGCATAGAGTCACGAAACTGATCCATGCTTGCACGGTATAAAGAATATGTACGCTCGAAATATTTAATTGCACCAACAATAAACAGGAGCACTGTTGGGATCCATACCTCGTCGATACTAAGATTCAGGATGAGGACATAAAGGGTAGCGAAGGCCTGGGTTACGAATGTAAGCATGTGCCTAAGCCAGAGCTCGTTATCCTCGAGAGCAAAAGCTGTGATGGTGTCTGGGCCACCAAGGTGCACCAGAAGAAATGGAGCCCAAAACGCCAGGAGTTCATTGTTGTCTTCATACTTGGAGTCGGCGGTTCTTTGTCTGGTGGAGATGTGCCCTATAGCAAAGCTCGCCACTGCATCTGCCAGCAAGTAACCCAACCAGATCAAGAGAATAACTAGCTTGTGGGAAGTGCGTTTCCTCCAGGAGGCAAACAGTATGAGAAAGACCTGCAAGAAGAGACTGGCAAGAATAGCAGATCTGATATTCCAATGATCCCATAGCCTCTTGACGCTATCTGGTATGGGATTCCTAGAGTTAATTGAGAGATGCATGGGTAGCTAGCTAGTTCCAGCAAGAAACAGCACGAATTTGGTTTGAGCAAATTTTGCTTTGCTATTTAGCAATTTCAAGTACCAATTAAGTGCTTTACCAAAAAAAAAAAAATACCGATTAAGTGTTGTGATGGCAAAGTAACAATTAAATAGTATTGATGACAAAAAATTTGAGATTTGTAGTAAATCTCGAGTTCGAGTAAAAATATATTTTTTTTTGTAAGAATCTGATACAGTCAGAGTTTTATTTACTCAACTATATCTACAAAATATATTTTTCTTCAAAAAAAAAAATCAAGTCAAATATTTACTGAAGGTTACATGAAATAACAGTAGGGGCTTGGCATGAGTATTGGAGCACTCACTCTCCCTTGCCAGCAGTTAAATGTCCAGAAGCAAGCAAAGAGAGATTCGAAAGACTGTGCATGGCGGGACTTTTAAGAAAGAAACAAAAGGACTCTGCATGTCGGGACTTTTATCATCAGCTCGGGGACCCAATTGCAATGAATTAATTAATTGTCGGAGGTGAGAGGGCGATCTCCTTTATTTTTCTACGGGATAATTACATCATCAGTGTACTGACTTTACAGTGCTTTAAGCACCCGTTTAGCAACGTGGTGCATTCCATGTTTGGCAAACGAAACGGGATTTTGGTGTTTGGTAAAATCCAAATACTGTTTTGTTTTAATGGGTCTCACCCCATTTATACAACCAAACGGTGTTTCAAAAATAGCATTTTGGAGGTGTTTTTGAAACGCAGTTCGAAACGGCGACTGGTTGCCCGTTTCTCTTCTCAAAAAATTCACCCAAAAAATCCCGATCTGCACTCCTCTCATCTTCTCCCTTTCCCTATCATCTCTGCACTCCTCTCCTCTCGGCCCTTCATCTCTGCCCGTCTCTCCCTTTCTCTTCTCTGCACCCATCTTCTCCCTTTCTCTTCTCTGCACTCTTCTCCTCCTCTCATCTTCTCCCTTTCTCCTCATCTTCTCACTTCTGCACATCCCTCTCTCAAAAAACCCTCACAGCTCACGGGTTGCCATTCACCATGAAAACCAACGTGAGAACTAATGAGATTAAATCCAAAATGTTATGCTAATACAATGCTATGATGCGATATGAATGTTATATGATTCATACAGGAAATGAACGAGGAAGAGGTGGCAAGTCCAGCCAGGAAGAAGAAGCAACTGAGATAACACCATGTATTAAAATTACTAGCCATGCTTTTCCTTTTCTTTTAGCTTCGTTTTTTTTATTTAAAAAAAGAGTTTTTCTGGAGATCTAAATTGATCTCCAACCCTCCTTAGACCAGAAATGATCCTCCTTTCTTTTCTTTTCGCTGCCAAAAAAAAGTCTTATCCTAATTTCTCTGTTTTGCTATTTTTAGCCGGGAAGAACATTTGCACGAGTGGTGGTGAAAGAGTTTAGGCAAACAACCATGAACTTGTCATGGTGGCAAGCAACCAGCAGCTTCCTAAAAGTAAAACAGGCATATTGCATAAATTGTTATTATAAATCATTAAATTTAACATGGAATTTTATTAATTCAAGTAGTAATAAATTCAACATCCCCTTTATATTATTCAAGTACCATTAAATTTCCTTTTTCTCTGGACACTAGTAATACAGTTTACTGATCTCAAATGGAAGCAAAAAAACCTGAAGGAGGATGACAAATACTTCCATATGCAACAAATTTAACATGGAATTTTTGACGTCGGGGTGAACCAAGTGGACGACGCGAAGTATTTAATCGTGCACATTCATCACTACGTAATGTGATAGAACGGACATTTGGAGTATGGAAGCAAAGGTGGAGAATTTTGCAGTGCATGCCACCTTATCCTTACAAAACACAGGTTGCGATTATTGTTGCATCGATGACACTCAATAACTATATTAGAAGAAGATCGCAACATGATAATGTTTTTGTTGAATATGATCGTAATCCCGATTATATCCCAGATGAGTTATTACCAGATGTTGTAGCATGTGAAACTAGTCAGAGTTCGCGCATAAATTCCCGTATGGATATTGTGCGCGAGAGCATTGCAAATAGTTTGATGGGAGAATGAAATGATGTTTCCATTTTATTTGAAGTATTCACATTAATAGAAATTGTTATTTATTTTTAAATTTATTTGTAGAAGTTACATATATATATATATATATATATATATATATATGGATGGATGTATGGATGTATGTATAAATGTGTGTGTATATTTCCATGCCCTTTTAAGTAATTTTACAAGTTAAAAGCAGTTTGTAAAGTTTGGAAACCAAACACCCAAAACTGCTTTTTCTTCAACCTTCAACTCAACCACAGTTTTAACCAAACACTTAACTGCTTATTTTGAACCACAGTAAAAAGCGCTTTTTTTTTAACTGCTTTTTTTCAACCTCAACCACAACAGTAACCGCAATACCAAACAGGCCTTAAATCAAATGTATGAACTTTTACTTTTTCTATTTCAATACACTAATTTGTTTTAAGAGAAAGAAAAAAACAATTGTATACATCCATGCAGCTTCATGTGTTTTCTACGTATACGTACTTCGACCTTTGTATATGAAATATTGTAATTATTCGTACACTAATATTTAATTTTTTCAATTAAGTACATAACCTTTATATTCTTCATTTTGGTATGCTGACTTTTCAATCGCTCCGGTCGAGTTTTCTTAAAATCTGATGATTGTTTCTATTTATTTTGAATCACATGGTTTCCATTTTAAAAAAAATAATAATAAATATTTTCATTATATTCAGAATTCATTTATTAATTTTAATTAACAATAAAATAGTTGTTAATCGTGGTGTGGAAACTCTTTAATTTATCATTGATTAAAATAGTTTTTCATTCTAATTTAAAGTATCTTCATTTATGGAATATGATAATATTTTATACGATTCTAAATTTAAAAAATTAATGTATTAAAATGAAAATGATTAGAGTATATGCTGTAACATCCCAAATTTATAGTATAATTTATAAATTCCTCTTCATTTAATATCAACAAGGAGGCTCTCTTTTTTTTGTCTCACACTAATGTCAATGATGAAGTTTGACTGGAATAACTGGATTCAATGATTTGGTTGATCGATTTTTTTTGTTGTTATATAGTCGTTTTTTTTAGTTCTTGTTCGGCATTGTATTTTATGATATTTCAAAAGCACTTTTTAGATTATTTTTTTAATTGTATTTCAAAAAATGTTTTAAAAAAAAGTATACTATTAATTGTGCCAATAAGACCCTTTAGACCTTACTTTAAATTGAGCATCAATCTTCTTTTAACTCCATCATTGTTCCTTTATTCCACTCTCTTTGTTCTCCTATCACAGCCCTTTTTTTCTTTCTCAGCTCAGGATATTTATGACCATATTCTCTTTTACCGTGAGTGTTTGATAGTGTGATCTGAACTAAAATGATAAAAAAAAAAAAAAAATGGTATTTTAATGTTTAATTAAAATTAAAACACAAGTTTCTAAACTGAACTGCTGGTCAATGGGTAAACTGACGAAAGATAGATGCTCTAAAACCCTAGGTTTGGAGTTTAGAAATATGATGTGGCTGGGATAAGCTGGGCTTGATTAGTATGTGCTGGGCTTGACAGGTTTTGTCTAAGCTTTTTAATATATTTGGGCCTTACAAGTATTGCTTGCGCTCTTTAATGTACTAGTGTTGGTATTATACTGTAATCCCAATTATTTCCCAGATTATTTTTTATTATATATTGTAGCTCGTGAAAATAATCAGAGATTTCTAGAAACCTTCATGTATAGATTTTGTTCGTAATAGCATTGCAAATAGTTTATTGGGAGGATAAAAAGAAGTATTCAATTTACTTGAATTATTAATTTCATTATGATATTATGATTATTAAATCTACAATATATATATATATATATATATATATATATATATATTTGTGTGTGTGTGCCCTTAAAAGTAATTTCACAAGTTGACAGCAATATGAAGAGCTTGGTAACCAAACACGTGAAATTGATTTTTATTAACCTCAAACTCAACCACAGTTTTAACCAAACACTTCAATTTCAGTTATGAACCACAGTTAAAAGTGTTTTTCATGAAACTGTTTTTTTTAAACCAAAAATAACCGCAATATCAAACTCACCCTAAGTTCCTTTTTAATCATCAAGTACCTCAAACTCTTTATGTCAAGCATTGGATTGACCAGTAAAATAACTATATTATCCCCAAATATAACAAAAATTAAGAGTTGTTTGTAGGGTGTTTATGACAAAAACCAAGAGTTTTTGGCTTTTCATGTCGGGGTTGTACTGCATATATATATATATTCAACAAATAAAATTTTAGTTCAAATTCAAATATAAAATTTATTTAAAATTATACAATTTAAATTTCAAATATAGAAAAAAAAATGAAACTGATATAACTCGATCGATTTGATTAATATAAAAATAACATGAAAAAATAATAAAAATATAGTTTGAAAAAAATTGATCAACATAGAAATGGGAGATCATTTTATACTTTGTTTGATAAAAATACCACCATTCGATGATTGGTTATATAAAAAGAATGTGCCTTTACATGCTGGAAAATCAAAAGCACAAGCTAATCACAGTGATGAGGCCGGCAAAGTTGAATAACAAATTTTATAAGACCGGCTTTGTGGTCGACCCAGCCTGGAAACCGGCTCACAGGTTTTGACCGGTCATTTCAAGTCTATGCTAATTTTCTTAATACAAATAAAAATAAAAATGATATTGTTTTTATTAAGACTAGTTAAATTGTCTGCATTATGTTGCGGACCGAGCAAATAATTTTTATAATTGATAGGATTAAAGCAATTAATAGGATTTGCAAGTTCAAAAATAAAATAAAATATTTATACATGCAAAGTTTAATATAATAAAACAAATCAATACATTTTATTATAACAACTGCAACATCGAAGTCTTAAAGTCTAAAATTATCATTATTATTACTGCTAAAACAATAAAAATTATTAAATTATCCCAAGAAAAAAAACTCAAAAAAATTAACAAAAGAGTAAGCAAGAAAAAAAACTAAAATTATTATTATTATTGCGTTAATAATGAAAAAAGCAAAATTAAATCAAAGACTAAAAAAAGCCTAAATTTTTTAACAAAATAGAAAAACAAAATGATAAAACAAAAATAAAAATTATTAGCTGAAAAAAATCATTTGACTTGAAAATAAAAAAAAATAAAAAACTAATAAAAAAACCAAAAGAAACAACAAAGAGAGAGAGAAAAACAGAAATATCAATTTTCAAATAATCATAATCACAAACTAAAATTTAAAAGCTAAATTTTTCAAAAAATACCACCTCAATAAATTAAAAAAATTAAAAACCAAAGCTAAGAGCACACATATATAAACATGGACAAAAATAGAGACTATTTCAGAAATATAAAATAAAAGAATTAAAATTAAAAGTATAGGAGGCAAAATGAAAACCAAATATATTATCAATTTCAATTAAAAAACAAAATTGAAAAAAATCAAAACTTTTGTACCGAATATATTAAGGGATTTAAAACCAATCCGGAAATTACAAGAATGAAGACCAAATTGAAACCTAAATATATAATCAATTTTAATCGAAAAACCCAATTGAAACAAATCAAAACTCACATAATAGAAATAAGGATCTTACAGCACCATTAAAAGATCAAGGACTAAAATGAAACAACCATAAACCCCGGGGACTTTCGTGTAGTTTAGTATCCAGGAGAGAAAAGGGGGGGAAACATTCAACTGACGACCGTCGCGAATCCGGCCACTGTGGGCTACGACGCACTCCACTAAGCGGAAGAGTACATGGCGACACATCGGGTGAGACGCTAGATGAATATTTTCCACCACCAGACGACAACGCACACGCTGCCTGTAGCGGGTGTGAGGCCGAATACTATAGGCGCACACAATATTTGGCAAAAACTAATTAAAAAATTGTAAATTACCGAAACACCCCTACAACAAAATCTTCAATTTTATGTTATTGAAGGACATATTAGTATTTAGATATTTTCAAAAAATATGAAATATCTAAAACATCCCGCAAGCAAGACATGATTTTTGTCTTATTGAAAAGGTTATTTTATTGTGCAATTACCGTGACACCCCCTACTATAGCTGTTTTTCATTTTTTCAATAGATAAAATAGTTATTTTACTGTGCAAAAAATATAAAAAAAACAGTAAATTGAAGATCCTACCCGAAAACCAAACCAATCCAAAAACACTTTATTACAATTTACAGTGTTTTCACGGGCATGCTACATTGAATGATCTCTTTTAGTTTATTTTATAGTACACAAACAAATAGCTAATGAGTTGTAACTGGATTTTTGACCAATTTTTAAGACTGTAATTTTATATAAGTTAATTTTATCATAAAGGATTGGGGTTTGTAAAATTAGGAAGAGTAAGATCAAGGTTGTAAAATCCGTTCCGGGTACCGTTCTGGTTTTTTGTTTGGAACGGAACGTTCCGGTTTCGGTGCATTCCGGCGTTCCGTTTCGGTTTTGTACTGTTCATATTTATTTAATTATATATATGAAAAAAATAAAATATTAATTTAACAAGTATAATTTAAATTCAAGATAAATGAAATTTAAATTATACAATACAAACATAATCTCAAAATTAGAAACATCTTTGAAATTCCAAAATATTATGAAAGTAAAATATTCTAAAATAAAAGAAAAATACATCAAACATCTTCTACATCATTAATATAAAAATAAGGATCTTGATCTGGCTGTGGAACATAAGGAAAGTTGTCAACAAGACATTTTCAATAGCTGGTCATTTCCACCAAGCTCATTCTCCTCATTTACACATGTCTCTTCATCATCTAAATTTAAAGTAGCGAAAGGTGCTTCGATACTCTCCCAACTTATGTCATCTCCATCAAGAAGACCGGGTTCTTCACAAATCCATTCATTCAATAGATCAATGTTGTCAAGGCTAATGCGATCTAAAGCATCTCTTGTTCTGCTCATATTCCTACAAAGAATAAACACGAAAGAAATTAAAAAATTAATAGCAATGTAATAGAAAATAATTACTAATATAATAATATTGATATTTTACTTACCTCTGTTGAATCTTTAGATTATAGCGAACAAATACTAAATCGTTTAATCTCTTGTGCTCAAGCCTATTTCGCCTTTTTGAATGGATGAATTCAAATACACTCCAATTTCTTTTCGCACCCAGTTGCACTACAGCATTGACTAAGAACTCGAATTGCAAACTTTTGAACTTCTGGAGTATCAATGCCGAATTGCTCCCACCATGAAACTATATAACAAATTTTGAATAAATCAAATATTATAGATAAAAAAAAAGACATTATATTGTAAAAAATAAAAGTTATTACCTGGATTTAACTTTTTTCTTTGACGAATAGCTAGGGTTATACCAAAAAGACCAGTTGCTCTCTTATACTCCTCAATTTGGGCACTGATGTTATCTTGAGTATCACAATCAGAAACCAATCTCATAATTGTGGTAAGCAAACCTCGAGTTACCTCCCTTTGTTTTGAAAAAGAAGGCCTAAAAAATATTCCAGGATTAAGAAAACATCCTGCTGCATGTAATGGACTATGAAGTTGCTTATCCCATCTAGCATCAATTACCCGAATATATGGTCCATATTGAGACATTCTATTTTTCAACCTTGTTTTGATGGCTTCTTTTGCTTTATCCATTGCCTCATATAAATATTCCATTGATGGTTTTTCTTCACTGTCTGCTAACCTTAGAACTCGTACTAAAGGCTCGCTGACGTTGACTATATGTGCACATCTCGGCCAAAAGTCTTTATCTTGTAAAACTATAGCAGCAATTTCCTTTCCAACCCGACTTTTGCCATGACTTGATTCAACCTATTTTGTGCAAGTAAACATCTGTCGAAACTCATTCTTAAACTTCAGTAAACATTGGAGGCTTAAGAAATGGGTTGCAAACCTTGTTATGCCAGGATGACATAAATCATGTCCATTTGTGAATTCTTTCCTCATCAAAGCTAGAACCCATGCATGATTATATATAAACTTGGTTATATTTCTTGCATTTTCAATGGTTTCATCAATCATTGGAAAATATCTTGGATCACAAATATTTTCTAGCATTAAATCAATGCAATGGGCAGCACAAGGAGACCAAAAAAAGGTGCCATACCTTTGCTGCAAAGCTTTCCCAGCAGCCTTAAATGAAGCCTCATTATCACTAACAAATTGGACAATATTCTCTTGTCCAACTTCTTTGACAACTTCATCAAACATCTCCAGCAATGTCTCTTTATCTTTTCGAAGTCCTGAAGTGTCAACAGACTTCAAGAATACGGTGCCTCTCGGAGAATAGGCAAGGAAATTCACAATTGGTGCATTCCTCCTATTTGACCACCCGTCAGCCATAATTGAACATCTATAAAGTCTCCAATCAGCCTTGATACTTAAAATGTATTCATGGACATCATGAACTACATCTTTCAAAAGTGATCCTCTTAAATCATGATATGATGGGCCTTTAAACCCAGGTCCTATGGATGTTACGACATCTAGCATTGGCTGATAATAATACGAATTAGCACTGTTAAACGGTATATTAGCATCATACCACCATGTTGCTACGACTTTTCTTGCATTGTGTTCCATCTCTTTAGTAGCCATGGCACTTCTAATACTAGGCTGGGAACCCGGGGTAGTTCGTGGAGCAAATAAAGGAATCCTTCTTCCAGATGCACTTGTTCCTTGCACTGTCATTCTTCTACTTGTTTGTGAACGTATATCACCCGAACGAGGATTTGCAGCATCACCCTCTTCTATTTCTTCATCATTGGAAGCTGATTGAGAATTTCCAATATCAGTTCTAATTCTTTTTCTTCTCTCTTTCTCCATTGTCATGTCATCTACCAGTTGTTTCATTTGCCACTTAACCTCCGGAGGGACCTTTTTACAAGGTTCAACTTCACCTTTAATACCAGCAAGGTGGTACTTCAACCGAGTAACACCACCACCATTGATCCGTTTATTACAATAAATGCATATACTTGCATTCTTTACACCATGAATCACCTGTCCATGAGCCCATGCTGGATCATCTGATCTTGCTGGAGCTGAATACATGGAAGTCCCACAACTAGATGAGTTTTCAGCCATGTAATTTAATCTGTTGTAAAAAGATAACACAAGTTAGGCATGTATCATTCTTTACTCCAATATATAATTTTCAAACTACTATTGGAAATTTGGAATATCCATTTGACCTAGGAATCTTATCCTACATGTTTTATGGAATATAATAAGCAAATCAATGATTCAATCATATACTTATCTCAATCTAATTTCACCTTTTACATAACGGTACATCATTGCTTTCACACATCAACACATAACAAATATACCATGCATATCAAGTATCATGCATAGTAAACACAAAATCATTTAGTATGATGACCTATTTCTTTCCTATCCTCTTAACATGCATTTTTGGTTGAGACTTTAAGTCTTTAACAGTTAAAGTTTAACTAGTAGTCCTATGATTTTTTCTTCCAAATCTTCATTCAAAAATCTAACCAAAAATCATCCACATTCTAAAAATTAAACACAGTAGTTAAATCAACAAAATCCATGTTTATCTTTTTTTCTTATTTATTTTCTTTCATTCAGAAACCCATATCATCAACCCCTATAATCGATCACTAATTTGGAAATTCCAAATATTTTTCACAAACCCATATCTCTTCTACAAATTGCTCCCAGGAACAACCACTTCCAACACCCTCTTGGGTATTATTTCCCTCAAATCAGCATCAAAGTATCAAACAACATTATGCACTGGGTGTATAATGTTGTTTGAATGATTTTCAAACTGTGAGTGAATGATTTTCAAAATTTATAAAATTCTAAAAATCATTCACTGTAGAAACTTTCTACACCATTATGCCCAGTTTCAGCACAATACAATTCCAGTTTATACATACTGTTCCATCTCAAATTGACAATCAAACTCAATTTTCACAATCACTCTCTTTCCGAAAATTCATCAACAATCATTCACAGAATCACAGTTAACAAGAATGCCCAGTTTAATCAGGAACACAACATGAATGAACATCTTCCAATTAAACATTCCATACATAAATGCCCAATTTAATCAATTATCCCAAGTTTCGGCACTTTCACTTTTTCAAAAAATTAAAGGATTAGGGGCCTCGAATGTCTACCTTTCACTAAAGATTTGGGGAAGAAGAAGCAATGAAGATTTTGTGCCGCCGTTTGGAAGAAATTGTGCCGCTGTGCTGTTCAAATTGTGCCGCCGTGATTTTGATTTTCAATTTAGGAATTCAGAATTTGAGCTAGATTAGGGATTGAGATTACAAATTGAGCTTTTCAATTGATGGGTTACTGGATTTGTGAGCTGATTTGAGATCAATTTGAGATTAGGGCAAGGGAAATTGGGAATTGATTTGGGGAAAATAGAAATCGGGGAATTGGGTGAATTGATTTCGGGAAAAGAAAATCGGGGAATTGGGTTTTGGGTCTGGTCTGGGGGGTTTATTAACTCCTAAACGACGTCGTTTTGATTCTAGTGTAAACGACGTCGTTTTAGCTGACACCGGAACGGAACCCCCGGTACAAAACCGGGGCATTCCGGCCGGAATTTCCGGATCGGGCCGGGATTTTTACCGGGACAAAAACGTCGCCGTTTTGTCCCGGATTTTGCACTGGAACAGGCCGTTCCGGCCGAAACAGAACGGAATTTATAACCTTGGTAAGATGATCTATTTTTTTTATTAAAAAAATCAAACTATTGATTTCATTTTTTCCAATTAGATGGAATTTCTGATCGCGGGCACTTGTCGATGGGCATTTGATTTTTACCTAATGATAAGGATCTTGCTTCCCTCTCCGATCTCAGTTTCGGGATCAGAAGTTTACAAACCACGTTCAGCGGTCACTCCAGACGCCGCCATCTCCACCGTAATTACTCCTTGATTTTAATCGGCTAGCCACCCTTTTGGCTTCATGGGACGGATGGTGTTGAGTATCTTTTATTTTGTATTTTGAAAAAATTATTAATTTTTTATTTTAAATTATTTTTGTATGTACTTAAATTATTTTGGTGTGTCATATCAAAACAAATATTATAAATTTATAGTTCCTCAGTCCACATATTACTCCGCCTTTCAATGTCTTTAAAAACGCTCTTGATCCAATTTATTAATCAAATTACTCAGTTGTGAATATTATAGTTCCTCAATCCACAGATATCCATAGCTTTGAGAGCAATGGAGGACAAATCAATGAGGCCTCCAAACAAAATAAATGATAGCAAGGTCTTGTTTATGAAATTTAAGTAACTGCATTCAAATTCAGCAAAAAAACCAAAATTGACAAATCCCAAATAAATTCATCCCTATAACCCCAATCCTAAAACTTGCCAACATTTAATCAAGGAAAAGTAGCTGCAGTGAGCAAGCTTCATAGACCTAAAAAAACTGGGTTTGTGCTTTAGAATCAGCGACGCCCATTTTTCTTGCGTTCGCGAGGAAAATCCAAACAAATCAGATGGAACGCCAAACACCCATAATACTTAGAAAAAAGAAGAAGAAACTGTGTTTGTGCTTTCAAATCAGCCACACCCATTTTTCTTACGCTAGCAAGGAATATCCAAACAAATCAGATGAACGCAAATAACCCATAATACTAAGAGAAATAAAAGTGATGTAGGGAAGATGATTGTTGAAAGTTTCAACAGATAAAATGAAACACAACTGCCCATCTTCCCTTGTAATCAATATAGCAGGGAACTCTTTCGGATTCAGCGTGCATTGTTATTGCACAGCGCCGATACACACAATCCCTGCTTACTGCCATAACTCTTCCAATAAAGAAAAACACTACTGCTAATTGATTAGCTCAATAAAGTTAACTATGAATCGAAAACAATGAACACGTAAAGCGAGCACCACAAAACAAATTAAACAGAGAAGGTATGAGAAGCTTGGAGAGATTAAACGGATTCTTGCTCTCGGTTTATTTGGCTTCCATCCAAGTGATGGGATATATAAATGTAGAAAGTAGGGTTTCGATGGCCTCAGCGTAATGACTAAGTTGCCCTGGACATTCCTCAAGTGTAGTAGTCTTGGGCTTGATTGAATTAAACTAAAATTTAGGACCAGGGCCCAATTGGAAACTCTTTGTTTAATTTATTATACAGAGTACAGACAGCTGCCTCCATCACGTCACGCCGATTTTTTTTACTAAAAATCAATGATTCTACACTACTACGCATCTATTCAATTCAATGGTTAAAAGATAATCTAAATTAAAATAAATAATGAAATGATAATATATAAAATTAAATTAAATCAACCTGAGTTATTTTTTGTATTCACATGTTTGGTCGTGAGGTTTTGATAAACTTGTGCAAAATAAATTATGAAATCTAGTTTTCAATGAATATAATGTGGAATGGTGAAATTGAAAAAAAAGAAGTTAATTCAAAAAATAACTCAAAAAATAATTTGAGTCAACCTATTTAATCTATCAAACTCGCAACTAAAATCATGAAACTAATAACCCAATAAAAAATTAAATAAGTTATAAGGCTCAATTTTCAATCAAATTAATGTTAAAAGATAAAATTAAAAAAAAATATTGAATTAAAAATGACATGAAAAACTATCCAATTAAATTGGCCAAACTCGTTATTGGAGTCGTAAGATGATAATAACCTCATAAAAAACAAATCACGGAGCTTAATCATCAATAAACTCGATATTAAATGATAAAATTGAAAGAAAAAAATATCAATGAGAAAGGCTAAAAACAATTCAAGTTAACTCATCAAACCCGTGGTTCAGTCATGAGACTAAGATAATTTTGTAAAAAATAAATTAAAAATAAATTATGAATTTCAATCCCCATTAAGCTTAGTATTTTAAGAATGAAACTGAAGTTGGAAAATAGATTAAAAAATAAATCAACCTCAATTAACTCGTCAAACTTTATTACTCATGCTATGATAGTTTTTTAATCCAAATTCGTACAAAGATCCTCCCATATTTCTACCATTTGGCAAGGTCTCCCCTGTAACAAGAGGTCTCAAGTTATCAATAAAAAACTTGTTATATTTTTATTAATCATTGTTCGATCACACCCTAGCCATCTTGGATCTCAATTCCAACAACCAACATTAATGTAATTGTAAGTTCTTATACAATGAAAATATAAAGTATTAAATGAATAGACATACACACATGTAGAATATAAATACAAAATATATATAATTTAATTTTTTTTTAATTTAAAGGATATTGTCGCAATTCGAATCATGATAATTTCTTAAGATATAAAATTCACAAGCATTCACCTAAACCTTAATAGCAAAAGGATAGAAGATCTTAAGAAATCAACTTTTGTTGTGAATGTGAGGGACCTTAAATAAATATAACATTGAAATATAAATATTATGAAGAACAATAGTAAAATTAATGATCAAGCAATCTGTTCGAGACTAATGTATATTCATTTTTCATTTTAATTTTTCATTTAGTCCTTTTAGGATTTTTTTCTTCTCAATAACTCACTAGCATCTTTCATTCTAGTATAAATTTTCAACCAATAAATTAAGTCCGAAATAGTTAAATTAAAAATTTTGAAAAAATTAAAATGTCCTCGGATTTACCAATGTCAAAGATCATTGAAATCGCTAACCTTCACACCATGAATAACCAATCAAGTTTTATAAAAATATCGATATTAATGTAATCAATTAATATCGTTGACTATTATTGTCTTTGAATAATTAATCAATTTAAATACCTCCTATGCTATGAATGAATATATATATATATATCGATGTTGGTAAACCCCACTAACATTGCTAGTCTTTTATACTCGGGATCAACTAGTCAAATTGAGGGAGATGCTGATATCAAGTTTATTCATTAATTATCTTTAACTAGAATAGTTAATCAAGTCAATTTTGTTCCTCGTCAATTTCATTAGATGTTTTCTCTTTTTGGCAACATTCAAACATACAAATCCATAAATTAAACAAATCTCCATAACTATACATATTTAAAATAAAAGGTATAGGTGTATAACATTTTCTTGTGATTTTATGATTTTTATACGGAAATATTTTAGTTTCGATTTTACAATTCGAGTTCAAATGATAATTCCTTGTTGTGTCAAAAAAAACGAGTTTGACAACCTTGATCACATTTTAAAAGGTTAACATAAATTGACTTTGATATTTTTAAGTTATTTTATATTTTTTTCAATTTAATATTTGATTTTGTTGGAATTGGTTTTCACGCTCTTGTTTTCTTTTCTATTTTTTCCTATAAGATTATTGAGATTATATACTCACAGTAGCAGGGTTGATATGTTAATTCCAATTGAATCGTATTTTTTTAAAAAACATATAATTTTATGAATCAATATTTTTTTTACCTGGAATTTTACTTTATTGATTTCTTAGGTTTTTATTCTATGCGGTCAATCCTAACCTCATGACCATGGTCACGAGTGTAAAGGTTAACACAAATGAGTTTTGGTCCTTTCTAGATTCTTAATTTTTTTTTAATTTTATCTTTTAACATTTGATTTTTTACATATTACTCTTTATATTTTTTTATAGGGGTATTCAAATCATGTGTCCATGATCACATAATTAATAAGTTAACATGAGTTAAATCGTATCTCTTCCTAGGTCATTTTTTTTTTAGTTTTGTCATTCAATATTAAATTATTTTATAGTTGAACTTCATAGTTTGATTGATTTAACTTTAGTTTATGACCTTTTTTAATCTTTTATTGACACAAATAATTATCTAATTAAATAAAAAAATATTTTAATAAACATGATTACTAAACACAACTTAATACATTACCTTTGTTAGGGACTATATATATATATATATATATTTATTTATTTTAAAAAACAATATCTATTAGATATGAAAAACTTGTATTTATTTAGATCAGTTCGGTATTTATCGGTTAAAATTAAATTGATATTTTTGCTCAAACGGAGCTGTCTGGACCGTTTCGTCGTAAAAACAGGTGATGCCCGCCTTTTGTTTCAAAACCCTGAAAATCTCTCTTTCAAAAACTTCACTCAAACTTCGATTTTTTTCACCCCATGTTCGGTTCCTTAAGTCCCAATCAGAAATTCCCAAAACCCATTACTCTAAACTCACATCAGATGACTCTCGATTTCTGCTCTTGCTCTCTCAACAAAAACTCCATCAAGCACGCAACCTACTTGACAAATTTCCCGAGAGAAGCCGCCATAGCCGAATTGCTTACTGGACTTCTTTGCTTACAAAATACTCAAGAATTGGCTTCATTGACGAATCCAGAGTTCTTTTTGACATCATGCCTGAGAGAAATATTGTTAGTTACAACGTGATGCTGTCAGGGTATTTGCAGCGCGGGAGGCTGAGTGAAGCAAGGAGGTTGTTTGAAGAGATGCCAGATAGGAATGTTGTTTCATGGACTTCGATGCTATGTGGGCTAGCTGATGCAGGAAGGATCTGTGAGGCAAGGGGTTTGTTTAAGGAGATGCCAGAGAGGAATGTTGTTTCGTGGAATGCAATGGTCTCTGGGTTGATTAAGAATGGGGATTTGGAGGAAGCAAGGCGGGTTTTTGACGAGATTCCTGAGAAGAATGTGGTTTCTTGGAATGCTATGATTAAGGGGTTTGCAGAGAATGGTAGAATGGAGGAAGCCAGGGTTTTGTTTGACGAGATGGAGGATAGGAATGTGATAACCTGGACTACTATGATAGCAGGTTATTGCAGGATAGGTGATGTTCAGGAGGCTTATTGTTTTTTCTGTAGAATTCCTGAGAGAAATGTTGTTTCTTGGACAGCCATGATTAGTGGTTTCACTTGGAATGGTTACTATGGAGAAGCATTATTGCTTTTTCTTGAGATGAAGAGGAGGTCCAATATAGCACCAAATGGAGAGACCTTCATTTCACTTGCTTATGCTTGTGCTGGTACAAGGTTTCATCATCTTGGCAAGCAGTTACATGCTCAACTGATCATTAATGGATTGGAATATGAGGATTATGATGGCAGGATAGCCAAGAGCCTTATTCACATGTACTCTTTATTTGGTGCCATGGATTATGCACACTATTTCTTTAAAAAGAACTTAGATAGTTATGCTATTCAGTCTTGTAATCATATGATTAATGGTTATACTCGGATTGGACAAGTGGAAAAGGCTCGAAATTTGTTTGATACTATACCTGTTCGGGACAAGATCACATGGACTTCAATGATTGTTGGGTATTTTGATATTGGAAATGTTTCTGAGGCTTGCTATCTATTTGAAAACATGCCTGATAAGGATTCAGTTGCATGGACATCAATGATTTCAGGTCTTGTCCAAAATGAGTTTTTCCTTAAGGCAACCACTTTTCTCATGGGAATGCTGGCTCATGGTGTTCCGCCATTAAGTTCTACATATGCTATTCTTTTTGGAGCAGCAGGTGCAATTGCTCATCTTGATTTTGGGAGGCAGTTGCATAACATGCTGATGAAAACACTATCTGACTGTGACTTGATTCTTGGTAATTCTCTGATCTCGATGTATGCAAAATGTGGGGAGATACATGATGCATATAGCATATTCACAAACATGATATATCGAGATCTAGTTTCTTGGAATACCATGATTATGGGATTGGCACATCATGCTCTGGCAAATGAAACACTGAAAGTTTTTGAAGCCATGCTCCAATCCGGGACTCGCCCAAATTCAGTTACATTTTTGGGAATCCTGTCAGCATGTAGCCATACTGGGTTAGTTAGTCAAGGATGGAAATTATTTAAAGCAATGGGAGACGTTTATGCAATTCAACCAGGTTTGGAGCATTACATTACTATGATCAATCTCTTGGGAAGAGCAGGGAAAGTAAGAGAAGCAGAAGAGCTCATATTGGGACTGCCCTTTGAAACAAATCATGCTATCTGGGGAGCATTGCTTGGTGTATGCGGGGTTGCTGAGAAAAACGCTGGCATTGCTCAACACGCTGCCAGGCGACTCCTTGAGTTGGATCCGTTGAATGCACCAGCTCATGTTGCACTCTGCAACATATATGCAGCTTGTGGCAAGCATAATGAGGAGCAAAAATTAAGGAAGGAGATGGGTTTGAAGGGCGTGAGGAAGGTCCCTGGATGCAGTTGGATAGTGCTAAATGGAAATGTTTGTGTCTTTCTATCAGGAGATAAGCTAGATCCTGAAGCAGATGAAATGCTATTATTCTTATCCGAGTCTGGTGGTGGTTGATAGTAGAAGTTATGGGATTTTCAGGGTTCTGATTGCATGGATACTGCAATTTTGCTAACTGATCAGATTTGATATGCGGCACTATCTTGATGATACCATGAGGTCTGATTCAGATAATCCTTTGGTTGGGATGCAATCTGGAGTTGCTAAACTTTTTTCTGCAACAAACTTACTTTTTCCTTCAATGCTCCGCCATTGTTTCGTATATATATTGAAACCTTTTTCACTGAAGGAAACCACTTTCATTTCCTCTACATGGTTTTTAAATGTATATTCAGAGGGCAATATCCATTTGTTCATTGTATGATCGTTCATTGTAATAGCACAACACTGCTTGCAACCTGAATGTTAAATTGCTTTCGTTCCATGTAAATAAGCCCAGCCTGGATCTCAAACTAGTAGGGCCATCCAAATGTATCCTCTTTTCATGTTAAATTTGTTTCGGGTAAAAAATTTATAAACAGCAGCTGAGGGATAAAGTTTGCTTGGCCCTTTTACAGTACTTCGTAGTCTTACCATGCCGTGCTTCACTGTGATATTGATATTTACAAGAGAAATATAAAATTTATTAAATATCGTTATTTATTAAATAATTTGTTGGGATTCTCATTTAATTATGATATATCCACACTTAATTGCTAAGAATAACTCACTACTATATGAATGATAATTTTTAAAGATTTTAAATAGACTTTATTATTTGATCTGGAAGTTGGATAAAAATATATGTTTTGATTCATAAAATATTTTTGAAAGAAAAACTTCATGAAATTATAGTTTATATAAAACAATCAACTAGTTTATATAATTGGATCAAATCAGTCAATCAATTAAGTGCCCGTTTGGCATTGCGATCCCACCGACTTTTGGCCGAATTTTGATTATTTTTTTTTAGTTTAAATGAATATGTTTTTGTGTGTTTTAGATCATTTTGATGTGCTGATTTCAAAAATGATTTTTAAAAAAATAAAAAAACATCATTTTGATGTATTTCGGTACGATAAACACTTTAAAAAGTTACCGCAACAACACTCCCAAACAGGCCCAAAACAGGAATCTAGAGTCTCACTTGTCACGTTTCATAAGCACAACTTTTATTACATGCCACTATTCTGAAGGGCGACAACTAATATGCCCAACTTATTAATAATAAAGGCAAGTCTAATAATAAGAATCATTTTGGAGAGCCAAATCATAAAAATAGCTCGTTGAATAGTGTATAAATGACTTTTGAGTTGATATGCTCTTTAACGGTAAGAACTATTTTGGAGAGCCATTTTTTTATATTATTTAAAATAAAGTTCAATTATTTTGTATATAGTTTAATTATACAATTAATTATATAATTAATAAGAATAAGTTATATAATTAAATAATTGCTTTTGAAAAACCCTCCAACAATAAAATTAATATTTTTTTAATTATATTTAAATTAAAAAAATGAATTTAAATATAATTAAAAGACCCGCAATATTTGAAATTTGAAATTAAAGATACTTATTGTATGTTTTTAAAGTAATTTGTATGTTTTTTTTTTTTTTATGATTGTTGTATTTGAAGTTAATTAATGTTATTTGTTGTCTTTGAGTGTTAGAAAAACTTAAAAAACAAAATGAACACATTAACAAATAACCAATAAGTTCAAACATAATTAATTAAAATACATTCCATTACAAATAATTCAATCAAATTAATTACAAATTAATACCTCTATTTTTTTATGCTAACTATTATTATAATTAATATTAATTATTATATATTATTATTATTATATAACAATAAATAATATAAAAACCCACCAAGGTAATCAAACTCGCGAGTCATCTCGTAAACTCGTACGAGTTTGCAAGTTGGCTCAGCAAACCTGGTTGGACCGGAAAGAAAAATCAAAACCGATTAAACTCGGTCAAACTCGATCAAAATCGGGTTGACTCGTGAAATCAGACCGGATCGGTCCGATTTCACGATCCCAGCTGCTCGGTCTTCAGGCGCCCTTCACTCTTCACTTCAATCTGCACTCTTCACTTCAATCTTCCAAAAATACTCTTTCTTTTTCATGCCCTAAACCCGTTCTCTTCCCCAAATCGTTGATTCTCTTCTCAATTCACACCCGATCTCCTCCCTAGCTGTTCTCAGTTCACACCCGTTCTCTTCCCCAAATCGCTGATTCTCTTCTCAGTTCACACTTCACACCCGATCTCTTCCCCAGCTGTTCTCTTCCTCCCCCAAATCGTCCTCTCCTCTCCTCTCTCGAATCGTCTTCTCGCTTACTGGAGAAGAGCTGTCGGACTTCCCCAAATTTGTCTATCGTTGTTGCCGCCGCCGTCGCCGTTCAAGGTTAGTGCATTTCAATCTTTCACATAAGTTTTGATATAAAAAAACCTAGAGTTAAAGGTTGAGAGAGCGAACG
Source organism: Salix brachista (assembly GCA_009078335.1). NCBI lineage: Eukaryota > Viridiplantae > Streptophyta > Magnoliopsida > Malpighiales > Salicaceae > Salix > Salix brachista. Next base: position 7,082,297 of record CM018574.1, on the reverse strand, counting down.
AGTTTTTCCTAGATAGACTGCCGAGAATGAATTAATTTGTGTTCATGATGTTTAGCTGCCGAGAATATGGAAATTTGTGTTCATGATGTTATGAAAACAAAACATTGCATCTGTCTGTGCATGATAAGGAGAATATGGAAATTTGTGTTCATGATAATGAGCCCTTGAAAGGATCATAAACTGCCGAGAATGAATTAATTTGTGTTCATGATGTTTAGCTGCCGAGAATATAGAAATTTGTGTTCATGATGGTATGAAAACAAAACATTGCATCTGTCTGTGCATGATAAGGAGAATATGGAAATTTGTGTTCATGATAATGAGCCTTTGAAAGGATCATAAACTGCCGAGAATGAATTAATTTGTGTTCATGATGTTTAGCTGCCGAGAATATGGAAATTTGTGTTCTGTCAAAAATGTATTCTGTTTAGCTGCCGAGAATATGGAAATTTGAGGTTCAATTGTATGTTAGAAGTTAGAACTCAAGGTTTGTATGTTCAATTTGTGTTCTGTCGAATTAATTTGTGTTCATGATGCTTTGGAATGAATGATGTGCTTAGGAATGAAGGAAGCACTTTGATTGTGTTAACTTGTTTTGAATTTTCAGTTCTTTAGAAACATTTTCTAGGAGACAGAAAACTTTAATGAATTATGTGCTCTGTTGTTTCCATAACTTTGCAAGCAACTATGCACAGGATATAGTGGACAAGTTGTTTGTTGTGCATAGGCTTGTGTTAGTCAAAGGATGTAATGAATTTTGCCTGGTGTTGAGATGAGTACTCCAGCCGCTGAAGTTGATTTTGAAACTTCTAATTCAAGGAGTTTAGGGTTAAATATTGTTGGAGTTCGATCTAGTACTAGCAATATCGGTGTTAGCACCAGTGGTAGTACTAATAATCCTTTTGATAGAGATGCTATTGATGCAAGTCTTGGACATAGTCAGAGGGAATGAAACTGAAGCTGGTTTTAGTTTACATTGCACGCCAGCTGAAGATTTGTTATAAATTTGTTAGTTTTTATTTTATGCAATTTTATGGACAATTGTTTTGTAATGTATTTTGAAGTTATTTTAAATCATGAATGAACTTTAACTAATGAAGTTTTATGTCTATAATTATGATGTATTGTATTCAGAAATATTTTACTTACGATTTTACGATTTTTCTGCTCACACGATTTTAGCTGTGATTTTACGATTTTTGTATGGACAAATTCAGGTACGATCTTACGATTTTACGATCCGATCTTACAATCCGATTTTCAGAATGACTTTCCGATTCGTGTCAAAATCGCGATTTTGACAACCTTGAACCCACCCCATCCCGTCAGCCCCTTCATTTCAAATTCACAAAGTTAAAAAAACTCTACCACACACCCACCTTCTTTTCTCTCTCCGGTCGCCGCCGCTGCCCCCACCCACCGTCCACTCCCCTCGCCGTCCCCCCACACCCGTCCACTCTTCTTCAGCCGTCGCCCCACACAACCGTCCACTCCCCTCCACCGCCCCCCGCCCCACACACACCTGTCCACTCCCCTCCAGCCGCCTCCCCCACACCCATTTCTTCTATTTTCCTCCTCCTCCTCCTCCTCATCGCTGCCCCCTCCATCTCCATCTGCTGTGTTGTTCTTGTGTGTTTCATTGTTGTGTTTTCATTTTCATTGCCGTTTTTTGTTGATTGTTGTTGCAGCGGAATAATTGCAACGATTTTGGCTTTGCATTCTGAGCTAAAATTTTAAAAAATCTGGCTTTGCCTATCGGGATGCCTTCTGCGTTGGACTTGCCCTAACATCAAGTAAATATCGCACTTACATCATGCTCATACTATATTGTTTTTTGTTGATATATGTTTTCCTGCCTGTCAAGGAAAATATTATTTATGCCCAATTCAAAATAGGATAATTAGAAACTCCATAAACAAGCCCATTTAAAAGCCACTGGGTCTCCCGGTTTTCAAATAAAAAACAACCCAGATCGAACCGGTTTGGTGCGTGCTGAATGCCGGTTCAAAGCAGGTCAAAGTCTGCAAAAATAAAAAATCCCGGCTCGGTTGAGTTTGTTGCCCCAAACCGAACCGACCGTCGACACCCCTAGCAGTAACCACATAGGACATAGCTAGCCTCTCTTTCTCTCAGTCTGAAATGCACCCCAGGAACAACCACGAACTCGTAACCTTCTCCTCACCTAAATCAATCTATAAAACAACCCCAAATCAAACAGAAACTGAAGTTCTTCCGAGACCCACTAGCTGCCACCTCCTCCGCAGGATCCATAGCCGCCACCAGCAACAATATATTCTTAAAGGAAGGGAGGAAAGTTGATATACTAATAAGGTTTCAATCTTTTTCAATACCCTGTAGATTGAAAGTCTTACCTTTTTTTATTTTATTTTATTTTGTTGAGATTCAACGTGGGCTTCTCTGAATTTAGTCTAATATACATGAATTTTTGTGTGTTTATAATGGATATTTCATTTTAGCCTAGTTTGCTAGGATTTCGACTAGGGTGTCTCATTGTTTTTCTGAAAACTGGCAGCGTATTGTGTGTACTGGTTTGTTCTTGTACATAGGGTTAATAGGATTTTTAATTCTCTAATGGGATAGCAATTTTCTGATAAAAATCAATCAGGGTGTTTTAGTTTCGACCTTGTTTTGTCAAATTCTACCCCTTGTACATGGAGAGGGAATAGCAGCTCATGCTGTAACAAAGATCAATGGGGCTAAAGAAGCAATGGTGGTCTTGACATTATGTTGTATGTCCTCTGATTCCTCTTGTAACTTATCAAAAAGACTCTGGTCCCTTACAAAATGGTGACCATTGCTTAAATATGCAGTCCTCTACGAGGCATTAGCATTAGCTTCATTAGGATTTGGAGGCACACGCTTCATTTCCACCCATGGAAGGAAGATCAGTTGAATAAGCGAAATGGGCAAGAAACTTTCTTTAGTTGGTGTTTCTTCATTCTGTACCTTGCTGGTGTCTTAATTTTCACGGCTATCATCTACATTCAGCACAATCCAAAAATCTGTAGGCCCTAAAACAATCTGTTATAACCCAAACCATCCCCTTCCTAAATTAAAATTTAAAATATCTGCTGGTGTGAGGCGCCTAACTTGGTCAGAGAAATTCTTTGAACTCCTCATAATTCATCAAATATTCTGAACCTTTTATTTCTCCCCCCCCCCCCCCCCCTCTCTTGGTTTTCTCATGTATTGTTCTTCGAGGTTCCTCTTCCTCTTTAATCTCCTTGCTAAAATAAAAACTATCGGATTTCAATTTCAACCACAACTCTCTCTGAATCTGTTTAATTTATTCTGCTTACCAATGGCGACTGATTGATGCCTCCATGCTTCCACCAGAATTCTCTGGATGCTAGAAATACTCCTTCACTTCAATTTTACTCTCTATCTTTGATTCTATTAATAATTGAAGTTTGAAATGCTTATCTCTAAGTTGATGATTATCTATTTTTAAAACAAAGATTGCTTCATTTTTTTTGTATTAATTGTTTTCTCTGGTTGATTATTGTTTACTTATTTGTGTTATGCTGTAAGATGTTTTACATGCCATTCCAGGAAAGATAATAATATTAAATTATTGCGTCTTCAACAATGGGATCCAAGTCTTTGAAAGAATATTTGAAAAAATATGGAAGTAATGATCAAGAAGATGAGAAGAAAGTGAAAAAGAAGAAGAAGAAAGTAAAGCCAATTGCCTCTGGTGTTTTAGTTGTGGATGAAGATCCTGTTTGGCAAAAACCAGTGAAGATTGAAGAGGAGGAAAATGATTCAGCTGGTAAAAAAGAATGATATATTACTAAACATTATCTTATTTGAGAATTTGAAGTTTGCTTTGATAATGTTTGTGTGTTATAATTGTGTAGATGAAGACAAGCCTCAAGTTGATGAAGATATAGAAGTTAAACGAATGAAGAGACTGGAGCTAATTAGAGCTCGACGCACTTACAATGCAATTGCTGAGGATGGAAGTGGCTGGGTTATATTATCTCCTAAACATCCCAATTCTGGTGATCCTTATTCTGACATGTCCCCTCATTATAAAAGGAATGTTCGGAATGACACACCCTCACCTGAGCATGAAGGGAAGGCTTTGAATTGTGGTGGAGATGATGCTAATTTGTCTCCTCCACGACAGAAACAGAGACAGCACCATAGTCCATCACCTGTGCCTGTTACAAATTTGAATTCAGATTTGTCACCACCCCGTAAGAGAAGGTATCGAAATGATACGCCATCTCCTGAACCACAGTTGAAGCCTTCAAGAGAAGCTAGTGATTTGTCACCACCACAAAGGCAGCGAAAATACCATCATTCTCCATCACCCAAGCCTGATACAAAGTCCAAAAACTCCAGTGGTCTGAATCCTGATTTGTCACCACCACGAAGACAGAGGGCTGATGCTGAATCACCTAAATTGAAGCCTTTGAAAGAAGATACTGATTTGTCTCCTCCAAGACAAAAGTGGCGACGACACTATACTCCACCAAAACCTGAGCCAGATCTTTCACCCCCAAGGAAAAGAAAGAAGGATGTTGGGAGATCAGGATTGCCTGATAATTCTCATTTATCACCACGGCTTTCAACTCAGAGTGGTAATTCACGTGCATCCATGGCTCAAGACATTTCTCCACCAAGGAAAAACAGGAAAGAATCATCTGATCCGGTTTCTTCAAAGGAACTGCCAAAAACTGGTCTGATCACCGGTCGTGATATGCGGGAAGAAATTAAAACTAAGAAGGAAGCATCATTGTTGTAAGTTCTTATGATCACCTAAAGTGCTTTGACCTCTTTGCTCATTTCATGAACTGACTGTCTATTTTGTGGTTATTTAAGTAGTTTTTAGCTTTCTGCCTGTTCAATGTATGTTCACATATTCGTTTCAACTGTGAGTTATTTTATATGCAAACCTCCATTGACCAGCATTAGCTCTCTGGCATATACTAACTATATGAATTTTTTTCACATGATTGTGACAGCTACTGTTTGTTACATCATAGAATGAAGCATGGGGTAAAGATGTTCTAAAATGGGAAAGATTGTACTTGTTAAGAAACATGTGGTTTTCTAGTCTTGGGGGTTAGTGTAGCAGAAATTTCTTATATCATATTAGAGGTGGTTGGTTGTGATAGTGAGTTTTTTGCACATCAAATGTGGAAAAATATAAATACTCCAGCAGTTTCAATTGTTAGATGTAAATCCAATCAAGTCCTGCAATATCTTACACTCTATCCAAACACAAGTCAAAACACATTTGAAGTTAGGTGAACCTCATTTTATGGCGAAGCCCCTTTATTTTTCTGCTTGCAACTTTGAAAATATCAGGAAGGGACTTGTGGTTTAAGTTGCTATAGGGGACTGCTAATGCTCATGGTGAGATAATTAAACACCAGTTATAGACTTCCCAGTATCAGTTGCTAAGAGTTCATTGTGTCTGCGTACCAGTGTTTCATCAAGTCTCAGAGTTGTTGTGATTCGGTCATTTAGTATTAACTTTGAGATATAAGTAATTTTCCAGCATTCAGCTCACAAATACATTGAAGCAGCTAATAAATAAAAAAATACACTAATGGCTGGAGCCCTCGAATGATCCTTTATTTCACCATTAAATTGTACCCACTGATTTTTTTTATTACAATTCTTGTCTTTTATTTATTGATGTTAAATTGAACTAGGACATTTTGGTGGTACTTGTTGAATATCATGGTGCAGGGAAGCGATGCTCGATGCTGATTTCATATAGCCAATGCCCAATCCTTTACAATTGAATTACTTTCTATAATTTGGCATTTTTACTTGCAATAACATGGAGAAGTGAAGGAACTGGTGTTATGCTATGTTTTGGTGGTTTAATGAATCCAAACTTGATGCAATTTACTTATTCAATTTTGCAGGTTAGAGATGGATCCTTCTATAAGTGGACGGGGTGCTGAACCTGTATACCGTGATAAGAAAACAGGCCAGTGAATCCTATGAGATGTTGATGCCATATATATATATATATTTCATGTTTGACAACTAATCTCTTATTTGTAAACCTAAGATTAAAGTTTATGATCATATGCTAACAAAGATGACATTTTAGTCTACAGAAAAGTGTCCTAAGTCCTTAGTACTCGTATTAGTCCTCAGTTTTTTTCCGATCTAGTTTATTTATGTTTTCATGCTTTATTATATTTATATATATATCACATTCCAGTTGGGAACAAGTAAATTGCTGCCTTTTTATGTTTTTTCCTTGCTATTCATTTTCTTCCAACCTTTGCCAGCCAGTTAATTCATGAAAATCTGTCTTAGAACTTTATAAACTGTAAATTCTAACTTATAACAAATAATAATCGTACTATTATATAAGAGCCCCAATCTGTCCTTAAAATTGCAAATTTAACTCTGATTATATATCTTTATCCCACCAAAAAGTTCATAAAGGCAGAACCATCTGCCAAAATCATTCCTAATTGAACATGCTTTTAACCATGCTTTACTAATTAATACTGCAGGAGAACGCATATCAAAGGATGATTACTTGAAATCAAAACACAAAGTAGAGGAAAAACCCAAGGTACTATTTTAACTTGTATTTATGAGCGCTCATTTTTGACTGGTCTTATATGTCATAATTTGATGAAATTGCTACTATAGCTGTTTCGTGGTTGTGGATTTACTATGACTTGAATCTGACTGGTATTATCTTGGAAGCTATATGATGTTTTGGGGTTAAAAGAGCCCACCCTGTTGACATGAGTTAAAACTGTTTTCAAAGTTTATACATATGGAAGGATTTTTATTTTGTAAGGATTGAGGTTTCACGATCTGCACAGTTGTTTAATGGCTCTTAATCTCTCGTGTGGGTGTTCGCATGTACATAATTACCAGAGACCTCCAACATTTGGTTTGTGGATCACATAGATGGTAGGCTTAGTTGGTAAGTTAATTTGGAACACCCACACGAGAGATTACATTTGGTTTGTGGATCACATAGATGGTAGGCTTAGTTGGTAAGTTAATTTGGAACCTAGTATGGTTTGGACACATGGTCGTTTAGAGCAATGATATTATGATGCCATAAACAACCTAATTTTTGTCCTCGGGGCAGTCATATCATGAATCCTCCAATAGATTTGAAATTGCTTCACTATGACATCGTAATATTCTTGCCCAGCACAAACCAAATAGGTGTTATGAGCGCACAACAATCCAAACTAATTTACCAACCAGCCCTGCCAACCCAAAATACAGAGAGATTCCACAGATTCATCCAAGTGTGTGCACCTACACTGCGATGTGAATGTTCCTTGGAACTATTTTTGGATCATTCTGTATCTATTTTGTTCTTTTGTGTGTTGTTTTATTTTATCCTTTGCCATGCATGGAGCATGAGTTTTACTTCATTGCTGCATTGTTAAATCAGGAAAAGAAGTTAGAGTGGGGAAAGGGCTTGGCACAAAAGCGGGAAGCTGAAACTAGGCTGGAGGATTTAGAGCTTGAGAAGGACAAACCCTTTGCACGGACTAGGTAAGACTAAGCATACCAAACAATGCCTTAGTGCCAGTCTTTGCCTTGAAAGTGTCATGGCATGTCATTTCTGTCCGACCAATGGAATTTCTCCCTCTCTTACCCCCTCTTATTTTATTTTTCAGTTCTGTTTGGACTCTGTAAGTTGAATTTCTCACCATGTCATACTACTCAGCTGAAGTCTAGATGATAATATTGCTTGTTGCGAACTAAAGTAGACATAGATTAACTATTGGACACACTTGCAATTGTCATCATTGTTGGTAGTGTGTATAAAATTTCAGCCTCCGGTAAAAAAAAACCTTCTAATGGATTTGCTAGACCCATCATCCTGCGCAACAAAGATTGGTAGTTTGGTATGACAATAGTGTTAGAGAATAATATAAATCATATTCTGGGGCCTCACCTATAAGCTTAAGCTTTTAGGTGAGATGGTTCCTTAACATGTTATCAGAGCCTTGTTGACCTAACGGTCACAAGTTCGAATGTCACCACCCCCATTCTATTTGATAAAAATTAAGCACAAGGTAGAGTGAGTTTGTGTGCAAGTTTCAAGCCCAAAGGGCTTTCACTTGAGGGGGGGGGGGGGGGGGGGGGTGTTAGAGAATAATATAAATCATATTCTGGGGCCTCACCTATAAGCTTAAGCTTTTAGGTGAGATGGTTCCTTAACAAATAGAAACTGGATGCAAATAGGAAGCTGGAGAAGCTACCCCATTTTCAATATCCATTTTTTTATATATAATTTTCATACAAGGGCACCTGGTTAATATGCTAGTATAGTGATGGACAATGTTAATATTAAAAAATAAGCTATGTAATTGTTCCGAAACTGAAATCCTGGATTGAATGTTTCTTAAAACTATATTAGCGTATTGATGAATAAGATGCTTGATGAATGCTTCCTAATTATAACTTTTATATAACAACATTGTGGACCATGTTACCCATCTTCCTCTTGCTGAAGGATCGCGTCATTTTTAGGCTCTTTTTTAACTTTGTAATATTGTTGTTTTTTATGATAAAAAAGATTTTGGTTATTTGTCGAATCTTCTTTTAGATCATCCACAGAAAGATGGGAAAATAAATGAAATCCCTTTATCAATGAATTCCTGAAAATGTATTAGTTTTTCACCCACCCTGTAATATATCAATTTGTTGATGCATGTAATGTTGGCAGGGATGATCCAGAACTTGACAAAATGCTGAAGGAAAGACTAAGATGGGGTGATCCTATGGCACATTTGGTCAAGGTGATTAGTTGGCTTAGGTTTTACATAGTTTGATGCTTAGTTTTTTATGTATCTGAAAATATAAATGATATATTGTTTGATGTTGATACTTAAATACTGAGCTGGACATTATTTTGACATGTTGCAGAAAAAGCATTCTGAACCAGTTCTTGCAGACCTAGGGGATAGCGAGAAGATGAAGGAATCAGGATTTGTAATCCCTCAGGACATACCTAGTCATAGCTGGATTAAACGAGGATTAGAGGCTGCTCCAAATCGATATGGTATAAGACCAGGAAGACATTGGGATGGGGTGGATCGAAGTAATGGTAGGTTCATATTTGAATTGATTGCTTTCTCTTTCTGCTAACCAGGAAAAAAAAAATCAATAACGAGCCAGTCCTACCTCCCTGCTTCTTTCAATTGTTTTTAGATCCATGCTAAACTATGGTAAGTTACCAGGGTGGGGAGTAAGCAGGTGGTAACATATTCCATAACATGTGTTTGCTAGAGTTTCATATCCAACACTCACTGGGACTGATAGCCCATCTTTTCAATCACTTCCTATTTTTATTTTTCTGATTTTCCTTGTGTACATTCTGTGTGAGTCCTATGTGGAGAATTTATTCTTCCTGTCATGAAGCTGGCTTTCTAAGTGCTTAAGATAATACAATTTTCTTGCGCCAAAAAACTGTGAGGCTCCTGGCCCACCTACCAATAAGTATCATTTTGGGTTATGATGTGTTGAGCCAGTCTTGGAGAGAATTCAGTGTGTGTAGAAACTGATAATTTTGATGCCTGTGTTGTAGGAAATGAGAAACAACTTTTCAAACGGATGAATGAGAAACAAGCTACAGAGAGGGAAGCCTATCTTTGGTCTGTGTCTGATATGTAACTGCAAGTGAGTGAACTATGGAGTAAGATGGTAATATGTTCCTTTAGAGCTTGGCGGCAGTTTTTTCTGGTTGAACTTCTTTCCATGGTGGTTTCTATTTCAAATTCAGACCGTGGAAGCAATATGATCCTTATTCAGGTATCTTAATGCGTCATTAGCAGCAAGTATCTCTGCACCCGTATTATCCATGACCTCATGAGGCTATTTGTGCTCTATTTGGGTGCTGGGTCACCATCATTACAAGGCAGTGTCATCAATTAAGCATGAATTTTACAAATCAACTTCTGTTTCTTCTCTCCAATCCCACTATTAACTTGTTTTTCTTTGTTGTGGTGCCATGGTGCTCTCTTGGAGTACATTTGTAGCTCAGATTGATTAGATTTGTCAAAAAGAAAGAATCTTTCAAAAATCAAAACTTGTTCCAGATTTAATTGCCCATCCAGTGTAACTTGATGAAATTCCCTGTACATTTTTTGAACAATATCATACTTTTGTTTGAAGTTAAGAGTAAAATAGGTTTTCTTATATTTTACTTTGTCTTGCGTATCAAACATGATATAAAGAGTTGCTTTGTGTTGTACATCACTTCTAAACACAATTTTGTTAATTTTAGGACACAAATTAAAAGCTACCTTCCACTGGGAAACAACTGTATGTTACGAGTTTACTTTCATTAGCCTTTCGCTAATATCTTGTCTGAGTTCAAAATGTAATGGATCTTTCTGGTTAGATCCTGCGGAAAAAATTATGTCTGATATTTGCAGTGTATTCGATTTTCAACTAATGATGCAAGGAAGATCAACCAGCCACCATCTTTTTTCAGTATCTATGTGAAGGTTCGTGCTCTCTAATCTCATGAGTTTGAAAAGCGTGAGGGTGCTTTCCATCTTTGTCCACACTATGAAAGTGAAAACATGTTGTTTCTGTATTTTAAAAGTGTTTTTTAAAATATATTTTTTTTTGCTTTAAATTAAAAGTTTTTTTTATATATTTTCAGATTGTTTTAAAATACCGATGTTAAAAATAATTTTTTTTTTTTAAAAATTATTTCAAAACACAATAGCTATGTGAAGTTGTGAACTTAGTTCTGGTTAAAATAGCTCCCCAAACCACAAGACTTGTCGGTGTTTTGTGATCAATTGTGGCTTTGTTATAGGGGCGGCGTGTATAGGGTGAAGGAGCCCACAACGTCGTCCTCTCGAAGTTAGAATAATAAATATATTAGAATTTGTATATTTTTTAAGATATTAAATTTGCAAATATATCATTTGTATGGATCAATTTAATTTCATATCCAAGCTTTTCGTAAAACATTCATCGATGTGGTATACCGTCTAATCTAATAAAATTATGTAACACCAACTTTCCAAAATAGATCATTAATATTCAATGCTACCGGATCAGATTTTTGTTCGAATTAAATGGGGTCAAATCAAAATCCCAATTGGTATGACCAAGTTTAGAGTTGTGATTGAATGAGGGCTTCCCTCGATCGAAGCCCTGACCTGGTTTATTTACTGTTTTTTTTAAGATATATATTTCCTTAAATATCTTAATTTTCAATGCAATGCATGGAATGCTATTTTTATGTTTATGGGGAATTTTAATGATTTTATATGTGAATTTGAAGTTTAAACCATGTTTGTTGGTTTCATGACCCATAAAAAGATGCATGTTTGATATTTTCGTGTTCTACCATGACTAAATATATTAAAAAAGATGTTTAAAAATGTGATAGCAAATATTTTTTAAAATGTTTCTTATTTATAAATATGTTAAAATAATACATATATATATATACACACACACATTAAAAGAATTGATTTTGATAATAAACTTTTCAAAATAATTTAAAAATATCAAAACACTTTAATTGAAAGCATATATATAAACATTTTTAAAATACAAAAACAAATAATTTATTCATCTAAAATCGGAAAAGAGAACAAGAAAAGAAAAAGCATATAATTTTGTAATTTTGTTTTCATGGAAAACTTATTAAAAAAGGGTAGCACCAGTCCACTCCATCGAAGACGTCAACTTTTGATCGTGATGTATTATAAGAGCCAAATGACAAAGTTTGATATTTTCGTTGCTCACTGTAAATTTAAATTGTTTATTTTCTTACAATTATTTAAATATTAAATTACCCTCGATTGATATTATAATAAAAAAATCATGACAGATCCCCCCCCCACCTTTTTTTTTTCTAAGCATATTTTAATTGTTATATTATAGAATTAAAAAAAAAACTTGTTTATTCCCATCAATTATTTCTAAGCATCCTCTTAATTTTTTATGGGTTCTAATTTATTTTTTCCAACATGATTATTGGGTAAACCACTATTATCAAACTTTTCTTTTCTAAGGTAAACTTGCTGACACTATGATCAATTTTTTATAGTTAGAACATGACCAATCACTTTTTTTCCTCTTCATTTTTCAATGATTTTCTCTTTTATATCTCATAACTCAGGGATTGAAACATGATGAAATAAATTTTGAGGCCTTACATGCAAACCACAAAATTTAATTGGATGAAATATATAAAAAATAAATCTTCAAAGACTAAAGTGTATTGTTTCATATTATTCCCCAATCATGACATCCGTGGTGCGTCTATGATTAGAGGAGAGGAAGTCACCTTAAACAGTTAGTATATTTTACTAGGTATTAAGTTGGGTTAAATGAAGTTTTTTTCACATAAAATACACATTCAGGTATTGTTAATGTATTTCTTAATAGAAAAAAAAATTAATTGGTATGAAAATTGACTTGATGATACCTAGTTAATTTGTCTGGTCCAAAGACAACTTAATGAAGATAGTCCAATGAAGACTAAATAGTTTGATTAAAAAAATAGTTTGATTAAAAACAATGAAGACTAAATATTTTTTTTTAAAATATTAAAATAACAATATATTAAATTGATTTAAATTAACTTATATTAATTTGTCAAATCTATGAACCAAGTTATGAGACTGGTAATAATTTTTTTTTATTAAACTCAATTCTCAATCAATCTAATGTTTCATGATAAAATTAAAAATAAAACTTAACTAAAAAAATGAGTTTAGTTAACCCAAGCTCAATTCTTAATCAATTCAATGTTGAAGAATATATATATATATATATATTTTAAATTACTCAAGTGAACTTATCAAACTCGTGATTTGGGTTATGAGGGCATGATAGCCTCATAAAAAGCAAACAAAATAAATCATAAAACCTAATTCTTAATTAACCTAATATTAAAGCATGAAATTAAAAAAAAAACAATTAATAAAAAAAGTCAACCAATCTAACTTATGACTCGGCTCATAAGACCATATTAACCAAATAGAAAATAAATTAACAAAAAAATAAATCTAATTCCCAATCTACCCAATGCTAAAATACTAAATTGAAGAAAAAATAACAATTGAAATTAAATCAGATTAAATTGTCAAACTTGAATTATATAACCATAATAATTTTATATAAAACAAATAAATATGAAGTATAATTCTCAACAAAATTAATATTTAAAGATATATTTGAAATAAAAGAGGTTTTAATTTTTTTTTAGGATATGTTGATATTTCATTAATATAGAAAAATGACCTTGTAGTATATGCTAACAACAACATTAATATTGAAAAAAAAAATATATTATAAAAGAACATGACACCTCTAGTTGAAATAAGGGAACAGGAATGCTGATTAAGTTAAAGATCATTGGAAAAAAAAATTATAGTCTTAATAAGGGCTAAGGGAATTTTACTCTCCCTGGCTGATAATTCATTAAGATTTCTCGAGGTTTTTTATTATTGTATTTCAAAAATATTTTTATAAAGATATTTTATTTTATTTTAATTTTTTTTTATATTTTTAGATTATTTTGATATGCTAATATCAAAAATAATTTTAAAAATAAAAAAATTAATGTATTTATGAACGAAAAAATACTTTCAAAAATAATTTCAACCATAATTCTAAAGAATCACTTCATCTAAAACCAAATTGTGAAAACTTAATTTTCTCATGATTTTCTCTTTACTACCATACAAACAAATTCATCATCCAATCAGAGGAGCAAACCATAAGCAAAATAAAAATTTAAATTTAAATTTAAATGACAACACAAAACCATTAAGCTCTATGAAAAAGAACAAAAAAAAAGCTGTTTTTTGCCATTGCACATCTCCACACCTACATGACCACAACCCAAACACAGAAGCTAATAGGCAGTCGAGACTTGGGACTCCCCATCCGACCCCTACCTCAGACCCCTTTCCCTTCCCGCCATAATACAAAAGAAAATGGCTATAAACCATAAATACTACAAACACTCCCTTTCTTTGAACAAATTCCTCAAATCCAAGAAAAACCTCTCCAAACCCCCTCCAAAACTCTTTCCCAGTGACCCAACACCTCAACAAATTACACAAACGATTAGCAACAGATCAGACGCGCCCACATTAGATCTTAATCACCCCATTTTGCAAAAACTGGAACAATCATGTGCTAACATCAAACAATTCTATCAAATCCACACCCAACTTACAGTCTCGGGCCTTTTCCAACACCCTTTCGCCGCGAGTCGTTACATAAAGAAGCTCTGTGCTTGTTTAAATTCAGTTTCTCATTGCGTTACTCTGTATGATCACATTAAGGAACCTGATGCTTTTATGTGTAATACTATAATGAGAAGTTTTGTGAATGCGAATGACCCTTACGGTGCTTTGAGATTTTATTATGAAAAAATGATTGCTAAGTGGGTTTTGCCTAATCATTACACATTTCCTCTTGTTGCTAAGGTTTGTGCTGATATTGGGTCTTTGAGAGGAGCTCAAAAGGTTCATGCTTTAGTAGTGAAATTTGGGTTTGAGTTGGATTTGTTTGTGAGGAATTCATTTATTCGTTGTTACTCTGTTTGTGGGAGGACTTCGGATGCTAGGATGGTGTTTGATAATGGGTTTGTGTTAGATTTGGTGAGTTGGAACTCGATGATTGATGGTTATGTGAAGAATGGGGAGTTGGGTCTTGCACGTGAGATCTTCGATGAAATGTATGACAGAGATATTTTCACTTGGAATTCAATGATTTCTGGGTATGTGGGAGTTGGAGACATGGATGCGGCTAGAAGATTGTTTGAGAAAATGCCATCCAGAGATGTCGTGTCTTGGAATTGCATGATTGATGGGTTCGCAAGGATAAAAGATGTTTCAATGGCAGCTAAGTTTTTTGATGAGATGCCTTTGAGGAATGTGGTCTCTTGGAATATTATGCTGGCTCTTTATCTAAGGTGCAAGAAGTATAGTGATTGCTTGAGATTTTTTGACATGATGGTTAGAGGGAACTTTGTTCCCGATGAAGCATCTCTTGTAAGTGTCTTGACTGCATGTGCGGAACTGAAAATGCTTGATCAAGGAAAATGGGTTCATTCTTATATGAAGAATAATGGGATCAAGCCTGATATGTTACTCTCAACTGCTCTATTAACCATGTATGCAAAATGTGGGGCAATGGATTTGGCTAGAGAAGTGTTTGATGTGATGCCTGAAAAAAGTGTCGTGTCATGG
Organism: Salix brachista; assembly: GCA_009078335.1. NCBI lineage: Eukaryota > Viridiplantae > Streptophyta > Magnoliopsida > Malpighiales > Salicaceae > Salix > Salix brachista. The sequence goes on along the minus strand of CM018574.1, from coordinate 7,067,076 downwards.
AATTCTATGATCATTGGATACGGTATGCATGGACATGGAGACAAAGCGCTAGAAATGTTCTGGGAGATGGAGAAGGGAGGTCCTATGCCAAATGATGCTACTTTTATGAGTGTTTTGTCTGCATGCTCACATTCAGGGATGGTTTGGAAGGGTTGGTGGTACTTTGATCTAATGCATAGAAAATATAAGATTAAGCCAAAGCCTGAGCACTATGGATGTCTGGTTGATCTCCTTGGCCAGGCAGGTTTGATAGAACCATCAGAAGAGTTCACAAGGAAGATGCATACAGGGGTAGAGCCTACTTTATGGGGAGATCTTCTTTCAGCTTGCAGGGCCCACTGTATTTCAGAACCTGGAGAGATCCTGGCCAAGCAACTGATTAAGTTATTTCCAAATCATGTTGTTCCATATTTGTTATTATCAAACGCATATGCCACCGAAGGGAGGTGGGATGATTTAGAAAATCTTAGAATGACTCTAAAGAATAAGACTCTTAATTCAAAAATGGTTTTCACTTCAAGGAGGCACTCCATGTTGAGTGAGGCGGCTGCTCAGATCAAATTTTCTAATATAGATTCTATCAGGACTTGAAACCCAGCCATGCTGTTTAGTAAGTTTTAAAAATAGACATCTTTTCAACTGGAGATGGACAAAATGACAATTGTTGTAATGGGAATTACAGAAATCTTTTGGATATCAAGTGTGAGTCCCAGGGAGCACGTGGACTCCAGGCGATGGACTAACTTGTTCAAACAGCTGATTTTCCCTGAGAAAGAACCTTGTAACAGTTTAAGGATACCATATCCAGCTGCAACTTGTAAAGATAAGGTCATACTGATCCAGTCTGTACTCTGAATCCATGATAAGCTGATAGCACATTTGTTTTGCATGAAATGTATCATGCCATTGACCTTTATCTACGGTTTTGGCTACAAACTCAGCATTGAATATACTATGTTGTTTCATCATCTTATAGTCCTGCTGTTCTACTACACTCATGTCAATGTGTACTTTTGTAGTTGACCTATACATTGTAGGAGCATTATTAGGGTGTTTTGTATTTTTTTATATTTTTTCCCTTGTCAGAATACAAATTTAACTTCTGCATTGCAACTTTCTGAGTGAGATAAATATTTGCTTAAGCTAAAGTTTTGTTCTTGTGAATAGCAGCCTTTTGTAACGTGAAACATTTGCACAATGTTTGGTCATTGGTGCACTTAAACCGAATTGGTATCAATTCTTTTGTCTAGTTCAATATGAGATGTTAGACATTTGAATTCAACCCAGAACTGCTTAGATCTAACTTGGTTTGGATTACTTGAATTAGAAAGGATATTATCAACAATATCATAAAGTCAGACAATAGTATCTGTCAACTTGAGAAAACTACCCTATACTTGAAGGCCTTCGTAGCTGTTGTTATTATTAAATGACTGTAGCACAGTTAAAGTTAGATTTGGCTCATGTTGTGCTCCCCGTCAAGTTATGCATGAACAATAGGGTAGCACGTAAAACAATCATGAGATTGTGTCGGAATCTCTCCCAATATTTAGGGAGTTGGCATAAATTTCATTACATGCTTCTGTCAGTTCATATGTAAACTTGTACCTTTTCAAACTTGAAGCAGAAATATTAAGGATTATGACAAGGTTGTTTTACATGTTAATGGAACACAAAAGTTCCTTCAAAACCATTAATATACTGAGTTACTGTAGCCAAATCTGACTTCCTTTCTGCAAGAAAACATAATATTAGCTATAGCAATGGGGGTTGTAAGGTAGTTCTCTCACTAACAGAATCTCTAGTTTGAAATTATGTTTGTTCTGAGCTCAAATGAACACACGTTTGGTTTTAGATAAGCTGAACTTTATCACTTTTGCTAACGGTTAGAGATGGATTGCATGAGAATAAACTCTCCACTTAAAAGGTTATCCCTCCTGCAAATTTCTAGGATACATACAGGAGCATTCAGAAGGGGGTGTTGAGATTTAAAGGATTTTAAGCGCGTGCTACAGAACTTTAAAATTTTAGGTAAAGAGATATCATGAAAGGAGAACCATAATTCTTGTCATATTTATCTACAACTTTGTTTTTATCCTATAACCAAAATGAAGTCTCCGATACTAACATGGCATCATGTCATTGTCGCAAGGATCCAGTGTGATTGCATCATCTGTGGAATTTTGGGCAAAGATGCTGCTTGATGCTGTTTTTCTCTGATTATGAGAGAACGACAAGTTATTCAATACAATCAGGTTAGGATGCTGACATCAGCTGATTTTCTATTTATATATGTACAGCGATGTGGTAATTGTTAGATGGAATAAGCGTTTGCCGTCAGATATTGAACTTCACTTTTGTATGAATATTTGCCCATTCTCCCTTTCAAGTGCCAACATTGATTAATATTATAGAAGTTGAAACTTTATTCGTTAGTTACTCTGCTAGGCACCAAATTATATTAATTTATAAGAATATCTAAAGGGACAAGTGGCAGCTTTTCCTTTACAGGGATTAGTGATGTTGACTAGTAGCAGACATTCTGGCTATAGTTGAGGAAAGTAAAGTTGTAAGAAATCAAATTTTATTAGTATACCAGGAATTTTAATAGTCAACATTGAAATGATTCCTTTCCTGAATTTCTTGGACCCTATGGCCGTGTACAAAAATAAAGGATAAAATAATAAATAAACTAAGTGCAACGGGCTTATTTGGATAAATTCATCTGCTTCCCATGACTATAAGTTTACTTGAACTCCTGTATCATATGTTTCTCCAGCTTTCCAGTCTTGAGGTATGTTATTGACTGGAACTACCCATGTCTCATCTCCATTTTCATCACTGAATAACATTCTAAGTGACAAGGGTCCACTGGGGGGAGAGGTAGTTGTCCATACAGCTCCATAGCTTCTGTCCAAGAGTTTGCATGCAAAATTTTGCGTCTGCACATAATAGAGCTTTTGTTAATAACAGTTTCGATCACTCAAAAGAACATTTTAATTTCTTTATACTCGGTTTCTTTTCCTGTTTTATACCAGCTAATATTCCCTTTGCCGTCATCTTTGACTAAGCCTATAGTTCACATTCTTACACGATTTGCATATTACCTCACATAGCTGAACAGCAGTAATATCCCTTCTTCCTTGTTGATGCCAGATGACAAAAGCCAGATAATAAGGATAGTTGCTGTTCTGGTCGATTTTGATGGTTATGTTTTTGTATGGATAGCTGCATGAAACACTGCATGGAGAAAGAGTTCAATAATCCAGAGTACATGACAAACCTTCATGAAATAGAGAGCAGGGGATGTTTTCATCATGAAAACGAAGGAACAGGGATGCTTGATTTCTAAAGAGCTCATCTCTGGGGAGATTATTCTAAATTCTGGCCCTGCTGATGATTAAAACCAAAAATATACTTCTTTTTCCTCACCCTATTAAAAGTAGTCTTTGTTTGAGTCATTCTTAAACTTTCTTTTACCTAAGAGTTTCTTGCATCGAGTCATATTATGTATAACTTACCGTCTATATTCAATATCAACTACTCCAAGGGCTAATAAAGATGCTGCTGCATCTGTGGTTTGGCCCATCCGACTGAAGGCTCTTCTGCTGAGAATAAAGTCGGTATTACCACTCGATCCTTGGTCAGTTACAACAATGGTCACTCCATCGTCAGTGCAGTAGTAGCTGTTGGTGCACTTTACCTGGTTCAGTAAACCATTATGGTGAGTATGAAAAAAAAAATGCAGGTTTGCAAATTTTTTTCTTTTTTTTTTGGGGGGGTTACAAGTTGGTTTGCGATCATGATGCTTTTAATTGGTACCTGATAGCAAGCACCACAACCGACACCATCACGGTAGAGGTCAGACACGGCTGCTACATCCCCACCATTCAGTGTTGCTCCGAACGAACCATATCCACATCTGCCTGCTGCGATTCATGAAAAGAGACTCATAAGAATTCATGCTCAATTGGTAATAAGTGCACAGTTAATTTAACTGTTTTTATTCCTTTAATATTTTACTAGAGGTCTCTTACTATCTGTTCCAATTTCATCAGAATTTGGATAGTAAGCTGCCCGAGATTGAGTGAAACAATCGCTACATGTTGCAGCCTCTGCCAGAGTCTGCATAAAGAAAAAGGTTGCTGGGAGGAGCAAAAGGAACCGCAGAGAAGGAGCCATTATTGGACACAAAGAGAAAAGACAATAAAAGCAAAGAAGAGATAAGGTGGTGATGCATGGAATGAACGAGGTTTGTAGTATTTATAGCAGAACAGCCTCTCATATTCTTTAGTTTGGTAAACTTTGCCAAGTTTGACATTCAGATATTTTCATCGCGTGGAATTCTATTGCAGTTGTTTCCTAGGCAACTTCTTAGACTCCATTCTCTCGTTTGAAAATTAAATAGCACGACTTGATGAAGTCTCTGGTATTAATAAAAGTAACCGGATTATAATTAATTCTCTAGCAAGAATTTCTAATATAGCAGACTTTTACTGTTTTCCTATCAAAATCATGTTATAGATAACGCATTCTTGGAAATATACGCTAGCTGATTCACACATACAAGTTGCTCGGCCACTATGATCTCTCCCTCTCTCCCTCTCTCGGAGGGTTGGCTGTGATTGGGCTGAATGTTGAATTCAAATGTTGGATATTTCAAAACAATTTGGCGAGAGAGATTGGTAAAACTAAGGGGACAGTTTGGTGCATTTCCACCAAAGAGCCCTTGGGTTAGGCATCTATTTATGTTCTCACCAGTTTATATCACACCACACCGGCTTTGATTTCTCTGGGTTGGCAGGTGCACGGGAAGTATTAAGAATAATATAAATCATATTCTGGTTTCACCTAATAGCGGTCACGAGTTCGAATCTCACCACCCCCATTCTATTTAATAAAAATTAAGCACACGGTAGTATGGATAAGTGCAATTTCAAATCTAAAGGGTTTTCACTTGAAAGTGTGTGTTAGAGAATAATATAAATTATATTCCAGGGTCTCATCTAATATGTTAAGTTTTTAAATGAGATGATTTCTTAACATGAAATACTAGAAATTTATGCATTACAACCTACTTTACAAAGTGATTTTTAAACTGTTTTTTATCTGAAAAAACATTAAATTGATGTTTTTGAATAATTTTGATACTCTAATGTTAAAAACTAAAAAAAATAATAATTTCAATGTATTTTATAATTGAGAAATATTCTAAAAACACCATGTACGTAATAAACACTAGTGCTGCTAACCTGAAAAGGGTGACTTGGATTGAAGCTAGTTTGAGCAATAAGAAAGTCTACTGGAACATCGAATCTGTACCATAAAATGTGAAACGGGGACCATTGAAATGACAGGCATACTATGAAAGTCATTTCTTAATGCGTTCCGAAGAATTCAGCAACGTCTATCTTGGAAAGAATTCAAAACTTGAGTTCAGTGCACCCTCAGCTTTACAAATTGATGGCACTTATTGATTCACCAAGTTCTGATGTTCTGCTCGTGTTTCTGAATCTCAGGAACTTGGCCAAGCGGACTGAATATTTCTTGACAGGCCGAGAAGATGCGTAAGCAGCACGCCAACGCAGACCGGCTGGAAGGGATCAGTCCATACTCCATGGAACCGCATCAGCCATGACATGGAAAGCACTAGTTTCAGCAAGCCGGCGTAAAGTTGACTCCAAAGGTTTTAAAACATTTTGTGCAGTGCCTTTCAAGGCCATGTTTCGAGCTACTGTTTGATGGACCCGACCCCTGATATTATACCTGTGAAATACAGGTCCTGTGATTTGTACAAGTCTGATGAGAAGTTGCATAGGGTAGATGTAATCATGAGACCATGTTGGAGCTCTTAAGTTTTACCATCCTTGGAATCCCAAACTTGTTTGTTTAAACCCTAATGATCGCCCCCACCATTCTCCAGGAGTAGTAATTTTAACTCCTAAGCAAAACATAAACAAAATGTTTCATCGTTAAGAATCTGGAACGTGTTTGCTATGCCCTGCTTCACCTAGCCCAGAAGGGGTGTTTTTAGGGTGTGTTTGATATTACTTTTGCTTTTGTGGTTGATGTTTTAAAAAAACAGTTTCATGAAAAACACTTTAGTTGCTATTCAAAATAATTTTTGAAGTGTTTGGTTAAAACTGTAGTTGAGTTTGAGGTTAATGAAAAATAATTTCAAGTGTTTGGTTACCAAGTTTTTCATATTGCTTTCAACTTGTGAAATTAATTTATATATATATTGTTTTTTAAATATTTAATAATTATAATAATAAAATGTAATTAATAATTCAAGTAAATTTGACACTTGTTTTTATTCTCGTGTCAAACTACTTGTAATTTCAACACGAACTATAAATCCATATGTGAAGGTCTCTACGATCCCGGAACAACATATAGTAAAATATCATCTGAAACAAAATTAGAATTGCGAGGCAAAAATTATATTGTGATCTCCTTCTAATATATTTATTTATATTTTAATTAATTTTTAGATTATTTTAATATTAAAAATATTATTTTTATCCCCCCCCCCCCCTCTCCTAACGAAACACAGATTTTATTATTTTTAAGATGAAACCCACATAATTTTTTTAACTTCTCTATATTAATCAAAAACCAAAAAACAATAATTTTTTCTACACCACCGGTCATACTTCACTCCCATACACCTCTTAATACGATAATCGGCTCGTTGAAGGCGGGTAATTTTGGCTGTCTGAGATGGCGAAAGAAGCACGGGATTGGACAAGGAGAAGTTAGTAGTGTAGCTACGGGAACAAATCACTATTTATTGGAATAAAGATCTGATGAAATTGCTCTAGACGTAGAAAAATTCTTTCAATTAAATATGGAGGGTAGGTTTTTTTTTTCTTTCATGAAACAAAATTATATAGGGTTAGATTAGTTATTTTGTTTTTTTATTGGACAATAAAATTACTAATTTAATACTAAAATACAAAAAATATAATGCTTCATTTTTGTTTTTTTTAATTTTTTTAAAACAGTGTAATTACTTTGATATCTTTAAAAAAAAAATCAACATAGCTATTTCACAAGGGTTTTTTTTTTAATTACAAAATCAACATAGCTATTTGACAAGATTTTATTATAAATTTGAAAGTTACTCAAGGGTATTATAGTAATTAACATTTATTAAATTTATTTTTTTTGCTAATACATTCGTGGTATATAGACACCCCTACACCAATTAGGTGGCACGTGCCGAGTTGTTGAGCCATCAAACATTGTTATCCTTTTTTAAATTAGTTTTTTTTTTCAATTTTATTATTATAAATTGATTTATTATAAATTGGTCTTCATATTTTTTTTCTATTAAATTATTCTTATCTTGTGCCATGGTCATGAACTTTGCAAGCTAGCATGGGTTTAAAAATTTATTAGACTCGCAAGTTATAGTTGTCATATGTGATTATCTAAATTATGCTAATTTTTAAAATATTTTTTGCATTGTATTATTTGTTTTTTTATATATATAAAAATTAAGAAAAGAGCTAAAAGAGCTCGGGTTTTCACTGTTAATTCACTGTGCACCGTGACTCATTGTCATTGTTCACTCGCAATTTGATCCGGTGTGTCGCGCGAGTTCGTCCGCCTTTTTTTTTGTTTTTTCCGTTTATGAACAGTGGATTAGCGATTTTACCCCCGAAAACGATAAAAAACGCCGCCAGAAATCAGGGGCTCCGTCGTCATTACGCACATCGGCACGGATCGGTCCGGTCCGGCCTGCGGGTTTTCTGCTTATTTTATTATTATTAGAAATTGGCTAAATACGGATTTAGCCCCCAATAAGACAAAAACGGCGACTTGGGAACAAGGGCAGGAAGGTAATTGACCTCCTTTTTTATTATTTCTTCCGATGCATGTCAGAGCATGCTTTACACGCGCCAGGCTTTTTTTCTCCCCACGCCCTGTGTAGGTGGCGCGTGCGGGATCATACGGTGGCCGGAGAAGATCTTTCGGCGTCTATCTGGCTGCACCTCCACGTGGGCTTCCTCCCGCGGTGGCACGTGTAGCCACTACTAACAAAGAGCACACTACTGAAGGCGGAGGCCAGTTGAAAGCGTTGGCCATGTTTCTCTCTCTCCTGCACGTAAAAGTGCAGGGGAGTCCCCCATTTGTTGTTACTTTTCACTTAGGTCCCTTGACTTTTAATTTTGTTTTTTATCCTGATTTTTGGTATATAAGTTTTGATTTAGTTCGATTGGGTCCTCCGATTGGAATTGATTGAATGTCAATGTTTCGCTTCGGTCCTCCTTCTTTTAATTTTCAGATTGGGTTTTAATAATTCAATAAATACGGTACAGAGGTTTCGATTTCTTCAATTTCATCCTTTTATTAAATTTGATTTTATATTCAATTTTCATTTTGGCCCTTATACTTTTAATGTTGGATTTTAATCCCTTTGTATTTGATTTTCATTTCGGACCTTATACTTTTAATTTTTTTATTTTAATCCCTTTATTTCTTTTTATTTCTAGAATAATCTCTACTTTTGTCCATGTATATATAAGTGTGCTCTTCATTTTGATTTTTAATTTCTGTTATTTTCTTATTTGTTGAGGTGATATTTTTTCAGAAAAAATTAGCTCTTAAATTTTGTTTTGTATCTATGGTCATTTGCAATTGATATTTGTGTTTTTTTTTTCTATTTGTTTTTTATTCGTTTTTTTATTTTTATTTTTATATCAGATGACTTTTTTTTTTACTTGATATATTTTTTTCTTTTGTTAAAGTTTTTAAGATCTTTTTAATCTTTCATTTATTTATTTTTCCATTATTAACATAATAATAATAATAATAATAATAATAAAAATAATAATAATAATAATAATAATACTAATAGTAATTTATTTATTTTCTTGCTTACTCTTTTGTTAATGTTTTTAGATTTTTTTCTCTCGGGATAATTTGATAATTTTTATTGTTTTGACAGTAATAATAATTTAATTCTTTTTCTTGGTTACTCTTTTTTTAATGATAAAAAAATATAAATTTTATACTCTTTTGTTTAAATTTATTTCTTAAATTTTTTATTTTTTATATTTCAAATCTAATATTACTTTGGAGAAAAAACAACTCAAATTTTTTTCTTTTGGCAAATTTACCTAGATTATCTACAATTAAAAAATATGCGAGTCACTTCCCGTTTTGATTACACTGTTCCTTTTAGACGGCAAATAAGTCATTATAGCACGTAAAAAAATTATGTTTATTTCTTAAAAAATTTACAATGTTCTTATTTATAATATGTCAGATCTAATATTATTGGGGGGGAAAGGCAACTCAATTTTTTTTTAGACAAATTAACCTAAGTTCTCTGCAATTAAAAAATATCAGAATCACTTCCCATTTCAATTACACTATTCCTTTTAGGAGGGGAAAAAAATTATTTGTGACATATTTGATCTATTATGATGTTACTAATTAAATATTTAAACAACTAATTACAACATGTCAAAAATCAATAAGCTTTCTGCATAGAAAAAAACATAGCGCAATGCGCTGGCAACCATACTAATTATACAACGCAAAAATATCATTTCTAACATATTTTATCTATTGCAATTTTAGTAATTAAACATTGAAATAACTAATTATAGCACGCAAAAAATGTAAGTTTATTTCTGCAAAAAAAAAATATATTTATAATGTGTCGGATCTAATATTAGTGGGGAAAAAATGCAACTCATAAAAAAAATTACCTACATTATCTGCGATTAAAAAATATACAAACCACTTTCCATTTCAATTATACAGATTTCATGAATTATAATTTTATTAATTAAATATTAAAATAGCAAAATACAATACATATAAAAACAATCAATTTTTTACATAGATAAAAAACCCCGACAAAAAAACATAAATCATGCTTCTTGATGCAGCCAGCGAATGTGTTCCACAAGCACTCACCATGAATTAGATTAGAGGTTTTGGCTTCTTGCGCGAAAATGAAAGACAGCAACACTTCCATGCTACTGTGCATTATTATTAATTAATAAAAAAAAACTAAGTGTGGCAAAAATATTGGAGCACAAGAAAGAGTTGTTTTTTTTCCACTTTGATCATGAATATCAATGCAGTCTGTTACACAATCATGAAAGTATAAATCAATCCAAAATGCATTGATATCCGTTGGCAGTGACCAATATACGAGGGTGTTTGTTTGGGAGTATGGTGTGACTGGTGATGTAAAAAAAGTTGGTATTTTAAATGTTTAGTTAATGTATAGATTTGAAGAAAAAAAACATGTGGGATACTCTTTTGTTTAAGTTTATTTGTTAAAAAAAAATTTACAATATTTTCATTTCTAATATTTGAAATCTAATATTACTAGGGAAAAAAAGCAACTAAAAAAAAAGGTTGACAAATTTACCTAGGTTATCTACAATTAAAAAATATACGAATCACTTCCCGTTTCGATTACACTGATCCTTTTAGGTTGGGAAAAAAATTATTTGTTACATATTTTATCTATTATAATGTTACTAATTGAATATTTAAACAACTAATTACAGCATGTAAAAAATCAATTAGTTTTCTACATAGAAAAGACCCTAACGCAATGCGCGGGCAAGCATACTAATTATACCACGCAAAAAACTCATTTCTAACATATTTTATCTATTGCAATTTCAGTAATTGAACATTAAAATAACTATTTATAGCACGCAAAAAATATAAGTTTATTTCCGGGAAAAAAATTACAATATTTTTATTTATAATGTGTCAGATCTAATATTATTGAGGAAAAAATGCAACTCATAAAAAAAAAAATGCCTACGTCATCTGCAATTACAAAATATACAAATCACTTTCTATTTCGATTATACAGATTTTATCAATTATAATTTTACTAATTAAATATTAAAATAACTAAATACAATATATATAAAATCAATCAATTTTTTATATAGATAAAAAAAACTTGTGCATCGCGCGGGCATATGGCTCGTAACTACTATAAAGTCTAAGCATCTCATTAAGTAATTTCTGACTAGAAAATTTCACCCATTCAATAACGGTCCTCAAAATTATTTGTATTTAGTACTGGCAATACTTTCCAAGCCTCCTAGCATGATTCATTGATTAAAAAAACAATGATTTTATTTTGATACTAGGTTTAAATTAAACTAATTTAATTTTATTATCCTTTAAATTTTTTGACATGCCTTTGAAATTTAATTATTACATAGAAATAAAATAATCTGTAATTTTCATAAAAATACATTTATCTTCTGTACTTTTCACACACACAAAACTAGTATTTTCAACAATATAATAATTGCATGAATATCCTTCTCAAAGATTAAATTGTTTCTAAGCAACGCTAATTTTATCGGAATATTTTTTCCTAAAAATTACTATATTTTAATTATCTCAAAAGAAAAATCAGCTTGGATGGGAGTAGGTTTAATAAATCTATTTCTATATTTTCAAATATATATTTTCACAACTTTCAAAAATAGTCTTAATGGATTCACTCGGTGCTTTACGAGATCTATCAATTAATAACAACTTACTTGAAGAAGATTATTTGGTAAAAATAAATAAATTATAATTGCCTATAATCCAAAGAAATTAAGAAAAGGAGAGATCAATCAACATTCGTAGAAAACTTGGGGGCTATAATAATAATAATAATAATAATAATAATAATAATAGAGATATGGGTTACGTTGGCAAATAACAGAGAGCAAATGAAAAGGACGCAAGTAGCCAGCTGGTCTGGAATCTCTTCATTGATTCTCTCTTTAGATTATTGACCTCTGGCAACACCATTAACAGAGCATCTTGTCTTTCGAGATCAGGAGAAGAGGGAGCGAGAGAGAGAGAGAGGCTTTTCTATTTCCAAAGGCATCAAGACATGACTGTTTCTGATACGTCAGTCCTTCTCATCTCTCTTTCTTCTTATTTGTATTTTCTAGGCTTCATTTAAATTCTTGGTTGGATTTGCACACAATCACCGCCGCCGCCGCCATCATATTTGTGTTGCTATCCTTTATTTTTATTGGTGTTATGATCTCTCTAGCTTGCCGCTATCTTCCCGGTTTGTTGGACTTGATTTTCATAATTTCTTTTAAGAACCATCATATATGTATTGGTTTTTTCTGCGACCTGCTTGCTATTATTACATGCATTGCTCTGTACTCTGAATAACCGAGTTTGCCTAGGCTTTTTTCTTTTTCTTTTTGTGCCCCGCAATTATTTTATTGTGACAATGATCTCAGTATAATTCATCAAAAAAGGATGAGAGGAATTTGTTGATTGATCAATTATTTTAATACAAAATAGAGCGGAATTATGGCTGTGGAATTATCATGATTAAAGGTCATGGCTGCTCTCTGCATTGATGTTTAAGAAAAAATATTAAAGGGTTATGGCTGAAATGTCAAAAAAGGGCAGCCTAGCGTCAGTTGATATAATAATATTCACTATTTGATCCAAACTTATTGAAAGAGCATTTAGGGCATAACTTATTGAAGTTGAGTATTTATATGCAATTGTTAAATTGTATCCACCTCCCCTGATTTTTAACTTATCGAAAGCCTAGGGTTTTAACTGTTAGGCTCATTTGAAGATGTTGAGCTTGTGCTAGTGTGCTGGTTTTATAAGTTTCCACTGACAGCCAGCCCCAGACATGTATGTAAGAACTCTTTGGTTCTTCTCACTATAACTTATCAGGAACTATGACTATTGATGCTTTTAGCGAGAGGTTTGAATTTTAGGTTTGAAATGGATTGCTGCAAGCAACTTTCCTGTTATTACTTGAAAGCTAACACCAAACCTGGGTGAAATAGTTAGGAGTCAACATCATCCAGTTCTATGGTTGATTATGTTTTTATGCAACTATCACAGAGTTGGACCTGACAAAATCAAACTGAAATGGACAGGTTTATTATCTCTCTCTTTTTCCTTTGTCAAATCATGTAATATGGGAAGAAAGTGAATAAACTTGAATGACAAAAAAATGACTCAATTCTAGTGACAGAGTAGTTTTGACACTGGCACTTGATGCAGTTTCGGAGCCTAGGTAGCTGGCAGATAAGCTGGTGCCAGACTTGTCAAGATAAAAGCTTTGTATTTTTTGCGTTTGGGATTCTTTTTTGTTAGTTCATAATCTCATCATGTTGTCTTTAAGCAGTACGTTTTCTCTCTCCAAGCTTGTTCCATTGGAAGCTGTACTATTCGATGTTGACGGGACTCTATGTGATTCGGATCCTCTCCACTACTATGCCTTCCGAGAAATGCTTCAAGAGGTAATGCTTCTACACGGAAAACCCAGCTCTGGATTGTGTTGTGATCTTAATATTTCTCTTACACACATTTGAATCACACCATGGATGAGTGTAAGAGATGTTCTTTCCTTGAGGTGGTGAATATCTTTAATCATGTTGTGTAATTGATAGAGACATACGACTTATCACTTGAGCTTTATTTCTGAAAATTAATTCAGATTATAGACTTAATCACATTGCGTTGTCTACCAGATAAATTTCAATGATGGGGTCCCAATTACAGAGGAATTCTTTGTTAAGAATATTGCCGGGAAGCATAATGAGGATATTGCTCTGCTCCTCTTTCCCGATGATCTCCAACGAGGCTTAAAATTCATGGACGACAAGGAAGCTATGTTTCGAAGGTATATCACCTGCTAGTTCAGTTCATGTGTTGAGATTTTCTCCTGGTTTAACCTTGTAACTTCTTCTATGCAAAACAGATTGGCATCTGAGCAACTGAAGCCTGTAAATGGCATATATAAATTGAAGAAATGGGTTGAAGATCATGGGCTGAAACGCGCTGCAGTAACCAACGCTCCAAGAGCAAATGCTGAACTTATGATCTCACTTCTGGGCCTCTCTGATTTTTTTGATGCTGTTATCCTTGGGGATGATTGCGAGCGCGCCAAACCACACCCAGAACCCTACTTGAAGGCTCTTGAAGCACTCAATGTGTCAAAGGACCATACCTTTGTGTGCGAGGTCAGCCTTCATCCTGACAGCGTTATTTTCTAAGTTTCTGCAGCTTGCGAGATTTTCCTAAATTTGAGCTCTGTTTTTCCCTGGTTAGGATTCTGTTTCAGGCATAAAAGCTGGAGTGGCAGCCGGGATGCCTGTCATTGGTTTAACTACCAGAAATCCAGAACATCTATTGATAGAGGCAAAGCCTACACTTATTATAAAGGATTATGAAGATGCAAAGTTGTGGACAGCTCTGGAAGAACTTGATAAGCAGGAAGCTACTGTAAAACCTGCTGCTTGAATAGTTTCTTTGGTAATTAGAAGGATTATGATTTTACCTAAATAATTCTTTTCCACGTGAACTTGTGTATCTTCACCCTGAAGCTGCTTGTGGTTTGATATCAAGCGCGTGGGCCCAAAATCGACGATATCAATTTGGTTCTGGGGGCTGAGGCACTGTTACATTTAACTAAAACATGGATATGTAATATTATTAAAATATTGGAACAATCACTTGAGAAAAATGCAATCATAATTCATCGATGTATTCTATGATCGGATGTGTGGTGACGATGGTGGAGCTGTCACTCTCGGTTTGTTTTTTCAGACATATTCGAGTGTAATTCAAGCTATTACAGAAAATTTGTTAATAACCTGACATTGAAAAGGCTGTGGAGGGCCGTGATTAACTTGGTTAACCATCCCCGTATATTCTGCTTCCCTTCTATAGATTGTCTTCAAAATTCAAATATCCTAGACCCCTTGTTCAACACGCACTTGAAGAAGGACAGGATTACTCAGAGTGCAGCCCCTTTTGCTGTATGAGGCTTCACATCAAAGCAATGACAGTTTCTTCTCCTGAAAACTCAGTTGAGAGGTATTCTTTTAAGTTCAAACGTTGATCATGTATGTTAATAAAATGTAATAAAAATTTTAGATGGATTCTAGTTATGTGGAAGGAAATGGTGTTTGTACAAGTATTGAAACAAAAACCAGATTCAAAAAAAAGTTTTTATTTTCATCTTTGGCTCAAGTTCGAACACTATTGGGGGCAAAATGGATAGAGGTGAATGGAAAAACAAAATAACTGAGTCGCTTCACTTGACAAGACAAGTAAACTGGACCGAAGATGCAATTTTGATAAGTTCGTGGTTAAAGAATCTGGGACATGATTCACGAGCCTGTGCTCTGTACAAGTCACCGAGGGGTGATTTCTTGAAAGTCATGATCGGATGAATGGGAATGAAATTCAGTTTTCAACTTCGAATACAACCCACGTTTTAATTTAATTAAATTTACCTGCAATAGCTCCTTAATATTAGCCAACAAAGTTAATAGCTGTATCTTATTTTTACTGAATTTAATTAGAATCTTGGTGTACAGAACAAGCTGGTATTTACATCCTGTGAGTTTCTAATGTATTCTTATGTTTCTAATTGTGTCAATTTCATCCTTAAATAAAAGATATTTATCAAATATGTCCTTTCATCTATTTTTTCCATCCAAACTAACAAAAAAGCCACATGAACTGCATTATATAAGGACAGACTGAATCACTTGCCACAGAAAATGGTGCAAAGTAAATTTTCTCAACAACCTGAAATACAAAATGCAGGATATTTAAAAAGTTCAGAATTAAATCTTTCTTAGAATCATCCAAAGATCTCTAAAACACCATCAAAAAGCAGTCAGAGTAAACAGTAGATCCAGGCAGAATGCAGAGCACCAATTGACACCAAAATTGCAGCTAAAGGCTCAATGGACTCTCCCGAACTTTAAAACTGAAAAAATATATCCATACAAGAATCTTCATATTCCTTAATATATCCATACAAGATAAAACCGTTCTACCTATAGCTCTTAACAGTATGAATCCAACAGAACAATTCAAACATTACC
This sequence comes from Salix brachista, assembly GCA_009078335.1. Classification (NCBI taxonomy): domain Eukaryota; kingdom Viridiplantae; phylum Streptophyta; class Magnoliopsida; order Malpighiales; family Salicaceae; genus Salix; species Salix brachista. The sequence goes on along the minus strand of CM018574.1, from coordinate 7,051,192 downwards.
TAGCATTTCAGCCACGTGACACCCTTCTTTGTGTTCCTCTGCTTCTTTGATTTTCTAATCATGATTATCTTCACCAGAACCCAACAGACACTGTTGCTCTGTTTCTTCAATATTTCCACCACTTAATGAGCAAAAGCTGATCCATCTGAATAGCATTTCACTTGCAGTTTCAAACCACCATCAAAATTTAGTATTAATTGAGGTGAGACCAGTCCTTGTTCTCCTAGCCACATCAGCAAAATCTTGGATCCTCCTGAATTTTTTGATCATCAAGCTTAAATGTTCAGGTACAGCCTTCTCCTGATTAGGTATCCAATTGCATGGAAATGACACTTAGTCTTGCAAGAGACATCCTGGTACACTGAAGCCTGTCAATTGACTCCATGAGGACCGTTCTTAGAAAATTGCAGTATTCAGGTGAAGACTCAACTGAGCATCAAAGAACTATCCCAACTAATTGTGGTCCTATCTCCAGGATATTTCCAAATGCAACACCAAGCCCCTGAGTTAAGACAACATCAAAATCAGAATCATATAGCTTACATTTAGAATACTGATCCCTAATTTCATAAGAAAAAAAATATTTCACAATCCTCCTTTGAAGCATATAGATCTATTGCCCATGGTGTTGTTTGGATCTTGAACCCAATAAGGGCTTTTATGAAGTTACCGAATTAAATGTGCCTCGACACTGGCAGAGTAAAAATAAGACAATATGTGCGCAATGAACAAAAAGAGCAGCTGAAATAGTAAAACCCAATACATAATTCCAAGAAGTTAGAAATTATGGACCTAGTGGGTCAAAATTCAACACAAACCATGAAATTGGTCCGCCAGTAATAGGACAAAGTACACAAATCTTAGAGGGAGTGAAATCTTGGAAACAAAAAGGAGAGTGAATAAGGAAGCAAGCAGTGATGAACAAAAGCATAGAAGTACAGCAAAGAAAGCAAAGTAGGGTTTAAGCCGTTGGCATACCCAGAATCCTTGAATGGCACTCGTAACAGAAATTATACTAAGAATTCCAAAAAGGAACTCTGCTTTAAGAAATGCAAGATATACAATAAGTTCAAAATTGGATCCTGTGTAGAGTTATTCAAATATCTCATAACCTCATCACAATGATCCACGTCAATTCAAACAAATATGCCCAAAGCAAAATGCAAAACCAAAGTCAACGAAATTGCAGCCAGTGGCAATTAAATGGAGTATTCTGCGCTTCAAATTGACTAAATATATTCCACGAAGTTCATATTCTCTAATCAGAAACAATTTGGCTTACTGCAGAAGAAACCATTCCTCTTTGTTTCCTCTTAACAAGATAAATCCAATGACAGAAATTTTGTCAGTCAAACACAGAATGATACAACAATTACCTTAGATTTCTGCAATGTCAAACCCTTCTTCATGTTCTTCCTCTTCTTTGCTTTTCTGATCATAAGTATCTTGATCAGGGCCCAAAAGCAAATGTTGTTCTTTTTCTGTGTTATTTCCACCACTTTTTATGAGGGAAAGCTGATCCATCACAATAGCGTTTCGCTTGTAGTTCCAAACAAGCATTGAAATGTAGTCCTGAGTTGAAACCAGACCTTGCTTTCTAATGCTAAATCGTTGATCCTCGAGAGTTTTTGGATCATCAAGGCTTATATATTCAAGCAATGCCTTCTCATGATCAGGTATCCAATTACTTGGAAATGGGGTGTAATCAGTTTCAGGTACATGAGACATCCTGGTGTACTGAAGCCCATCAATTGACTCCGCGAGGCCCATTCGTAGCAAATTGTGGTAGTCAGGTGAAGACCCTTTCTTCTCCTTCAAAGGACGACTCAGATTCCGGGAACCAATTTTATACACCTTTGCACGCGAACGCAGCTTGTATTTTGCAGCATATAGCTTTGCCAGTGAACCCCTTATAATGTACGAACAGAAGTTCACAATTTTCTTCCGATTGTCAGCGTATCTATACCACTCAACCATTGTTGACAAAAATTTGTTCATTTGTGCATTTGTATGAGCTTGAGTAGCATGGAACATTCTAAAACAAGGTTGTGGGTCTGGATCCCTGTCCCCCTTCAGAAAGTTCAACTTCCTAAATTGCTTAATGCATTGTTTCAAGCTTGCGGTGACTGACAAAAGGGTGCCCACACCTTTTTCACTAATGATCTTCCCACCAGTGGCAGTGTACCGTAGAGTTGGATACACAACTCTTCTGCACAATACATGATCAAGAAACATTATACCTTTAGTTATGTGCTCAATTGGGAGGCTCTCATTGTCAATCTTGAGCGTGTATTTCTGATCAATAAACTCAATCAATTGCTTCCTCAATGTGGCTGCATCTGCTCTCGGTCCTCGCACACCAATCAGGATGTGACCCCCATATCTTACAAAATCCATCTTCCTGGTTTTGTCTGGGCCACTTGTTGGCACAAATTCTGGCCAGGATGTATTCCCCTGTTCGGCTTCCCCTTCTGGACTATTCCATATGACATCACTCTTTGAAGGACGATAAAACTCCTTAAGCTTACCCTCCATCCACTGGTCCAGTTCATCTAAGCATATATTAGCCAAAAGAGGACTAAGTATCCCACAGTGTCCCCATGAAGGAAGCTTCTCTGCCTCCTCAGGTGCAAACCCAAAAAAGGTGTCTAACCAATATGGATCTGGTTTTGGCTCATCCTCTGCCAAGACCCTCTTTTTTTGATACTTCCTCTTTGTCTTCTTCTTTGGCTCTTCCAATCGACTCGTGATCACAGGGGTAGTCAATGCTTCCTTTATCAAATCAATCACTTTCTTATCCCTCACATCCCTCATTAAAGCACCTATCACTAGCCCCACCTTCATTCCATCCAATATTGTGCTCAAATCCCCTTTTATATACCACAAATACCCAGCAAAGGTCCTCCTAATCACCCTCAACACCGTATGTGCATTTCTACCAGGTCTAAATGCAAAAGATTTTTGTGAAAACCGTGCTTCATATATCGGCTCCATTATCATAAATAACACCTCCTGAACTATCTTATCCTGAAATGCTGCTGGTTGTGTGGTTGTCAAAATTGCCTTAATCTTCCTCTTAGACAAAGATCGATAGTCAGTCTTATCCTTAGGAGACTTTATAAGAAAATCCAACCTAGCACCCCACTTAAACCTATTATCAAGAACTGCATTTCTAAGAGCTAACAAGTCCTCCAGTGCAGACCTTTGTATCGCACTACGGGGCATATACGCTCCCATGTCATCAGCACACACTTTCTGATAAGCCAATACCCACAGTTCAAACCGGCGAAGATAAGTGGTCAAATTGCTCGCAGTTCTATCTGGTTCTCGAAAATTCTCTATCCACATTTGAGAGCAAACTGAGACACCATCTTCCTTCATCAGGTTGGATGGGTCATCAGGATCCTGCACCCGCCTGTGCCCCGGAGTGAATGACAGTAAGCGAAAGAAAGCAAACCCATTAGTCCTAGGGTTTAAGGGATTGGATTGAGTGTACAAAAGGGTAGTGCTGGTGGCTGTTGTGGTTGGAATAGGGTTAGCGTTGACGAGAACTTTGGAGGTGAATATTGCAAGACGACGATGCATTTGGAGAAAGATGGTGAAATCAAGAGCCACCCACTTTTTCAGGTCATTTTTGGCTTCATAATGAAAATTGATATTACAAAGGTGAACACCCAATATGAGATAAAACCCATTTCAAAGCTAAACAATGAGAAAGTGGAAGGGAAAAAAGTGGCTCTGAGTTTTGAGTTCTTACAGAAAATTGAAGCAACCCCTCGTGCCACTTAAAGCTTGGATACGCTTGAAATGAAGTGATGCCACACCCGGTTTGGTTAGAGGAACTGGGCGTTCAATACAGTGAAGAGAGAATTTGATAGGTAAAACCAAACCCTGGCTTAAACCCTGAAAACTACCTTTTCCTTTTGGGCCCTTCAAAATCCAAACTAGATTCGGTTCGATCGGTGTGAAAACCCGCTCCGAGTAACTATGCTGCTTGACCCATTTGAAGTAAGCCCATCAGGGCACCATTTTTTATTTTATTTTTTGTTGAGATATACAATAAGTCCCGGATTTGAGGTGAGGGGAAAAAAATTCCATCTGGTTCTGGTGGAGGTATGGGGATTCCTCGTTTAAAAAGATACATAATTTTGTTAATAATTGCAATTGATATTTCAGAATTAATGCAATATATGTCCATAAATTATTAAATTTTACCTGCTAATAAATTATTGAATTAATTGTCATATATGTCCTTAAACACTTTTAAAACATATCTAAATGGAGTTTCAAATATATATATATATATAAACAGTGATTAAGATCAAATAAAGTTTTGATGTAGTTGAGCCTATGGTAGATTTACACTTTATGGGAATTTGTCATTGCCTGCTAATAAATGCAGAGCCTATAGTGGAGGAGCATAGCAAAGCAAATCAAATCAAATTCCCTTGGAAAATTAGAAGAATTAAACTAGATTTGGTTCATGTTTTATATTGCGTTTCAAAAATGTTTTTAAAAACATTAAAAAAAAATTTAAATTAATTTTTTTGGTGTTTTTAGATCATTTTCATGTGCTGATGTAAAAAAAATATCATTTTAATGTATTTATAAAAAAAACAGTTTTAAAAACAATCTCGATCATATTTCTAAACAGACACTAATCCAAATCCTCGTAGGTTGACATTATGTCCTACTAATTAAATGTACATTTATAAGTCATTCAATTATAATATATAACATCATATTATCATGGGAAACCAAACCCCTAAAACCCTAAATTTAAACGAAAATTAGAGCTTAAATATAAAGTAGATGAAAAATAAATTTTGCTTAAGGCATGAAGGGATCTAATTTGATTAGAAATTGATCAAATCCGAGGGATAAAAGTTAATTATGCTTTAATACAGAGTTTCAAAACTCCGTAGCACATCACTGGATTTTAAATTTCAAATAACTTAATTGAACAGCTATTATGTATTTTAATTATTTTACTATATCTTCAGTATAATTGGTATAATATATATGTTATATAATTTATTGCTATATCTAGTAATTTATTTGGCAGTTACAATTTCATAAACTTAAAACTATTATTATGAGATTTTAGAAAACTTCAAGTTTTAATGGTAAATTGGTTAACTGGTTTAGGATTCGTTACATGAACTATGAACAATAGAGATGTACGAGAATTTCTTGTGCTCTAACCATGTTAGTTAGTATTTTATTGACGACAGTAAAAGGATGTCTGTGACTGTATACGGAATGGAATATACGATAATTCTAGCAGTAAGTTTTATGGGGCCTAGCGAAAGATAAGAATTTGGCAGGAGGGCAGTGGAATCACGTCTATATATATGTGTGTGTATATATATACTAGACAATGCCCCCGCGCTTCGCCGCGGGCGGCACAATATTTTTTTCGATGTAAAAAATATTAATTATGTGTATTTTTTATTATAATATAAATTTAGCTAAAATAATAAATCTGTGCAGAATTCATGTCAAGTGCAAGTTTTTTATAAAATATATGAATTTATAATCGATATAAATTTATCTGTTTAGTAGTTTCAAACGAAATAACCAACATAAATTTATCATCATCATTAAAAAAGCAAGAAAACTCGGATATCTGAATTATTAAGTTCACTGTATTAAGATTAGTTCATTTTATAATTCAATTTAAATTAAACAAAAATAAAATATAAATTGTGAAAATACATACAATAATCAAATAAAAAAAAATAAGTTGTTAATTTTCTATCAACAAAAAGACGAAAACATAGATTGAAAATTCATCCTGATGTTATTGCCATTATCATTGCTATTAAAGCTAAAATTATTACTAACATTACTGCCAAAACAATTAAAATAATTAAATTTCAATGAAAAATAAAAAAAAAAAACCAAAAGATTTTTTATAAAAAAACAATAACTAAAATTATCATTATTATTGCATAAATAATAAAATCATAAAAATCATATAATCTAAAGAACAAATAAAGAAACAGAAATAAAAAAAAATGAATAAAGGGAAAAATAAAGTAATATTACTTTTAAAATGATCACCGATATAAATTAAAATTTCAGGAAAATCTTTAAAAAAATCAAAAGATTTTTATAAAAAAATAATCACTAAAATTATCATTATTATTGGTTCGGAGATTAGTGAACAAAAAACGTATAAGGAAAAAAAATAAAAAATAATAATAAATTGGTTCGGAGATTAGTCATGGTGTGTCCACGCTGGCCTGGACACACCGATTATCAAAAAACAGATTTGGTCCAAGAAGTAGTGGTGGTGCACTTGAGCTGGCCCGGAGATCGTGGTTATAAAAAAAAAATATAAGTAAAAAAAAATATATAAGTGAAAAAAAGAGCTTAAGCTGGTTGAGAGACCATGGTTACAAAAAAATATATAAGCGAAAAGAAAAAAAAAGTATAAGCGTGAAAGCACTGTAGCAATCCATATTGTATTTAAAAAAATTTGGCCAAAGAATTAGTCGTGGTGTGCTTAAGCAGATCGGAGATCCCGGTTATAAAAAAAATGTACCAGCAGGAAAGCATTTTAGAAAAAAAAATGTGGGTCCGGGGATTGTCGTGGTAATCATAAGTTGGCCTGGACACCTTGGTTATCAAAAAAATTTGGATATGAAGATTAATCGTGGTGCATTTAAGCGAGCTCGGACACCCTGATTATTAAAAAACAAAAAACCAAAAAAATATATAAGTAGAAAAAAAAATATAATAATAATAAATACAAAAAATAATAAGTAAAAAATACAAAAAAAAGGCAAAAAAAGAAGAAGCAAAAAACAGAGGAATAAAAGAAGAAAAAGAATAATTAGGAAAAAAAAAAAAAGAAGAAACGAAAAAAAAAAGAGAAAAAAAACGCAAGTAGAAAAAAAAAAGCAAAAAAAAAAAAAAAAAAAAAAAACCACTGTCGCAATCCACAGTGCACTGTGTCTGTGTGCACAGTGCACTGTGCTACAGTAAAACACCCACAGCAATTATATTATAGGTAATTATCAAGATTTTTCAATTATATATATATATATATATAACAAACACTTTATAAAAAAATAGCAGTGTACTCAAAATAATTAAATGCGGTTCTCTCAAGCTAAATAAATCATATGAAATTATAGTAGTGATTATTTTTTTAAGTGGTTTTTATTTAAAAGTACATCAAAATAATATTTTTTTAATAAATAAATAAATTATTTTTAATAATAAAAAATAAAAATAACAATAATTAAAAATACATTTTAAACATGGTAAAAATAAACACACCCTAGATCTCTTACGGTAAAAAATGTATTAAAGACCCAGAGGATCCAAACAATCAAAACTCTAAAACCCACCCGACTCGATCCGACCAGCTACCAAATTGTCAAATACCGAAAGCGGTCTTCTCTTCCAGTAGTCTTGGCTACCTTCTCCGCTGCTCTATCACCAATCACACACAAAAGCACATACTCACTCCTATAGATCTCCTCCTCTCCCGATCTGGCTGATCAACTCTTATACAGATCTCTGAAAATATTAAATAAATAAATAATGGCGCCCGTCTCAGCTCTTGCAAAGTACAAACTGGTCTTCTTGGGCGACCAATCAGTCGGTAAAACAAGCATCATTACTCGCTTCATGTATGATAAATTCGACAATACCTACCAGGTAAAACCCATATCATTATTTTGTGCCTCGCTCTCAGATTGTTATTTGCCTTTTGTTTTTCTTTTGTGTGCTGATTTGTATTATTGTTTTGATATAACCATTTCTGGGTTTTGAAGTTACTTACTCTTTGAAAGATCCCACCATCTTATAATTGAACTCGATCTTTTTTTTTTTAGATCTTTCTTTTTACAACAATCAAGGATTCATACTGTTTTCTGGGTTTTTGTTTTTGGTATAAAATGGGGAGGGGGGAATCGTGACTATTAGTTAAGAGCTTTGCCCTTGTTGATGTTCAATCTTTGTTATTCGTGCCTCGGTGTTTTGGAAGTCGGTCAGATGAAGGGCCTTTTTTGTAGCTACTGATCTGCTTATTCGTGATCTCAAAAGTAGTTAGTTTGTTCTGTTGATCTAACTTACATGTATCTTGGAACTGATGAACAGGCTACCATTGGCATTGATTTTCTATCAAAGACCATGTACCTCGAAGACAGAACTATTCGTTTGCAGTTGTGGTTAGATCCATCACCTTACGGAAATGATTTTTTGTTTTTGTGTTAGAAATACAATATGCATATTGCTCATGGCTTGGGGAACGATATCAGTCCCTACCATGATTTATTTAACAATTTGTCATCGCGCTCAGTTGCAAGGAAGTTTCTATTGCTCATTCATGTCCGTACGGACAACAAAATGCTGTAAAACAGAGAAAATAAATGATGTTGTAGGCTTTAAAGGAGCGGCATTTCTTTTCCAGAAAACACGCACAAATTTTATGATTGCAGAAGCTCAGTAGTCGAAATGAATATAGAGTTGACATAGCACTGCCTTGTGAGGGATAGGCATTCTTAAAGTGCTAGGAATGGAGTTTGCACATCAGTAGATGTGAGGGACCATATTGCTATCTCTATCTTCATAAATCTGATTGCAGTATGCTGTATAGGCCACTGTATGCGTGCATGCACAGACCTAGCTTTTTGTATGTATAGTTGCACAAATGCACATGCATGTATTATCGATCCTCATTCTTATTGATGTTTGTGTGGCTTACTATTTCTCATGGAAACTCCTCCTTTGTGGATGATGGACCTTTTGCTTCTGTATGCTTGCAGGGATACAGCTGGACAAGAAAGATTCAGAAGTCTCATTCCAAGTTACATTAGAGATTCCTCAGTTGCTGTCATTGTATTTGACGTTGCAAGTATGAAGTATTTCAAGTGTCATTTATCCATTTTAAATTAATTGGTGCCTCAAGAGATCAAGTGAAATCACTTATTTTGTTGATAATTCCCTTATTGGCGTGTTGGTTTTCTGAAGTCATAAACGTGTTTGGTTATGTTCTCTTATTGCAATCCAGACTCGTTGGCCTTTTTTTCTTCTTCTTTTATACTCATTAAAAAAACTTTCAAACTATTTGTGTGGAAAAAGTTATCCATGTCTCGTGGATGTTTCCTAACTTGATAGTTCATGTGTCAGGTCGGCAATCCTTCCTGAACACTTCAAAATGGATTGAAGAGGTTCGCACTGAGAGGGGCAGTGATGTCATCATTGTCCTTGTTGGGAACAAAACTGACCTTGTGGAGAAAAGGTAAATGCTTAATGACAAGCATTACCATGATCAGTGTTTGGTGTTTCTGATGCTCTCTGTGTGCTCTGGTTCGCAGTCTCACACACTCAAGTAGAAACACTGCTTTCTGAAATTATCTGCTACTGGTCCACTTTTGCTTGATCTTAGCTAATCATCTTGACTTGTAAATTTTTGGTCCTAACAAACACTGAGGGATGTGAATTGTTAGATGTTTTCCCTTGCTGCAGTTTGATCATTTGTCTCTCATTTGCATTGCCTCATGTTTATTAACATTTCATTATGTGGATGATTTGACAGGCAAGTTTCTATAGAAGAAGGAGAAGCTAAAGCCCGTGACCTTAACGTCATGTTTATTGAAACTAGTGCAAAAGCTGGTTTTAATATCAAGGTATGCTCTCAAGCACATTGTCCACCACCCTCTATACATCCTCCTGACAATGTTGAGTTTTTCATGAGCCTAAAATGAACACAATTATTTGCCCAATATGTGTTTTGAGTTAATAGTCAATGGTCTCTGAGAAGCAAGAAAGGGGAGAGAACAGAGTCTGAGCTGAATGAAAAATCAGTTGCAGGTCTATCGAATGTCTTTTTCCATTTTCAATTTATGGAGAGTAGATTATGGGTATGATATTTTTTGTCATTCACTGTGATCAAGACATTTTTTTTATCTGGAAATGACATGTTTAATTCCTCGCAAACTTGTACAAAGAGTTCCACGTCTCTTCTCCGCCTTCCTTTGTTTCAGCAAACCCACAAGGAAAGTAGGATTGCATATTAAATCTGCTGTTGGCTAATTAATTATTTCTTTAGGATAAAAGAACTATGCTCCAAACCTGGCTATGGTTTTGCTTAAGTTCTTACAGGATCACGCTCTTCCCTTCCAAGTGTGTATTTTAATAACTTTTTTTCCTCGGTTACAAGGTATCAACAAGATATAGTCCAGAGTCTACCATGTCTAGTGGTAGGGATCTTTACATTTCTGGGATAACAAAGAGAAGGAAGGAAATCTGATGGATGGGCTTCCCATCTTTCATTTATCCATCTCTTGAAGGTGTCCATTGTTGCCCAATAATGTCCATTTAATGATTATTTGAGCTACATCTGGACTCAACATATTTTCTCTCTATATCTAGGGGGTAAATGTTTGGAAGAAATCTACAGTTAAGCCTTTTTTTCCTTAGGAGTTGACAGATTAATACTATTTTGTATCCTGACAGCTTTCTTGGAATTTGAACATGTTATTTAGGATTCGATGCCTTAGTCTCCCTGATGTGACTGCAGTTTTCTTATTCCCTTATCACGCTCTTCCCTTCCAAGTGTGTATTTTATTAACTTTTTTTCCTCGGTTACAAAGTATCAACCAGATATAGTCCAGAGTCTACCATGTCTGATGGTAGGGATCTTTACATGTCTGGGTTATCATAGAGAAGGAAGGAAATCTGATGGATGGGCTTCCCATCTTTCATTTATCCATCTCTTGAAGGTGTCCATTGTTGCCCAATAACGTCCATTTAACGATTATTTGAGCTACATCTGGACTCAACATATTTTCTCTCTATATCTAGGGGGTAAATGTTTGGAAGAAATCTACAGTTAAGCCTTGTTTTCCTTAGGAGTTGACGGATTAATACTATTTTGTATCCTGACAGCTTTCTTGGAATTTGAAGCTGTTATTTTAGATTCGATGCCTTGGTCTCCCTGATGTGATTCCCTTATCACGCACTTCCCTTCCAAGTGTATTTTATTAACGTTTTTTCCTCGGTTACAAAGTATCAACCAGATATAGTCCAGAGTCTACCATGTCTAATGGTAGGGATCTTTACATGTCTGGGATATCAAAGAGAAGGAAGGAAATCTGATGGATGGGCTTCCCATCTTTCATTTATCCATATCTTGAAGGTGTCCATTGTTGCCCAATAACGTCCATTTAATGATTATTTGAGCTACATCTGGACTCAACATATTTTCTCTCTATATCTAGGGGGTAAATGTTTGGTAGAAATCTATGGTTAAGCCTTGTTTTCCTTAGGAGTTGACGGATTAATACTATTTTGTATCCTGACAGCTTTCTTGGAATTTGAAGCTGTTATTTTAGATTCGATGCCTTGGTCTCCCTGATGTGATTCCCTTATCACGCACTTCCCTTCCAAGTGTATTTTATTAACGTTTTTTCCTCGGTTACAAAGTATCAACCAGATATAGTCCAGAGTCTACCATGTCTGATGGTAGGGATCTTTACATGTCTGGGATATCAAAGAGAAGGAAGGAAATCTGATGGATGGGCTTCCCATCTTTCATTTATCCATTTCTTGAAGGTGTCCATTGTTGCCCAATAACGTCCATTTAACGATTATTTGAGCTACATCTGGACTAACATATTTTCTCTCTATATCTAGGGGGTAAATGTTTGGTAGAAATCTATGGTTAAGCCTTGTTTTCCTTAGGAGTTGACGGATTAATACTATTTTGTATCCTGACAGCTTTCTTGGAATTTGAAGCTGTTATTTTAGATTCGATGCCTTGGTCTCCCTGATGTGATTCCCTTATCACGCACTTCCCTTCCAAGTGTATTTTATTAACGTTTTTTCCTCGGTTACAAAGTATCAACCAGATATAGTCCAGAGTCTACCATGTCTGATGGTAGGGATCTTTACATGTCTGGGATATCAAAGAGAAGGAAGGAAATCTGATGGATGGGCTTCCCATCTTTCATTTATCCATTTCTTGAAGGTGTCCATTGTTGCCCAATAACGTCCATTTAACGATTATTTGAGCTACATCTGGACTCAACATGTTTTCTCTCTATATCTAGGGGGTAAATGTTTGGAAGAAATCTACGGTTAAGCCTTGTTTTCCTTAGGAGTTGACGGATTAATACTATTTTGTATCCTGACAGCTTTCTTGGAATTTGAAGCTGTTATTTTAGATTCGATGCCTTGGTCTCCCTGATGTGATTCCCTTATCACGCACTTCCCTTCCAAGTGTATTTTATTAACGTTTTTTCCTCGGTTACAAAGTATCAACCAGATATAGTCCAGAGTCTACCATGTCTGATGGTAGGGATCTTTACATGTCTGGGATATCAAAGAGAAGGAAGGAAATCTGATGGATGGGCTTCCCATCTTTCATTTATCCATTTCTTGAAGGTGTCCATTGTTGCCCAATAACGTCCATTTAACGATTATTTGAGCTACATCTGGACTAACATATTTTCTCTCTATATCTAGGGGGTAAATGTTTGGTAGAAATCTATGGTTAAGCCTTGTTTTCCTTAGGAGTTGACGGATTAATACTATTTTGTATCCTGACAGCTTTCTTGGAATTTGAAGCTGTTATTTTAGATTCGATGCCTTGGTCTCCCTGATGTGATTCCCTTATCACGCACTTCCCTTCCAAGTGTATTTTATTAACGTTTTTTCCTCGGTTACAAAGTATCAACCAGATATAGTCCAGAGTCTACCATGTCTGATGGTAGGGATCTTTACATGTCTGGGATATCAAAGAGAAGGAAGGAAATCTGATGGATGGGCTTCCCATCTTTCATTTATCCATTTCTTGAAGGTGTCCATTGTTGCCCAATAACGTCCATTTAACGATTATTTGAGCTACATCTGGACTAACATATTTTCTCTCTATATCTAGGGGGTAAATGTTTGGTAGAAATCTATGGTTAAGCCTTGTTTTCCTTAGGAGTTGACGGATTAATACTATTTTGTATCCTGACAGCTTTCTTGGAATTTGAAGCTGTTATTTTAGATTCGATGCCTTGGTCTCCCTGATGTGATTCCCTTATCACGCACTTCCCTTCCAAGTGTATTTTATTAACGTTTTTTCCTCGGTTACAAAGTATCAACCAGATATAGTCCAGAGTCTACCATGTCTGATGGTAGGGATCTTTACATGTCTGGGATATCAAAGAGAAGGAAGGAAATCTGATGGATGGGCTTCCCATCTTTCATTTATCCATTTCTTGAAGGTGTCCATTGTTGCCCAATAACGTCCATTTAACGATTATTTGAGCTACATCTGGACTCAACATGTTTTCTCTCTATATCTAGGGGGTAAATGTTTGGAAGAAATCTACGGTTAAGCCTTGTTTTCCTTAGGAGTTGACGGATTAATACTATTTTGTATCCTGACAGCTTTCTTGGAATTTGAAGCTGTTATTTTAGATTCGATGCCTTGGTCTCCCTGATGTGATTCCCTTATCACGCACTTCCCTTCCAAGTGTATTTTATTAACGTTTTTTCCTCGGTTACAAAGTATCAACCAGATATAGTCCAGAGTCTACCATGTCTGATGGTAGGGATCTTTACATGTCTGGGATATCAAAGAGAAGGAAGGAAATCTGATGGATGGGCTTCCCATCTTTCATTTATCCATTTCTTGAAGGTGTCCATTGTTGCCCAATAACGTCCATTTAACGATTATTTGAGCTACATCTGGACTAACATATTTTCTCTCTATATCTAGGGGGTAAATGTTTGGTAGAAATCTATGGTTAAGCCTTGTTTTCCTTAGGAGTTGACGGATTAATACTATTTTGTATCCTGACAGCTTTCTTGGAATTTGAAGCTGTTATTTTAGATTCGATGCCTTGGTCTCCCTGATGTGATTCCCTTATCACGCACTTCCCTTCCAAGTGTATTTTATTAACGTTTTTTCCTCGGTTACAAAGTATCAACCAGATATAGTCCAGAGTCTACCTTGTCTGATGGTAGGGATCTTTACATGTCTGGGATATCAAAGAGAAGGAAGGAAATCTGATGGATGGGCTTCCCATCTTTCATTTATCCATTTCTTGAAGGTGTCCATTGTTGCCCAATAATGTCCATTTAATGATTATTTGAGCTACATCTGGACTCAACATATTTTCTCTCTATATCTAGGGGGTAAATGTTTGGAAGAAATCCACGGTTAAGCCTTGTTTTCCTTAGGAGTTGACAGATTAATGCTATTTTGTATCCTGACAGCTTTCTTGGAATTTGAAGTTGTTATTTTAGATTCGATGCCTTAGTCTCCCTGATGTGACTGCAGTTTTCTTATACAGCACTTATCTGTTTAAATGTTTATTGTTGGTATTTTATTTCTTTGTTGATGAAATTTTGTGCAGCCTTTGTTCCGAAAAATCGCCGCAGCGTTGCCAGGAATGGAGGCACTTTCTTCAACAAAGCAAGAGGACATGGTTGATGTGAACCTAAAGTCTACTGGTGGATCTGCCTCCCAGTCTCAGGCTCAGTCAGGTGGATGTGCTTGTTAATGCCTTGAACCCTTGCATCAATGCCATGACTGTCCCTTCCGGAGTTTTCTACAATATTTCACTAATATGTAAATGACTGACTTATTTCTTCATCCTTTTTCCCCCCATTCTATTTGGGTAGCGTTTCCCGTGTGCTGAGGAACTCTCTGGTAACACTTGAGTAGTCGAGAACTAGGAATAGAAAGACTTGTGATTGGGGTCTTCTTGTGTTTCTTAGGTTGGTTATAGGATCATAGGTTGTGGAATACGCAGTGGAATTACAGGCTTCTTTTCTTTCTGTCATGTTCATCGACCAAGTAATATTATCCGTACATCACATCCATGTTGGAGTTATTATGATTTCCTCCCAACTTAAGAGCCTGATGGATCTGTGGTGGATAACAACGCCACCTCTCTCTCCCATAAGTCTAATGTCAGCTTTTTATCTTTCTTGTAAACAAGTTTGCGTTTTAGATCATTGAAGTACTCTTGTCAAACCATGTTTTGGAGATAGCTCAAATTTGCGTATTGATGAACTGTGATTCTAGTCCTGAATACTCTGCCCTCATTAAAATTATGATCGCCATTGAAGTTTAGAACAAACATGCAACTTGCACTTTAGAGACCGTGCTAATATTTAAAAAAGGACGGGGACTGCATGCAGTAAACTTGTGTTTCTGTTTTTTTTAATCACAGGGGGGAAAATTACATTGTTTCTATATATAATTATTACATGTTCTAAACTTTAGTTTTGTAAAACTAAAATAGCATTTTTTACTCATAAAGATAATTTATTTATTTTGGACGTAAAAATATATCTCATGATAGTTTTAACTAAATATTTTTTTTTAAATCACGACCAAAATTGTTTTTTTTTTTTAAATCTACTTTTTAAAAACTAGAAATACCAAACCTAACATGATACCAAACACAATCTTAAGAGCTTTAGCATCATGCTTTTGAGTACGGGTGTTAAAAAAACTGATTTATGTGTAATATTTGTATTATATAACATGGCTCAACTCACTAAAGTTTAAAACCTAATAAATGGATATTAAAGGTGAGGTATCAATTGAGATTTTTAAAATCTTCTCAATTAGACTCAACTCGTAAAACCCACTAAGTAAGTGTATTTAGCCCTAGTATAAATAGTATTTTTCATTCTCTCACAACCATAATCACCTCTTATTCTTTTAATCTATTTCCATTCAATTCTCTCCTTCAAACTTTTAATAGCTGTAAAATAAAATTCACTCACATTGATGTTTTCGCTTTAATGCATCTCTCATTTAACTTTCAATTGGGTCAACATGAAGTATTGGGTTTCTGTTTTGAGTTATCCTGTGATCGTCTTACTCTTCCAAGTTATTTTTTTGGTCTTGTTATTTCTTGCCTTTAACCAACCCTAACCATAGCATGAATATTCAAAAACAAGTTTTGCAAGCAGTTGAACTTGAAGTTTCTTTCCAAAACATCTATCAAGGTCAAATCGCAAAGTTTGGTAAAGTTTCAAGGGAAATTTTCTTTTTAATTATGTGTGCAAGTTATCTTAATGTTACTTTTTTTTAATGTTCATTGTTTGTCTTTTGTGATTCTCAACTCATCGGATGTATTTTTGGTAACTAATACAGAATTATTTGAAAAACCCATTTTATAGTTTTGACTTTTAAAGAAAAAACACAATTCAACTAAGTTTTAAGGTACATGTAGCATAAGACTTGCACTAAAAAAGGATTTACATGGTAATTGTTGTTCGAGATCAAAGTACCTATAACATCTAAAAATGAGGGTGGATTAGGTGTGTTACTAATTTCTACAGATAATGAAAATTATTTCAAGTAAATAATAACTTATAATATAATTATAGTGCTTAAAGTAAAGAAATAGGGGAGAATTTGCGTACTCGTTTTCAACGTGATTCAACAAGCCTACATCCACGTCTAAGTTACAAACCGTACTTGATTATTGTATTCATTCATTGGTCACAGTTAAAGAGTACAATAGTCATTTAATGAATTCACATCAAGACTTTTATTGTACTCCACTTGAATATATTTATTCTTTAAAATTCTTAACCACTTGAAGATATATTATTTCAAGATTTTTTTACTTGAAAAATATATCATCCTCATGATTGTTTCTTGGTAAAATTACCTTTTCAATATAAAAAGTTCTTACTTAACTCTCAAAGATTTACGTGTGTGATTTTGTTATTATAATTAACCCTCTCAATAGGGTGAATAATACAATTTAAAGCTTTATTATTTTTATATCTCACAAGATAACAGCTATAGTATTTGAATGTGTTCAAGTATAGTGAAAATGAAATTAAATACTTTTATGCTAGATTATAAAGGCTTAATAACACAAATTAGATTATGATCAATGATTGATGTTTTATAGTTGTCTTGCTCTTAGAATAACTTGTATATAATATATGTTTTGAGTTCTTTTTTAATTTTGTGAATAAATGAGTTGCACATATATTTTTAATAACATCTAGTTGTTTATATCCATTCAATCTCGCTAATGACTCAAGTAATCAATTGATTTATATTAGTTAAACTAATTGGTCGATCGATTTCTGCAAAATTTTCAAGTATTCATCAAAAATAAATAAAAGTCAATCAATTCATTTGATCATATCAGACGATCAACCGACTCATGTAAAATTCTACTTTTAACAAATTAACATTGATGAGTTCTTAGAACCATAGATCTTAGATTATGTCATATTATTTATCGATTTGTTAATGCATGTAGAGTAAAGTGTGTAGGTTCATTTTACTTGTGTTATCAAGTAGGACTAAAGATTTACTTCACTTAATCCAAGTCTTTCACTTTTTGCTTCTTTCTTGGACTACTTGATGGATTTCTTCATGAAATTATTTATATTTGCTAACATGTTCTTTGAGTAAATTTGTTTAAAACTTATTCTAACTTGGTATACTATTAGTCAATTTTCTATTTTATTGTTATCATTAATGTGTGTGTGTGTGTGTGTGAATTTGAATGTGTGACACTAAATGTCAATAGTAATAATAAGGTAAGTTATTCTATCAGTGAATTTTTCTTTCCTTTTTTCTTGCTACATGTAATTCGTAAAACTCGAAAGTCAAAATAATTTATTTATCTTTTTTTTTGCTTTATTTATTTATTTATTTTTAGATATGATGGAGGTATTTTTGCAAGTTTCATATTTTATCTATTGAAGTATTGCCATCGGAAAGATTTTATCTTTCACTTGGAATTTTATACAAATATGGCAGAATATGTAAAATTTTCTCTGTTGTTGTTAAGGATTTTTTTTATACAAATTTGTGCTCCACCACCAAATTCGTCATTCATCTAGAACTCATTTAGTATGATGGTAACTTATGTTTTTCAAAATATTTTTTGTTTAGAAATATAATGAAATGATTATTTTAATTTTTTAAGATTTATTTTTAATATTAATACATCAAAATAATCTAAAAATATTATATTTAAAAAAAATGCTTTTGAAATAGAAAACTAAGTAGGCTCTTAGTTAACCCAACTTTTCTTTTGAAGAATAAATTGGTCAACCATGCCCATTTTATCTTAGTTGATTTTTTCTCTCCATCCTTTTAATGTTATAAAAAGAAAAGAACAATTATAATATGGAGGGTTTTGCAGATTTGCGCATTTAAAGCTCCTGCGAAGATCCAGTATAATGGATCCTGACAGAATCACTTAAATGGCCATGAATAAGAAGAAAGTGCTAGGTCGCTAAAAGCTGGCAAATTTGAGAGCAATTGCCATCTCCATTGAGCTAACTTTAAATCAGAGCAAGGAGTTGGAAGAAGTTTATTTTGATAAACGTTGATGGGTGATGTATTCGCAACGCATAAATAGTGCAGCTGAATTACTATTTACATGCAGCTAGACTGAGCATGTGAATGATACACAGTGCTATATCAGTTAACTGGAAGAGATTGTTATTCTCTTCTGTCAATGGAGAAACCACTCCTTTCTTCTCCGAGAACCCTTCTTCGCAGGTTGTCGACGCTTCCATAACTGCACTCACCTTCACTTCTGCAACACTATAATGTTCTGTCAGAAATGCTGCCACAGCATCTACTATTGTCACAAGAGTATCTTCATATAGTTCCAAACAATCCTGTAAAGCAGCCAGGGCAAAGCTGTCTAAAGTTCCGCAAGTCTGCAGGTACTTAATGGTTGAAATGGTGTTGGTTGCATTTTCTAGAGCTAGTTCCATGCCAATTATTGCTAGTCCGTGAAGGTTTGTCACATGGCTGACGGGAATTGTTTGGAGAGAGCTTATACAGAAGTCATAGCTGAAAGTTTTGGAATCCTCCGCACATTTTCTGCAGGTTCGGTTTGTTATATCGATGGTCGAAGCATCAAGGGTTGAAATGCTATTGCCAGGAGTAGGAGTTGCTAAGAAGAAGAAAAGGAAGCAAAGAGCCAATGAAGAGAAAGAGATGTTCTTCATTTTGATCTCTACCTGACATTTTTCGGTCTATTTTGTTTATATAAGTAGATGGTTTTAGACAGAGAGTGGCGTGCAAAACTTTTCAGGGGAAGCTTCCGATTCAGACAGGGTAATCGATTCCTTTCTACTGATGAGAAAACAGCATGGCCAAGACTGAAAACATGAGGCGGTTTAGTTAAATCTTGTAGGAAAAGATGCCGGATGAGTTCTGAGAATTGTTGGACACAGGATCATGCACAGGTTTAAATACGACCATTGGGGGTAGGGGAGATGTAATAAAGGAAGCTTCCGAGAAGGTCACTTGTGCGAAAGAGTAAACAGAAATAACTTGAACTGCATTCAGAAAAATGTCAAAACAAAGTATAATTGAAGTGGAAAAAAGAAAAAGGGCGGATGATTTTTTATCAAATTTAAAACCGGAAGCAGGTGTTATGCAGCTTCCCAGTTTGGAGAAAACTTGGAACGAAGTCTTGAAGTTTCATTAGGCGAGAAGTGCTAGTTTGGAGCTTAACTAAGAAGCCAGCAGTCATATTCTTCTGTATAGTTCAGTTGATGAGTGTTTTAGGAGAAATTAAGGAACGTGTTGTTCAATACTTCGATTAATCATACGACCTTGATCGTAAAAATCACTGTTACTTTTGTATTTTCTATGTTTTTCGGAGGGACATCAGAGATACTATCTACACACTTGTATTATCAGAAATGAGCATTCATCTTAATTCTCTCTTCTACCTAGCTTTTTTTCCCTACTTTTAATTGTTGGCTTTTTTTAATTAAGTTTATTTTCCTGTATTAACATATTAGGTCTTCTAATTATTCTCACAATTAAATGATTTATGGACTTGTTTAGATTCTTGAAACTTAATTCAGTTCGTAAACCTTGATCTTATGGAAGCTTTCATCAACGGTTACTACACTTGTGACATAGAGTTGTCATAATCCAGGGTGATTCCTAAAAAAATAAAAATAAAAAGGGTGACATGGTGGAAAAATCAAGTTGAAAATTTTGAAGGGATTCGAGAGCCCGATTGTGCCAAAAAAATAAAATAAAATGCAGATTCAAAGCTAAAATAATTTATTATTGGATAATCTGCGTAAAAATTGAGTCGAAAGATATAATTATATTTTTTTTATAGGCCAATTTGATTTAATCGTGGGCCATTTTAAAGTATAATTATATTTAGAAATTAATTTGGGGTCGAATTGAAGGATTTAATTAAGTGCAAGAATTTAATTAAATTTTAAATTGGTCAAATTAATTTTATCAAGGGGTTAACTGATGAAAAATCAAGTTCGAAAGTCTAATTCAGATTAAATTGACAAGACTGGAATTTTCGGAGACCAAATTTATTTTTTACCAAGTCAATTGAATGAAACCAAGGGTAAAATTGAAAAAAATTGAAAGTCAATAGTCAATTCAGAGTCAGTTTGCATAAATTTGAGACCAAGGGCCGAAGTAAAAAAGGCATGTAAATTTAAGGTTGATATTGAGGTTCTAGCGGGGATAAAATTGAATACATTTAAAGGTTTAATGTTAATTAAGGATTTAATTAGAACAATTATAAATTAAAGAGCAAAAATGCATTTGTTCTTTTTTGAAAAATGGTGATTGCACTGTGCAGTGGTCTGAACAATGCAGCCACGCTAACGTGGAAGAGGCAGAGAGAACTTGCACAAGCCATCATCCACATGCAACGGACATATGAAGAGTCGTCTTTGTCTTTATAAATACCTGCATATACGAGGCAACAAGGAAAAAGAAAAAAAGAAAAAAAAACATAGAACGAGGGGGGGAAACAGGAAAAACAGAGAGTAGTGGACGTAGAGAAAAAAATAGAAAACAAGAGAAATGATTAGTAACCCCTCGACACCATCAGTCCCTTCCTCTTCTCTTTTTCAGTAGCAGGTCCTCCTCTCCTTTCTTCTCTTTCGACGACTACTCCTTCCTTTCCTCTAATGGTAGTAGTGTCGGCAACTACCATTAGTAGCAGTCGCCCCCTACGACAACTTTTTTCTCCTTGGCAGCAACCCCCTCTTCCTACCTCAGTAACAGCTACACTTTCAGTGACATAACCAGCAACACCTCTTTTGCAGCCACAACAACTCCTTCCTCTCATTGTCGATAGCACCTGCAGTAGCTCCAACCTTCTTCCCCAACATAGGCAGCTCCAAATTTTTTCCTTTCCTTATTGTCGACAACAACCTTGCATTCTTCCCCACACAACGACAACTACTCTTCTTCTTCTCCTCTGGCCACACTATCAGTTGCACCTCTCCACCCAGTGACGACAACTATTGCAGCACCTTCCTTCTCTTCATGGCTCATGCGGCCACCATTCTCAGCGCCGATGCCACCGACAAAACCAGTTCGGCCTCCTCTACACGGCGACAACAACTAGTAACCTCATCCTCCTCCATCCGTTACTGTTCACTTGCAAGTGAACCGTAGGAAGGGTTTGACATTATGTCCAGCCTGACTTGATAAAGATGTTGGGTCGACCCATTTCATCAGGCCTGATCCAGTTTGATTATTTTGTTTTTTTAAAATAAAATATAAAAATTGCATTTTAATATATATATACATATATATATATATATATTCGTGCATACAACCAAATTTTAAAAATTTCCTAAGCATATTTTTCATTAAAAAAATAGCATATTTTTTCATATTTTTAAAATTGAAATGGAATATCGTAATCAGTTTATGATTATCCGTTAGATTCGATCAAAATATCAAAAATCTTTCAAAAAATCTTCTTGCTCATTTTTTTAGTTGTAAACTTTAATTATTGGGATGCAAAATTACATTGTAAAGTACATCATAGATATTAAAAGTACAACAAATGCAATGCTAAAATTCAGATTTTAGAACGGTTAGGTTTTCGACCCAATAAGATAGAAACTCCTTCATGAAGAGAGATACACTTCGAGCCTTAGTAAAGACCAACAAATAAAAAAACTTGACTTAGAAAAATAATTAGACAACAATGCAGTTTACCTTAGATAAGGTGCCCACTAGGGGTGATGCGTCTTCTATTTGCACAACAAGTCCCTTACCAAGACTCTCGCAAACCATTAGATTTTATAGTCACCTTAATACTAGGTGACGATTCCTAAAAACTGTAATCATAATTTTATGATTATAAGGAACCCATTTTTTCTCAGGCTTCCTCCCCTCTCCGGGGATGGCAGTGCACGAAATGCTAAAATCAGTTATCATAATATTAGTGATCTTCCTCTTGGATTAGGACCCTCATATATAGGTTAAGAAAACTATAAATTCTCAATTTTTATACATATAAAAAATTGGAATCGTCATCTTGTATTTTGGTTAATCATAATCCTAATTGGTCTTTGGGATCTAAATAAGAGGATTAGTTTTGTATAAGAAAAACAATATCAAACCTGATACAATTTATCTAATATAAAATGCATTATTTATTTGTCTAATTCTTAAGTAGTTATTCTGGTTTTCTAATTATTGATTTGTTTATTGGACAAGACATATTTACTCCAATAGAGTGAACCATTGTTTATGGGTTGATCCTAACCATTCTAAACACAACATTTGTTGCTTCTTCTTTTTTTGTGCTAAAAATATATTTTGCATATCAGTTTATAATCTTTGGCATTAAAATAAACAATATATATATATATATATATATATAAATGTATGTATGTATGTATAATTTAAATATATATATATATATGCTCTCATGAATTTAATGCACTTGTTATTAAATCCAAAAATTCATCCAAAGATATAAAAACAACAGCTTTTTTTTAATCTTGGTATTTAAAAAAAATACTAAATCATGTTGTGTATTTTTTTATTTTTATGCAAATATATTTTTTTATTTGAGAGACTTAACCATATGAAAATTTAAAATATTTAATGTTTTTTAAAAGAAATATTTTTACTGTTTTTGTGTTAATATTTTTTATAAAAAAGTTGGTTTACTTAATACCGGAAAAGTGTCTCACGTGTAGCTCATAACTCAAAATATTAAATATAAGAGCGTAAAAAAGTGAGGAACCAAAAAAACAAATGCCAAATGGTGTTTTGAAAAAAAATAGAAATCTATCAAAAATTCATCAAGGGCTTGTTTTTCAAGAACGCTTTAAGAAACAAAAATTATATTAACAAATACACTAAAACAAAACAGATTTCACTGTTCAATCACTGTACACACACACTCATTGACACTGTGGACTCGATATTTGTCTCCTTTCTTCGCAGGTGCACGTCCACCCTTTTTTTTTGTCTTTTCTGGATGTGAACAGTGTTTTAACGTTTTTGCCCCCGATAATAAGACAAAAAACGGTTCCGACTGAGGGGCACGGGTGTAATTGCGTCCGGTCCGGTCCGTCGCAAGTTTTTTTTTAATATTTTTTAAAATGTGTTATTACGTCTATAGCCCCCGATACGACAAAGACCAGGAATTAGAATCAGTGGTGTTTTCGTAACTTCCTCCTTCGTTACTGTTTCCTTTCGGCAGCGTTGTCAAACGGCCGTACGGGCACGTCGGCGCGTTTCTTTCCCGAGTTCGATTTGGGCGGCTCGTGCGACTTCATATGGTGGTGAAAAGTTTTCCATCGCCAGTGCAAACGATTCGCTACCCTTCTCTGGATCGAATGGAGTGGCGCGTGCGTTTAAATGATCTACGTAGAGGCTCATATGGTCGGTTGAACGTTTATGTGTTCTTTTCTCTCTCCTCAGCGCCGGAATCCACTTCAGTCCCCTCGGTTTATTGTGGATGCATTTCAGTCCCTTGGCTTTTGATTGTTTTGTTTGGTCTTGATTTCTGTAATAGAAGTTTCGATTTCTTTCAATTTCGTAATTTCATTCAAATTGATATATATATACAGTTTGCATGTCAGTCCTTCTTCTTTGAATTTTTCGGTTTTCTATTAGATCCCTTAATTTTTTAAGTGCAGCAGGTTGTAATGTTTTCAATTTTGTCCTTCATTTCAAATCCATTATCTATTGCACTTTAATTTCAGTCCCTCTTCTTTTAAATGTTTTTTCTTTTAAATCTTTTAATATTTTTGGTACAAAAGTATGAATTGTTGTCAAATTAATCCTTTAATTTAAATCAATCATATCTTTTATTTTTATTTTGGCCCTTTTGTTTTTAATTGTTCTATTGAAATTGATTTCCTTTATTATTATTTATATATATTATGCATTATTCCCTATTATTGTAGAAGTTTATGTATATATATTTTTTTTAATTTGGTTTTGAATATTTCTTTTATCTTTTCTTTTGTTGGTTTTTTTTTTATTTAGTCTTTAAATTTTATTCTTGGTAGTAATCATTTGAAAATTAATATTTTTTTTAAAAAAAAATTGCAAATATTTTTTCAAAGCTAACAATAATAATAATAAGAATAATAATAATAATAATAATTAAAATAATAATAATAATAATAATTAAAATAATAATAATAATAATTTAATTGTTTGAAGATTTATTGAATATTATCGCCTAATAATAATTAAAAAATCATATATTATTGAATTGTGTGAAATTAATTATATATTTGTATATTTATGTCAAATTAAAGTATGTTAAACTGATTATATGTCTGAGTATTTATTGAATATTATCGTCTAAAAATATATACAGGGAGAAAAAAAAAAGACCTAGGATTTTTTGAAGGAAAAAAATTTATATCAGTATTCTTAAATACATTTAGTATAATAATATGATGAATAAATCTTATAAAATAAAATAAAAATTGGCTCCAAATTTTAATTTTGTACTATTTTTTTCAAGTTTATATTTTGAAAAAAATTTACAGTATTTTGATTTTTAATATTGCAGATCTAATATTACTGGGAAAAAAATACAACTCAAAAAAACAAAAGGCAGACAAATTTACCTACATTATCTGTAATTCAAAAATATGCAAGTCACTTCCAGTTTCAATTACATTGTTTTTTTTAGACGGCAAATAAGTAATTATAGCATGCAAAAAAACTCAATTTATTTTTAAAAATAAATTACAATATTTTAATTTATAATGTGTGAGATCTAATATTACTGGGGATAAAATTCAACTTAATCAAAGAATAAAATGACAAATTTACCTAGGTTATCTACAATTTAAACATATACGAACCACTTCCCATTTTGATTACTCTATAAAGTATGTGAGACTAATTATATGTTTTAATATTTATTGAATATTATCGCCTAAAAATATATATATATAGAGAGAAAATGACCTGGGATTTAAAAAAAAAATTAATATCAATATGCTTAAATACATTTAATATAATAATATGAGTAATAAATCTTATAAAAAAAATTGGCTTTGAATTTAAATTTTATACTCTTTTGTTTAAGTTTATTTCTTAATTTGTTTTTTCAATTTTCCCATTTTTAATATTTCAAATCTAATATTACTGGGGGGAAAATACAACTCAAAAAACAAAAGGTAGACAAATTGACCTACATTATCAACTCAATTTTTTTTCTTTTGACAAATTTACCTCGATTATCTACAATTAAAAAATATGCAAGTCACTTTCCGTTTCAATTGTACTATTCCTTTTAGACGGAATATAAGTCATTATAGACGCAAAAAAAAATTTTATTTCTTAAAAAAATTACGAACTACTTCCCATTTCGATTACACTATTCCTTTTAAGCGGGGAAAAAATTTATTTGTTACATATTTTATCTATTATAATCTTACTAATTAAATATTTTACCAACTAATTACAACATGTAAAAAATCAATTAGTTTTCTACATAGAAAAAACCCTAGCGCAATGCGCGGGCAAGCATACTAATTATACAACGCAAAAAACTCATTTCTTACATATTTTTATCTGTTGCAATTTTAGTAATTAAACATTGAAATAACAAATTATAGCACGCAGAAAATGTAAGTTTATTTCTCGAAAAAAAATTACAATATTTTTATTTATAATGTGTCGGATCTAATATTACTGGGGAAAAAATGCAACTCATAAAAAAAAATTACCTACATTATTTGTGATTAAAAAATATACGAACCACTTTCTATTTCGATTATACATATTTTATCAATTATAATTTTACTAATTAAATATTAAAATAATAAAATACAATACATATAAAAATAATTAATTTTTTACATAGATAAAAAAAACATGGCGCATTGCGCGGCAGATCGCTCGTCTTTCTCTGTGTAAAAAATAACAACTCAAACATTGCCCTAAGCCTGTAATGGGCTTAACTCATTCATGTGGGTTGAGTTTTTTATCTTGAAACACGCCCGAGAACAAGGTCCACAAATATAAACTCAAAAACAAAGATCAAATGAAAAATCTCGCTTGAACCAGAGAAGAACACGAAGAACACCTTTGATAAACCTATAAATATAAATGAAATAATAGATCATATTTTGTTATATTAAAAAGAGTAAAAAGATGAAACATCAAGATCTAATGTGTAATCATCCATCAAACAACAATGATAAGCTTTGATCTTCACCCAAATGACCCAGCAATAAAGAACTTTAACCTAGACATCAAGAATTCTTACGACCGATTGATTTATAACCCTATAAATAGGCAATAATTCGTCATGTACTCTAAAATCAATGTAGCAGTACCTCTTTTTGTGTCAGAATTGTTGATGTTTTTATGGAGAGAAAAGGCCAGGATCCTGGAATTTTGTCAGTCTGGAAAATCAATTGAAGGCAAAGGTTTGGGGATTGATTGAAGAAATCAATTTGAACTTGATTTGATGGATCACTGGCTGTAATCAATCAATTTGAGTTAAGATCTTGCAAAATTATCTGGTATTTAGGATTGAAAAGATGATTTGATAGATTGATTTTATATTTTTTTAATTGTATGGTTAAATTGGATTTAATTGAAATAAATCATGATTTAATTTGAGATTACATTGAATCATATTAAACTGGATTGGACTGAAAAAATTGGGACTGGCACGGAAATGTGATAGCAAATGGTCCATGGAATATTTCCTCTTTTTCATTATAGTCCCTTGCTTTTGGATATTCGAATTTTATTTAATTAGGGTTTTAAATCTTGGATTTTGTTTTCTCATTTGGTCTAGTAATGGATGTTTCTCATTTAATTCAGTCATTGATATTAAAATCCCTGCAATTTCAACTGAATTTGCTTAGAAACATATTTTTCTCTTCAATGTATTTTTCATTGAATCAATTTAGACTACTTAGATTTAACCACTTGTTATATATTCATTATTTATTCCAAAAATTATGCAATTTTGACTACCTTCTAGTTTTGATTTTCCTCCTCGAATAAGTTATTATGTTTCAAATTCATCATCGCCTTGTTATTTTCTCTACTCTTAATCAATTAAAGCAAGTTTTTATTCTTCATTTTCTCTTCCAATAAGTTTTCAATTCCAATCCATACCATTCATGTATTTAAATGAACTTCCAAACTTAATATTAGATAAAATATTTGTCCAATTTTGCCCTAAGTTATGTGTTGTTTTTTAATCTTTTATTTTATTTTTGTATTTTTATAATTTTTATGATTTTTACAATTAATTCTAACTTAATATGACACAAAACAAAAATAAAAAAATTATTAAAATTGTCTAAATTTACCAAAAGACATAATTTTTTGGATTTTATTTTTTATTTTAAATATATCAAACATCAAGTTATTAAATAAGTCGTGACATTATATACAAGAGCAATTTCATCTTTTCTCTGTATTTGTTTATTTTTCTTGAGCAAGGATGCAAAAGTATAGTTATGAAAATATAGAGAGAAAATGAAATGCTATAAAGCTTTATGAGTTTTATTATTATTATTATTATAATTATCCCTTTACTCAACTATCTTCTCAAACATGTATTTTTATTATTGTTTTGTTAAATAAGATATTATTTCCTATAAAGAAATTAATTAAAACAAATGGACGTATTTTAAATTAAATTTACCGATTTATATTTATCTCTTAATTTTTTCAAGTGTAATCTTTAGCAATTTTGTTAATAATTTATTTTGATTTTTTGAATTTATTAGTGTTATTAGTTTATCTAATTAAATGCATGCATAAACTTTTCACTTTATGATTAATATTATTTATATTGGAATATACATTAAAAATCCTTCACGTTCATTTTCGTTATCTTCTCAAACATGTATTTTTATTATTGTTTTCGTCCAAATTAATTAAAACAAATGAGCGTATTGCAAAATTAAATTTACCGATTTATATTTATCTCTTATTTTTTTTCAAGTTTAATCTTTAGCAATTTTTAATAATTTATTTCCTTTTTTTGAATTTATTAGCCTGTACTATTATTAATTTATCTAATTAAATGCATGTATGAACTTTTCAATTTATGGTTAATATTTTTTTATATTGGAAAATACATTAAAAATCCTTCACGTTCATTTTCGTGCAATAGAAAACAAATGATCCGTTGTGAAGTACAATTAATGCCTGTTTGTTTACTGAAAAATAGTTTTTTCTAGTGATGATGATGAAAAGTGAACAGTGAATTCTTGAATATGATAGTGTCATGAGAAATTAGTTGGAAAATACTTTTGACTGTTGACCGTGTTATGAAAAATAACTAATTAATATTTTATTCTTTTTCTTAAACTTATTAAAATAATAGGGACCAAATATTTTTTTTTGGATAAGCCGAAGCTAACCACGGGTATCCAGGCCGCTGGGCCTGACTAATCCCGGGGGTGCACAAGGCCTCGGCAATCATGTTTCCCACAAGTGCACCACAGTTAAGTCAAGGGCTTCGTCCAAGTCCGATTGCTCCAAGGAATTGTTTGCACCTGAGCGGATTCGAACCTGAGACCTCATGGGGAGCACACCCACGAGCCCCAGGCCTCCACCGCCAGGCCAACCCCCTGGGGTTATATAGGGACCGAATATTGCCTATGAAAGAATTAAAAATGATAAAATCGAAACAAATTCATTTTCATAAATAATTTAAAGTAAAATAAATAGCAATAAAAAAAATACAGACCAATCAATAAAACAATAATTTTATTTGATATATAAAAAAGCTTAAAGATAATGAAATGAAAAAAAAAACTATAATTTTATGAATTATCTTAAATAAAATAAATAGCAATAAAAAAAATACAAACCAATCAATAAAACAATAATTTTATTTGATATATAAAAAAGCTTAAAGATAATGAAATGAAAAAAAAAACTATAATTTTATGAATTATCTTAAATAAAATAAATAGTAATAAAAAAAGAACTAAAATATGATTAGTAAAAAAAATCAATCAATAAAACAATAAGAGAAAAACAAACAATAACCAAAAGATTAAGGACTAAAATTGATATAAAAATAAAATTATATCAAATTGTAAGGGGTAGAATTGAAAAAAAATGATTCAAGATAAATCATATAACAATAAAAAAATTAAGGAATTTGTTTTTAATATAATCAACAAATAGCATGTTTTTTTTTGCAATACTGAAACTCCAAAACATGCATTTGATTTTGGTGATTTAGGTGGTTAAAACAAACATACTTATGCCAGCGCGTGTAGCGCGTCTTTTCAGACTCTTCCTCCCCGAAACACCCGAATAAAAACTCCCTCCCCCGTCCCCCCTCTTTCATCTCAATTTCTCATTTCGCTCTCCAAACCCTAACCCTAAAGACAAAAATCCTAATCGGATCAAAATCTCTAATAATTTCCATGGATAACCAAGACAATAACCTATACGAAACGGCGTCGCAGCCAGACACAGCAACAGATGCCTACACCTTCCTTGAATTCAACACACAAGGCGAATCAGATTTTGACTACCCCGAATTCCGCTCTCCGGTGGCCTGGCCCACTCCTTCTGATTCTCTTGGCGCCCCCTCCTCTGCCGTAGACCCTACCTCATCCGACCACCGTACCGCCGCTTCCACTTCCGATCTCCACTCTGATTCTCCTGCTGCGTCTCCTGTCGCATCAAAATCTGCTGCGCGTGGCGGTGGAGCGAATAGCGTGTCCCAGGGGGTGGTGGAGGGGTTAGTGGCGAGCATGGGAGGATTGAATTTTGAAGAGACGGGAGATGATGACGGGTATGAGTTTGGAAAAGGGGATTTTACTGAGCACGCTTGCAGGTACTGCGGGGTTTCTAATCCTGCGTGTGTTGTGAGGTGTAATGTGCCGTCATGTAGGAAGTGGTTCTGTAATTCAAGAGGGAACACATCTGGTTCGCACATTGTTAATCATCTGGTGAGTATTGTTTGCGCTTTATCTTTGTTTGATTTTTGTGTGGGTTTTTTTTATTGTTATTCATGGGATTGAAATTTGAATGGCTATTGACTAGCCTGTAGCTTATAGAAATTGAATTGTTTGGGGACTCGTTGATCTGAATTCAAGGTTGAAAATGAAAACGTGGGATCTTAGGTAATTGAAACTTAAAATTTGGCTCCATTTAGTTTATGCCTACTATTTTGTTTTGAATTAGGGTAATTTGTTTTGGACGTTGGTTTGTTTTTGAGGAGGAGGGGTGGGGGGTGGCTAAGTAGGGAAGTGTCAAGTCTCATTGGGTTTTGCTTCTTTTTTTTTTTTATCTAATTGAAGTTGAAGTGATTAGTTTGTAATACTGCATGATTTTGAGTTCATAAAGAGTTCATTATATGGAAATGTCGAAGAATGGAAATGCTTGATGCTACGAGTGAAGAGTTTCAGGTTGCTTTGGGTTTTACTTACGAGGAATATGGCAATTTGGTAATCTCACTTGCTATTTAGACTTGAAAATGTGTGAAATGTTGATGGTATAACACAAAAATGTTATTACATTAGGCATCTGCAGCTGAATGTTCACTACCTGGAATCATGCATAGAGATTTAGACTTAACTGGAATTAATCTAGAAGAAGTCTTGAGGATACTAGTAATGTGTCATTGATTTTTGTTTGTAGTTCATAATGACTTTTTCAAATGTCCTAAATCATTTCAGTGCTGTACTTTGGAATATATTTGTCACCTCATGCCCCCTGTGCTTTGCGTTTTCAAAGGCTGCAAAACTAAATCAAAGCAGTTGATTTTTACATTCTCTATATTATCTGTTGACTTCTTGGTTAATTTAGTGTAGAGAATTTTATATTTTTTTCTGTTGAAACTCCTTTTAGGTTCGAGCAAAGCATAAAGAAGTCTGTCTCCATAAAGACAGCCCTCTTGGAGAAACAATACTTGAGTGCTACAACTGTGGTTGCCGAAATGTGTTTCTTCTTGGATTTATATCAGCCAAGACAGAGAGTGTTGTTGTCCTCCTCTGCAGGGAGCCTTGTTTGAATGTGAATGCACTGAAGGACATGAACTGGGACTTGAGCCAGTGGTGCCCCCTTATTGATGATAGGTGTTTTCTACAATGGCTTGTGAAGGTTGGTAGTTGTCCTTTCATCTGTAAAGGGTTCATTATTTCTAGAACTTCACTATGTGTTGCTTTTTGTAGATCCCATCCGAACAGGAGCAGTTGAGGGCTCGCCAAATTAGTGCTCAACAAATAAATAAAGTAGAAGAACTTTGGAAAACTAATCCTGATGCCACCCTTGAAGATCTTGAGAAGCCTGGTGTTGATGATGAGCCACAGGCTGTGGCATTGAAGTATGAAGATGCATATCAGGTGCCTGGTTTAGAGATAGTTTTTAAAATTAGGTTTGATATATAACTTGGGTGGACCAGGAATTATAACAATTTCATCATGGCTCTTAGCTGACGAGTTGACAGTTTTCTTTTCTTGCAGTACCAAAATGTATTTGCTCCACTTATTAAGCTTGAAGCTGACTATGATAAAGTATGCAATCTTTTTTCTTTTTCTTTATTTATCTTGTTTTGATTTTGTTGTTCACATCATAAAATCTAACCCTTAAAAAGACTGCACAGCTTCTTATAATGCTATTTTATTGTAGATGATGAAAGAGTCTCAAAGCAAGGATAATGTCACTATTCGATGGGATATTGGCCTTAACAAGAAGCGCGTTGCATATTTTGTATTTCCGAAGGTGCTTTGATCTTTTGCTTTTGTTCTCTTATTTCTTAAACTTCCCCCCTTCTATGTCTCTAGCTTGTTTAGAAACATGGGACTTAGTTTAGCTTACTAGTGTCCAGCTGGTTTTCTAGAAACATGGGTCTTAGCTTGGCTGATCACCATCTTTTCTTTTCGTATTTTCCATGTGCTGCTTGATTTCTGTTTTCCGCATGCTTCTCTCTGTATTTTCATTTGATGGAAGCTGGACTGGCGGTGTTATAGGAGGATAATGAGTTGCGTCTTGTACCTGGTGATGAGTTGCGACTGCGCTATTCAGGAGATGCAGCTCATCCAGCATGGCATTCAGTTGGGCATGTGGTATGCAACCATTTCTGATATCAATGCTTAAAATTTTATTTGCTTTGAATTTAATCCATTATTAATAGGTGATTTACATCTCTTTCATAGGAATACAATGTATTACCAAATACTTCTAATGTTGATATTAAGTTTCTTCTCTATTATTTCAGATCAAGCTAACTGCACAAGAGGAGGTTGCACTTGAGCTTCGTGCTAGTCAGGTGGCTCTGATACTAACATGCTTGATTTCTCACTTCTGGTTTTCTGTCAGTTAAGTTGACTTTAATGCTAAATGCTATTATTTGTATCCAGGGAGCTCCTGTTGACGTGAACCATGGTTTTAGTGTTGATTTTGTATGGAAGAGCACGAGCTTTGATCGGATGCAGGGAGCAATGAAAACTTTTGCTGTGGATGAAACCAGTGTCAGTGGGTAGGTTGGCTGATTCATTTTTGTTTGTGTTTTTTATGTACTGTGAACACATCAGACAACGGGAACTAAATATGAGTCATGCTTTGGTTTATCTCATATTTTGTTGATATATCTGTATTTGAAATAGGGCTAGCCTTGCTAGGAAATTCACTATCTTATACAAACTTATGTTATGATTAAAGGGCAGTTATCATTTGCCTGTAACAAGTTACTATTTAATGGGCAGTTATCATTTGCTTGTAACGAGTTACCATTTTCTATCTGTAGGCTAATATTGAGGTAGTATATATCATTGTTTTCCTTTTCATGTGGCGCTGTCAATGTAGAGCTCTTGTGTGTTGAATATGGGTTGCCATTTTGAATTTATATATAATGCTAGTTTCCCTCTTCAGGTATATATACCACCACTTGTTGGGTCATGAGGTCGAGAATCAAACAGTTCGTAATGCTTTGCCTCGCCGGTTTGGTGCGCCTGGTCTTCCAGAGCTGAATGCATCCCAAGTATGATTTCTCAATTACCCATTCAATTTCCATGTTTAAATTAGTATATCTTGTCTCATACTAGGATTTTCCTGTTCAGGCTACTAATGATTCTTGAGATGACCCCTTTATATGAAAATCTGTGGTTTCATGTTGTCATGACAAGTAGTGCATTAGTTTCTTGAATGCTCAAAACATACATTAACACACCTGGGGAAGTCCATGGATTGTTGGATGTATATTGATTTCTGCCCCAAGTCTCCATTTGACATGGTTTTAGTTTTGTGTTGCTTCTTATTTCTGTTAGCTTGTAAAGGAGTGTCTTTCCTTTACTCTCTACCTGCACTGAAGGTGTATTTATCTGTGATGCTACTTGTTCTTCCATTGATTTGTTGTGGACAAATGAACGACTTCCCTACTGTTTACATGTGAGATAATTATGTGGCATGAACTTTCTGTTGTAACATTTTGAATTTAATGTATATTAGTTATTTCCAGAGATATTTGTGCGTCCATATGGTAATGCAAATTGTTGTCATCACTTATATTAACTTGTGATTTTTCTGTTTAATTTTGCTTATTACCATTTTCTTGATTTATTTTTAATTGTGCATGCTGTAAGTGATACTTACCTTTCTCCACTTGACAGGTTCTTGCTGTGAAGAATGTCCTCCAAAAGCCCATAAGTTTGATTCAAGGTCCACCTGGCACAGGAAAAACTGTCACTTCTGCAGCCATTGTATATCACATGGCCAAACAGGGCCAAGGGCAGGTACGTTATTGAAAATGCTTTCTATCAGTATCATTCAGATACTTGACTGTATGTCTTAAAGTACTCCCACTCCTACTTTAGGTTCTGGTGTGTGCCCCAAGTAATGTAGCTGTAGATCAGCTAGCTGAGAAGATAAGTGCCACTGGCTTAAAGGTAAGAAAGCAAAACCCTGCCTATTGTTTTACTAATTTCATATCATTTTTTTCCCTGGCAGTTTGTTGTTCTGCTGTGTGGTCTCTCAAAAAATCAAAGTATGTCATTTAAGCTCACATTAGTTGAGCCTAAATTTGAAAACTTGGAGCTATGTTTTAATAAAAAAAAGTTATGTTTTAATAAAAAAAAAGTTACGTTAGAATGGACAAGAAGATTTTCCAAGAAAGAATAAACCATCCTCTATGTTGAAACTACAGATACTGAGACCAAAATCGAAGGACCTTCCTATCTTGGCCAATACTAGTTGATGACACTCTTCTAGATTCCATTAGTGACAAGCGAGACACTAAGAAAATTATCATATTCCCACCAAAGCTTCTTTGAGAGTAAGTGACCATTTAATATAACAACACAGCACCTTCAAAAATATTTTGCACTCTGTGCCCTCCCAAAACTCAATTATTTGGTCAGCAAATCCCCTCCCTATTCAATAACATCTACCCTTACAAATAGTTGCACAGCAAGAGACAGTGTCCTCATATTTTGCTTTTGACCTATTGGATGAAACTTGCTAGTGATTAGGTTGAAATGTGTAAAGTCCCTAACTTTAGGTGAGCTATTTTTTAAGAATTAATATCAAGAAAGTAGAATCCATGCTTCCTTCACCACTGATGAGATCTTCTTAGCCATACCCTTGCAGGACTAGAAAAAAGTTATAGTGATGCTTTCAGACCAGGAGGCAATGTCCATGGTCATCTCCAAACCTTTTAATTTCACTTCCTCCTTGACAATGTGCTGTCTGATACGTGTTTTCTGATTAACCCATTTGGAAATATTCTTTAGCCCCCCAACTCCCCCTGCCCCCTGCCCCACCCCACAATTTTGCACTCAGTGATCCTGGAAAGGCAGTGTGGCTTTTGTACAACCGAGCCTTTTTTATTTATATGTATTTTATCTCTATTTGTGTGGATAAGTCCTTGGTGAATTATATCCTTGAAGTTTCTTTTTTTGTTGATCCTTGATGGTGTCTTTTTGAAGGCTTAAAACTAGTCCTTGGAAATATATGCTGCTATTTTCCTATTTTTAAATAGTAACACAAAACAATGTTTGTGCTCTTATATGATTTACTGCCTGGGTGCTCAAATTAAATCTTTTTGTAATCCTGACCGTTGAAATTAACAATTGTATTTTGACTTGAATTTTTTTTGTGAATTGTATTTCCTCAACCAAGGTGGTTAGGCTATGTGCAAAATCAAGGGAAGCCGTTAGTTCTCCTGTTGAGCATCTCACCCTTCACTATCAGGTTTTGTCTATTAGTGGCGACTTGCTTTATTGCTTTTCATTTGTGCACTTCTCATATTTATGCTTTCCTGGTATAGATTCTCATTACTAGTGACACTTACAGGTCAGACATCTTGACACTTCAGAGAAAAGTGAACTTCACAAGCTTCAACAATTGAAAGATGAACAAGGTGGCCTTTTTCTTAATTATTTAAAATGAAATTCGCTGTCGTTAATTAGGAGTTGCAAATTAATTGTTCATTTAGGGGTCAATTAGCTTAGTTTCTCGATAGACTTGGACACATCCATATACGTTCAAAATATGAGGGATTATATGACTTGGGACCTTGATAATTTGTCACCCAGTCTTTAGAATTTTATTCTATTCTTACTGATCATAGAAATAATTATATTTGGCTTCTGGATTTGAACCTGTTTCTACTAGACGATGTATTTGTATCTGTTGTAGATTTGACTTTATTCTGGTTGGATGTACTGGTCTTGATATACAGTTCTATGGTGGGCCTCTGGAACTTGTTCTAATATTGTTCTCTTTCTTTCTTTCGCCTGTTGTGTGTTCCTTTATCATCAGGGGAACTGTCCAGCAGTGATGAGAAAAAATACAAAGCACTGAAACGAGCGACTGAAAGGGAAATTTCTCAAAGTGCTGATGTCATTTGTTGCACTTGTGGTGGTGCTGGAGATCCTCGGTTGGCAAATTTTAGGTTTCGTCAGGTAGAAATGTGCATTATTTGCCTTTTGTTGCTGGACTCACAGAAGCTTACACTCTTAACCCTGTTTTAGGTACTTATTGACGAGTCAACTCAAGCGACAGAACCAGAGTGTCTTATTCCTTTGGTACTTGGGGCAAAGCAGGTGCTTGAGACTGTTTTGATGTACTTGCCTGTTTTACTATCACATGCTTCAGTTTCTAATGATAAGTTATCTGCTAGGTTGTTTTTGTTGGTGACCATTGCCAGCTTGGTCCTGTCATTATGTGCAAGAAAGCTGCTCGTGCTGGGTTAGCCCAATCTCTCTTTGAACGCCTTGTTTTACTTGGTGTGAAACCAATTAGATTGCAGGTAATAATGTTGTCCAAAAGTTCTCACTTCATGTCCATTTGGTGGTCACATTTATCCTGGTTGGAGGAAGTGAATTGGTCCTGAGGAACTGTGCATTATCTATTATAAATTTTCCGGTATGACGTGGAGTTTTGGAGTATATGTTTATGTGATATACCTAATAGCTTGTTTGGAACCAATTCCACATGTGATTTGAATTCACGTAATAAAATATTACAGTTCTTATTTTTGAAATAAAATACTAAACCACATTTGAATTCAATTATACTGTTTTGAATAGCTGTGGAATTGAATTGAATTAGCAATCTTGACTATTTTGCCCTTAATCAGAAATCAAAGCTTAAATATTATTGTGGGCTTTGCAAGGAAAATTTCAGTCAAGAAGTGCGTTGTTAGTTTTTGGGTTGCCAAGATCCCTCAACCATGCTGCTTCTGTACTTCACAAAACCCTTCCTCGTACTGCCTGACCTCCACCTCTAATTATTTCCATGCTCTCCTTTACCGTAGCTATATCACGGTTGAGTGTGCAAAGTTGAAAGTCAAGATTAGGTTTTGTTGGCAAAGGAAGAATCAAAGTAAAACAATACTTTATTTGTGTACGCATTAAAGTCTTTCATATATAACTTGATAATTTTGCTTTTCCACTTAGGCAATTTCTTGAGAAAAAAAACCAAAGCCTTTGTTGAAGAATAGAAAGAGTTGGTACAGGGAAGTTGTAGGGTTTTTGAGAAAAAAAGAAAGGGGTATTTTTGAAATAGTATTTTTAATTTGGAACTACAGTAGCAAATCAGAGGGTCTCCCCTTGTTTGTTTTTGCCCTTTTTTATGATTTGAATTCCATTAATACCTTCAAAAGGGTTCCAAATACAAGAATTGATTTAACCTTGGAATTGAATTCAATTCCATGGTTCCAAATGGCATGTAAAGAAGACTAGAGAGAGTGCTGTCTTCATAAAAAAAAATCATTATCAGTAAGTTTTCTTTGTTCTCATTGGTCAATAGTTTCCCAACTTTCAGCAGATGTTTGTTATTTGCTTTCACAAACAGAATTTTGGCTTAACTCAAGTTGTTACTGTGTTTATGCCATTTTTTCCCCTCCATATTTTGTTACAATTGATAATTTCCCTAGTCTAGAAATCATAGCTGATGAATGCTCATTTTTGACATTGGTGAGGATGTTATCAAGAAATGCTAATTATGGTGCCTTAAATCTTTCACTATTCCCAAGATCCTTTTAGGTTCAATCAATTTCACTTTCTTATATCAAGGCAGATGTAATTTCTTTCATAAAATGCTGCTAGGCTGGTACTTACATTTTCTGCTTTTAAATTTCAGGTTCAATATCGCATGCACCCATCTCTTTCTGAATTTCCATCTAACAGCTTTTATGAAGGCACTCTACAAAATGGAGTGACTGTCAATGAGAGACAAACACCAGGCATTGATTTTCCTTGGCCCGTGCCTAATCGTCCTATGCTCTTCTATGTCCAGGTATGATATTTGCTTATTGCTTATATATTATATTACAATCATTTTAAACAAAAAGAATAATTATGTAGCTTTTGCATTTAACCTTATTTTCTCTCTTTGTTGGGCTGATAAAGTGTGGGAATTGTGAAATCTTCCACCTGAAGAGTATCAAAAAGCAACTATGACAACATATATGCTTTACTATGCTTATAAATTGCTAGCTTGAAGAATTTTCCGCCAAGTGCTTTTAATGCACCACAAGTCATGGGTCTCATTTATTTCATGCTGTTATATTTTTCCAAGGATGTGTTTTGTAACTAGATAGCTGTTCTTTAGATGGGTCAAGAAGAGATAAGTGCCAGTGGGACATCCTATCTAAATCGTACTGAGGCTGCAAATGTTGAAAAAATTGTAACTACGTTTTTAAGGAGTGGTGTAGTCCCAAGCCAGGTTCTTTTCTTCTCTACTTATTTTCATAGATGCAGTTCTTTTTTACAATGCACTATTTTAATCATTCATAACACTATTCAGATTGGAGTGATAACACCTTATGAGGGGCAGAGAGCATATATTGTGAACTATATGTCAAGAAATGGTGCCCTCAGACAGCAACTATACAAGGAAATTGAGGTTATAAATGGTTTCTATACTCTGGGTCAAGATGTTGTTCAATCTTTACTTGCAATTGCTACATAGTTTTATGGTTTTTGCAGGTTGCAAGTGTTGATTCATTTCAAGGAAGAGAAAAGGATTACATTATTTTGTCTTGTGTTAGGAGTAATGAACATCAGGTTTGTTCCCACAGATCACAAAATATTATGTGGTTAATTTCATTGAGGAAGCTGAATGTTAATAGTATGAGCTTTATCTTGCACGTGTGCTCTGTTTTTATAAGTTTGGGCCGTGCTCATTTATTTACAGCACTATATTTATTGTCTTTGCTGTATCATCTTATCATGGATACAATCCTCATTTCTGCATGTTGACATTGAGTCAGTTATGGAGAGCTTAGCCAAACCCTTTGTTGTTTATCACATGAATAAAAAAGTGTTGTCTGGTAATATGCCTCTGGTCTTAGAAGAGAGAATTTTGGTTTGGTCCTATTATTCAGCATTGTAACATTTGCATTGGTAGTCACGGTATCCTCTGCCTTCTCACCCTCTCACATGTATGTTAGAATGATCTTAGTTTTGACAAGATGCTAATGTGAAAGCACTTGTCTGATATGTTTGATACTTAATATATGGGAGTGATTATCAGAAGCACTTGCTTGATGGATATTTGAATTTCATATTTCAGCTATTGGAAATATTGCTGTTATCTTGAGATTTGCCAAGTCATTATACTAGAAATATTTTCCTTTAAATTCATATCAATTTTTATCACATGAATAGAATTTGGCGGGCATTTTTCTGACTAAGTTTTCAGCCTGTTCTTATTTTATTCTCCATCGAAGTTGTATCTGTTGGTAGATAAAAACAACTGTCATTTATGATCACATGCTGGTGCTTGACTGCTGTCCCTTTTTCTAGGGCATTGGATTTCTTAATGATCCTCGGAGGCTGAATGTTGCTCTAACTCGTGCTCGATATGGTATTGTCATCCTGGGAAACCCTAAAGTTCTAAGCAAGCAGCCTTTGTGGAATAGCTTATTAACTCACTACAAGGTATGTCTTCTAACCTGGTGCTATTTTTTTCTAGGAATTCTCATTTGCTTTGCTTGGTGTAATTTTCTAATGTTGGCATTAGTACAATGCTGAGATTGATTGAGAAATTTCAGTTTCACATATCCACATGACTTGCTAATAATAGCTTTTGTTTTTTCTTTTTCTGAAACTTTTTTTTCTTTGAATATTTCACCAGGAACATGAATGTTTGGTTGAAGGACCTTTGAATAACTTGAAGCAGAGTATGGTTCAATTTCAAAAGCCC
Source organism: Salix brachista (assembly GCA_009078335.1). Classification (NCBI taxonomy): domain Eukaryota; kingdom Viridiplantae; phylum Streptophyta; class Magnoliopsida; order Malpighiales; family Salicaceae; genus Salix; species Salix brachista. Next base: position 7,011,300 of record CM018574.1, on the reverse strand, counting down.
AAAAAGGTACGGGATTCAATTTTAGGCAAGGGCAGCATCACTGACGAAGGATAAATTTATCCAAGTTTCTATTTTTGTGTTATCTTCTTAATCTGTCCAGCATATCATGAAGTACTCGTCAGGAATGAATACAAACTGATTGTGTTTTGCTATGTTTTCTCACAGATTTATAACGATAGAAGATTGTTTTTTGGTGGTGGACCTGGAATTGTCCCAAATGATAGTTTTGGTTCTGTTGCCTCAGCTAGCTCAAATGCTGATAGAAGAAACTCCCGTGCCAGGGGTATGCTATGTTTCACCTGTCTTGCTAGAAATTATAATTTTTTTACTTGGTGATGACATTTCTATAGTCCCACAAGTCCCCAAGCGTGTGCTTACTCAAAAGTAGAATAGACTAAAGCACTCTCATTATTCAGTTAAGTTCCTCTGCTTAGCTACTCTGCTGGTCCCTATCTTAACCTGGCAGATTTTGTGTTGTCCCAATTATAGGATCTTATATGTCACCTGGCCCACCCAATGGTACCCATAAGCCTGGTGTTGCTGGGTTTCCAATGCCTCGGGTCCCCATTCCATCATTTCATGGAGGTCCACCTTCTCAACCATATGCTATTCCTACTCGTGGAGCTGTGCATGGGCCAATTGGAGCTGTTCCTCAAGCCCCTCCACCTGGAAGTCGAGGTTTTAGTGCTGGGCGTGGCAATGCTGGTGCACCTATTGGAAGTCACCTCTCTCACCAGCAAGGCAATCAACAAGGCATTGGGAATATTGGATCTTTCAACTTTCCTTCCCTGGAGAATCCAAATAGCCAGCCATCAGTGGGCGGTCCACTATCTCAGCCTGGATATGTTAATAATGTAAGCTATGGTTTCTTGACAATTTGCTTGATCTATTTGATTTGTATTGCTTAGTATTATTGTGTCATGAATGTATTTATTGCGTATATAGATTCCAGTTCAAGGATCAAGCCAAACATTTCGTGATGGGTTTTCCATAGGGGGTATGTCCCAGGTATATTCCCTGCTCTTCATTCTACAACAAAATTATGTTCTGTGATTTGGTTTTGCATTTTTTCCCCTAACTTGCATTTTAATGGAAATCAATCAGGAGTTCTTGGGTGATGACTTTAAGAGCCAGGGTTCACATGTTCCTTACAATGTTGCTGATTTCTCAACTCAGGTATATAAGCCCAGCAGAGATCATTTTATATGTCAAGGTTTGCTTTGAAGTTATACCCTGATAATGGTAGGCACTGCCAAGGCAGCAAATGAGGCAAATTGAGACCAGTAATTTGTCACTAAACTTCTGTGTTGAAGTTTTGTTTCAACTAAATAGGATTTTTCTTTGCAGTGGTAGTAGATTATGTCACTACTGTTTTCCAAGATTTATTTCAATGCAAATTCTTTGCAGGCATCTCAAGGTGGATATGCTGTTGATTATGCTACACAAGGGGCACAAGGTGGGTTTCCCGGCAACTTCTTGAATCAGAATTCTCAAGCTGGATACTCTCGTTTTGGTTCTGGAAATGATTTCATGTCTCAGGTTTGCTTCCTGACAACTTTTTTTTTTAATTTCTGAATCTTCAATGAACTGCTGTTTATCTGATCCTTGATGAACTATTGATTGCAGGATTACATGGCTCATGGATCACAAGGTCTATTCACGCAGGTTGGCTTTAATGATCCCTCGCAAGATGATGCATCACAAAGCCACTTTAGCATAGCCAACCCGAACCAACTTCAATCACAGGTTCTTTCTGACACCCAAAGCACTAAACCATAAAGAAGTTGCAATAGGAAACATTACCAAAACTGCAAAATGTAGAAAATTTGGCATCAAGTATGTTTGCACGTTGATGAAATGCTCGCAGCTTTGTCAAATTTACCAGTTTTTGTTTCAGTATATAAAACAGTGAGGTCAATGTTATGTGCAGGGCTTGATGAATTCTCTTTACTCACAGCCCTTTGGCCATTACAACACTCAGCAGCTGAACCTGCAGGCTCCACAACAACAGCCTCAGCAGGGTCAGGGTACCCAAAACCAGAAAATCCATTACAATGGTTGAGAGTGCGTTGGGTGTTTTTGGCCGTGATGGGTTATGATCTTTGCATTCAGCAACCTGGTTTGTGCTGTCATGTGTGCCTAAATATATCTCTGCCAAAAGGAGAGTTTGCCGTGCTTTGGAGGTCAGTTTGGTACTTCATAAGCCAGAGAATACGATGGGTGGTAAGAATAGAAGACGGCGGGCAATAGCTCTTGCAATGAGGTGTATGAGGAAATGTGGGCCGCACATCCAAGGCTGAGAAAGAAAAGGGTTAAACCCAATTGCCTGCTCAAAGTAGCGTGTTTTGAGAAGGTAAAGTTCAGGAGGAGCATTATTACATGGCATGGTTTGTTGGAAGAGTGTGGACGTGAAAATGAGGGGAGGGGTATATAATACTTGATCTAAAAGGGGAGACCCCTTTTAATTATACAAAAGCTGCTGCCCCTGAAATGTTTTGTACAGCGATGGGAAAGTCACCTAAACCCTTTCAGGCTTTCAGCTCTTCCTGACATGTAATTATACTCTTTTACAACTGTTAGACGCTGACGATATCCCTATGAATTTTGTACTGTGCAGCCAGGGAGTCTTGCGCTTCGCTGGGATGTTTCAGGTTTGGAAGTGGTTTTTACATTAAACCAGCATTGTTTTAAATGCTTGGCCCCATAGTTTTTATTGGGACTGCGCGTGGTCACAGCTTGTACTTTTGGGAGGCTGACTGATATTTAATGATAGCGGCGATGGATGGTTTCAGCTTGTAATTTTACATTTCCCATCCTTATTATTATTACTAATGGAATCGAAATTGAAATGATTTCTGGACTGATCAGAAGATGCCTTGAGTCAGCCTATAAACCGTCACTTTAAAATTTACAACATGAGAATGCGTGGGTATCTTCGGGGCAGAAAAGGAATAATAAAATAATGTCGGAATCGGGTTGATGTCCTACGAGTTGCCCACTGTCCGGTTATAGAAAAAGGAATATTGTATTAGAGTCGAAGTTAATTAATGGGTTGGGTTTGTTAGTTTTTAAATTGTATGCTAAGGGGGTGGGAGCATGTAATGTAATCTGCTGAGAGATTGGTGTTGTGGTGGTTTCTCTTCAATGACTTGCATTTTAAATTTTGATTTTTATATAAGTTAAAATAATACATTTTTTATTGATGAAAACTTGTTTTTTTATTATTTATTTTGCATGTAAAAATCATTTTATAACAAATTTAACTAAATGTATATATTTTTTTAAAAAGACGTGTGATCTCATTATGCATATTTGTACTTGAAAGTTCTACTTTTATAAGGGTAATGGGTCGTTTTGATCTTATATGTGAGGTTATTTTGCTCTTAAAGATTATAACAGTATATTTGGTAATGGGAAAAGTTCAAATTTGTTCACGAGTTGTTATGTGGTGTTATCGTGTTCACAAAGAGTTATTAAAGTTTCATTACCTATCACTAATTTAGTAAGATGGTTTGGGATGACTTGATATTTTTATTTTATTTTATTTTTTAATGTTGATTTAATTGAAATGTAGGTTTTATAATTTATTTTTGTTTGTTTTTTATGAGGTTATCTCGGTTTTATAAATTGTAATGTATGTTTGGTGTGTTAACATTAGTTGACTCATTGTTTTTTTTTAATTGTTTTGTTTTTTAATTTTTTTTAATATTGAGTTGATTGAGAATTAAATTTTATAATTTATTTTAATTTATTTTTAATAAGATTATTTTGACTTTATAATTTGTGTTGCATGTTTGACAAGTTAGCAGAGGAGATAAGATAAAAAAAGTTAAACTAATTGCTCTTTTTTTTCCTTTCTAGCATATTGGAAAATGTCCCTATCTTAAGGACATATGGATTGATTGTCGCTTTTAGTTATTCATCTTCCTAAAGGTTGTTTTTGTTTTTACGCAATAGTAAGATAACACACACACACACACACACACATATATATATATATATACATATATATATATATATGTATGTATGTATACGTATAGACCCTGCAGGGTGGTTGTGATTGATGCTTTGGCTACAAAGGTGGGTGAGGGGGTTGAAAATACGGAGGGGGAAGAAGGAGATGGTGTGGTAACTGTTGTGAGAATTTATGAAATACAAGGAAACAGAAACAAAAAACTTAGAGGCATGATTGTGTATTGTCTTTAAAGATATATCCCCAATAGTAAGGTATTAAGATGCCTCGCACGTAGGGGGTGAGTCGGAGGTTTTTCTCTTATTTGACTCATCCTTATGTGCACGAGCTCACTCTATTTTCTTTGTTAGTTACTATCATATCTCAAGTTTTATTATATAAACATTTGATGAAAATGTTTTTTTCAATGTGGGATAGTAAGTTCTATATATACTCTTTGAGTTGATTGAGAATTAAATTTTATAATTTATTTTAATTTATTTTTAATAAGATTATTTTGACTTTATAATTTGTGTTGCATGTTTGACAAGTTAACAGAGGAGATAAGATAAAAAAAAGTTAAACTAATTGCTCTTTTTTTTCCTTTCGAGCATATTGGAAAATGTCCCTATCTTAAGGACATATGGATTGATTGTCGCTTTTAGTTATTCATCTTCCTAAAAGTTGTTTTTGTTTTTATGTAATAGTAAGAACATACATACATACATACATACATACACACACACATACATACATACATACATACATACATACATACATACATACATACATACATACATACATACATACATACACACACACATACATACATACATACATACATACATACATACATACATACATACATACATGTATATATATAATTTTATTTTATTAATGTTGGTATTCAGGTGAGCTTGTGCGCATCTTGACTAATCTCATAGGCCATGAAGTTAACGATATATAAGTTTCTGGTGATTATCATATTAACAACCACAAGGTTCGAACCTAAGATTAAAGTTGTTAAAATCACTTTTTTGACATGAAACAAGAATGTAATATAAACTTGAATTATAAAATCATAAGTAAAATATTTCTTTAAAAAAATCATAACATCATAAGTAAAATATTTAAAAATACAATATAATTATGTTCATAAAACTTCATTAGTTAAGGTTCATACATGATTTAAAATAACATAAAAATACAATACAAAACAATTATGTGCATAGAATTTCATTAGATAAAAACTAACAAATTTAGAAAAACTCTTTGTTGGTGTGCCATGTAAACTAATAGCAGTCTCATTACCTTTATCTTCCCGTTATTTCTAAGACATTTATTAATATCATTATTATCGAAAAGATTATTACTGGTACCAATACCGATAGCGCTATTACTAGCTCAAACCTCTACATTAATAAATTTAACTTTAAACTCCTTAAATTATCTGGACTGAAATCATTATGAATCTCAAACCCTAGTATCATTATGAATCTCAAAATCATCTTCAATAACATAATGGTCACCCATCCAAAAGATATACGTTTTTTTTCATTTTAGGATGTATAGACAGTAGATTAGATAAGCAAATAGAGAGCTTAACTTCCGAAGGAGAAAGGAAGATGTAGATTTAAAGCAAAACCAAAACAACAATGGCAGCAACAACTTGCACTTGGACAACATCCCTCATGCTAATGTATGTCGCCTCCACAGGTCATCCACAAGACCTAACCCCTTCTCCCCTTTCTTTCAAGCCCAAAACTCTCTTTATCCACCCACTGGTTTCAAAGAGAAAATCGAGCAAAGGGCTCAACTTTTATGCCTAGATAGAGCCAAAGTCTAGATCCTGCAGGGTGGTGGTGATTGATGCTTTGGCTACAGAGGTGGGTGAGGGGGTTGAAGAGACGGAGGGGGAAGAAAGAGATGGTGTGGTAACTGTTGTGAGAATTTATGAAATACAAGGAAACAGAAACAAAAAACTTGAGGCATGATTGTGTATTGTCTTTAAGGATATATCCCCAATAGTAAGGTATTAAGATGCCTCGCACGTAGGGGGTGAGTCGGAGGTTTTCCTCTTATTTGACTCATCCTTATGTGCACGAGTTCACTCTACTTTCTTTGTTAGTTACTATCACATCTCAAGTTTTATTATATAAATATTTGATGAAAGTTTTTTTTTCAATGTGGGATAGTAAGTTATACTCTTTGCAATTAAGAGGTCCTTTATGTTTTACCATTGTAGGATAATATTTTGAAATATCTCTTACAATTTTTACAATAATAACTTCTATAGTTATCCCTCCCAAGCCCAAAAAAGGCAAGGCTGCATTGCCTCTAAAAAGAGATTATGTGCGAACAGGGAGAGTTTGAGATCATAAACGTGGTACGAGTTTTATGAGTCGATGAGTTTAACCGGTTTTACCGAGTCAACTCATGATTTTATTGATCTTTGACTTTTAACCTGATTTTACAATGAGTATGCAACTATGCATGATTTTACTGATTTTATTTGTAAATTAAATTTACATTTTAGAAACAAATTAATTTTATATAAAGTGAAGTGATTGAGGAAATAATCATATCTGTTTATGTTTCCATCATTCATTTAATGTTCTATCAGAGCCATAACATCGGCCCGCCACCAACACGCACCCATTAGTCAATTAGATCTTGGTGTGCCCCTCCGAACTCCATTAACCACCTGTTTTGAAATCTCGTAATGAAACGGCAACTGCCAGCCGGGATTTTTTATTATTATTATTTAATTCCACCAGCAAGATTGCAAATCAACGTAACAAGAGCTGATTCTCCAGGGAGCAATAAAATTGAATATTAGATATAAAAGTAATTTTTAAAAACGCATTTTTTTTACTTTTTAAAAATATTATTTTAATATATTTTTAAATAAAAAACACCTTAAAAATTAATATCAAACTGCACACGAAAAAAAATACAAGCTGTTCTGATGTACGCAAACAAGATCATCTTCTTTTCGAGTAATTGAGAATTACGAGGACATGAAGGGTCTTCATAGCACGCGTGCCAAAGCAGAGAATGATGCTAGCAGTCACGTGATTCAGATCCTCCTCCTTCAACATACGCCCAGCACGTCACGTGATATCAAAGCACGTGTGCATTGGACCATCGGTTTACTGCCGGTTACTTTTGTAAGTGAACCATCGGTTTACTGTCGGAAAGTGAACATAAACGACACGGAGCAGGTTGGGAGCGGGAACGTATGGCCCCACCCTTAAAGAAATAAATAGAGAATAAAAACGGTCGGGAAATATTGTTGAGCCATGTTTAAGACTTTTGCCCCTACTTTAGTACTTTAATTTCAATTTTACCCTATATGAGATAGCATTAGTCAACTTGTCCATGGCAGTACGGCCAAGAAGACATGTTTAAAAATATGATTGAGTTTGAAATACTTTTTATTTATAAAAATATTAAAATACTATTTTTTTATTTTTTAAAAAATATTTTTGATATCAACACATTAAAATAATCTAAAATCATAAAAAAATAATTTAAAATCAAAAATAAAAATAGAAAATTTTTAATTTTTTTTCAAAAATACTTTTAAAATGCAGTGTCAAACATGATGTTAGGCATAGGATAATGTATATGAAAGAAAAATGAGAGTACATGATGTGCATAAATGGGTATAGTAAATGGCTTAATTAAATAAAATGCATCTAATTTTATTGTCGGTTTCTTAAATTTATAATATGAGTTTAGTTTCATATGAAAGATTACGTACGTGTCTTATAGTTAATCAGGTGGTTACACGTGATATTAAATTTATTCATATATCTTTATCTTTGATATCCATTTAATTTTGTTTAATGAGTCTAATGAAATATAAAGGCATTGAAACAAAAATTTTCTCTAAAACAAATTATAACGTGATTATAATTATAAGGATTAATATCTTATCAAAGTATTATTTAGTTAATATTCGATCAATAATGGATATTAATTAGAGTTGAAGAGGCATATACATATTATATTATTTTTTTATGAAATAAAAAATTATTATAATAAGTAGAGGTATAAAGTGTATTTAGAACTAATATATATGTCAGTTAAATGATAAGTACACTAAACTGACTCGTATGAGGGTTTCATATAGAAAGGTTGTTACTATCCATACAAAGAATCAAGTGGAAGTTGTATAAGCAATTTTTGAACTCACATAATTATTTTATAAAGGGAATATTATGTTTTGATCTTGACTACATATTAACATTGATAAAAAAATAACAAATGAAAATTTGTTGAATATAATATAAACTATAGGAATATTTGAATGATTAATAAATGATGTATCATGCTAGGTGCATTAAAAAAAATATTTCATAAGTTTTTGAATAGTATTCAGTGAAAGATTCTCGTGCAAGTGAAATAAGATTTCAAAAAGGTTTCGAATCTTATTTGAAAAATCAATAACTATAATATTGGTAACAAAACATGATTTAACATAACCGATATATTTTATGATCAAATGTCTAAATCAAAATATTATTAATGTGGAGATAATAATTACACTAACATACATTTTAAGTTGTTAAATCAAACCATATATCAATTTTATAATGATAGGGAGATCATGACAGATTTTTAGACGTCACACTTGATCGTTACATATAAATCAATTATTTGTTTAATTGATAATAAACTATATTATTTAATTTATTTTATTCTATTTTGATTAGGATTGTAGTTTGATTTGACATAGTAGAAATCTATTAGGCTTTACACATTAAAAATCACTAATAAGAATTCAAATTTAAATGATTAATCAAGTGAAAATTGATTATAAATAAGTTTTAAAAATTAAGAACTATAATGTAATTAATATAAACGATTACAATTATAGACCTAGAAAAAATCAAGTAAGAACTTGATTGCATGAATTTCTAATAATTGTCCTAAAATGAAACATGTGATATGTTTCAAGAGACAAAACAATATTTTTCCATTAACAAGGTTATCAAGATTTTCTTATAAATAAAATGTTATACCTCAAACTTTTCTTTATAATCCAATGCCCAGCATGAATACCTAATCAAAATTATTGAGATGTATAAGTAGGAAAAATAAAAGAACTAGCACTAAAAGCATAAGATATTTATAATATAATGATTGGTGTGGATTACTACCATAGATAAAACTAAGAAATAAGTTATGATTTACGACAACTTAGTCTTGAAGAGTTAATTAAATGCAAAAAAGAAAAAGAAAAATTGATCTTCAGATAATCTTTGCATAATTTTCAAACAACTTTCTATTGTCTAATGGAATTAACGAGTCTCCTAAGGAAAAATTAAAATTATCATTTCCATTCATTTATGTCTTTCAAGAAACCCAACATGAAAAACTTCTTGCTAGTTTTGTTGGTTATTGCCCTAATTTTTGATGATAGATGGAGGTTTAGTTTTTTAGTATTTGTATATTTGATCATTAAAATTAAAAACATATTAACCTTGACATGTAAGATTTGTCTTGCGATAATTTCAGGAGTGTGACAATTTTTGAAGGCCATTGCAACAATAATGGTTCAATGGCAAGTTTCTTTTTTCTAACAAATCATATAGTTGAAGAAAATGATGAGGGTGTTTTTATTTTTATAAGTATATAATCTTTGTATTGTAATCAAGTTTTGAGTAGTGATATATTATATGTTCATGGTTAATGATTATATTTTTCTAATTTTTATAATAGTAAAGTTTTTATGAAATAGACTTCAATAAACCAAATTAAGGTTCCATCTTATATGACTTTTGACTCATAGAAAAAATATAAATATGTCAATTTAAAATTTAACTTTTCCTTAATAATTTTTTTTATCACAAAACAGAGTTAAAAACTTGATTTATTTAACTTTAAACTTACTAATTACACTTTAACTTTATCTTCTATTTTTTTAAAAATATTTCTAGTTATTTTTACTAAGCATGTTTCTAAGTTAAATTTATTTTTATTGTATATTTGGAAAACATTTTTTAACTTGTAATTCAAAATAAAAGGTCATATTTACAAGTCATGTCAAATGAACTTTGAATTTCATGTCTCTTTATTTTATATTGTTGTTTTGTGTGACTTTTTTTCCTAACAAACATGATTAAATACAAAACACATCATCAATGAATGGCTTACAAAGTCTAAATCTTAAAATGTTTAAGACCTCATCACTTCAACTTTTTATATTATTATTTCCAGGGAAAATATATCATATACCAATAAAAAAGATGGAATTGCTGGGATAATTATATTGACTTTATAATATGATGATTCATCATCTTTTAAGTTTTATTGACCCACAATTTGATTTTAGCTTATCCTATCAATATCTATATGGTCAATTATATCCAAATAGGATGTTGGGGACAAAATTTGAAGAGATATCTCTTTAAACTTTCTTATTTTACATTTTGGTTTTTAATTTTTTTGAAATTGATCCTAAACATTTAGTTCCATTTAACCCTTGAATTTAATTTTTCTTGTACCTTGAACTGTACACATTTACAAGGTGTTTGAGAAACCTTTTGAATTTTTTTTAAATTAATTTTTTTTAATGTTTTTAGATTATTTTTATATGCTGGTATAAAAAAAAATATTTAAAAAAAAATATAATTTTTGTATTTTTATAAATAAAAAATACTTTTAAAAACAACTCTTAAAGAGACTATCATCACAAAAGCGGGTTGAAAAATGTCCGGCTCGAAATTGCGAATTCCAGGGGTAATCTCGATATTTTGATGCAAATAGGGTACATCCGAGCTAGCGCCTTTTAAATATTATAAAAACATGAAAACAGACGTAAATACGGGAGAGTTCAGGCCAGCTATGCATAGAGTAGCTTGGACTCGGATTACTTTCTCTCTAATCTCAGCTTTCGAAAAACAAGTAATATCAAAATACGCTAATAAAGGGTAGTAATCTAAAGCAAAAGAAACAGACAACAGTTACAGGTTCGAGCAAGAAATAAACGAGAGAACCATTTACGAAACTAGCGAAGCATTGCTCACCACAAACTTCCGCTTCTTTCTCTCTCGCCACACACGGTACTTCCTTTCTCACAGTCACTGTACCCTCTATGTGCCATTTAAGAGATCAAGTGAGTTTTCTGTTTAATTTTGGTCACTTGTTGTTCGATTTTTAGTTTTGGAAGCGAGAATTGTAACGGCTGATCATCGTTGTTTTCGTTTTTCGAAGTATAATCACACTTGCTCTGTTTAAAGCTCCGTGAGAATGTGAGTTTCTACTTCTTAAGCTTGGATTCTTGCTATCAAACCTTTTTTTTTGTGTGATAAATTTTGAAATTGCGATCAGATTTGCGTGATTGAATGAATTCAAATGATCAGTTAGTTTTTTTTTTAGTGGAAGTTTCGTGTTTGAATTTTAAATGCTATCAGAATTTATTTTCTATAATGATAATAAAAATAATCAAAAGCACATTATGCTTACAGAATCGCGGTTAAACTGTGAAATTGACTTGTTGCGCGAAATAGAGAAGATTATGGATGAAAATATTTTAACATACACTAAATGATTAAGTATGCAGCAAAATGTGGCAATCTAGGCAGTTGAAAATAAATTCTGAAAAAAAAATAAAAAGATGAACAATGGTGTTGCTGGTGCCAAAGAGTCAGTGATGGAAGATACGATACTTATCATTTTGAACACGACATAACATGCTAATAGGATGCTTGAGTTTTTTTACACCGGAAAAATTCTTACATAAACGAGGAGAAATATTGTTTATTAAAACAGTTAGTAATATTGTTTTATATTTTGAAGGCATTTCGTTACTTTCCCTGAAAAGTTTATTTGTGAAATGTTCTATTGGTAATACTCAAATCCCACACTTTAGCGTGCTAGACTGACTGCCAATTTCATTTGTTGTTTCAAATCTTATTATAAACTCTTGCTTTACTTGGCAGGTTAATATTCACTGCAACCAGGTTGTAGTAGTGGCTTTTTTTATGAAACTATTGTATCTCTGAAGAGTTGGGGCATTAATGACTGTACCATGCATGTGTATGACCACACCGAACCGACTGATTCTCAGGAACTTTAGTTTTAAGTGCAGGAAAGAAGCCCTGGTACTTTGTTCATGTGGGCGGTGATGTGTCCTTTGCTAATGATATGGTACCCTTACTGGTTCATTCTTTTAGGGAATTTTTGTGTGTCCACTGTTTTGTTTGGGCCTGGGCAGCATGGGGCCGGGGGCATTTGGTCAGGAAATGGCTTGAATAATTCTGGTTCAGTTTCGAGCAATCACTCTAGAATTGACACCTCTAGCTATGTCAAGACAGTAGAATTTTCTCTGCCATTAAACAGTTCTGTATCTTGTGAGGACCTAAAAGGAGTGGGATCATTTGATACTACATGCTTGGTAAACTCGAATTTGTATTTGAATTCTGATCTTTATATTTATGGAACGGGAAACCTAGAGATACTTCCACATGTTTCAATTGCATGCCCAATAGAAGGATGTATAGTGACGATCAATATGACTGGCAATGTTAAAATCGGTCAATATGCGACAATTGTTGCCGGTTCAGTTGTTTTCGCTGTAGCCAACTTGACCATGGATAGTCACTCTTCTATAAATACAACAGCCTTGGGTGGATCACCACCTCCTCAAACTAGTGGCACACCTGTTGGGGATGATGGAGGTGGTGGTGGGCATGGTGGTCGAGGTGCTTCCTGTTTGAAAAGGAAAAAGACAAGTAATTGGGGTGGTGATGTTTATGCCTGGTCAACCTTGGCTGCACCATGGAGCTATGGTAGTAAGGGTGGTGGCACATCTTCTCGGAATAAATTTGGAGGGAATGGTGGAGGACGCATCAAGATTCAAGTGAAGGAGATTGTGTACTTGAATGGATCTATCACTGCAGAAGGTGGGGATGGTGGGCTGATTGGGGGAGGTGGGTCTGGTGGAAGCATATTTGTGCATGCTATGAAACTGTGAGTCCTCACTGTTTGAATAGACTAATTCCATGCTTGTTTGCTCTTTTTTTCACTGTCAACAGGCCTCTTTTATGAACTCCTTAAATAACTTTGTCAAAGTAAGATCAAGTTTTGAATAGGTTTCTTTGTATTCTTGAGAAATTGCAAGTAAGGTTTATCAGTTACTACACTATTATCAAGTAACTGAGCAATGCAATAAAAAAAACTCATGTCTAGAGTATTCTACAAGTGTTATGGTGATTAAAGTGTTTTCTCAAGCGTGAGAGTATCCCTACTAGATAGTCATGATCAGAATTAGGGAACCCCATTCCATTAGAGTACAGAGAATAGCAAAAGTTCATGATCATCTATGTATTAGAAGGTTGACTGGAAATGGATGTAATTGGCTTGGCTATTAAGGCATGCTTGCCTACCTTCTTTATCATCTCTCTCTTATTGTCTGTTACTTTGCACAAATCTATAGGAGCCTCCATGGTTTTACTCTACAGTCATGCACTTCTTTGGCTATAAGGTTTGAAACAAAGAGTGCTGGAGGGGGATTGGATAGATCCTAGACCTGACACTTCCTATGCATCTTTTTTTACTGGATCTTCTCTTGCCCCATGCTGTCTAAGAGGCCTCTTTTTAATCGTCATTCAAGTTAGAAAGGAATAATTTTCTGGAGTATTTTGCCTTCAATTCTGTGTAGCTTGCAGCAGTTTGATTTGGATGTCTGGTTCAGTGACATTTTAGCTGAGCGCATCTTCAATCATATTTTGGCCACTCTCTTTTTGGGTCAAAGTTTACCATGTTTATATCAATTAATGGCCATTTCTTGTCCCTTTAGGTGAAGGCAGTGAATACAATCAAAGGTTACAATAAGTATAACAAAGTGGGTCTGATCAAAAGGTGTCTGTATAGAAGGTTGTAGGCAGCTCAAATTCTTCATTGTTTGTTCTATTGTACAAGTAAATTCATGTTATTGTCGTTGTCATGGTTATACTATTTTTAATTTTTGTTTGGAAGAGATGGAGAGATAGAATCCATTCTTTATATGCTTTTCTTACTGTCTTCAAAGAAAGATTTTTAATTCCTTAAAAAGGTTTTGGAAGCTAAATGATGAGATTTTATTTATTGGAATTTCCTTTTTTTGGGTTATGTACGGGGCATTAAACTGTTGAGATTTATACTTGATGCATTTCTTATCATATCAGGATCAAAATAATTTTTCTAATTTTTATGCAGCTTTTTTTTCATGGTTAATTCTTTTATGCTACTTCTTGCATCGTCTTTTACTTGCACAGGAAGGGATATGGAACTATCAGTGCAGCAGGTGGAAGGGGATGGGGTGGTGGTGGTGGTGGAAGAATTTCTTTGGATTGCTATAGCATACAGGAAGATGTGAAAGTTACTGTACATGGTTTGTTCTGATCACACATCTGTATCCGGTAGTAGAAGCAACTTTAGTTAACTTGTAATATTTCATTCATGTGCAAGAGGCTCCACTTGCATACTGGAAGTTCCTTTTGATGAGATTGAGCCATTTACCTACTAGCCATGGACTCAAAAGCCATGGTGATACTTTTATTTCAATGATCTGATAAAAAAGGTGCCAAGCTGATCTATACATGTCCAATAGGGTGCATGCGAAACCAATAAAGTTTGCTTATTATTGGACCCTGCTGGGTGTGGTGCTCAGAGTTCTGTTGGCCGTGAGCTGAATTCACCACATTGCATGTCTCATTTTCTAATGACCATTTCTAGTTTCTTACGCATTCATCATCTTTATAATTTTGCCATTTTCCTCATTTGGAAGTCCTAAACCTTTGTTCACTATCTTCACCGTGAGCAACAGCTAATGTAATTTTCTGTACTTAATATCATGTATGGACCTCTTCCAAGAAGATGGAACTTTTGTTGGTTTGTTTTGAGATAATCTTATGTTTTCTTGTGGCAGGTGGTTTGAGCATTGGCTGTCCTGGGAATGCTGGAGCAGCTGGTACATTCTTTAATGCAGATTTACTCAGTTTGAGGGTGGGCAATGACTACGTGATGACAGAAACAGAAACCCCTTTGCTTGATTTTCCTACCACAACTCTATGGTCAAATGTTTTTGTGGAGAATTATGCAAAAGTTTTGGTTCCGCTGGTTTGGAGCAGGATTCAGGTTGTGTAATCTGTCTTTTCATGCACAAAGATTTTATTATTTGGTTTGAATTGGTCTCATGTTTGTGCTTTCTGCCTACTTTTGACATCAACAAGTTTTAGCACCTAGTATTCACATGAATCGTCTCCCAAAATTAATCTCTTTAAAAATGGAATTAATTTCTCAGGTGAGGCCGTGTGCTCTAATTCTCAGATGCACTCTGCTTTGTTGGTGGAAAATGAAGAAAGGCTACTTTTGAAATTAATATTTTTTACTTAAATTTTACTCTATAAGCTCTAAATTTGGTTATGTTACATCTACTCCACATATGTTTATTTCTGATGTAGATTGTGAACGATGTTAACTGAACTAGCATAGTAGGTTTTCCTTTGAATCCGTGGTTGTTTTAGCCTGTGTCATTTGTGATTTTTGAAGCTTGAGTTAATGAAGAAGTTGCATAATGAATATGTTGTAGAATTTGGTTTAGAGAGTGATAGGTTCAGGAGACATCTTCTCCTAGGAGATTTCATTAACTTCTCTCCAGTAGACACTTTTTCATGGACTTCAACATGGAAAACTTGAATGTATATTTTTTACCCTTGTTCTGCCACAGTTACCCATGGATGCTGTCTTTTCTACTACTTTTTGAGTGGTTATCCTTTGTCTTCCACTGGTCTCTGTGGAGAAATTTGGTCTCTTGTCACCTCTGTTTTTCATAAAGTGTCACTGTCGTTGTTTTGCTAAGATTTGTTCAAGAAATAGAGAAAGATATGAGAAGGTGAAGAAAGATGCGAGAAAGATAAAAGGGGAGAGGGAAATGAGAGATGAAAAAAGAAAGGAGGCTGCAGATTAGGTTAGTTCACAACGTCCATCAAATATATATATATATATATATCAGAAAGAGCATGAGATTACACAATTACACTTGACATTATAATATAAATACTCTTCACAACATTCCCACTCGAGATGGAGCATATATATCTCTCATGCCCATCTTACAGGGAAACACCTTACTAGCTAGTCCCTTGGTAAACTTATCAGCTAACTGAATCTTAGACATTTACAAAGGGAATGCAAATAGTCTTATCATTCAACTTCTTTTAACAAAGTGCTTATCAATCTCAATGTGCTTGTGAGCAATGTTGTAGTTGCTTTATTATCACAAAATAGTGACATGGGATCATCATTTGTTATTCCTAATTCATGCATTTTAAGCCATAGGAATTCACCCAATCCATGTGCTATTGCTCAATACCCTGCTTCTGCACTAGACTGTGCCACAACATATGGCTTCTTGCTCCATGAGACTAGATTACCACCAAAGAAAGTACAAAATCTTGATGTAGACCTCATGTCATCAAGTGATCCAGCCCACCCAGATTCAGTGAAGGCCTCTCTACCTTTAAATGTCCATTATTGTTAAGATATATTTAGGGATTAGAGAAAGATATGAGAGGGACAAGAATGATTTGAGGAATAGAAAAGGGGAGAGAGAACAAGAGATGAAAGGAAAAGAGGCTGGAGATTAGGTTAGTTCCCAAGCTGCACCACACACACACACACACACACACACATATATGAGCATGAGATTACACAAGCACCCTTGACATTATAATATAACTGCTCTTCTCAACAACTGTTCTTTGCTGCATGATGAATTTCTCACATTCTAAAGAATAGTACCTTAGCATTGTTTCCAACTCCTTGAATGTAGGTCAGAGGCCAGATTAGTTTATATCATGGAGGCAGCATCGTCTTTGGATTGTCTGAATTCCCAGTATCAGAATTTGAGCTTGTAGCAGAAGAGCTTTTGATGAGTGATTCTATCATAAAGGTATCTTTGTTGAAGAATATTCATGTCTCCTTTTCTGTTTAGGCCTAATCGATATGCATTTGTTTGTCTTGAAATGATTCATAAACAAAACCTTCAGTGGGAAACATGCAACTTAAGCTACAAACAGATATACACTCATAGCCATATGCATCATGCACATGTAGATAATGTTATTTGTGTGAAAACTGGATGCATGAATCTGTAAGATGTTTACTAAGATTAAGATTTTTACTAGAAAGAGAAATGTGGAGTTGAAGGAACTGGATTTCTTGTTTTTTTTTTCTTTCAATTTTTCGGGGGCATCCAGGGGGGTTGCAATGAGATCAAATGCCTCTGCATTCTGTCATCCCAAAAGTTGGATACACTCACATCTTCAAAGGGACTGAAAAACTGAAGGTCTGAAGAAATGCATCCTGCTTCCAAGTTCTGTGTAGATTATGACAAAGAGAAGGAAAACAATGAGATTTAATTTTGCAAGGGCTTAAACAAGGACAGTAACTTCAGCCTATATTGCATTCATACTAACAAGAGAGGTGAATGTTTGAATATGTAATGAGACCGGGGAAATCTTGTGTTGCTTTGGATGATGACTAATGCTCAATTTGTATTCTCTCACCTTTTGTCAATGAACTTGTTCCATCAAAATAAAATATTACCACAGTGCACACAATAATTTGTCTAATTAATAGAAAAAGTTTGAGTCTAGCCTTTTAATACCTATTGGTTTATTGCAGCCATATTCCCTGCATATTCTCATTAAGAATAAATAAGAGTGAATACAAGTAATTGAACACTGTATCTCCTTAATGGAAAAAGGAAAAAAGTGGAGGAAATCAAATCAAGTGGGTTTTCAAGTCCCTTTGTATACCAGTTTTTGCAGCAATATTTAGCGTATTTTAAAGACTTTTCTCTTTTAGGATTGTTTTGTGTTTCTATGCTTCTAATAACTTCTCGTATGAGATTGTCTTGAGTTTCCATGCTTCAAATATCACATAGATCTATCTGTATTTTTTTATTGAGGACCTAAAATCTTACATGTCAAAAAATGAAGGTTTTTGGTGCATTTAGAGTTGCTATCAAAATGCTACTCATGTGGAACTCCAAAATTGAAATAGATGGAGGTGGAAATACCATTGTTACTGCTTCTATCTTTGAAGTCAGGAATCTGATTGTTCTAAGGGTACGATACTTTCAACCTCATTGTTACAGTTTATCATCGCAAACATATATCATGTTTGTCTTTGAATTGAAAATTTGAGGTCTCTATCTGCTTCTATTTGCAGGCAGGCTCTGTCCTCAGTTCAAATTCAAATTTGGGGTTATATGGTCAAGGACTAATGAAGTTGACGGGTCATGGTGATATAATCAGAGGCCAGCGACTTTCCTTGTCTCTTTTTTATAACATAACTGTAAGCCATTAGCATATCCATATGTTTGATCCATTTTTATTTATAGTGCAGTATTTTTCCTTAAGGTTTATTGTAACCTTTGTGCCATGTTGAAACTCAAATTGCCTTAAATATTAATTACCCTTTCTTAGCATGCAATGTGCCTAATACAACAGTCACACAACACACATGGATTTGCAAGCTCTATAACTGGGAGATGGTTGCAAGGAATTTTTTGAGATGGTTGATATTTCGCCTCAAGAAGGTAGCAAGAACAAACATTTGAGATTGATGAAAAAGGTGTGGTTTGGATATGGGTCCTCTGCAAAAAAAAGGCACAATGAAAACTGTGTTGAACTATCCTCTCCAACCTTGTCTTTCTTCATCATCTTTTCTGTAATATTGTTAGAAGCTGAAATGCCATGGCAGTTTTCTTTAATGGCATACGGTGTCATCTATTCTATTTGCTTTTGCACTCTTACCTTGTTCAAATTGTAATATAATTATTTATGAATCCCTTTTATCCTAGGATGTTATGAATGGGAAATTATGGATTCTGGGTGGCATTTCATGATGATGTCTAATTTGTTTTTCAAGATATGAATGGAATTTTTTTTAACCCTTGTGTAACTTTTCTGTCATTGCTATAACTGCTCACGACTCCTTGTCAAATACAGGTTGGACCTGGTTCTTTAGTTCAAGCTCCATTGGATGATAATGCTAGCAGAAGTTTGTGAGTATGAACTTCTATTATAATTACTGGGATATACTGTATTAATAACATTAAGGCATCATAATATTCCCTTTTATTTTCTTTAATTATTGTTGCAGGGTTACAAAATCACTTTGTGAGAGTCATACATGTCCAACAGATTTGATAACTCCCCCAGATGACTGCCATGTTAATTACACATTGTCGTTTTCACTTCAGGTAAGAGTTGAGTTTTGTTATAGGATGTAAATAGCACACAATTAGGAATTAATGTAGAGCTTAATTGTAGGGATCCTAATTAGTTTACTTTCCTATATAGTGTTCCTATCTTGTATATAAAGGATAGATTGATGAATGTAAAAGTAAGAGAAAATATTTGTCTTCTTCTATGTTTTCAAGTTTAAAGCATGATTATTTCAGATACTAGTATATGTCTGTGCATGAGGCCGATAGAAAATGACTTTTTGTGTGAGGCTAATCTTGCTCATGTTCAAGTATATTTGAACAATAAGGAATTACAGGAATACAATATCTTAGGAGAAGTTGAGAATGTTGAAATATGACACTAAGGCACCCTTAATAGAACATAAAAAATTATTGTCATCATTCACAGGCAACATCAGCGTAAGTTTGTGACTTCAGTTTTGTGGAGTCATCCAAGAACAAGTTAATATTTCAACACTAAGACTGGCTAGAAATGTCACGAAACATCACATTGCATGCCACTATCATAGATAAATTGAGCAGCTTTAGCAATGGATAACACGTATACAAGTTAATATTTCAACACTAAGACTGGCTAGAAATGTCACGAAACATCACATTGCATGCCACTATCATAGATAAATTGAGCAGCTTTAGCAATGGATAACACGTATTTATTCTTAAACCCATCCATTTGTAATGCTTTCAGGGTGGGATTGTTTCGTACCTCCACAATATTAGCTGAATTGCTGCATTTCATTCTTTGGAAACCTTCTTTATATAATTCACATTGGCATAAATTAAAGTGTGTTCCAATTTTCACAGTTTAGACTTCTTCAATCAGTTTATGATCCAAGTCATCATTTGTCTTTTATGTCAGTATTGGCTGGTCCTTTATTCTGTGCAATCTCTTACTTTGCAACTGTTTTATGGCTTTAACTCTTCTTTTGATTTATTAGATCTTCTGTTTCTACCAGTGTTTAGTTGTGAAATCTCTAAAAACAAATTGGCTTTATATTTGGCAGATTTGTCGTGTTGAGGACCTCCTTGTAAATGGCATTATAAAGGGGAGTATTATCCACATCCACAGGGCAAGAACTATCATTATTGATACTGATGGCTTGGTTACTGCATCAGAGTTAGGTAGTTAGAGTATTCCCAACATTATTCTATTGCTTTCTTTGGCTGATGTGTGATCATTGTTCTAATTGAGCTGCTCATTTTACAGAGCACCCCCGGTATACAGTTTTACCTTTTTAATTCTAATCTGCGGAGCTCCTCTTCAGGTTGCAGTGGTGGTATTGGGAAAGGGAACTATTCCAAAGGAGCTGGTAGTGGTGCTGGGCATGGGGGAAGAGGGGGCTCAGGTTGTTTTAATGGGATTGTGAGTAATGGTGGCAATACATATGGTACAGCTGATCTTCCTTGTGAATTGGGAAGCGGAACCGCAGGTCCCAATCAGTCCTATGGCAATGTGATTGGAGGGGGGATGATTGGTAACTCATGTTATTTTCAATTTTACCTCACGTTATCAAAGTTTAGCAATAAAATTTTCAATTCTACCTCATGTTATTTTTTTTGCTTACAGTTGATTGTGATGTTGAATATATCTGAACAGTAGTCTATGTATTCACAGATATTAGCAGTCTTATTCTGTGAGCTTTTAGTTTCTTCACTTTACAGTATACTGCTTGACATCATTCCCAGATCATGCATTGCTAACATGTGTTTCATGTTTTTTAGTGATGGGATCCATCCAGTGGCCGCTGTTGAGGCTCAATCTTTATGGATCTTTGAGAGTAGATGGTCAAAGCTTTGATAAAGCATCAATAAATAGTAATGCTTCTTTGATTGGTGGTCTTGGTGGAGGTTCAGGAGGGACAGTTCTTCTTTTCCTGCAAGAGCTTATGCTTGCAGAAAACTCATCTTTATCTGTTCGTGGGGGAAATGGCAGTCCTCTTGGTGGTGGAGGAGGTGGGGGTGGAAGAGTTCATTTCCACTGGTATAAGATTGACATTGGGGATGAATATGTTCCAGTTGCAAGTATACGTGGTTCAATTAACAGAAGGTATGCTTCTTTTTTTTCTTTTAATTCTTGTGTGCTTGTCTATGTATATAAGCTAACAAAATCCATTAAAAGGCACCAATAAGGTGCATCCCGTGCATGGGGAACAAAACTTGTGAAGATGCCCTTGTATGCTAGAAATAAAGAGGGTAAGGCTGGCTGTTCTCTGTCAATGCTGTTTTGTTCTGTTACTTGCATAACAAACCACAAAATTACAATTCAATGAACCCCAGAACCATCTAAACTTGTGAAGATTCCCGTGTGCTAGAAATAAAGAGGGTAAGGCTGGCTTGTCTCAATCAATGTTTTTCTGTGCTGTTACTTGCATAACAAGCCACAAAATAGCTATTTGCAAGCTCATAACTCTCCTTCTAGAACATCCTCAATCTCTTGAGCAATTACCTCTTTCATAGACCTTGATAGGCAGTCACTGCCACCCACTGCTTCAACACCAGTTCCCCATGACACTCCAGCTCCAAAACAAAGTAGTGAGATGTTATAATGATGGAGGACCTACGGTTTCTTTGGTGTCTATATATAAAGCACTTAATAGCTCTATTGTGAGACAGTATTGGATGATAAATTAACAAATTATTCTTCTCTACATCCTTCTGTTTGTCCTTCTCCATCTCTTCCTCGTCCTCCTCTCTTCCATTCCTTTTCTTATTTTCTCTTCTCTACATCAGATAAGAACCCTTGCTGCTTCCTTACAAAGAGATCATTGATCCACCAACACCTCACTCCTATCTTTTAGATCGGTAGTGGTCAAATATTTCTTTAGTTGAGATCAAATGGGCTTACAAATCATACCTTTCTTATATCTAAATCTTCTTTCTTTTTACAGGCGATGCTTACTCCTTCGTATAGCTATCATTCTGTGTAGTATCATCAAATGGGTTTACAAATCATACCTTTCTTATATCTAAATCTTCTTTCTTTTTTATAGGTGATGCTTACTTTTTTGTATAGTATCAGCCGTTTTGTTTTAATAAAAAAATGTAATTCAAGCCTTCTCCTATACAGAAAATAAAAGAATAAGTGCATAAAATTTTAATAGAAATAATCAGAATTGTAATTCAAGCCTTCTCCTATACAGAAAATAAAAGAATAAGTGCATTAAAAATTAATAGAAATAATTTGGAGGGGACTTTGATTTTCCGAATCTCACTTCACAAGAAATCACTCGTTTTGGACTATTTCTTCTGATGAATCTTCACAAAAGATTTCACATAAAAAAACAAATAAAAGTGAAAGTGAAATGTTTCTTTTCTGTCTGTTATCTTCCTACATCTTCTATCACACATCATGATTTAAATTGAAAGAAATTGTATAATAATGCTCCACTGAATACACATTCATTAGCATGGAAATGATTGCTTGCTCCACAAATGAGTATCCCATACTTTGAGACAAGTGTCAACCTCAAAAGAACTATTTTTCATCATGAAAGCCAGTTACTAGGGTGCTTTATTGAACAATGTGAAAGATTTGATGCCAAAATGTGTTTTTGATCACTCTATTTAACCAAACAATCTCTGTAAATATTTCCCAAGGTATATTTAGCACTAACTGCAGGTGTTGTTTATAATGTTATGAAAGCTTGGATTTCTGATATAGAATAATAATTTTAGTACATGGAATTTTATAAACAAATCAGTTAAAATTTTAAAAATTTCTCATGTGATTTGTGACATGGGATAAACCTTTTGCATAAACTATATTCTTGATGTACTTGCTTCAAATTATTTATGTCCATGTCATGACCATCATTATCTTCTCTCAATATTACAAATTTAAACCATGATGATATAAAAGACAAAATTCCAAAATAGAAACCACCATGTGGATTTCTTCATCAAGGCTGGAAATGCTTATAATGCTTTTCACTTTGCCTTTTTCTCTCATCTCATGCAACATATATCGACAGTTTATCATAACTAATTTTCTGATAAGGGAATGTCTCATTTGGAGTTGCATAAACAAGTTTACTTAATGATGTCTAACAGTGGAGGTGCTGGGGAAAATGGTGGTCTTTTTGGGGAGGAAGGCACAGTCACTGGGAAAAAATGCCCAAAGGGCCTATATGGTACATTTTGCAAGGTACTTTTTGTTCTTACACAGCCTTCATGTGAATTTCAGTTGCTTCATTCTTGAAGTTAATGTAATCAGGGCAGTTTATAAGCAGGGCCAGGTCAACAATATGTGCTGTTCCTGCATTTTTTTCAGAGGATTTTGATAATTTAGAGTTGTATAGGAGCATTAGGAGGTTTATTGTTGTTTTCTTTAGCTTTGAGTCTTTAATTTCTTGGTGCTTTTTGGGATTCCTAATTGTAGGACTAGGAAAAGCCAAATAATCTTTACAAACTTGGTTGTAACCCATGCTTTGATTGTTTGATTATTATGCTGAAGTAGTTTCTTTAACCTAAAATGGTTGGCATATAAATAATTAAATATGCAAAAATATTATCAAGCTAGAAAAAATGGATTAAGTGGAATCAGGGTATATGATATATTCTCAACGAATCATGTAAAGGTTATAAATCGGGACAAATGTACTCTGCAGTCTGTTTTTCAAATGCACAAACGCTTGTGAGTCTAACTAGCATTAGTCTTAAATACTATTGAAGTGTAATTTGTCATTTTTACAGACTTTTTTTTCTTCTTAATGATAAAAGAGAAGTTGCAGAATAAGTTTGGAAGGGATAGCAGGCGTATGTTTTATTTTTTCTGGTGAAAGTTGTATGATAAAGTGAAAATATACTCCATCATACCTAGTGCAATTATATACACTACTTATTCTGATCCTATCAAATTATAAAGGGAATCATGTGAAGAAATTCTCTGAAACCTATTTTTTTAAGCTCTTACCATCAGTTAAAGGAAACGAGTACATAAATATGTACACAAAATGAAGAATTTGGTACCAAGAATAGAAAGCATGAATGAAATTTTTTCACTGAACCGCTTTCATCGCCCTCTTGATTACTAGATTGTTTGCCTGACTTGTCTCCTATAATTTAATGATGCAACTTATCTGTAGGAATGCCCTCTCGGTACTTTCAAAGTTGTCGATGGATCTGATGAAAGTCTTTGCATTCCTTGCTCTCTCGATCTTCTTCCTAATCGGGCAAAATTTATTTATGTACGAGGTATTTTTTTTATTGTGTTAGACTGATTGACATGAATCTCTCTATCTCTACCATTTTTTAACTGATGCAGTCTGATATTGAAGACACTGGTCACTGCAGGGGGGGTTAGTGAACCATCTTGTCCGTATAAATGCATTTCTGATAAGTACAGGATGCCAAATTGTTATACTCCTCTCGAGGAACTGGTGTATACATTTGGAGGCCCTTGGCCTTTTGCCCTCATTCTGTCTTTCCTTTTGGTGCTTCTAGCTCTATTGTTGAGTACAGTGAGAGTCAAATTGATAGGATCAGGTTCTTGCCATGGTGCAAGTTCAGTCAAGCATCAGAGTCATCACCACTTTCCATATCTACTTTCCCTATCAGAGGTACTTCCATAGTGAACTGCCTTTGACTACATGATCTGCAGCTATAATTGGGCCAGGAGGCAGCACTTAAACAATTCACATTTGATTCTTATTTTAAACCTAGGTACGAGGAACTAGAGCTGAAGAAAGTCAGAGCCATGTCTACAGAATGTACTTTATGGGTCCCAATACTTTTAGGGAACCCTGGCATCTTCCTTATTCTCCTCCCAATGCAATTATTGAGATTGTGTAAGTGAACTAAATGACCTTCAAGGATACCAAAAGATGACATTATTGACTCTCTTTTAATTTAATGTTTGGGGTTATTTTTTTACGCCTCAGATGATATTCATTGATCACATTTTTTCTTGCGAAATTCTCGACTGAGTAGACTGATCCTCTTCTTGATGCTGACATGATAAAGTAAACTGTAAAGCTTTTCTTATTCTGTGCTAGTTTTCCTTTTCTGCCCTGTATACCTTTTTATCCAATTAAAGTTTTTCTTGCACTAAGATATGGTCCTTTGTGAATTGTTCCAATACATACCTTGATATACTTTGCAAGCCCTATAAGTGAAAGCATAGATTGTGTTATCCTCTACCATTTCTATCGTATTATATATCTACTAATTATTATTTACAATGGGAAATCTTTTTGATCTGCATGCAGGTATGAAGATGCTTTTAACAGATTTATTGATGATATAAATTCTGTTGCTGCCTATGAGTGGTGGGAAGGGTCGGTTCACAGTATACTTTCAGTGGTTGCCTATCCTTGTGCATGGTCCTGGAAACAGTGGCGGCAGAGAAATAAAATTCATCGACTTAAGGAATATGTCAAGTCTGAATATGACCACTCGTGTCTTAGCTCTTGTCGATCTCGAGCTCTATACAAGGGGATGAAGGTTTGACTTGCTGTCTTAACTTTTCAGTTGCCCCATTTACAGAACTTCACTTTTTTTCCAGGCCTTTTAGTTCTCAATACTTCAGGCTATCAGCCACTTCTCATTTACTCTGACATGGTACTGGCACCCCTTTACTTTAGTACTGTCTTGCTGGTGGTTTCAAATCGACATGAAATGCTCATGAATGCAATAATGTTTTTCTTTTCTTTTGAAGCTCATAATTTGCTATAAAAACATTATATTCATAAGCAAATTCTGTGTTGTGAAGCTCATAAAGAAATGCTCATGCATGTTGAATGCTGCTATCCCTGAACCATGAGTGTTGTGCCACCCATTTTAATTATTATTATGATACTTTTTCAACTTCAAGTTATTTTTTAATTAAATGGAAGGAAAATATATACAAATCTAAGTAACCTAACTACCTCTTATATATTGACAAATTATATGCGCTTATAGTTTACTAGTGGTTTTCCTTTTGGCTATAATTACTCATGAATTGTTAGCTAATAAGAAAATTTAAACAAATAAGTCGTATGTCTTGAAGTATATAGAAACAAGTAAATTGTGTTTTGATTAGTATGTTATGTGCTGAACCATGACATGTATGGGTCATGTTATGGTAGTCCCCATTCCATGTTGGCAGAAGCTCATCACGGGTTGAGGCTCAAATCACTATACCCTAAAGTTAAATCAGCCCCTATACATGAAAAAGGCTATAATTGATCCCTCAAAGCATTTTAGACCAAACAGTGTCAGCTTGCCAATTTCTAGCTAATTAGATGTTGACTTGTGTCCTACTTCCACTAAAACTGCTGACTTGTGTCCTAATTCCACTAAAAACAGGTTGAAATAGTCCTGTTTTATGGTGGAGAGGTCAATTTTACCCTTTATATGTAGAAGAGCTGATCTGACCAGATTAGTGATATGGTAAAGGGACACAAGGCTATCCATCATGGGTTTTGTCATGCTGGTTTGTGTACTGTAAAATCATATTCCAGCCCAAGCAATTTATTGATGATATAGTACAGGGACTAAAGGTAATCCATCACGGATTTTGTCATACTGGTTTGTGTACTGTAAAACCATAGCCCAGCCCAAGCAATTTATTGATGATGTCCATTGTCTGGTCTGCCCATTCTACACCTTTACAAATTACAGTGTTGCATATTGGTTCGAATTATATAGGCTAATATGTATGCACATCTCCTGAACTATAGGCCATTTTAAGTGACACCTAAATTGTTTTTTCTTATTTCAACCCTTAAACTATAGTGTTTATATTGACATCACTTGTGTTACATCCCCTGTATTTTTCCTTAACTAGCATGTGGGTCATACATGTTTACTTACGAAATATCAAATATAAGTGTTCAAATAACGTTAAAAAAATTAATCCCTTCTAATGCTATGATAAAAATGTCATTTGTAATATAATAAGATTACAAATCTAGAAATTAATCCTCAAAAGTTTTTTGACTTAGTATTTTTTAAGGAAGGACAAAATATACCAAAGGGGTGTCATCAAAACTCTCTCTCATTGGAGGGTTGAAATTAGAAAAAAAAAAATTCAAGTGTGTCAATTGAAATGGCCTATGGTTTAGCTTTTTGCAGAGTTTATCTTTTCAAATAGTTTCTATCTGCGTTTTCTTTTTAAGTGGGAGAATATATATATATATTCTTTATACAAGTGGCAACTGATGCAGGTTGGGGCGACACCAGACTTAATGGTTGCTTACATTGACTTTTTCCTTGGTGGTGATGAGAAGCGTTTAGATATAGTGTTTATAACACAAAAGAGATTTCCCATGTGCATAATATTTGGAGGTGATGGGAGCTATATGTCACCTTATAATCTACATAGTGACACATTATTGACCAATCTTCTTGGTCAGGTATGACTTTTGATGTAAATAAGATTAAGTACCATGCTATTTTTCTCCAAAGTCCTTCTGACATGCTGAAATACATCATTGCAGCATGTCCCAGCAACTGTCTGGAATCGTTTGGTGGCTGGTTTAAATGCTCAGTTGAGGACTGTGAGGCATGGATCTATCCGCTCTTCTCTACTTCCTGTCATTGATTGGATATGCAGCCATGGAAATCCCCAGCTCGAGTTCCATGGAGTTAAGATAGAGCTAGGATGGTTCCAAGCTACTGCTTCTGGTTACTATCAGTTGGGTGTCTTAGTAATGGTCAGTGATCATTCTCTCCATTCTATGCACCAGTCTGACTGCGCAGATAAAAGTAATGGTGAATCAGCAAGGTAATTTTGAGAATTGTAATCTATAGTGTGTTACTGTCCATGTTCTAATTGAATTTAGACCTATTTGGAAGTTGTAGAGACAGCCACAAGAGATAGAATACTGTTTGACTAGTCAAGTTGTAAGGAGAGCATTTTCCATTAGTTCTCTTCAACTGTTTTATTTAATGTCTAAAATATTATCATCTTATACAGTCAGCCATCATTCATATTACAGGAACAATGCCTTGTGTACGAGCAGAAGTCTTAAGCTGCTGCATCAAGAGCGGCCATACTTGAGTCAAGCTTTATCTCGCAAAAAGATGACAAGGGGGATTAATGGAGGTCTTCTGAATGAAGCTACCTTGAAATCTCTGGATTTTAAAAGGGACTTTCTCTTTCCACTCACTCTCTTATTGCATAATACTAGACCTGTTGGTCGTCAGGTACCGGATGGCTATTCATTTAGCACCTCTCTCATTTTCTTTTCTTTTTCTTCATTCACCTAATTCTTTTATTTATTTATTTAATATTTCAGGATACCCTTCAGCTTTTCATTACTATCATGCTTTTGGCAGATCTTTCTGTCACACTTCTCACACTGCTTCAGTTCTATTGGATTTCTCTTGGTGCTTTCCTCGCTGTACTGCTTGTTCTTCCTCTATCCTTGCTTTCTCCATTCCCTGCAGGCTTGAATGCCTTATTCAGCAGGGAACCTAGAAGAGCTTCACTTGCTCGTGTATATACATTATGGAATGCAACATCTCTGTCTAACATTGTAAGTTGTACCAAAAGTGCTGTGCTTTTCTCTCAAATTACTTGCTAGTCACAATTTGCTATTGTGAAGGTTCTTGAGAGCTTTATCTTTCCAAAAAAGTTATCTTTTATCCTAATTGACATTCAATATAGTATTTAAATCGCCGAGGCAGAAACTTCCCATCCCATAATGCCTTCGACTTAAATTACATACTCTGGTTTCACTTCACAAGTCTTATACGAGGTACTCTCTTTTAGTTGACTTGATAAGCTATATAACAGTTTTGTTGCTTCCTGCAGGCTGTAGCTTTCACTTGTGGTATTTGTCATTATGGATTTTCTTCTTTCCGACTACCTGATGAGGAAAACACATGGAACATTAGAAGGTGAGCTTTTATCTCTAATTTGTCCTAAAACAAATGGTTGGGAGTGTAAGATGAAAAATCATAACTGCCAGTCAATTGCAAAGTAATACACGCTGCATGCTGATGCAATATACTTGTGTACGAGTCCACATTCATTTGCTGAATATGAGGAAGTTCAATGGCAATTATACCTGTCTTAGTAAGTCTTACTATGGATTACTAAATGCTTTGCTGTCGTCTTAGTGAATGCTTGTATAGGATCAAAGGTGTGAAATGACTGGTTTAACTTGTTGAGCCTTTTTATTCATTGCTGGCGTAGATATTGATTTCATATTGACGATGGAGATTATTTCCTTACTGAATTTGGAATTCTTAATAATCTGCCCCTTGTTTTTTCTCCATTTGAAGAAAGGCCACACAAAGATCAGATTGGGTGACATTTATCACTGATTGGCGCTTGCAGAACGACAGTTACATAAATTTTATGCAAATTCTTCCAGCCTCTCTGAACTCTATGGAAAATACTCTGTAGATGGTTTTCTTGGCTGTCTTTATATATATATATGGTTAACAGAGACAACAGATCTGCGATATAGTAATATTAATTAGAATCATGTGACTTGATCTGTTAACTTGGTCCTGATATATCTATAAGGTGACGTGATCTATTAACTTATTCCATTGAGACTATGCCATCCTATGTTGCATGTTTAAATAACACGTTATATTC
Source organism: Salix brachista (assembly GCA_009078335.1). Lineage (NCBI taxonomy): Eukaryota > Viridiplantae > Streptophyta > Magnoliopsida > Malpighiales > Salicaceae > Salix > Salix brachista. The sequence goes on along the minus strand of CM018574.1, from coordinate 6,981,543 downwards.
CGGAAGATTGACCTGCCTGTTTCTGCACTGCTAATGATCACAGTAGTCAAACTGAACTGTGATCTATTTGCCAAGCTGGTTGGAATTGATTAATTTACCTCTTTTCATTCCTTAGTTCGTTTGAGATTTTTTCTGTTTTATATTTTTATCAAGAATCTGAAAAACTTTTGATCATGTTTGCCAACAGAGAGGACGATAAATGGTGGCTGTTGCCAACTATCCTTTTGCTGTTCAAGTCAATACAAGCTCGTTTTGTAGATTGGCACATTGCTAATCTAGAAATCCAAGACTTTTCTTTGTTCTGTCCAGATCCAGATGCTTTTTGGTCCCACGAATCTAGTTCATGATTTCAAAGAAACTGATGCACATGGAAAAGAATTATATGTCCTGGTTTCTGTCTTGTGAACAGGATCAGTGGAAGAGGCTTTCACCTTTCGTGTCAGGCTGTTTCCCAGGTGAGACAAAATTGCCGTGTAAATTTGTTCAAAATTGTGTAAAGCATTGGTTATAGGTGTGCAGTTTTCCTTCTTTGTAAGTATAATGCCACAGGAATTAATGGAGGAAGAAAGCTGAGCAAGATAGGTCCAGTCGTGCAGTAGATTCTTTAGTTCACTGTAGAATCTGCGCTAGATTAAGATTATTTTTTTGTAAGAAATCGTTCTGGTTTTCCATACCACCCCTTTGATCTCTTTCCAAGCCTTATACAGCAGGTTCGATTTTTTTTTCCAAGATAAATCATTTGGTGTTCTAGCTCTTTCCAAGCCAAGATAAATCATCTTGAAACCCACGCGAACACGTAATGTTTTTGGTTTTCATATGAAAATAAATTGATAGTTCCACGCTTTCCACCGGTGAAACCATAGATGTCAATTTCGTGTTGTTTTGGTCGAAATGTTTTGTACTGGTTAAAAAAATAAGATAAAATGATGTTTTTATCTCGGTTTAAATTCTGGTCTGTCTCGGATTTTTCAGTCAAATATCGATTGAAATATACTGGTTTCGTTCCTCGTTTTATTTTGGCTAAATAGTGTTTTTTTAAATAATGAATAATTTTATAATATCAATCATATTTCTAGATTAAGATGAAATTGTATGAGGAGTTTCTCGATATATTTATATATATTATGTTAAAATTTCAGAGCAATCAGAGAATGTAATGACTTTACGAGATTGATGATGATATTCTTGTAAAATTATACATGTTCACAATTTTTAACATTTCCTTTATTTTTGTTTCATGCGTAGGCCGGAGGGAGTTGTGTATATCCCAACTTCTGGAGTAAAAATAAAAATCACATAATTGCATATTATTTTTATTTCTTTCTTATTGATATATAAAATTAAAACTAAATATAGAAAATATGATTGCATCTTATTATTTTGTTGACGGGCTCGAATCCAACATTAAAGAAACGAAAGAAGAACATGAAAAAATAGATATGATTTTGAACATCGAATTATCTAGTAAAAAAAATTAATCAAGAACTTGAATGAGATTCAGATATTGCTAATTTTACCCTTTAGAGTCTTGCATGCTAATTAAGAAAATTGAAATAGTGGCATGAAAACATTTATTTGGGATTCGAATATATGATTTAAGAAATCATACACCGACTATAATTCATCACTAAAATTTATCTTAATTAAGAGAAATCGAATGTATATCTATGCACTGATTTTCATATGGAACGTCGACTAAAAGAGTGTTTGACACCGCGTTTCAAAAATAATTTTGAATAAATTGAATTTTTTTTTCATTTTAAATTAAATATTTGGTTTTATCCGATCATTTTCATATGTTAATCTCAAAATTAATTTTTAAAAAGTAAAAAATATATTATTCTGATGTATTTTTAAATAAAAAATATTTTCAAAAACAACCGCACCCCCAAACAGGCACTAAGCTCTAATCGGATCAATGATATACCATAAAATAATAGGTGAAAAAGCTTTCTTCCATTATTTTCTGATATACCACCAACCGACTAGAGTTCATTTCCAATTCCGAGCCTGGTGGACTGGCTTCTGCATACAAAATCTGGAACATGAAACCACATTAGCTGATTTTTCTCGTCTTTTTCTACATTCGTGATGGTATCTCTCGACTCTTTCAATTTATGTACTATTTCAAAATAATGTATCGGCAGTTCACAACATTGTTGGGCCCAAAGGCGCTGTTGCTCTCTTTATTGCTGGACTCATTCTGGTAACTATATTGGGCCTAACAGCGTTGTGAACTTTATTACCCAATTGTTAACGAAATCAAATTTCATTGTTAAACACTCCAAAAATATAGAAATTATAAACTTTCTAGATTTTGTTTATTAAACAATAATAATAACAATAAAAGGAGAGTCACGCGCGAGGCACGTGAGATGAAATCCACTGGTGAAAAATAAATCAAGGCAGTAGGCTAGCAGTTCCACTATTTCCTTCCTCGGAGTCACAGACAGACCTTTATTTCTTCCTAAAGCGGCCGTCAGCAGCAACCATGTTACGCCAAACATCACGCCTACTGGCTCGATCCATCGCCACCACTCAACAACCGATTAGGTTGATGGGGGCTCGACCCATGTCGACGAACATGCCAGCCACACCCGTCGAGGACTCAACATTTGCTGCATCATGGAAAAAAGTGGCACCACTCATTGATCCACCTAAGACTCCGTCGGCCTTTATGAAGCCTCGTCCTTCTACTCCTTCTACTATTCCTTCTAAGATCACTGTCAATTTTGTTCTTCCATATGCATCGCAGCTCACCTCCAAGGAGGTTTGTTTTCTTCCTTTTATTTTTTTTACGTAGGGTTTTGGGTTTTTTTCTTAATTTTTTTTTGTGTTGATCCATATGGGTTTTCTTTGGATTTGGAAACGATAGCATTTGATTTGAGTGATTTTTTATCGCCTTGATTTGGGATTTTCTTTTATCGAGCTGGAATTTGTTTCCGATGTTGTTTGGCTTGGGGTCTATTTGATTGGATTTTTTTAATTATGCGGTCGATCTCAGATATTTGAGCAGTATAAATATTCTAGCTTAACTAAGACCGGGTTATTTTCAAGTAAATTAGTTTAAAGTTTGGCATGCCTGATGGTATTCGTTTGCGGGCGGGCATTTTGGCTTGGATTTCTTCTTTTTTTGTGATTTTCTTGTAATTTTGTATGTAGTGATTGTAGTTTGCTCGATATCATTTCTTATGTTATGTGGTTGTGCTTTTGTATATTTATCTGGTTTGTATTGAAAATCGTAGGTTACTTGTGTGATCATCAAGAGTAATGATTTCCTTGAAGCAGACAATGGCTTGCATGCTATAAGAGTTATAGCGTAAAATCTATGTCCTGTTTTCTTTGGTTGGATGTTGTAAGTTTAGAGGTTTGAGTAGGAGGTTTTTTCTGTGCACCATCTTGTATCTTGGTCGTTATATTACTTTCTATGACCTTTATTCTGTTTTTTTTTTACATTTATGTGTCTTGCAGCACCTTCAATTTCCACTTTAATGATCTAAAAGGCTCATGAGATTAGAGCTGTTTGTTTGTGTTCACATTTGGCTTTAGGATCATCTTTTGATCTGGATACATTGCTGATGGTGAGTAAACTGGGATGTGTTTTTCTTCACCCAGCTTTGAGTGATTGTTTTTATTTTGAAACTGCGAATGATGTTGGGTTAGTTTGGGGTGGCATTCATGGTTATGCTGATTGAGAAGTCACTGTCCATGTAGCCCCAATTCAATCAATGTTTTATTTAGTATACTGATATTCCTGATTGAGACAAGTCAAGTAAAGTATCTTGAGATTCTTTCTTGACCAGAATCTGGTAACTCTGTTGCTAACAGGAGCGGTGTCCGTCTTCTCTTAAAACTTACCAGTGAGTCCAACTCCCTTTTCTTCTTCTATTGCATTTTTGCTCTGTCCCTGAATCTAATCTCTCCAAGTGTAGAGTGCAAGCTTTGAAATGAACTGTTTAGAGTTAAAAGAAGTTCTTCCCTTTTCTACCACATTCACTCCAATTTTGATTCCAGCAATTCATGATGAGGTTAATAACAGTAGCATTGGGGATAAAAAGGCGACATGCCTAGTCAAGCGTGGTTTAGCATGTAACAGTGCATGATCTGTTGTCTATGTTTTTTGTCACGCCCGTCTGTCATTTACCTCTTTAGGCCTTTGTATGTGTCTGAACTCCCTGTGATTCAGTCAGTGACTGCTAGTAATTTTGTGCCCGTGCTTTCTAATTTCTCACCTGTTGAAGTTTTTCTTACTATTAAGCTAGCCATTCACTTTAAGAAGAGAACACAGGAGACGAAATAAAATTTTGATCATGCTTCTATGTTAGAGGAGAGCGATTAAAGTCAAAAAATTATAATATAAATAAGCCAAAACCCTTTGATGTGCTTGGTGGAGTGTTTAAGTTGATCTTCTACATTTTCACACCCAGTTATCACCATTTTCTGTCTCTGTTTAAACCTTCTTGTAGCCTGATGTACTTCCCAGCAATATGATTTTGGCTATTGTATTTAAAACAATCAGATGGTACATTGGTTTACTTGCATCAACATGTTAAGAGGGTGCAACGATTGGTAATCTGTATGCTGTACCCTAGATATGGAATGTAGGGATTCCCCAAAGTTTGCAGCTCATGTACAGGCCCTTTTTTTCAATACATATACATTTTTAATCATCATGTTTATTGATGTGATGCAGGTTGACATGGTCATTATACCAGCAACAACTGGGCAGATGGGTGTTTTGCCAGGGCATGTACCTACTATTGCAGAACTGAAGCCTGGGGTCTTATCAGTCCATGAAGGAAATGATGTGAAAAAATATTTCCTTAGCAGTGGGTTTGTCTTTGTCCATGCAAACTCGGTTGCAGATATAGTTGTTGTTGAGGCTGTTCCAGTTGACCGCATTGATCAGAACTTGGTTCAAAAGGGGCTAGCAGATTTCACTCAGAAGCTCAGCTCAGCTACAACTGAGTTGGAGAAAGCTGAGGCACAGATTGGTATTGATGTCCACAGTGCTCTCAACTCTGCTTTGGCAGGCTGATGTTTTTCTCACATTGCTTCCTTGTCTGTTTGATCTTGTCCCTATAACTGATTAGCTCTGTCAAGATATGTTTTTGCTGTGATTCCCAGAGATTTAAATAAAGCCTTGTAAACAAGAAGTCCAATGTTTTTTCCCCTTCTTCAAGACACCTCTGCTCAGTATGATACTTGCTTCCAACTTAAAACACAAATGGAATTGCTCGTGAATTAAGGCTGTTGATATTTGAGTGACTGTTTTGATTCATTAGCGTCTTGCCTGAATCATGATTGTTAATGGTCTTATGACAAAAGCGCATGCTTTCGAAATGACACAAATAATCAGAACATTTGTTCGAGTTCCCGTGTTCTACTTCATTCTCGATAATTGGTAGTTGACTGCATTTCTACTTCATTCTCTATAAATGGTAGTTGACTGCATTTGCGTGCCGCTGTGACGCTGCAGGCACCGAGCAAAGCTTTTTTTCCTTTGTTGGTGATAATATTGACTCTTGATTGATAATATGGTGATATTGCTGTTTGTTATAGCACAACGGAAATCTAGGTAGAGTCCCATGAGATTGCTTTTTAACTTGAAAATATAGTCAGATTCATTTTTAATACCAAAACATTTTAAAATATATATATATAAAAAAAAAAGAAGGTCGGGCCCAGTATTTGGTGAAATCACGCAGCAGTTCTGCCTCGTGTTATACGTGGATAGATAGAAAGGGAAAGCAAGTTATCGAGGACTGTCTTTGCATACCCTACCCATCATCCGCAAGTATTGTTGGAATTTATCCCTAGCCGAGCCTTTGACTTTAGAACTTCTACCACTCCACTCCATCTCAACTGAATAATCCTTTGACAATCAATGGATAACTCGAGTCTATCAAACACAAGCTGCTCGTTGATATTTCCAGGTTACGCTACAAATAATTCTCGCTAGTTATTCAAGATAGATATATCGGCACACACCATTAAAATCTTGTTTGACATTCCATTTCAAGAGTGTTCTTAGGAAAATATCAAAAAATTATTTTTATTTTTTATTTTAAGTTAAATATTTTTTATATTTTTAGATAATTTTCACGTAATGATGTCAAAAATGATTTTTTTTTAAAAAAAACATCATTTTAATATATTTTTGAACAAAAAATACTTTAAAAAATAACATCAACCTCACTCTCAAATAATCACGTGTGACATAATCAGAAAATTTATTAAACCTGTTGGGCAAGACTCGGAACAAATTTACAACTTCCGATAACCATCCCATTTAATTAAATGGCAGCGTTGCCTAGCTCCATTATATGAATCTCAATTTTTATAATCAGCAGAAAAAGAAACGAGGGGTGCAGAAATAATAGGAAAGCGGTGGCTTACCCGCTATTAATACTGCCACGTGAAAGGGGAATGGGGACTGGATTCATGAAATTTTTTCTCAGAGAATACAAATGTAAAGGTCCCAGCAAATGAACTTGCCTTTTCCTTGTGAGAGCATTGGCCGGTAAAACTTACAGCACTCCTTTTGATCTCCGATTACGATGGCTGTGGCAGCACAAATATGAACTCTGTCTGCAATTGGACGTGGGACAAACCAAACGACCATGTCACCAGTGGGTGGTTAGATACATGCCTAGGTGGTTGTGTCATAATTTTGAATGTTGTCTCCAAGGACAACCACCTTCGAATGCTTGCTCCAGCACGTCTTCCATTTGCTTAGCTGGCAAAATCTGTCAAGATGAGTTGGATGCATACAGGTGAGGCGAGCATCACAACAAATATCCACCACCGACCACCATGCTAAAGTTTCTTATGGTGGGAAAACTTAAACAGATGAGAGATCTCTCAGTGTGAAAGATAAGGACTTGAACATACGATCAGACTCTTTCCAAAGTGTAAATTAGATGAATATGGAAATTCTGGCAATTTACCTGTGCTCATCTCAAAAAATATATTCAAGGGAAAATTGTTTCCACACTACCAATGAATTCATAAATGCCAAGCCATCATTTTAAGCAAAAGAAAATATCTGCCATCTAAATTTCTTTTAATATGGCCAGTAAAGTGACGAGTAAATGAATTAAAAAGGCAAGGAAATTCTAGGTTCAATATTAGAATCTGAAAGAGGACAGGAAAGACACCGAGGTTCCATAGTAGACCAGTAAATCTCTGTTTAACTGAGAAAGCAGGCGAACAATATGCTTCAAACAGAAACATTACCTCAAGACTGCCAAGCACAGCTGCGGGTACTTCAACCAAATCCTTCAAATTTCTCTCCGGCAGAATCACTCTCTTGATGCCATAGCGGTGTGCTGCCAATATCTGCAAGAGAACAATCTAAGAAACTGCACCTTTGATATAAGCATGCCACACATGGGAGATGTTGAGAGCCTAAGCAGATATATTGCATGGCTAAGAGATGGTGTTCCACACAAACTAATAATTATAGTCCATAATTTTTACAACTGATAACGTGTGTCCATTAATCAAATATGCCATAATATGCAAGCTAAAATCTATCAAATTAGACATGCATATATGACATAACAGGCACAAGAGTTCAGTGACATCCCCAGCCCACTATATTACTTGCCAGTCACCACACTCCATTTTACCAAAAAGATTCCAAAAAATGTCGTTTGCTGTGGTATTGGTTCAACTTGAAGGGAAAAATAATAAAGAAAGAAAAGGTAGTACTCGAGGTTAAACCAACAGCTCTATCATACCACACCTCAGTTAGGATCCTCTTTTTAATGGATAAAACTAACAAGACCAGCTAATCAAGAGACTATACCTTATCCTTGATACCGCCAACAGGCAGTACAAGGCCCCTCAAAGTCATCTCCCCAGTCATAGCTGTATCTGCTCTTACTCTTTTCTGACTAAACAGTGAAACCAGAGTTGTTACCAATGTCACGCCAGCTGAGGGTCCATCCTTTGGCACAGCACCAGCAGGGAAATGTATATGAACATCTCGGCCCTTAAGGAGATTGGTATCATCAGCATCTGCCAGCTTAAGATCAGTTGCCCTTGATCGTACCTACATCATCAAAGACTAATATAACACAAGTATCTTTGGGGGGAGGGGGTCCATTAGTAGAAATCAGGATTATTTTCTGCATAGCATCTCATTTTTAATGTGATTTTATTTCCAATCATGCATTTCAAACAGAGAAAGATGTTGCACCGCCTTCATTAATAGTGATGGTTATTCAATTCATAATCCTATAAAGAACAAACTGATGACCGGGAAAATTTTAAATTACCCATGTCAGTGCTATTTGTGCTGATTCTTTAATTACATCACCAAGTTGTCCAGTAAGATGCAATTCGCCCTTTCCAGACATTGTTGTGGCCTCCACAAACTGAACCTCTCCACCAAAGGCAGTCCAGACAAGCCCAACGGATATCCCCGGGGATGCAACACGCTCTGTAGCTTCTCTGTCATCAAAACGTGGAGGCTGCATCAAAGTAAAAGATCCTCAGATGTGGTCAAATTTACTGTAGACCTCACCGCCTACATTATGTAATTGGACAAACCATTGTATCTGGTCATTACAAAATTTAGCTTCAGACATAGCAACAGCAAGGAAATATCAGATCATGCTATAATTCAAAATCAGACAAACAAAATGGAAGGTTGAGCAAGATGAACTTCTTCAATGCATGAAAAAATAAACATGTTGCCAGCAGAATAGCTGTAATGCGTGACTTTTGGCACATGCCAATTCATCGAAGTAACTGAAATGCCCAAACCACAATAATACTCAGCATTCTCAATTTGGAAAAAGGAACCACCAAAGCATAACCAAATGTCACCCTATTTTTAAGATCATCCAAGTGAGCAACCCACGAGTGATTCAATGTAAAGAACATCATCACAGTTAGGTTCCATCAAGAAAATATTAACACCCTTACGTACAATAGTAAGCCAACCCGATCTAATTGCTAAGCAGATGGTTATAACAAAGCTCAAACCCATCAAAATAAACTTGAATAATGCATAAAAGATCAGAAGCATTCAAACATAAATCATCTTGTTGAAAATCAAGAAACAATGAGAAGAATCATTACCCCTAGTACTTTCTCCAGCAGAGGCTCATCCACAACCAAAGGTGAGGCGAGGTTGAATGTGTTTGATATTTCATGACTGGTTTCATTCATTGGTATGACTTCCATTTCCACTTCAGCTCCCTCAGCAAGTCTGTTATCCAGCAATGGTGAAGCAAGTCGATGCATATCTTTGCTCAACGGGACAGCTTGTTCTTGCTCTGCAACTCTCACAGCTGCAGCACGAGCCAAGGCAGCCAAGTTCCTCTCCAAATTGCGTACACCTGCCTCCCTAGTGTATCTCTGAATGACAAGTTTCACCATACCCTGCAATATGTTGGAGAGGCTTTCAGGATGAACATTCCTTAACAACTTTTGTCCAGATTATTACAGAGTATGCAATGTCTTGTCCAGAAAATTTCTCACTTAGTCCTATGTTCTTTTTCTCATCTTCTTTAATATTCTAAAGAGGGAAGATATTGTAGACATGGATTCTGTATGGGAGGAAGTTATCAGTTCGTCATACGAGAGACCAGACAATTTCAAAAGTATTGGGTTATCCAAAAGGGGATGCTGAATTCAACTCATATCCATACCAAACAAGATGGAGTAACTGCACGGATCCCATCCCACTTTCAGTGAGTTTCCATGATTCCAAATCTGTATTTTTATCACTTCAAACTTTTGTCTGCCTCTCCCTCTAATCACTCAAATACTTCATTCTTATCACAATTACCATGGCATCCTGGCATTCATAGATCACTATTGGATGAATTAATGCAGCAAAATAAAACGCAACAAGTGGACAAAGAATTTAGAAAGATAGAAATGTGATGATTGGATGATTAGGAAAATATCAGGCTGTAACTGTATCTAGATCTTCCCTTTTGAAAGTATTCCAATGCATTATCAGACAACTTGATGATTTGGGCCACCAACACTAATGGGCATATAAATATTATGACACCCAATATCTGATAATTGAAGTCTCAACAACCAGAATTTGAGCATACAGGGATGATATCCTTTGAGAGATAATAAATAACCACATCATTCCACACATTTGATGACTATTTAAGTAACTGGTTGACAACTTTCAACAATAAATATTCATGAAGGAAAAATAGGAGTACTTCCATAGATGATCTTCAAATAAAAAATTATTCGCTCCAATATGAAATGCTTAACTATTGATTGTGTGAGAATAAGAAAATACAAAATTTCATCTCACAAACAAGCATAATTCTGCAATTGTGAAGGACATATCATGAAATTTATAAAAAGAAAGTAAAAAGGTATCCTTGTAAATGATTAACATTGGTCAAGAAATAAATTCACTACCTCTGGAATTTGAAGGGACTCGGAGCTCAACCCGTGTTGATCTAAAACTCTAGGAATCAAATACTGCATTGCTATTCTAAGCTTTTCTTCAGGTGTGTATCCAGGCAACTCAATGACTTCCATCCTATCTAAGAGCGGTGGAGGAATAGGCTGCATCCTATTTGCGGTTGCCACAAAAATCACCTTTGAAAGGTCAAATGGAACATTCAGATAGCTACAGACCTAAAGTTAAGGAAGAACCATTCTGACATACTTATCATGAGAGAGATGTTATTTTACTCAGAGTTTAGATTTAATGGCATCAATCAGATCTAAATTTCAACCCTTCTCCAAATGAACTTCATGCCTTAAGATTTTCTCATGGTCCTATAAAAAGAAAAATAAATAGAACTTGCATCATTAACATTAGTGATGAAAACTATAGATTTATATCACATGCAAATGGAATTAAACTTTAGGGATGCAAATGTGTGCCCAGTGAGACAAAACCAAGATTCAGTGAAAGACATCCTGCAGCCAAAAAAAGGATACTGGTCGTTGAATGTGTTATTCTGTTCAGGATCAAGAACCTCCAGCAGAGCTGAAGCCGGATCACCACGCACATCAGAACCTGTCTTGTCAATCTCATCCAGCAGCATCACAGGATTGCAAACACCCACTCTCTAAAGCCAGAAAAAACAGAAAAGTAACGTAAAATCATTCACTAACTTGGTCACATGATCTTTGTTTGCAAAGAGGAATTTGGCTCATAACTTCAAAATTCAACTCTTGTGCAGCAAAATTATCAATTGCAGGATGGTACAGAACAGAATGGTCTAATTTACACCCAAGTTCTATGCTACCTCACGTGAGAGATCATGTTCAAAAGGAGATAAAAAAATTATTAAATGGGAACATGGATACAGAAGGTCACAATTATGAAGTTGCTGTATTATCCTAGCAAAAAATAACTCTAAAGAAAAACTGAAAGAGAGGGGACATAGCTCAAATTAAGTAAATTTACTTAGTTCCTGGAGTCAGGACGCACACTGTACATAGATAGATGCAGAATTCCATGGTTAAGCATGAAAACTAACTGAGCCTTCTTCAGTTTAGATTATTTGTCTATTCAAAACCCATCAGCATCACATTCTTGGTACAAATCAGGGAGTATGAACTGGGCCAATGGCTGTGTTACTGATCAAAGCAACCCTGATTTTTTTCCTTCTACAGATAAATCTATTTGTATAAAGTAAAGACCAACTGGAAAGTGTGTTTCATTTCATCTTACATGCCATCAATCATTAAAGAAAGGACAATAATCTCCCACTAATCACACCAATCTAAAAGATTTAATTTTAGATTTTTGCGGTCCTTGTGACAGAATTTAAGGTGTCCATATGTTGTACGATATGTTCTCTCAAGAGAACTATTTCATTCAAAAAGAACCTGTTGGTTGGAATTAAAGCAACTCAGCCTTCTCCTAAAAATAAGGCGAATATTTAAGTGTGATTTCAGTTATAAATAGATAGCGATCAATGGATAAATAGTTTGTGTGAGTTAGCTATATGGAAAATACTTAGGCATAAAATCTGATGCACTAGCATAATAGAAAACTTCCAGCTATACCTTCTGGAGGTTTGTGTACCAAAATAGATATTGAAAAGAGACAGCAAAGATTGGAAAAATATAATACACCAAAGTATGCTCTACCTTTATTCCATCTATAAGACGCCCTGGCATGCTTCCAATGTATGTTCTCCTGTGCCCTCTAATATCAGCCTCATCCTTAATGCCACCAAGGGATATACGGACAAATTTTCTGCCCAAGGCAGCAGCAATAGACGAAGCCAGAGATGTCTTTCCAACACCTGGTGGGCCAACAAAGCACAACACTGGACCTCTTGCATCTGGTTTAAGCTGTGATCAAAACAAATAAATCCTGATAAAATTCTAATTGAAATTCAAAATTTTTAAGACACTCAAGGAAACAGCATTTAAATATGCCAACCTTGCGAACAGCTAGATATTCAATAATACGTTGCTTGATTTTTACTAGACCATAGTGGTCATTATCAAGACGTTCTTTTGCAGCTTTTAGATCCAATTCATGTTCTTCACTCACTGTCTGCCAGGGCAGGTCAGCAAGAAGCTCCAAGTAAACACGTGAACTATTATATCCAGGTTGCTGAGGTTGCATTTTCTTAAGCCTCCTGAAACAGAGGAAAAAAAATAAAAAAACATGAATATAGAAGAGGATGAACAGAAAATTCAATACTCCAGAATATGAAATCTGGGTCTTGCATTAGAGCACTTCTGAGCAGGAAAGATTAATACACGTGAAGTCTATTTTTTCCTAGAGGAAACACATGTAAAACATAGGAACCACAAAATTCGATTATTGCATTGAAATTTAATAAGGATAAGGACCTCTTTCAGCACTGCCATATTCCATTGAGATTTTAGAAATGCAGCAGCCCAATGGGTCTGCAAGAATGATCCATCTAGTCTCTACGAATGGGTAAAACTAAAACTTTGGTAGTCCAACCAGCATAAAAAATCATTGATTCAGAGTATAACTTGGTGTCAGGGTTTGCACAATCCTTACCACACTAAATATATTGGAATGTCTGTAGATATTTTCTCAGATGTATGTTGAGATTTAAGTTTTCTAACACAATCAAGTCTTTATTACAACATTAAATCCAGCAATCAACAGATTGCGATCCAAAAACACATACCTCAACTCCCTTTGGGCATGCTTCCAGATATTTGAAGACATTCCTGCACTTTGCATCTTCCTTTCTAGGGCAGCTACATCATCCTCGTCATCATCATTGTCACCAAGCTCCTCTTTTATAGCCCTCATCTAGAAAACACATATCAAATGGATTAGCTATAAAATTATAACAATTATAGAATCTGGCTGAGATTTAAAAAGGAATGTTCTATAAGCAAATAATTTACTGAATAGCTGCAGCCATACACTTGTATGTATAAAAGAAGCAAACTAAGGCCTAACAGAAACAGCCCCAACCAAGTCACCAAGGAGGTAATTACACAGGCTGGGAGGACAGGTCATCCACTGAGTCTCTGAAGCAGCCTGATGAGAACCCATCTTAGCAAGGAAATCAGCCACACACTTTCAAATTTTAAGCATGAGACACAACCTGATAGCACTTCGCATATTTGTCTATAACCATTGGTCCATTACATATAAAACTAGGTGAAAAGTTCCACATCAGCTATACCAGTCAGTGTCAATTTAATACCCAAAAGAAACCCTTCCATTAGGAGCCTCCCAGGCATCTACAATAGCTTACATCTAAAAACATTTAAATTGCACAATTGAAACCAGAAAACAAGGCTCTCATTTCCATAATAGATGCTTCAAATATGCTGAAGTACCTGCATATTGTAGCCTACATATTATACTACCTAAGAAGGAAAGTTAACCTGCTGACGCAGAAGGAACTCTTTCTGTGATTTCGACAGTTGTCCTTCAACCTTTTGTGTGATCTTCTCTGCCACACGTATTGACTGTCACAAATAAACATTAAAGCGTGACTTTTTGAAGGCTGGAGGGATAATCAAGAACACTTGATGTAAAAGCAATAGATATTTATCAGAGGATGAACTGATTACCTGCAAATGTCGATCAACCAGCTCAGTAGCTTTTGACAGTCTTACTTTTAGATCAACTGAATCCAACATAGATAGCTGCTCTTCAAAACTTATCTCAAAGCTAGCAACAAATATATCGGCTAATTTGTGAACAGGAACTGTCTCCAAAAGGACTTTTGTCTTCCCACCAGTTTTTTGTTTCTAAAAGCAGAAAATGAAACAATCAGTGACAGAATGACAATGCAAACATGAAAAACAATGTGAAGGAGCTCATTCTTTTCAAGTAATAAAAGAATCAACATTCTTGAACGAGACTTATTCAATTTACTGATTAATTTGCCAATTATCATATCTTACCATGACAAGGCTCACATATAAACAGGGGTGTACATTGCATTTCATAATTTAATCCCTAAATATCATAACAGAAAAATTACCTGCTCAAGAACAGAAATAAGCTCCATTGCAGTTGCTTTGAACTTGCGAGACAATGCTACAAAATCATGATCTTGTTCCACTTGCTCCAGCTCTAATAAAATATCAAGAGAGAGGAAACAATTCAGCACACTGATCGATGACACTAAATAGAACGCATTAGTGCTATATGACTCGGTATCAATGGATGTGGAAAGCACAGATATTAATTCAAAACATACCAGCCTTTGTCATTTCAAGTGGAGATATCCGTGCAGAATAATAAGTCCCTCTCGTACTAAATTCATGGAGGTTGAATCTGCACAGGCCTTCAAGAACAACTATGTACGTCACCCTCCCACTAGGTTTCTCCACTCCTCTAGACAGATGCAAAGCACGAGCCGCCACTCCCCTAAAAGGAACTCACCAAAAATTGTCGCTACTTTTACTTCAATTTAAAAACAGCAAAAACAATGAACTTGAATTATGAATTAAAGTATAAACCTATTATGCCAGTGAAAAACTTCCTGTTGGTGTTTCCCATCAAGCTTCACATTATCCGATGAGGTACTGGCTTGAGTTTTCGAGCTTCTCTCGCTGGAATCACTTCCAACACCTAAACAATCATATTTCCCTTTCATTTATATATAACAAAAAAAGTCAAACGCTACCAAAAAGAGATTAAAAAAACACAAGGATCACGAGTTTTTCCTTGGGATAACGTAGGGCCCACAGATACTGTATCCGACGATGCGGCGGCGGCGGCGGCAGCATCCCTGACTGGCAAAATACCAATCAACCCCTTCTCTTCCCTCTGCCAGAGTTCTTGCTCTACCAATTTCACACTAGAATTCATCGAAAACAATCAATTTATAAAAATATAAATAAATAATCACGCAATTTTCTGTTACTTCATCATGAAGAAAAATCGGTTAATTTATAAAATCCCGAATATATAGAATTTTTTAATCCATAAGTGTAGTTCTACATTATAAAATAAAAACTGAGAAGATGGCGCAAGAGATAGAGAAAATGATTACCTGCTGGGAGAAGTACAGCGAATTCGAATTATGGCGCCAGGTAAAAGAACCTTGTTTCTAAACGGAAGAATCGCTAACCGACTCGGTAACTCCACGGATTCAGCCATTTTTTTTCGTAACTCAAATTACAGAAGAGAAAGGATGAAAGAGAGTAATCGAAACAATAATCAGCTTTCAAGGAAGAAGATTTTGTTTATAGAGGGAGAGTTTGATTGTTTATTGATTAAAAATAGAGCAAGAAGGACGAGATAGATCATATATCAGCTAATAAGAATCATGGAAAAAGAGGGTGGCGGGCGGGGGAGTTGGGTGAGAGATGGTGATCAGTCAACTCAATAGCTCAATTATATCCGTTTCGTAAACAAATTTTTTATTTTAAAATATATTTAAATAATTTTAAAAAAATATATTTTTTAAATATTAATATATAAAACTAATAAAAAAACATAAAAAATATATATTGAAAAAACATTTTTAAAACATAAAAATAAACAGGTTTTAATATCGTGTTGGAATTTAACTTTTAATTTGATATTTTTTATTATTTTGATATATTATTATTAAAATATTTTAAAAAATATATATTATTTTAATTTATTTTTAAGCAAAATAACAAAGTTTAAAAAAAAAAGCAATAACACTTTAAAACCGTGAAATATCCACTATCGTTTTTTGCTCTGCATGTAAAAGCTAGCACGTGAATTTTGCTACGGTTTTACTTTTACTTTTATTTATTTATTTATAATATAACAGTTTCATGTAACATTTTTATTTTGGGTATATTTCTATTTATTATTCAGATGTGTAAGATGCCTAGCATGGAATGTTCCGAATACTGTTTTAATTCTCACTTGTATTATTGAAAAAGAACAAAAAAGTGATATGCTCGTCTCTCCGGTTATCATGCTAATTCGAGCTTCCCATTTTGTTTAGAACGTGACTAATAATTTACCAGTATTTCAAGTTAGTTTTTAATATAAATGAAGTTATTTATATTTTAAAAATATATGAAATTAAAAATAGTTGTTAATTTTAATTAAATATTAAAATGAAAAAAAATAGTTAAAGTAAAATGTACACATACAAGTATTTTAAACTGATGATTTTTTTATTTTATCTATTATCATTTATTTTAAGGAAAATTATCTTGATTTTTTAATGGTTTAGTTATTTTTTTAACTGTCTTCTTTTTTTCTAAATTACAATTTATATTCTATGTAAATGTAATTTTTCAATTTGAATAAAAAAATAAAGTTATCCTTATTTATAATATAACATAAACAACCACAAATAACATATTAGTTCATACACAATTTCTCTTTCTTCTCTAGCATCATTTAACAAAATCAAAATCTAATTTAGTTTAATCTAAATCAAAACTAAATAAGAGGGTTTAAGGATATTTTGTAACAATCACAAATGACATTAGTTTAACAAAATTTCTCTTTTTATACGCAATTGATCTCTTTTCTATAGCACAATTTAACCATAATCAAAATCTAATATAGTTTAACCTAAATCAAAATATGTACTATGATCCAAGAATGTGTTTGTTTGATTTGAGCGGTGTTTTGGTAGGGAGGGGGAGTTTATGCTTTTGCTCAAGCAAATTTCCAGCAAATATCCCATCTTTATTTTGAAGAAAAAACATATGTGAGATTTTTTGAAATTTCAACAAAAAAATCAAATCTCAATTTATATTTAGAATATTTAATCATTTCTCTTATTTGCATGTTAAGAGAAAATGTGAAGTCCACCAAATGTGTTACTGAGTGGTTAAAATCAATCCATTTAAAAGTGTTGAACAATATTGTTTTAGTCATACAAAAATAGTTTTGCACTCTTTGATTCCATCAACATGAAATGCAAGATTTATCATATATACATGTGCATAAAGGCAACCATGATTCCATAAAAGAATTGGACAAAACAGCATGTAACATAGGCATATTACTCCAACATTATGAAGGAGTCGTTATGCCATAAATAACACTTTTTAATAGGTTATAGTCATATGCATGACCATCTTCATCAATCTTTAGTCTTGATGAAAAGGAACTAGGTATGAGATAAGATTAATAATTGCATAAACTTTAGACCACCAAGTATGAGACTCTTCAAATTGTCACAAAGTACTACACATTTAGCTTTTAAAGATCTATGTTGATATGAAGGCTAACTTGGATAGCTATGATGATGGCTTTACAGATTCTATGAATCATATATAACATGTCATAAGTATTATTGATCTTGTGATATGAAAAGGAGATTTTATGTGTAGAATCTTTTCTATAACTTTTCAAGGATATGTTGGGGGTGTGGTATCATAGTCTTGAACTGGCTCCATCATTGGCCTTTACGATCTCTTCTAAAAACCTGTCTTTTATTTCAACACTAGCATTCAAGCTAAAACGGAATGAAAAAACTCTTCACCATCACCCACCAAGAAAATGAAGTGTCAAGATGCATCATGGCATATCTAAGGATTTAATTATGAAATGGTTAAGATAGAGAATCTATTTGAAATCTTTACTATTGAGATCCTAATTAGTAGAGTCTACAACTACTCATTATAGAAACAATTTTATGCTTTTCATGATAGAATTGACCTCGATATGAAATATGCAATTAAAAATTATATTTGAGTAAAGAAAACAAGTGTGATTAGATAGGGCTTTCACATTTCTGAATAATAGAATTGCCACAACACCATCATCTTCTATCAGAGCATGAAAAAAAACATCAAGAAGTATATTCATGATTGCCTCGCATTCCCCAGGCTCCCAACCATATCTTTTCTCACTACACATGTTTAGGTATTGGTCACCATCAAGGGAAAAAAAACTTCATACAATATCCACTTCTTATGAAAAAGGGTTCAAATATATATAAAAAAGTTTGCACATTCCATAATGAGGTATTTGAGATTATATAATCTCTATCGTGCCTCTATATTTTGAAATTTTCAATATAATAGTGTAATGTTTCTTAATGAAAATCTCCATGTGTAAGATTCTTCAAGTCTTTAAACCATTTATATATAAAAAGGATCAATGATCCTTTAATAGGTTTCTATATCACTTGTCTTCAAAAGACTAGAAATTCTTTTCTAGTCGTTATGATCATCATCTTTGTCTAATCTTTGTGACTACCTATAAGATACTTTCATCTAAAATACATTCTTCAATGCAATATACAAACCATATGATTTAATGCAATATTTGTTTAATTGTGTAACTTACTATTTAATAAGTTACACAATTAAACAAATTTTTTCCATTTTAGAAAAACTCACAAAATTCACATTAATAAATTCTATATATATATATATTAACAAAAGCAAAAAAGATTAACGTTAATTTATCTTGCACTCATGGTCATAAAAGTAGTATTTATACAGTTAGTATTTTCTTTTCCACTTTAACTGCTAAAGGTCTTATAAACATTTCTTTTTATAAGACTTAAGAAATAAATGATGGTATATATAAATTAAAAAAATGGCAACAACCATCTCAATCCAGGCTGACAAAGGACGCCACTACCCAACTGAGATTGACTGGGATAAACTTAGTTGGGTTACAACCACCCTAACTAGGGTTGGCTCTTCCAACAACCTAGTTAGGTTGTAGTCAGCCTAGTCATATTTTTCCTTATTTATTTTTCCCTCGACAATCTATATATCTTTTGTTTGTCTATCAAACACACATCTTAAAAATATCTTTTTTTAAGAATGCATTAACTTTTTAGCCTATAAATTGTCCTATTTAACCAACTTAACCACTTTTTTAATGGATATTTCTAAGCATGACTTTGTATTAGTTTTTTCTAACTTGGCCAGCCTATCAACTAATAGTAAATGTTACATACCAACCTATAACTCAACTTTCTAATAAAGAAAATGTTCTTCATATTTTTCTCATTCAAGTAAGTCAATATGATCTCTGACATTTATAAATATCACAATCACTAAGTGAGAACGGAGATTCACTCAAGTTACTCTATACATTACTCTTCTTGATTTAATAGCTTATTTGCTTCACACATACATTTCACTCTTTCTATATTTGTTATCTTATGCATCACTTAGTCTCATATACCACCAAGAAACTTGGTTTTATTTGAAATCTCATGACCAATAATCCAATCACTTTTCTGGTCTAAAATCAAAGTTGTTAAAAACCCAATTCTATTCTAAGTTTTTCATGACTTTAAGATATGATACATTTGATCTAATTAAAAAGGTATACCACATATTAATGCAAACACATGTGTTTGAATAAAGAAAAAATGAACATATACTATTTTAATTCTAATATAAAAGATTTAAAAAAAAAGATACTATCAAGACACCGATAAGTTAGGGAAATAGTTTTTTCTCTTATGATTTTTATCAAATGTTTTTAGTTATATAAAACTTCCTTTCTTTGTTTGTATACTTTTCTATATAAAATAAATATATCTTTTTTATGCAGATTTGCATGAAAATATAAAAATAAACAATTAAAAATATAAAATGGATATTTTATTTTTATTAAATATTAATGAGAAATATTTTAAAATAATTATGTATATTAAGTTTATGCATAATTATTTATAAATTAATTTCTAGTATTACCCTAAAAAATTATTTTATTTTAAAAGTATGGTATCATTGTATAATTTTTAAATATCATTGTGATTATTTTATTTCAAAAGAATTTAATTGAGAACTAATCTTTTACTATTAAAGTTGATCTCATCACTATGTATAAGCGCTCACGCTTACAATTCTACTACTGTATTGTTTAAGAGTATGATTGAAGTTGTTTTTAAAAGTGATTTTTGTTTAGAAATTTATTAAAATTATATTTTTGATTTAAAAAAAAATATTTTTAACATCAACACATGAAAATAATCTAAAAAAATCAAAAAAAAATTAAAATTAAAAAATCATTCTGTTTTCAAAAATATTTTTGAAACAAAATGTTAAACATGGATTACGCAATGACCCGACGCCCGAGTGATCTTCCAGTATATATCTCCCCAACTTGTTCATTAAATGAACCTCCATAAAGAAACCACATGATGTAAGAAAAAATTAGAACCATATAAATTGAATATAAAGAAATAAGAACGTAAATGTCTGCTGAGATAGAAACTAGATGTAGAATTATTAAAACAAAAGTATTAGAAATGGAAAAAAGTTAACATCGCCAATAGCAATATTTTTTTTATAAAAAAAAGCGAAAAAAGTCTCAAAAAAATACTGCTACGGGATTTACATGCAGGAAATCACATGCATTTAAACTTAATTTTTCTTTGCCCCATCTGTAGTTGATTTATGGTCATATATCTTCAAGAGACTATGTTTGGTGTCCAACCTTTTAATTATTTTATTTTTGTTTGATTTCCTTACCTTTAATTATATTTATATGAGTCACTAACTCTTTTTTTTATTATTATTTTAGCATTCATTGTTAATTTATTATAATATTTTAGCATTCAAATATTATACCTAACCTGTAATTATTATTATTTTTGAATGTCACGTCTTTAATCATACTTATTGTTGATATATCCCTTTTATTTTAATGTATGTTGTTACTTTATATTTAGGCGATAATCTCTTCGTTATCTCATGATTCATTATATATAAAATGAGTCCCAAGAATATTTATGAAAAGGAAAAAAGAATCAAGATAAAAAAAAGGAAAAATAAAGATCCAAAAATAAATTGAAAAAATATTGAAAGATAAAAATCAATATTTAAATCTCAAACACCTACGTCTTGGAAATAAATTTAGATCGGCATTACTTCTAATATATTGTGACATTAATTTTCACTTTCCTATGTGTACGTTTGTCTATGTGCAATGATAATTTACATCAGTGCCATCATTTTCTATTAATTCATAATTTTCTTATAATAATATTAATGTAATTTTTTTAAATACTATTAATGCATGATTTGACTATAGGGAAGTGCTAGGAGGTAGTATCAACTAAACAACAAATAAAAATGAAAAAAAAAAACTAAAAATCGAATCAATTGGATACTGATGCTGACATCTATGTAAGGGTCGCGAAATTCAAATTGGATGTGGACATCAATCAAGCTAGGGGTTACGTGTCTACTTTGATTGATTTAGGTCAAGTCAACTACGAAAAGATTTGAATTTTTTATACTGAATTATGAATTGTTTGGAAAGTGTCCCATCACTAACGAATATAGGTTAATTGGGTGAACGCCTTAAATTAACTTTAATGTATCTTGATGTGGTTGGAGTTTGTTTGAAATTGTTTATGGGTATTTTTTAAAAATGTATTCAGTATGAGTATTTTCTATAGTTTTAATATACTAATGTAAAAGAAATTTCAAAAATATTTTGATTTGTTTTTAAATGAAAAAATTATTATAAAAAACACATTATACTACAAAAATTTTATCATCAAGTAATGAAATTCCTTTATTCTCAAGTAATGATTAGTGTTTATATATATATATATAACTAATCATTTATTATTATTAGAGTCTCACTAATAACTAGAATGGTTAACTGATTCAAATTGATCAATCAATTAGTATCTGTAAATTTTCCAAGTGTTCATTGTTGATGAACACATGGTTGACCAATTTATTTGGCATCACCAAAATGGTTAACCAAACCATGCAAAATTATAGTTTTATCAATTTTAATTTAGATAAATTCTTAAAATTGTCTACTAGGTTTTTAATAAATTATTTAAAATGTGTTTGTAGGATCATTTTACTTGTACTATCAATGTAAGATATATAGATTTACATAAAACTATGAAAAACAAGCACTTAAATTCTAAGTATTTATCTTACTTTCTTCATGGTTTTCTTAATTAATTTCTTAATGGAATCCTCTATGCTTGTTGACATGATCTTTGTATTAAACTTGTTTAACACCTATTTTTAACCGAATATATTATTAGTCTAGTTTTTATTTTATTGTTATCATCAAAATATATAAAAACATAAATGTATGACCTAAAGGTTAACAAGTAAATTCAAAACATTGTTACTTTGATGTTTTTTTAAAACAAAATCATCATTTTGAGTTTTTTAAAATAAAAATAGGTTTTGTTTGCGCAAGTTTATTTGCAGTATCATATAATCACATAAAAATATATTCTAATAAGTAAAATTATAAAATCCAACTAGATCCATAACTCAAGTCGCATGCTTGGTGGGTTGACAAAGACCAACTCAAAATCTAGCCATTTATTTGTTTTGAAAAATAAAAATCACATCATTATGACAATTCAAATCAAGTTTTAGTTAAATCAATTATGTTACCTTTAGACCCACCATGTTGATCAGGTCATATTAGATCAACCTTAACTTAATTTAATTTAAGACCCAGACCAACTGAGCCAGGGTTTCTAGGGTCACCTATTAGTCTAAAACGAGTTTGATGACATAACAACAATGTCCTATGCGCAAACCATGTTTTGTTTTTAATTTATTTTAAATGCTTTCACTTTAGAATTATCATAACATTTTTTTAAAAAAAATAAAGTTGCTAATATTATCATGTCAAGGTGTTGTGAAAAAGAAAAATATTTTCAAAAAAAAAAACTAGAGAAGAAGGAAGCTTTTTTATGCTTATTTCATAGCATCCAATTTCCTTATATTTGTTCTAATTGTCTGTAACTTTTATTAAACAAAGAACATAAAACAAAAAAAAGTTATCTCTTGTGTGAAAAAAACTAAATAAAGAAAGAAGTATTATTATAGATTTTTTTTAAGGAAAATTGAAATCATTTCTTCTCTTTAAAATAATTAAGACATTATTAAATAAAAATAAATAAATACCCCCATAACACAAAATAGATCTCTTAATATGTATTTAACTCTCAACTTCTTGATTTAGTCTAAGGCTGTCGTTAATAGATATTTTTAATATTTATTATGGTATATAATTATTACCATATATATTATTATTACCATATATATTATCAAACACACAAGTTAGATATTAAATAAAAAATTAACATTTTTCTAGATGTTACAATGGCTTTTTATCCAAAAATTAAATTTCTATTCAATTTGCAGCAGAAGAACATAAGTAAATTTGCTTAGTAATCACTAATGAGACATGCTTTGTTACTTAACTTATTATTATGATCAAGACTTAGTAACAAGTCTTTATGTGAAAAAAAAATCAATATAACATGGAACATGATTAAATTTGAATTCTTATTTTTTTAAATTAAGTATTTTTTAATGTTTTTATATTATTTTAATCTACTAAAATTAAAAAAAAAATTTAAAAAAATATTATTATAATATATTTTCGAGTGAAATATATTTTGAAAAACATAAGTAGGAAGAATATTATCTAGGTTTTTTTTATTAAGCCCACTGGACTCCCATCTAGATTAGGGGCCCATTAATAAACGAATCTAGAAATCTACGTGTCCCTGGGTCAATTTCTTTTTATACCCTTAAGGCCCATACCCAACCCATTATCTATTTCTCCTAACATCACTTCCGATATATATTTCTAATCTCTCCCCTGATAAAAAGAAATAAATAAAAATAATAACAAAACGTTAAAAATCAAATCGCCCCCTCTCCCTCTGCAACCCAAACGAAATTAACCGTAAAATTACAACAGTCCACCCGAACTGCAGCACTCACACTTAAATGGCAGCTTCTTCTCCAGTCATGAGCAATAACAGCTCCGAAACCGGCCAAACCTCCATCTCCACCGCAGCCGGAGGCACGACATCTTTCAGCGCTCCACCGAAGACTCTCCGCGGCCTCAACAAACCCAAGTGTATTCAGTGCGGCAACGTTGCCCGCTCCAGGTACACATATGCACATGTGCACTCGCATATGTGTACTTTATAATGTTATACGATATCATTTCGTTTTTGCAGTTAGGTATTGTTGGTTTCACCTTGGAATCACTAAAAAAAACAAATAGTAGAATTGGATTCAAGAGGTGAATATTGTGGATTATTTATGAAGATAATTACTGAAACAAACGTGAATGGTAGGTGCCTAGCCCTAGCCCTAGCCCCAACCCTAACCCTAGCCCTAGCATAATTGTATTGGCTGATATCATTGAATCCTTTTGGGCGGCACTGGTCAATAGAGGAGTTAATTTAATGGGGGAGAAAAAGAATTGGTGATTTACTTTCTCTGTAATCTTGAAAATTCATCATGTGAATGATTATTTGTCTGAGAATTTTAGCCATCTCTGGTGAAATTTTATACCTACTCTCGAGCTTGTGATCTTTAACCATTGTGAGGTTTTCCTAGCTGTATAGGTTAAAAAATGCTGTTATGTAGCTGTGAACCAGTTTAATTGGGGTTCCCAGCAGGGAATTTGGAGACAGGCTTGCCTTTTTTTTGGTGCTTGGGTATTGACTGTTAGGTTGTACAAGGTTTGTCTGCACGGATTGCTATTAGAGGAGAGAGACACATCTTGTACTTGCTTTCCAAATCCAATGGAATCTGACTGACTCCATTTGGTGTTTAGAGATTCTGATGGTGTGTTGACCGGCTGGTCTTTAGGGTTTGAATGTTGATTTGTAAAGAGAATCACCTAGTAAATGCCATTATTAGTGTTAGTGCTGATATTTAAAACATTGCATGCATAGTGGATTGGTTTGTGATTGTTGAAGATGCTACTCCCGTGTGCATAGGTGTTAGCGAAGTACATATTTATCATGATAATCACTTTCCTTTTATTATTGTGCAGATATCTTAAAAAAATTGACATCTTTTCCATTGCTTACACCTTTCATAAATGGAATTGTCTATGCAGGTGCCCATATCAGTCGTGCAAAAGTTGCTGCTCAAGAGCTCAAAATCCATGCCATATTCACGGTATGCCAATTTGTGTAAAGCATGCATATAACTATTCTTTTGTGTTGCTTGTTATTTTCCCAGCATTGAGTTTAAAATGAAGTTCTTGGAGGTTCCCTGTCTTATTATGGAAAGAAGCAACTCATGGGACAAACTTAGTAATGATTCTTCATTAAAAAATTATTCTAAATCTGAGGATACTCCTTGGTTAGTATCAATCCTCATATGTTTTGTTATACATAGCTTGGAAGGAGTTTTTTGGAGATAAATAACAGTGCCAAGGCATCCAACCATATTTTCTTTCTAGCTAGTTAGGGAAGTACTCTCATTCCACCATTACGAATGTTATATCATGTCAAGCCATCCAACCACATTTTCTTTTTAGCTAGTTAGGGAAGTGTTCTCATTCCACCATTGCTAATGCCATGCCATCTGGGAAGGATGTTTTTCAAATGACTAAATGATCATATATGGTGCATGGTCTTATTTGAGATTGCAATGAATATTCATTGATTTTTTTGGGAGAAATCCACACTGGTAATCCTTGATCTTCAGATGTAACTATGAGAATCTCTTCTCAAATTTTGTGCACTGATCAATTTATATGTAGACACATTGATGGACCTTTTTTACTTTGTGCGCTTTCAAAAACTTGATTTGATAGTAGATTTCTGAAGAAAAGGGTTTATCTTTGGTTAATCAGCATTTGGGGCTGAAGTGATATTATGATTTGGTGTCACATATCTTAAAGTAAGAGTAGCCCCTGACAGAATTTCCTCCCTGAGGAAGATGCATGAACAATTAATTTTCACCTGGCTACTTGGGTTGAGTTCAGTTGAATTTGGTAGTATAGTTTTGGGCTGCGATCATTTCTTTGGTTGGAATATGTTGTGTGCTTCCACATTCAATCACTTATTCTAGAAAGATGGCAATGCAAGGTTGTCCATGGAAAAGAAACTATGCGATTTTCTTTCTTATGTTCCATTTTTGTTGGTTCGGATGAACTAGGGAGTAAATAGACATTGATAATGTCATTTGTGCATTTAGTTTACTAGAAGTGGTGCCCAGTCTTTGTTACATTGATTATTGATCAGTGTAGTTTTTATCTCACGGACAAAAAGGACACCCTAAGATATCTTAAGGTCAGTTGTGTGGTAATCTACTCCTTTGGATTCATGTGATTTGAGAGTTTGAATTCATAGATGAATGGTTTGGGCTTGTAAAGAACTTGAGTAAGCTTAAGATTGAAAGGGGAAAGGTAGATGATGCTTGAGAATTCACGTTGCTGGCAATTTTTAACAGAGTTCGTATTTTTTGGTGTGATGTAAGCATGTACAAAAGAGTCTTAAGAAATCGGATATTGTGGCTTGGAAAATAGAGGAATAAGGCTGGCTGGTGGTGAAGTGAAAAAGGGATACTATAAAAGAGAAACTGTTGGTTGAGTTCAGGATGTTACTCTATTAAATGTGGATACTCCAATATATGACACAAGGAGCCTGCCTATGGATATGAGTTGGGTACACTCTGAACCCTGTCTGAGAATTTTCCATAATTAGCGAATTAGTTTCTCATTCTCATTTTCTACTTTTGATATGAAGAGAAATTTGACTTGAATCACAAAGGATAAGAAAAAATGGGGTCTTAGAGAAGATTGGCAAAATTTTGAGATCAAGATTACCCTTATTAGACATGTAACTTGATTGTTTTTAGGTTCTTAACTTAATGAAGGGGCTTGAGTGCATGATAATATAGTTTTAAAGGGTAAGGAGAATATGTAATTAATATTTTGCGGATAGGTCTTGGTTGGTGTTCTGGGAATGATTTTGGAGAGATTCTGTGTAGAAGAATTTTTTGCTCTCATTTTTTGTTTCTAGTATCTATTTTTATTACTGGAAGCTTCATTTGAATGTTTGAAGAGATGAGCTCTTTGACATGTTGTCACCTAATCATTTATCAACATGTCATATTCTGTTGCACCTCCTGCTTCCTTGTTTGGAAGTAACTGAATAAAAGCAGCAGAAAATCAAAGAAGAGTGATTATAACTAAGAGAAGAAAGGACAGAGTGTTTGAAATCTGGACCCAAATTCCTTCCTAAATTAAAAGAGGTTGAATTTCCATCAATCAAAGTCTCGTAACTATAAGATCACATGAAAACTTATGTGCTTTGCACTGTTCAGATAGGGTAATGATTGCATAGTTCAAAGCTAACAGATAAACACTTAAAAGATGATGAAAACATTAATATAGGGACCTACAAAAGCAAATCATGTGAGTTAAAGTTATCTTAAACATGCTCTGTATTCCTTAGTTGAAAACTAAAAGATAAACACCTAAAAGTTGATGAAAACATTAATATAGGGATCTACAAAAGCAAATCATGTGAGTTAAAAGTTATCTTTAGTTAAACATGCTCTGTATTCCTTAGTTGAAAACTAAAAGATAAACGCTTAAAAGGACTATCCTGAAGTTGAAATATGCCCAGGACATATAGAAACAACTGAAATGTGCAAAGCTGTTATCATGCCATAAAATCATTTATTTATGTGTGGGTGTATGCATATGAATAACAAAAGCAAAAATCTAGATGCCAAGATTTGATGCATTGTGTCACAAATTGTAAGAATGTAAAAATGCAAATGCTACGTGATTTTGATGGCGGGAAGAAAATGGTACCTAATATTTTCAGCATTGCAATTTTCTATGAAATTTCACCTTCATGGATGATGCGATATATATTTATATTCTAGTTTGCTAAAGTCCATATGTAAAGAATTAGTAAATTGTCTGCATGCCATTTTATTTTTGGTCCGTATTACATCCTCGTTTTCTTAAATGCAGTTCTTAAGGCAAATGCAACATTTTCAGACAAGACTCCAGCTTCAAGTGCCCCTCTCTTTGAGCAGCAGGTTAATGAAGCGCCTCCTCCAGTGTAAGTCGAATTCCCGTTCTAAGCTATGCCTGTTGTATACATCCACACTGATTCTTGTGTCGTGCTGTGACTTTGATGCTTGACAAAGTATTAAAAGATCAAGCAAGAAACTACCTTACATGATAGTCAGATTTTGTCACACCTGTAGATATCCAAATTAATGATTTTTTAACAGAGGGTAGGTCATAAAACAGGTATATGGGGCATATTTCTCTTAGTTAAGTGAAATAGTGAATTATTTAATTCTCTGTTTTTCCAATTGAATTCCTTTGTTTGTTCAAAATTCACCTTGTTTTTCCAAAGTTCTTGTTTGCTAAATGTCCCCAAACTTTTTTTTTCCTTTTTATTTAACTTCTTTGACTCGGTTGTCTGCACTCTGTATTGCTTACTTTCTTGGCTGTATCCTATTTCTGGTTTGCTTTGAACCATGGTTGTTTCTTTTCATTGGGATTTGTTTCAGGAGCTCGCATAGAGCTGCATCACTTCGGCAACTTTCCAGCAATTTTTCCCAGTTCAACAATTTGCATTCCCCACTACGCTCAAGAAAGCCGTTGACCAGAAAGGTGCATTATAATAAGCTGATGTATATCATTGCTGATTGTGTTATATTTTGGTGCAATTTTCTCTCTCCCTCTCTCTCTCCTGTTCTTAAGGATCTATTTCAGGAAGCTGCGGCTATAAATGAATGGAGGTTTTCCAAATTGAAGGAATTCAGGGACAGAAACATTGAAGTGGAAAATGAAGCTTTTGATCGTTATATGCATAATATCAGTCTGCTGGAGGAGGTATTTTCTTTGAAATCTTTCCTAGAAGGCTCCACGGAGGGCGAATCACTCTCTTCAAACCACGACCATGCTTCTGCAAAAGATGACACTGAAGAAAAGATGGTTTCAGAGCAGAAGTTGAAGCTGAGGTCAAATCCAAGCAGGAGCGAGAATGACCGCAAGAGGTTACAACAAGTTGTCGATGTGGGGTTGAAGAAGCTGCAGAAACTCGAGTTGAATAACGGCAGTGTTAATAGCCAAAGCGAACTTGATAAAAGGCCGGAGACGGCAAAAAGTTTGCGGGCAGAGAGGGCCTCAGCGTTAAGTGATCTGATGGACAAGTTAAACAAAGCCCGCAATGAAGAGGACCTAAAGTCTTGTTTGGAGACAAAGGCCCAACTGTATAGTCAGCGCGCTAGGTCTAGAACGGAAGTCGAAGATTTTGAGGTATTGCGGGAGCAGACTGCCAAAAAAGACGTGGCACCCCAAAAAGAATTGGATTATTTTTCACAAAAATTATTTAGAGCAGTGGAAATTGACCACGAAGCTCTGACTAGCATAGATGCACACTTCTCGTCCCTAGAGAAGATAGAAGATCTGTGATGCGGTTAGGTCTTTACTAGAGGATAGCGACTAGGTTAGTCTAGAAGATTGAAGGTATCAAAGCTATGCTTTAATGCCGATCTACTCTGGTGGCCTGAACTTCTCATTTAGTTTTGTCCGTTCTTGGATGTGTCATCGTTGTGTGAAAATTATTCCAGTTGCTATGGCAATTAGTCAAACTCATGTTGCGTGCGCAGTTTGCCCGTTGTGTAATCGTCATGTATTTGATGGTGAAAACAGAGCGAGGGCTAAAATGGAGCTGCTTATTGATCATGGGACGGGAAAGATGATTTGGAGCTGGGCCCAGCAGGACCAGCACTAAAGAATGAAACACAGCTCCAGTGTATTATGATGGCTGGTCAAAAAAATGGTTTGAAATACTCAAATAAAGCTCAAAAACCACGTTTGAGTATATTTTGGCCGGGAAACGGGGTCGATGAGCAGCGATATTTTTATCCTTAGCAGGATATTTTCAAAGCAGCCGTTTTGTATAATCTAGCATTCGCAGTTGATCTCTGGTATTCTTTACCATTTGATCTTAAGAAATCTTAATCTGGAAGACGTGGTTTTCAAATGATAGCAAATGCCAAATCTTTGGGAAAGCTTTAACAAAAACTATTTCTTTTCTCTCTGGTCATAATTCA
Source organism: Salix brachista (assembly GCA_009078335.1). Taxonomy (NCBI): domain Eukaryota; kingdom Viridiplantae; phylum Streptophyta; class Magnoliopsida; order Malpighiales; family Salicaceae; genus Salix; species Salix brachista. The sequence continues at coordinate 6,951,309 of CM018574.1, read as the reverse complement.
CGGTTTGTTTGGGTGCGCTCTCTCTAATGGATTGAATTTGTGCAGTCCTGTTTTTAAGAGAATCTGATGGTTCAACCTCTTGTTTTGATTTGAAGACATTACAGTGGAACCCACCAAAGACAGAAAAAAAAGAGAAGAAAACCCCACAACGATGGTCTAATTTGAATTGCTCACATTATTTATCTATATATATATATATATATGATTATGGAGCAAGTGAACAATCCCTTGTTCAATTATTTATCTTTGAATCAAAGTCATATTGGTTTTGCTGATGCCTTGATGAAACACGAATCCTAAATAGGTGGCTTTGTAAAGGAACATAACATTATGACAAAGAAATTCCTACTTTGTGAAATTTCCCTCAAAGGTCTTCTTCGAGCCATTAAATTTTGTTGGTTTCTTAATGGGTTCTGCTTTTCTTGCCTTTATTCTCCCATATACACTTCTCAACTCACAACCACCTTTCTTGGTGGATATCTATCGTTCTTTCCTGATCATTTCCCCTTGAAACAAGGCTGTCATTGCTTTCAATTTCCATGGCTATACTCATCTCAACTTCACTTTTTCGAGGACCTTTTAAATTTGTACTTTTATCAACCCCATTATCATGCCCACTGCTCTCAACCAATTGATCTTAATCATGATTCTTCTTCATCGGTTTTTGGTTCATTGTAGACTAAATTATTAGCTCGCCAATAAATAAAAAAAAGATGGAGTAAATGACTTCGGGCAATGATAATAATAATGCAGGGGAGAAATCCATTTCCAAGCCTTAAAAGATGTTCCCTTGTGATATAAAATGCCACTACTAAGTGGGGAATTTTCAACGGATAATCCAGCTTTAGGATGAAAAAAGTAAGATTAGGCTTGAATTATCAAAACCCAACTTGGCAAAGTCCCTGTCAGCAAATTGCTCTTATTTTCAACACCGCATGGATCCGTGGCATATACAAGCAAAAATCAAATTCTTCCAACCACATCCCATTTCCTGGACTTTCATTTTCACATGCTTTCCATCTGGACCTTTCTCGATTCAAATCATGAAAGACGCACCATAATAATTATGTTTTTTATACAGAATTAAATAAACAAATCAAAGCTACAAGAATATCACATGAAATGGCCATTTCCTAACACATTCATTGTTTGTATTAAAAAAAAAAAAAGAGTAGATCCCTTGTGGCTGTCAAGAAAGCTCAGATCGGCAAGGCAGCATCATTTTCTGTGATGTTCGGTTACATACATACATACATACATATATATATATATTCATCTTTTTAAAAAGTCTTCCCCATGTGTATTTGCAGTCTCTATGATTGTGTATTTCTGGTGCTGTTAGAGCTGTGATTGATGCCCTTCCATTTCAACTATACATGCATGCCACTTGAAGATTTCACAGTGTTCTTGTTTTGCATGTCAAGTCTCACAGTCGCAGAAGACCACATGATTTTGGCACGCTGCTCCAAACTCTGCAATAATTACAGATAACCAGGGGGGAATCCTTGCTTAACTTGTCTGATCCCCAGCCGGGTTAAGTTAATTAATGGAACGTATACCTGGTGAAAAATAAGGAAGCCTTCCGTGATACTTTCTTTTGAAATACAAGTGCTCTCCAAGGCAGAGCTCTTAATTAATTTACACACCATTTTGTAGAAGACAATGACAAAATATACAGTGACCCACTAATTAATTAGGTTAAATTAGATAGGCAAACCTGAGGACATGGTTCAAATGAAAGAAAATAATGTTGAAGATGCATGGTCCCTACAGGGGTTTAAAACTCCCCCAACAGTTGTTAGAGAATAATATAAATTATATTTTATGATTTGAAAGCTTAAGTTTTGAGGTGAGATAATTTTTAACATGGTATCAGAGTCTTGCTGACCTAACGGTCACAAGTTTGAATCTCACCATCTTTATTTTATTTGATAAAAATCAAGCACAAAATAATATAAATATATACAAGTTTCAAAGACAAAGGTTTTTTACTTGAAGAATTGTTTAAAAAAAAATATAAATTATATTCAAAAACTTTATCTGAAAATTCAAGTTTTTAAATGAGATGAAAACAATAATTGCTGCAACTTCCTTCCCAAACCATCAACCATACATGTATTCCAAGGGGACTGGCTAGCTTACCCGCGCTCAACGGTTCAAGAAATGTTTAATTAATTGGAGTATTAACGCGTAATTGACGAGGTGCAAAGTGGGGATTACGTCAAGAGAAGCAGGTGGCAGACGATCCATTCCACTTGTCACGTTACGACGGTACACTTGTTCCGTGACAAATGGTTTCTGGAGACCATTCCAAACAAGAAATTCCAAACCCTAATCAAGGTTTCGACAGGTAACCTCCCAACCATATATGTTTCACTGCTCAATTCCATTGGATCACGATTATATGTGATCATGATGCCTTAAGAACTATAATAATGTATGGTTGGCACTGAAGTCTAAGTTTTGTTGCTTGATTATCTTCACACTTGATTTTTTTATTTATTTAGAGGAGGTTTCTCGGCATTTTTATATATTTTAATAAACCACTCGATCGAGAAAGGAAAATACAGATTGGTATGATTTTATTCAAACCACGTACGTACATCTCAAGAACTCATCGTCGAGTGGTTTTCAATGCGCGTAATTAATCTCAGAGATGTTTAATATTCAGTCCAAAATGATTTACTAAACTTTTGGGAATATATATATTCCAATCAAATTGGTCGATTTTTCATTTTTGAAATGGGGTAGAGAGAATCATGGATGCTTTACTTGGAAAACAAAATACAGAAGACCGAGGAGGCCAGGAGGTTGGATTACCACCGCCATAGTATATGGAGATTGAAGAGTGTCCTCTTCGGAACAACATGCAATAAGTGAACGTTGTCGGTATATGTTTTTAAATATAATGACACCTAAACGTGCATATAAATATTAGTTAAGGATCCGGAAAGTATGTATTTTCTTTATATATATGTATGTACACACACACCGCAAAACGGGCATTGATATGTAAATTGGATCCTCTTTTAATTAATTGCCCCTTCGTTTGTTGTTTTTGATAGATTCACATTTCATTATACTAATTTACTTGAAGCTTTAATTTATAAAAAACCATCCTATATCTAATCTACCCATTGATTAATTTGAAAAATTAGATAGAGCTGGCTAGGAGTTCAGAGTAGTTAAAGGCCTACTTGTACAAGCCAAAATATATCTCACGTGTTGGAAATGAATTGGTCGACGCAAATATTTGATGGTGAAATTAGGGAATCGATTCACGCATGAAGTTGATTAATGGGGTCTAGGATCACTTATATATTATTTGTTCTATGATTTTTCCTTCCCGTCGATCAAACATATATATGTAAACTACTCTGTGTGTGTGATATGACGTCCTCGTTTCAAATTGCACCACCATTTCCATTCCAAGTTAATCATTCAATGTTATTTAATTCATATATATTTGAGAGAGAGAAAATTGGACTACTTCAATCATGCAAAACATATAAGAAATAATTATAGATGATTAAATGTTTATGTTTGGAAATAAGCTTAATTATTCTTTAAAAGATTACAAAAAATCATCTACCCTAACATTTATTCTCAAATATATACAACATATATCCAACTAGGTCTTACCAAGATTATAAACTAGAGCAATAATTTTTTTTTTGATAACCGGGGTGTCCGGGCCAGCTTGCGCGTACCACAACTACTTCCCGGGCTCACTGAACATCCTGCAAGCCCAATGAGCATGTAAGGCACCGCGGGGGTGACAGGCGTGCCTGACAAGGCTTGAACTTGGGGTGAGAGGAAGGGAAAAGCCTTTCTTGACCACCAGGCTAAGACCATGTTGGCACAATAATTAATTGTATAAGAGTTTGTGAATTTCGCGTAGTATATGAATAAGTGGAGAATATACAGATACTATTCTAATGTCATTGGGTTATAAATCTCTTCCATCTTGAAAATTAAAAATTAAGTAAATATAATTGTGTAGCTTCTCAAGCGTAGATTTAAAACTTGTCATTTTTTTTTATCTTCACTTAAAAAATATTTTTCACATTATTTTTTAAGTCCAAACTAAACACTTTTCTCAAATAATTTTAGAGACCCAAAGAAATTTAATACTTTTTTTTAAAATGTTGATGCAATATTTAAAACCAAGAAATAAAACATACCTCGACCATTTAGATCAACTCCTTAAAGTTAAACTTCTCTTAAACCTAGCTTAATATTAGTATAATTAATCTGGCTAGCTAAACTATTGTTTTGTTTTTTCTAGAATTCATCATAGTCACACGTGTCCAACTTTTGACATGTGAGGACAAAACCACATATGCCAAAAAGAGAAAAGGGGAACATTTTTGATTTGTTATTATCATTAAAATCTTGTTTTTGTTTTTGTTTTTTTTAATCTCGAGATCCTTGCTTGTTCGTGTAAGAAGGTGCCTCGGATATCGCTTAGTTTTTTAAAATATTCTTTCTGTAGAATTAAAAATAATATTTGAAATTAGCATATTAAAATAATTTAAAATTTTGAGGCATCATACTAAAGATTTATTTAGTGCTATGCTTACCTCTCTTTGCAACCAAGCAAACCTAACCTTCTAATATGGGTTGTTGACATGAAATCATGATCATTAAGGAGTAATATAAACAAGGCTGGCCTAATCCACCATGAAAAAAAAGCCAAAAATATATACGCATGTTACTTTACTTTTACCTGTCTAAAGTAGAAGGTGTCCAAATGTACTAGATTTTGTACTAATGCTTTGTCCCAAGTCACATGTCAATACCATATGCTTGATTTCAATTGTCACATCACCTATTTTATAATAATTGATGTAAAATATGTGCAATCCTATTGTAGTTGCCTTACATTGAGCATATAATTGAGCCCCTTTTAGGTGCACGCTAAGCAAATTATTATTTCACAAATATTCATTAATTGTTTTGAAGATTGTTTTTAAAAATATTTTTTATTTAAAATTTTTATATATATATTTTAAATATTTTTGATATCAATATATAAAAATAATTTAAAAACACAATATAAAAATAAAAAATATTATTTTTTTAAAAAATATTTTTGAAATTAAGTGTTAAACACCTCTTTAATTGGCCAAGTCCAAGTATAATTTGAAATTTTTTTTTTTACTACCCGTATTTATCTTTAATGAAGAGTAGGTAAGCCGGCCAGAGATAAAAATCAATGGCATAGGAATTCTAAAAAACAAAACCATGAGAAGGGATAAATATATACGTGGTTCGGAATGTAGTTTTTTTATGAAGGAAAAATAAACAAAAGGCAGTAAATATTATGAACCTCGTTATGATTTTGATTCACTTAACTAGATTTATTTATATTAAATCTAAATCTTTCTATATTATAAAGTTATATACTAGAGTAACAAAAATAGATATAATCCGCTCTACCTCTTTATAAAAGGCAGGCAAACACACACATATTTAAAGTTCAAGCTCTCATGGCGTTGCACGATCATATTCCTACTGTTCAGAACAAAAGAAAGAAAGAAAGAAATAATCCGTTCAACTAACTTTAAATTACCTTATTAAATTACTCATGACATGATCGCCATTTACTTGAGAAATAATAAAGCGCCCATGAAAGTCAAACACGGTAAGAAAAGAGCGCAGATATTGATTGGTACAATAATACAGCTAGCTAGTTACAAATCAATTTTGCAGACCTTCCCCTCGACGATGATTGTTGCAGTTGTCGTGATCTTCGTCGTCAATTTCATTATTAATTTCAGGCTCGAACAGAAACCGGGGCATCAATACAGGAAAGAAAGAATCCGAATGGTTTCTGCAACTTGTGATTTCCAAAATGAAAGGCAGCAAGATCGCCTGTGATTAAGGAAAAAGAAAGAAAAGAGAGCTCCACCAAGCAAATACCCCGTCCTCGACCAGACATACTTCACCCACTCTTATACATCAAACCCTCCTGTCAACCTCACAGAACAAGGAATTAATAGAAAATTTTGATAGCTAATGGAAATGTAGCTAATTATACAATTGAAGAAAACTGTTCCTCATGGGAAAATTAACATCCCTATCCTTAAGTTAGTAGGAAGGTTGAAGATATGTGAAGATAGAAACCATGATCGAACCAGTGCAAAATAGGGGACAAGAACACTTGATTCCTTCATCTATCAGCTAGTTTAAGGAAAAGGTCGTCACTGTATTAGCAAGATTGAGCGTAAAATGAGAACTATCTAGTTTCGCTAAATGACATTGACAAGGTTGCTGTCAATTATTACTCAAATCTATTTGTTAAGCTAAGCTGTAGACGGTACGTATACAGAATAATGGCAAAGCTTTTGTCTGCCAGGCTTCAGAACATTATGTCAAATGTTATCGTTCTCAATTAGTCAACTTTCATTGCAGGGCGTCAGGTTTTAGATGGATTCATCATGATAGGCAATGACGTTTTCCATGACATCCATATTAAAAAAAAAGGTTATGGGCTCTTCTTGAAGGTGGATTTCCACAAAGTTTTCGACAATTTTACAGGAGCATATTGAATACTATATATGGGTTATATGGGTTTTGGTTCTCTGTGGAGAAAATTGATTTTTCAATGCTTGTCCATCTCTAAAATGGCTGTCTTGATCAACGACGACTCTCCTGGCAGAGAACTCAATTAATCTATAACAAATCTGTAGAGTGCACATGATACTATAATATTCTTGTTGGACAATTACTCTTCTCTGCTGCCTTGAAGATGTGTATAGCCCGATTAATAAATCAGTTAGTTTGACCTGGTTGAGGAACCTCAGGTTCCATGAACTTCGTATGCAGGAAAGTTTAACTGCAGAGATAGGGCTTGGTTATTTTCTTTAATCAAAACTTGCTGGCCAATGTGAAATGGATTCAGTCTTCAAGGTGGGCACGATCGAGAACGCGAAGATGCATTAGAAGTTGAGGAAAACCTGAAGATTGAAGCATCAGAACCCATGTAGTAAAAATCATCAATAAGCATGAAAAACGCTAGATTGAAAAAAGATTCTACGATGCCAGTCCTTTTCCTTTTATTTTCCATCATTTTTTTTACCAAGGCGCGCAGGGTTAAAAGATGCATGCGCGAGTGATATCAGGAGGTGATTTCAAATGGGGATACGTGCCAAACTAAATATGGTGGACGGGTATGAAGAAAGAAGCATGAATAATGGAGCAGCATGCATGTAAGAGAGGGTCATCACTCAGCAGGGCAACAAAGCGACGTGCAGACAAAGGAAAGAAAACTCTGACAACATGCATACGCCTTGGGAGATAGAAATCTAGCTGAGGTGGGGTGGGGTGTGAGGTGGTGGGGAGTTGTACCACGAGATAGGGACTTTCTATGATACCGTAACAGTTAGTCTTCTAATTCTAACTTAATAATAACGTCGGTTGAGCACTTGGAGCGGTAATTCTATCGATATATCTTCATAAAACTTATATATATATATATATATATATATATATATATAAGTTTTATGGTAATTCGAGGATATATATCAATCGATCCCTAGCTCCTCGTCACTTTTTTTTTATTCGATTAAATTCTATTTTCTGAAAAATATATTTTATAAATCTAAATGAGTGAGTAAATTCTAGTTGTTCAGATTTTCACATCTCCAAAAGCCTATACATATGCCCATTTCCCCTCTATTCATGAATGAATCTATCTTGTCTCAAGTTTCTCCACTCTTGCAGGTGTAAAATTAAAGTTAAAAGTCTGATTCTTTTCTCTCTCGCTGTAAAAAGTATAGCTCCAATCAGCCGCTCCATCCTCTTCAGTATCAGTGACAAATGAAAAAAACCCGGTGTCGCAAGATTTTTTACTCCTTTTCGAATGAAGTTTCTTTTGCTGTTGAAGTCTAGGAAAGATGTTGATTACTTAATTGAGGTTTCCATGTTCCTTGCTGTAATCAGAAAGTTAATCAAAACGTACATGTCGATCACACAAACACGTACAGGCTATGACTATAGATGGAAAATTCCCGAAATAAACTTTATCTAGCTACATGTTTCATTGGGAATTATAAAGATATATATACCCTCGAGAATTCACAAGCTAGAAAGATAATTGAGGTTTCTAGGTATTGCCTAGATTCAAAATTCTTGGAGAAAAGGAAAAAAGGTATATAAGACCGATATGTATTTCAACATTTCCTTTGTGCTTTAGCAAAGTGCGTGACTCATGGATGCTGTGCCTGAGTCATGCATGAAAGGATGAGCCATGCCAAACCATCCACTCAAAGAATCACATAATTCTGTTTCTAGGGCGGCCCGGCCATTTGGTTGACATTCATTTCATTTTGTTTTTTGGCTAGGAATTTCACCACCTGGTACGTAGTGCACCAAATGGCCACCACCACGCCAAATGCTAGATAGACTCTTTTTTTTTTTTTTTATTATTATTATGTGGCTGATGAAAGAAGAGTACTAGACCTCTCTAATGATTAACAAATCTGATCCATGCCTATCTTGGATATTTTTTAAAGCTTGATTGCGTATGATCCATTCCTTAAGCTGGGATATATAGTTTGATTAGTCAAATATGGGGATCACAATTGATTGAAAACGAAACGGCTAGCTCATGAGAACCATAATGCTTTTGAACTCTTTTCTTGGACAATATATAAAAGTTGGACCTATTCCTTTCTCTTTTGCGTACCAATTCTGAAAGAAAAGTATTTTGATTAATGGAAAAACCCCACACGGCCGCATATTTACTTAGCATCTAATTGATTGATTATATGTGTCGAGGAGTGTGATAAATATGGGTGGGGTGAGCACATGTACATTCAAATCGCATCGCATCATGCAATGCTAAAAGTAGTGGCCTTTCTCCTTTAGAGAACAGAAAATGACCTAAACCAAACCTACCCCTTCAGAAAGTTACTTAACCTATATATGCAAACAATATTAACCGAGCTTCCAGACAAACAAAAACTAATGGGAGATTGCCTAACCGAAGGAGACCCCCACGAAGCAAGGGAAGAAAAGGGATTGAAACAAGAATAACTCGTAAAAACGAAGATGTGTTGGCTGACTTATTCCATGCCCATCTACAGGAATCGTTCACTTTATTCCAGCTAAAACTTTATGTCACAGTTTTTTAATTTCATATTCAACTGCTAAAAAAGAAAACAGAGGAGCGTGCGTGACTTGTGTGGTTCTCCATGCAACTTCAAGAATATGTTGCTTGCCCTATCTATTTGATTATTGCGTGCATATGTATGCGTGTGCCTGACGCCTGAACGCTATTAATGGGCCTCGTTTTTCTAGGTCTGGCGAGGGAGAGAGAGGGAGGGAGAGAGCGAGAGGGAGAGGGAGGAGGGAGAGAGAGAGAGAGAGAGAGAGAGAGAGAGGGAGGAGAGAGAGCGAGAGGGAGATTCAGGCGGAGAAGAGAGGGGAGAAGAGATTGCGTTTGTGTATTAATTAATATTCACAGTTTCTCACGTTTCCAAAGCATAAAGGCTCCAATGGACCAATAGGACTCCATTATATAAGCTGCCCTGCACTCTGTCCACCTTCACAGAAGTGAGAATCTAAATCCTCCGTATCCCTCAACCTTTAAAAGAAAAACAATTGCCTTTTTTTAAATTATAATACACCGTATAATAATTTTTCAAAAGAACATCCAAAAGGTAATATTCTAGATTTTCTATTTGTCCCGCTTCCTCACCGATTATATTTTTCATAAGAAAATAAATTGAATATGCATTTTATTTTGATATGGTTTTATAGGTAAAAAAATTCAAAGTGAAAATAAGAAAAATTATGCAAGCATTTAGTTAAATAAATTCATAATTATATATATAAATAAGTAAAAACAATATTAACAATAACTAAAAGAAAAACTCGAGAAAAAAAAGATGTATATCAAGATATTTGGTATTGCAAAATAAAATATTTATCCAAGTATATTTATACAATAAAATATTAAAATCAATAAAAGATAAGAAAAACACACGTGAAACTAGTTGAATAAAATAATAATAAAAAAAGAAATTATGCAAGATTAAACATCTTAGAAATATTATCTAAAAAATATTTTTTATTTATAAAAATAAAATTTATTTGTACAAAAATATAGATAATAATAATAGTATAGTCAAAAATTAAATACACACAAAACAATTTAAAAAAACTATTTAAAAAAGATATGCAAAACTCGTGGTTTATATCATGAGAGAGAGATAAACAAATATAAAAGAAATTGTTATTTTTAAGTTAACAATTTCTATTCTAAAAACTATTTAACTGGCATGCTAGTTTAATTCCTTAAGTTACTTTATATGCATGCATATTCTATAAGTTTACTTGATAAATAATTAAAATTCAAAGATAAATACTTGAGTTCTTGACAACAACTTAGTGTGCTGACTTTCTTTTGATTAAATGTAATTCTTCAACAAATTAGTACATTTATTTTGTTTATATAATTTAATTAGTATTTACCTCATATGGAAGATCTTAATAATATTCTTACTTGAAATCGATCAATTATAATATTGGTATTAATTTTGAAATCAAAGTTCTTTTAGTTTTTCTAAGTATCTTCTAGGTCTATGCATAACCAATAAAGATATATTTATATTTAAGTCTTTTAAATCATCCTAGACTAGTATAAATATGTGTCCAGGAGTATTGCAAGTCCAAGTTCATTAGGAATTTCTCTATTGGGAGAGTAGTATTTATATGAATGAGATTGTCCTTCACCATGCTAACCATGTTTTTCATTTTTCTTTTCAAATATTTCTAATATGATATTAGAGCTAATTTGATCTAATACGTGTTTGGAGGGACTAAAAAGTGTGAAATCCAAAAATAGAATTGATGGATAAGTGACACCCAAAGAAGAGAAACAAAGATGCAAGATGATAGATCCTTGCAAAAGAATTAAGACCTTGCATAAAAAAAGATAAAAGAAGCTTAAGCCAACTTGATAACTTTTTGCACAAGAGATGAAGATGTCATATAAGAGAGACCACACATGAAGAAGAGAAGACTTGTCCTATAAGACATGAGAAATAGGCAAGGAGTCATGATAAGAAAAAGGCATCAACCTCAATAAAGAGTTAGCCAAAATAAAATTGTCATTTAAATAGACAAATATTGAAAAGAAGAGTTTTGCAAGAGAATTGTTGTAATAGCGACAGATAAAAAATATGGCTAGGAATAGCCATGTCCAAACTAAGAAAATAATTGAGGAAATGAAAATGAGATGATATTAACTGGTTATAATGGAATTAAAGGGTGGCTAAGAAAAGATGCAAGAGAGATATTCTGAAATTAAGATAGAGGATCTAAAAATTAGTGGCAAGATGATCCTCTACGATAAGACAATGAACATAACAAAACAATAAGTACATGCCAAGAGAAATGATAACAAGAACAAAAGCTTACAAGCATCTACATTACATTTTCAAATTTCAAGAAAATTATGAGACTTTCAAAATTATAAGGGAGTGTTGGAATTAATCTTGAAATCAAAGTCTTTTACCATGCTTTCATTTTCTTTTCCAAATATTTCAAACATATAATTGACTAATAAATAAAATAATCAATTATGATTTATTAAGATTGACAACAATCGATAGCAATTAATTGACCTTTTTTTTGTACATGTATGCCAAGTTTAAATAGAATTGGATGCTAAGTGCGTGTCAATGTGTGTTGGGTATTTAAAAATTCTACCTGTGAAAAACGTTCACATGGTGTTAATTGAACTGGACAAATTGACAGAATTTAGAAAGGAGCAACAAGATTATGAGTATGGTGGAAAGAAATCGGTATTTGTAGCATGCATGCATATATGCTAGTTACCGTCAAGAAAGGTATAGTTGCTAGGGTTTCTGTGGTGTCTTGAATTATTTAGGGACCGGGCATATATATATCTTCGCAACTTGATTACTACGCACCGATGCTTCATGATTGAAGGCACCTCACTTTATAATATAGTTTCACGTAGGTAAAAGTTTAAAATTAAAAAAATTGTTTTTCCTGTGATTTCAAGTTTAAATTTTATGGTTGATAATATAAATATTATTGCTCGTAAAATTAGTCAAAGTATGTATAAATTAACTCAAATATCCATATTAATAAAAAAAATACAAGCATGTATATTAGCCGCTATTAACTCCCAACTTTATCTTCGGAATGTTGATGGTTTTGGTTTTACGACTTGACATGAGGAAATAGTATTCTGGCGAATATTAGAATTCGAATAACTTCTTTTGGGTGTCAAATGATAACTTCACCTGGATCGATGATCACCGGACGTGGGCAAGGTAAGAGGACGTGATTAATGTTTCTATTTTTTGGTAAATTAATGAAGCTGTATGGAAAGAATCAACAGGTTTGTTCATTGATATTTAGGCACGACGAGGAATTAGTGGCTGTAAATTTAGTTTTTAATTAGGATTGGCTTTGTTAACTAGAAGCACCCAATATACATAAGCAATGACGATGGAAAAATTGTGCTGTATTCCGAATCTGTGTGTGCTACTCGACAAAACTAGTTAAAAATTGACAAGGACGTAGGAGTCATAATAAATGCAAAATTCCAAATTGTTAAAATGAGTAGAGTTAGGAGGACGAAAAAGATGAGAAAAATGCATAACTATTATGAGAAAAAAAAATTAAAAATTCAAATAATAAAATTGAAAATTACAGCATCTAAGACAATTGTCGTGCTCAAATCTGTGTAATGAATTGTAAACATCAATACATATTATTGGAAATAAAAACTCCTCCATGTTAGTCATGACTGAAAGTCTCACCCGTGCATGTTTTTATGCTACATGATGCGTGCTGATAAATAATTAATGATGAAATAATGTTTACAGTTCTTCAGAAATATTTGGCTTGATTTTATTTTTATTTTATTGATTCTGAAATATAACTATCCAGATAAGGATCCAGTTCATCAACGCGGGGGTGATCTTCTCTATTCGATTTGACTGCTGTTATTGTTTCTATACCCAAACACAAGTGAGCATCCCACTCCCACGTTCCTAAAAATCGAAGAACCTGCCTTTCGCTTTGAAATAATCACTATATATTCCATCAGAACCTTTGAAAGATAGCAGAAGCTTCTCTTGCATGCATCGAAGTCAAGCGATATACCTCCATTAAAGTGTCAATCAACAACAAGCATGACAAGAAATGCCAGCCCTTGTCCTGACTCCACCTCCTCATCAATCAATCCTGCCAGCCCATCTATCTAAGCTACATGGTCCCCATGATACATGGAAGAGAGCATAGACACGACACACACACACATGTATGCATGCATGTATGTGCGTGTGGGTGTATGGATGGATGTATGTATTATTCACGTTCCGAATTGATATTGCTGTTTGTTTGCCAGGAAAGCTTAATTACAAAGAGGAGAAAAATTACTCAAGTTTTATATGCTTATCGGCCCTAATTATCCTTAATGAGGATTTGGGTTTGGGGGGGCGACCATAAATTAGGAATAGCTCGTGAAGAGGCCATCAATTTCAGTAATATATGACTTAGGTTTACAATTGGAGATCTTCAATATGCATTCGGGGCGATGATTTATTTGACTAGGGCAGCAAGTAAATGATAATTATATATATATATATATCAAGAACTATTTCGGATTAAAATCTTATTAGGGTTTAATGATGATTTTATAAACCATTAGCTAGCATAAAATCATGAATTGTTAGGTATCTATATTTAACTATTAATTCGAATAAACAAAAAAGTAATTTCGTATACAGAAATTGCAATGTTAATTCTCGAGTTCTTCTTCGAGTCAGTCTCGAGAATGGCAAAACTGTCTGCCAGCAATTTCTTATGCAGAGTGCAGGCATTCTGTGACCCGAGACCACTCTGCTGGTGGACAATACATTAATAAAAAAAGTTGATCGTGCTTTTTACCATGCATCAGGTTGCTTCAATTTTTTTACTTCTGAAAATCAGCCTGTACTTTTAGAGCAAGGAGTGCACGGCCAGGACTTTAAGCATGACTAAGCGCAGGGAAGAGAAGGCTAGATATTATTTTGAAATATTAAAATAGTATTTTTTTTTAAAAAGATATATTTTTTATCATTAACAGTGAAACAATCTAAAAACACAAAAAATAATAATTTTAAATTTTTATAAATTTATTTTTGAAATGAACTCCCAAAAACACCCCAAAAAAGAATTAAACGATCCAAGTATAATAAAGTTAGAAACATATTTTTCTATTAAGAAAAGAATCAGACTCAAAACCTAAATATATAAGAGCATAGCTATAACAAGATAAATGGGGTTGGGGATGTAAAAGAATACAAGGAAAAATAAGAGTATAAAATAAAAATATTTCGAAAACAAATACGTAATTTTTTTATTAAACGATGAGAAAACATTACAAAAATGGACTTAAATTTAAAGTAAATATATCATCAAAGGAGAGATTGAGTCAGAAAAACAAAAAGTGGGTAAATTACACAACCTATTGAATTATACAAATATAGAATTAATAAAGATAATTGTGTGTAGCTCTGTGCCGACAAAGAAAAAGTATGAACATCTAAAATTAAGTGAAACAATCTATATTAAAATCAAATTGAATATATATATATATATATATATATATATATATATTAAAATCTAGTATATGGTGAAAACGATAACAACCGGTGATTATGAATTTATTCTTCTCATCTAATACAAATCATAATTAAAAAACTAATGGTGATGTCTGTAACGTTAGCCTTTAGATTAAAATATTTTATCTGGCAGCAATGGAGAAGTCATTCTTCCTCAAAGTTGGTCCCAATAGACACACCTTTAATGAAGGAGATGTTGCCAGAGCCAGAATCCAATAGAGTCTAGGCCAGGCCATACAGCATGTCTGCGTGGAAAATTGCCAACTTTATAATGCAGTTATGGTTAGTGATGGGTGCGGTGCAGTATAAACTTGCTGTGATGCCCGCGCTAATAATCCAAAGTTGCTTTTTTCTTTTTCATTGTGGTGTAATTTTTTGTAGTTTTGGTTAAGCTGCAATGGAAGGAATCTCTATTTGGTTCCTCTTTTTTTATTTATTGTTGGGGGGGGGGGGTCACTTTGCATTTATAGTGATCGAATCAATCATTTTAATCGTGGGACCAATTCTAAGAACACCCAAACGATACAATCTAAGCGTCCAAGAAGGAAAACATAAGGAAGTTCCATGTATGCCTTGATTAATTTCTTTCAGTATTCATCTCTATAGCGGTTTGGTTATTTTTTAGTGCCTCTATAGTTAATATTATTAGATTCTCTCTCTCTCTCTCACACACACACGTATATAATCATGTTCTCACTTTTGCTAGAGAATAATATAAAACATATTATGAGGCTTCACTTAACAACTTAAATTTTTAGGTGAGATGGTTCATTAACATGACATCAGAGCATTGTTGACCGAGCGGTCATGAGATTGAATCTCACCACCCTCATTCTATTTGTTAAAAATCAAGGTAATATAGGCATGTGTACAAGTTTCAATCCCAAATAGTTTTCACTTGAGGAGGTGCTAGAAAAATAATATAAAACATATTATGGAACCTCACCTAACAACTTAAGCTTTTAGATGAGATGATTTTTGAAATTCCAAATTCAGAAGGGAGAAAAAGGGCTATGCATAAATTTTAGAAGTGAATAGGTGTGCACCAAACCATGGTAAATGAAACATCGAGCAGTCACCTAACCTATTCATGCCATGGTACTCCACGCCCTAGAAAAATTGGACAAGAGCCAAAACCCGACAGTAGGGGCCCTATAGATGGCCACAATAATACGGGGAGGGAGGTTGGATTTGCAGTGAGATCTTTGATTCTCGCAGCAAATACAAAGCGAGACCCCCTCATCACCAGCACCAAATTAGCACCCCCACACCCTGACTTTTCCTCCTAATTAAACTCAGTCGCTGAGCTCCTCTTTTGACCGCCATTATCACATATGAGGAGCAGACGCCTTAGTACTAGCATCCTCGTAGAGAGACTAATAAATTAGGGCACCACCCAAGACGACCCAACCTCCTCCACTGACATCTTCATAAATAAAAATTTCTACCACGCTTCTCTATCTTCATAACTTTTGCTCACTATTTACTTCTTTTTCTTGCTTTCAGAAAAGGTCTCTGTATTTGGAAATGTAATGTGATTCCTTGATTTGACGTGCCATGTAACTATTCTTGTTGGGGGGCATTAGCATGTGTTATTTTCTGCCCAGAGGTGAAAAACAAAGAATATATATATATATATCGGGTTGGTCTTGAGATGCTGACCATTGAGCTAACTGTTTTCTTTAATCTCGTCCATCTATACCTATCGATGCTTTTATTGATCTAGCTAGGTGATGGCACACTAACAAATGAGCATAAACAACTCTCACATTATGTCCATGAGGAGCAGGATAACATAATATATATTTGAGATACGGCGTCTAGTTCTAGGTTAGTGGCACTAACGCCATGTATACTTTCTCTCTCGAAGTAGCACCACCTTATATCTGACGAGATTAAAAGTTTTTAATTAAAACCTAACCAAAACATCACCTGAAGTGATCATTCCCAAAATACG
This sequence comes from Salix brachista, assembly GCA_009078335.1. Classification (NCBI taxonomy): domain Eukaryota; kingdom Viridiplantae; phylum Streptophyta; class Magnoliopsida; order Malpighiales; family Salicaceae; genus Salix; species Salix brachista. The sequence continues at coordinate 6,934,698 of CM018574.1, read as the reverse complement.
GATCATTTATTGCGGGCGGGCCACTGTTAAGGATTGTAAGTGATATTAGAGTCTAACTTTGGGAATTGTTTAGAATTATGTGTGGTTGTTTGCGTTCACTTTATGAGTTGCCAACTGGGATGTGGTTAGGAGTGTTTCTGGTGCGAGGAAAAGCAAAAAAAAGGTAGTGGGTTGGGAAGTGGTGGAGGTGTGGATTGAGGATGGTGCCATGTAAACCAAACAAAGTATTTCAGGAGAAATTATGGGTTAAGAAAGGAAGGAGTGAAGGAAAACCTAGAAAATATCAATGGAGGCCTGCGAGTTTGCGGGTCAAGGGGAATAGATGGATGGGAGATGGATGGATTGGGATTAAAGAAATGTCACAAGTTGCTGTTGTCTTCATCTCAAGGAAGTGCGCCTGATTTCATGACACTTATCTTGAAAATGATGATACCTCAAACTTGCTTCTAATATTAATTTTATTCATTTTTTATATATAAAAAAAACATAGGATAATATTTACTTGCTAAACATCTGTTTTCCCCCCCTTAACAACTGCTAATATCAAATTAACACTCCTGTGATTACTTGAAAGTTCTCCAAACTAATTGGTCCAATGGCTAATTAATTGCTATGGCTGTCTTCAAAGCTATATATTTCAAAATTATTGTGTAATTTTGAGCTGTAAGGGAAAACAACGACTATCATGCTGCAGTGATTTTCCTTGTTTGAAAATTTGAAGGCCCTAAGACGTGTTTTGTATAATTATTTGAACACAATGGTTATTGAGTAATCGTGCGCAAATTTTCCCGGTCGGTCAACCTCTGGAAAAGAAAAAAAATATATTGTAAACAGAATAAAATACACATACAGTTGTTAGAACAAGGCATCTAGCCAACGGGACAAGAAGATAGCAATGCAAGCCTAAGTCCCAAGCACAAGTTCATTAGATTCAAGGAGACAAAACTAAAAGAGAATTCAAAGAACATTTGTAAGATGTAAGTACCAGATCAGAATTCCAAAGCTGAACAGTACAAGATCGTCAATCGGGTTGACTTGTCTTCATCTGCATTGACTCGATATACCTTCTTTCTTTTCAAATTTTACACACAAATACAGCCTCCAAAATAGCTGATATATACATACATATACGTGTGTGTGTGTGTAAACGCTTACCACCGCTGTACCGTTTTCATATAGTAATAATGAAGGGTTGCCAGCAGTGACGGTTCAAAACTTCAAATGTTGAGTTTAGTCGCCCTAATTGTGCCAACTTATGTAGGACTTAGCTGTCCCGAGGCTAAAGACTATTGATTCATTTTAAAAAGTAAAACTAGGTGGGAGACCAATAGATTTGGCCTCTTGCTGACTCGATCAATCTTTTTTTTAGGCTCCCATGCATCTATGACCCCGTGAAATAAATGGTCAACTCAATTACCTCCACCAAACTCACACCGCCTAATTTACTCCTGTATGATTGATTATATTTCAACTTTATTATGGGTGTTAGCCCGCTGGATTATATTGGGAGCAGCGGGAGTGCCAACCAAGGCCATGCTGAATTGTTGATGCCCAGGCAACCCGATGAAAACAAACAAGTTTTCAGCCCGATATTAGGATCAACGAATGAACAAGCAAGAGAAAGCGAAGAAAATGAAGGGCTGCATTAATGGGGGGAGGGGGGGGAGCCCGGTGGTTCTCAGGTAGGCGTTAGAGAGTTTTAATTGACACGAAAATATATTGATTAAAGGAAACGGACAGGTAACAAAGCCAACCCTTACTTGGGATGGGGGATGGGACCAAATCAAAGTTACTGAATTTGTTTTTAAGAATATTTTCTATTTTAAAATACTTTAAAATAATATTTTTTTATTTTTTAAAAATTATTATGCACACCAAAATGATATAAAATCACCGAAAACAATTTAATTTACTGGGAAAAAATTATTTTATTTTTAAAAAAATACTTTTAAAATACATTGAAAGATACCCCTAAAGACAAATACGAAGCACTCTCTTTCACATTTCCTCTCCGTTCTCTCCCTTTTTTGGTGGCTTCCCTCTTTCTTTTTCACGCCATTCTTGGTTTTGAGGAAGATCACCTATCCAAACTTAACTTTTCTTGCGTGGCTCGCTCACTGTGTCTCCCTCTCTATATTTTTATTTCTTGTCATCGGGAAAAAAATAATATAGATGCTCTTTGTCAGGTGCCACTGCCTTTCTTTCCTTTCTTCTCTTGTTTTTGTTTTTTGTTTTTTGTTTTTACATGCCCTCTTGACCTCTACATTAGGTTTGAGTTGTTGCAAGAAGAGTATAAGTTGCATGTTTTTATTTAATTCTTACAAGAAAAAAGAGAGATGGAGAGGCAATCTAGTTAAAGATTCTCGTATTTAGAATTACCTGAATTTAGTTAAAACATTTTAATAAAAAAATCATGTTTGGAATCTCTTAACCATAGTTTTAAAGTTTGGTCTGGCTTGGTAGGTTGGTCCATGATTCGTTTGACCCGGGGTTAGAACCGGACTGAGCTTAAAAGATAAAATATGCGAAAATACAATAATAATTAAATTCAAATCAAATACTATAATTTCTCTCAATCTATAACTCTTTGTAATTATTCATATTATCAAAACAAAAGATAAAATGAGAGCTGTATTTTTATAGGGAAAAACCTTTTTTGAGATGGATAAATAATATATTTCCTTTTAAAATTGGAGTCTTTGAGATTTTGGATATTGCTATGACAATATATTGATATAAAAAGATGAAAAAATATTGAAGTTGAGTCGTATTTTTTCTTCTTCTTATCTATTCAATTATTAGCTCGAGATACTGTAATTAATGTTTGTTTGGAAGTGTGGTTGCAGCTGTTTTTGAAAGTGTTTTTCGTTCAGAAATGCATTAAAATGATATTTTTTGTAACACTCATTTTTGACATAAGCACATGAAAATGACCAAAAAACACTAACAAAATTTAATTTAAAGTGAAAAATGAAAATAATTTTTTTTCAAATTTAATCAAAAACGCTTTTGAAACGCAGTTCCAAACACCTATTTAATCTCATAAAGATTTATATTATGTCATAATCTGTTAGCATTTTGAAAACCTCCTTTCCTCACCTGCATCCTCAAATCAAGATACATGAAAGGCTACAAATTAGAAGTTTGATGGAGTCTTAGGAGGAGAAAACTCACCACTCACCAACCATTTGAAGAGAGAAAAAAACGAGCCAACAATATTCTTGCAATTAGGTCGGAGGGTAACTGTGATCTTTTCTATTTTTTCCAAGACAAGTGTGAAAACAAGAAGATCAAGGTGTTGGAAGTTTGAATTTAAATTAAATATTAATATTAATAATTGATTTTTTTTTCTTAATTAGAGATAAATGATAGTTAAAACCTTTTGATCTGGCCTCCTACCGGCTAGATAAAAGAATTTTCAATGATGAACAGCACCCAAGCTAGGTTAACCAAGTATACTTTATCTATTTTAGAAAAAAATACATGATTAAACTCTATTATTTAATTTGGTACATGGAATTTCCCTTCCAAATTAAGAAATTTATATTATTATTAACATTGAAATATGTATATATACATTATAATGAGTTATTATTGTTGAGTCAATATCCTACTAGTAAATTTCAATTTTGAAGAAGAGCAGGAGAGAGCTGCTGGACACAGACCCCTCCAACTTGCAACCACCACGCATCATCCCATTTAACCAACGCCATTGATTTTCTCAACCTCTCCACACATTTATTAATAGCTTTCTAACTTTTTCTCAGAAAACAAAGGTAGAAATACAACGTTACTGTTATCAAGGTTGTTTTCTTTGGGGTGGGAAAACAAAAAGAAAAGAAAATGTTTAAATATATAAATAGGAGAAAGAAGGACAAGCAAATTAAATAAGTAGTGGTGATGGTGGTGACAAACACGAGAGTCCCTTGAAGAAAAGCTATCCCCACGCGAAGAAGAGGAGAGAAAGCAATGGCAAAGCCAACCAAAACAATGAAAGAAAGAGCAGAATAAGGTGTCTCTCTCTTGGACCGATTCGTTTCAATCGCATCTCTCCCTCTCTTTCCATCCATCTCCCTCATGTCCACAGAGAGCCAGGAGGGAACGAAAGATATATGATCACGCAACAAGAAAATACAAATTTAGCAGAGACAGCAAGGTGAATCAAAACCAAGAAAAAAGATGGTGGTGGTGATAAACGGGTATAAATGGTGATGATGAAGATTATTATTAGCTAGCTGGTGCTGGTGTGTATTGGTTTCTAGTTCTTGGTGGTGGTGGTGGTGGTGGTGGTGGTGGGGTGGTCTCTTCTTCTCCTCAATATAACACAATTATATTTCTTGATTCATTTCATTGATTCTCTCTCTCTCTCTCTCTCCCGATTCCCGATTCTTTTCTCTCTCCAAACAATTCTGAGAACTAGTTGTTGCTGGACAAGTGCGATATGATGTCTCATTCGCTCTCCTCTCATTGAAGAGTCTGCCTTGGCTTGAGGGGCGTCTTTTCATGCTTCTTGTGTGCTAGCGTTTATTGTTCATAAGCTCCATCTCTCTCTCTCTCTCTCCCACACCTTTCTTTACCTTCTCTATACATATTCACCCCGAGCTCGGAAACACATATTTATAGCTATACTGCAACCTATTCATTTCTCTCACAACTCTCGACCTTGGCCTGGATCGTTGGTGTTACCTATTGATAATCTATAATGGCAGTCCAAGCTCAATATCCCTCTAATATCCTCCTCCTAAATAGGTAATTTGTTTTCTTTAAAAAATCCTTAAATTTCTCCATCTTCGCTCTGCATTTCCAAATCTTCCTCTGATTAATCCTTCCTTCGTTTCCTCTTTTTTTATTTATATACAGAAACGGGCAAGAGGGGCAGGATTATTCATTGCAGCCACAGCCTGGAGGATATCTTGATCAATCCTCTATGTTACTCAACAATGGAGGTACCTGATTAGCCCAGTCCTCTTAATCAATGCTTTGATTTCTTGAATACCAACATTGACAGGAAAATCCATGCAAAAAAATTATATTTATAAATGAATATAAATCTGATAACACTAAATTTGACGCAGGTGGCAATAATCAACGCAAGAGAGGAAGAGCAGCGCCAACAGGCACCACTGCTACAACCGCAACAATCAATCAATTCTGCATGCAACCTCAGCCTCTGTCAACAACTCAGTTAATAGACCTCTCTCAACTCCACAATCATCGTCATAATCAGCCTCAACCAAATCCAAATGTCGTGTCTACCGGCCTCCGTTTATCTTTCGGTGACCAACAACAACAGAATCATCAGTACCAGCAGCAGAATTTTGGCACTGGTGCATGCCAGTCCTCTGTTTTGTTATCGTTATCATCAGAAGATTTCTCCACCCAAGTCAAACGACAACGAGATGAAATTGATCAATTCCTTCAAGCCCAGGTACCAAAATTCTCTCCTCGGCCGGGGCCGATTTTTTTTTTCTCTCAAGGCTGTGCAAAAATGGATGAGAAGATTTCACTTTATGCAGGGAGAGCAGCTGAGGCGCACATTAGCAGAGAAAAGACAGCGGCACTTCCGTGCACTATTAGGAGCAGCGGAGGAATCGATAGCCAGGAAATTGAGGGAAAAGGAAATGGAAGTTGAAAAGGCCACGCGCAGAAACGCCGAGTTAGAAGCACGTGCGACACAACTTAGCATCGAGGCACAGGTTTGGCAGGCAAAGGTGAGGACCCAGGAGGTAACAGCAGCTTCCCTGCAGGCCCAACTGCAGCAGGCTATCATGAATGGGGGACTGGCGCAAGATAGCAGGAGAGGGGAAGATGGAATAGGATGTCCCGGGGGAGTAGAAGGCCAGACCCAGGCTGAGGATGCTGAGTCGGCGTATGTTGACCCGGACCGCGTTGCCGTCGTGCCAGGCGGACCGAGCTGTAAAGTGTGTCGCAAACGGATGGCTTCTGTGGTGCTTCTGCCATGTCGGCATCTTTGTGTCTGTACAGAATGTGACCAAGTGGTCCAAGCCTGCCCACTATGCCTCCATGTTAGAAATTCCAGTGTTGAGGTATATCTTTGCTAACGAGGACTAAGCCCGGTGAAGATGGTCCAGGCCCATGGAAAATGTCCGGCCCATGGAAAATGTCCGGCCCACATGTGGGCAAACTCTACAAAGAGAGAAGAAAAAACGAAAAACAGAAAAAAATAATGCTTAATAAATTACAATTTCTTTCTTTTTTGGTGTTTTTTTTTTGGGTATATTAAAATCACCCATATTTTCTTTTCTGGCTGCCCCCTCTTGGAGTGAAGTACCTCTACCTGTAGAGGTAATGTACATGGCCACATGAGCAGTTTTTTTTCTTAAAAACAAAAAACAATCTTATATAAATTCTTTTATTTAGTAGAAGCTTTTGATCTCTTGATGACAATGGTGATTTTACCGATGACTTTTGTTAGTTTAGCTTAACCACGAAAAAAATATACAACAAAGTTTCACATTCTTTGCTGATTCTCTACATTGATATTTTTTATTTCATCCTTAAATAGTTGAAAGAAATTTCTAAACAATTTATAAAATTAGAGTTTGTTTTCAATTTTATCCCTCTTTATTTTTTTTAAAATTTCGAGTTTAGTTATCATTTTCTTGATTGGTATTTATGTTAGTTGAAATAAAATTTTAAACTTATTTTCTTATAATTTCATCTTTTTTTAGTTTTTTCTTTCTTTTCATATTTAATCCTTGTTCTTTTTATCACTTTTGTTTTTTGCTTTGGTAGATTTTTTTAATTTCATCATCAGATTTTAAAATTGTTGAAAAATGAACTTATTAAATAAGCATGGGTGTAATTTATTTATTTTCCTTTTTTAAAGCTCATGTTTTTAAAGTTTTATCTTTCAATACCTATTCAATTGGTTATTGAGCTCCATTATTTGTATTTATTTGCTTTGCATATGATTTCTCAATGATTTTAAAAATGACCTAAGTTTTTTTAGATATTTTTATATTTAATTTACTTTGGCAAATCAACATTTAATTAGTCTAGAATTAAGCTTCTTGATTCATTCGGGTTTAAGATTTAATGGGTTGCAATTTGAAGGGTTTGCTTGGTTTCTTTTTTTCTTTTTTTCAAGTTGATATTTTTTCATTTTTATCTTCCAACATCTTACATCATTAGTGATTAAACTCTGTTTTTTCTTTATTTTGGCAAGTTTTTTAAGTTAATATGTCTTTTATCACTTTCATCCTTCAAAATTGTATCATTTGGTAATTAAATTAATATGTTTTTTAAGTTGATCCATATATCAAACCTTTTTTTATTTTCAAACCAATTGCCCAGGTTGTATTTAAAAAATAAAAAATTACGTTTCTCTGTATATTTTTTTCCCAATAAAAGACTTGTTCTAACACGTGTCATAACATGTAGTACCCCACAAATCTAGTAAAATCTATAACGTGTCCATAAAAAGAGTCGTTTAATTCCAGCAATTATATGCATATGATTGCAGGGCGGTAGCTTGACAGAGCCTCGCCGCATTAATCTCGCAATAATCTATCTTCCCTTTTAAATACTTCCATAAATAAATTAGTCGGTTTCATTCTTGTTCCAGCTTAAATAATTTATTAAATGAGTTCAGCTATCAAATTGATTGAGGATTAACAACTTATTAGGAATAAAAATAATAAATAAATAAAAACAGTTTGGTGCTTAGGGTGTTTTTTAAATATATTCACGTCAATAAACTTATCAATAATAACCCTAATTTGAGGGTAAGAAAATGTAATCGTCAAACTGTTACAATGCTGGGCCGAGGAACCCGTCTCGTAGGTGGGTGATGGGGAACAGAACTTTAAGGATACAAAGCTAGGCCCACAATATCCGTTCCTCCTTTCCTTTTCTTTTTTCTTTTTTCTTTTTTCTTTTATCTTTTGCCTGCCTGACAAATGAAACATCAAATAGATGGGAGATTGGGATTCTAAGGAACCCTAGAGTTGAAGAAAAAAAATTGAATATAAAATTATCATACACATGAGAGAACAAACAAAAAAGACCACAATTTTAATGTGGTCGGGGCTTTCATCAGTCTCACATGATGTTGTTTCCTCAACGACAAGTAGTATGGGCTTAACACACTCTTTTTTTTCTTTCTTTTTTTATATGTTGCACATGATTCTCCCTTGGTTAATAAGATATCTGCATCCCATGAGATTTCTGCTTTATAACCACGGCCTCAAGAAATGCTTCCTCCTCCAACTGGCTCATCTTTTAATTAAAGCACCCTTCTGTTTTATAATCAGTGCTTAAGCAAGCGAGTATCTTGTTTCTTGGAAGTCAAAATGGCTGACCAGATAAAAAGTTTGGAGATTGGCTTGGCTGGTAGTCTACCTCTGTAGTTAGTCCACATTGTGATCGATGAACGCGCGAACAGAGATGGGATCTTGATTAAATCCAAATTTAACCACATTTTATTTTGCAACTTTTTGCTGTTTAACTCGCAGATAAGCTGGGATATTCTTTATATTGAGATCATGTGGCCATTTACCATCATATTCAGGCAGATTTTTTATTTATTTTTCAATCCTATCAGTTTTTAGAGACCCTTTCTCTGGATTAGTGAATGGCTCTATCTATTCCTTTTTTTTTAAAATATCTCCACTTGTGGTGGAGTTTCTTACGAGGGAAATCCCACTGCCCGGAAAACGCACTTTGTGGACCCAAGGAGCAGGGAAAATCCCCGGCTGTCCCAGGCTCTTACGAGGGGGTTTGGAGGGCTAGAACCCTGGTGGCCACGCTGGCAGCCCCAGGGCCTTACCGCCCCGCCCCACACCTCGGGGACAGCTCTATCTATTCCGCTAACAGGTAGAAGGAAAGATTGATTATGGCAGCCTTCTCGCTTGACCAACACTGCAGCACATACACATTTTGATACGCAACACGATGTGGATCTTCTACTTCCAGTGTCACATGCTGTCTGGACCATGACTAAAGACTAAATTATTTGTGTTTTGCAATAATTTTGCCTGCATGATCAACCAGAGGAGAGTAGCAACAGATCTAACAAATTTAAATTACCTATCCCCAGAAAAGCTTAAACTTTGATTTTGACTTTAAGTTTGCCAAACATGGGCTTAATCGTTCATTTAAATTGATTGGTTTCCAGAATCACTTGAACCAATCAAGCAAGATCTCTTAGTCTCAAGCAGGCTGTTACTGCAGTAGCAAGGTATGACAAGATAACACAAGCATAATTGAATCATATATAGGATGCCCCAATATCCCATGATTAGCCCACTGCGTCAAGAAAAGTTCTGCAAAATTAAGCGCCTCGTTGATACATCATACTAGAGTAGATAATCTGTAATATAAATGTGCATGGGACCGAGCTTAAGAAGTTTAATCCTGGAACAAATTTGGTCGCCATGTTTTGAAAGTAAGGATAACGTACGACAGGGACATGATTTATGACCTGTGATATCTCATGAAATTACTCAAGAGAAACAAAACACCATTGATAGGAGCGTTTGCTTTAATTTTTCAATGACCTCTTTCAATTTCAATCAATTAAAGTGGAAGACAAACTGCCCCCCTCTCCATGCTGCAATTATAATCCCTGTTCAATCTGAATCTCATGTGTAGTCTGTGACGCCATTTATCAGCCCAGTAGAGCTGCATCGATCTATGACATCTGTCAGCAGAAAATCTTGGCTAATATTACTTGCATCATCCATCATGGACGCGTGTTCTACAATTAATGGCTGTTTTTTAATATTTATCTGGTTCATTGTTTGTAACAAGCTTTTTGAACTCGAAATGGATTAGGGTTTTTTCTTCTTCTTTTTGGACAATATTATATTAGCCACGACAATAGATGTGTGCGATGACTGGTTGATTAGACAGACAAATTAATCCACCATATCCTGTAAATTCCTTGACTTTAGGCATTGTGATCGATGTGGTCCTGTACAAGTAAAGCTTATGCCATCAAAAGTAGACTTTCATCGATACGATGACAAAGTGAGACTTATTATATCATAATTAGGAACCAACATCTTCTGAATTACGAAAAACAGATATTCTTAGGCTAATATTCTTTGTTTATGCAGGCATACATCAATCTCACGAGCGCATTGTAAGAACTGGAAAGAGAAATTGTCTGATTCAATCTTTAAATTCTTTAAAAAGATATGCATGTCTGTGAGTAGTATCATATCTTGAACTTGGAAAAGTTGCTGGCATTGATGATTACAGCAACTGATAATGGAAACCAATAAATCCATCTGCCTTGCAAAATACCAATCAAACCCAGAACCATATCCGACTGATTGCCTGGAAAAGAACGCAGTGTCGCGCACGGGGCCCTTGTTATTATGCATAATGGATGGCACTTTGACGAACCACGAGACGTGAAAGATCAATCTGGTTCACATTTTTTGGTATTGCTTACAAGCATGCTTTTCGGTACAAATTTTGGCCCTTTTTTCTATATTATATATTCCTCCCCCCCCACCCCCCATTCAGATCTGTTAGGTGAGAAGCCACGGTGCCCTTTCCTTTTGTCACGATGCCTGTCTGCAAAAAAGAAGAAAAGGTGTTCGGATAAATGATTCCTGTCAATAAATTGGAGGAATGAAGTGTTGGTTGATTTTTCTTCTGTTTTTGCGCTGTGTAAAGATTCAAAACTTGAAAACCATGAGCAAGTGCTTCCCTACATAGGACTGTAATCAATCAAGTGGAGTATACCGTTGAGAAGATTGACTTGTTGAGAGCTTGAATTTTGTATGGAGATGATAAAATATATTAGATTCTACTTATTAATTATTCTTTTAAAAAAAGTTCACAAAATAGAATAAATTTACTCAATTTCAACCTAATTGTTTATACTATATATTACTCGATATCTCATGGGATACAATTTTTAAAATAATTAAGTTCATGCTTCGTGGACGAGACAAGTCAAATGCCTCGACGATTTGTGGGATAATCCAAATTTAATTGTTTCTGCGTGAGCAAGATTTGAAAATTTTGAGTATGTCAATTTCTTTTATTATAATATATCCCATGCATTGTGGTGCTATTTTTTGTTGGATTGGAGCATGAACCCTAGACCCATAAAAACATGCTTGTTTCAAATCTTAGCATATTTTTAAAATCTAAATTTGAACTTAAGTATAAAGTTTTTTGAATCATTTTCTTGTAAATTAAAGCTCTTGACATGGGATCCATTCAACTCGAACATACGAATGGACCCATTCATGAACATAATTCTTAAAATTTGAAGAAATAATACAAATTATATGGCATAGTTTCATAATTTGGTTATAAAAATATTGAATTGAAAAATAATAAGAGTGTAAATAATTTATAATTTAGTTTTAAGACTTTTTTAGATTTTTAAATAACTTATAGGATCTAATAGATCATTTTAAGGGTGAGGAAATTCAAGTAAGAGTTTACCGATCCATTTTTTCCCAATTTATTTATTAAATTCTCCAACTTGAATTATTTTTTTATTCTTTGAGATACAGTTTCTCCTAATCATTTTTTCTTGCAAAATAGTCTGCATATCTTTTTGGCCCAATACATACATACATACATACATTATTTACTTACATACATACATACATTATTTACTTAGATGTAAAAAGGACTCGTTTTGTTTGTTTACTTTAAATATGTAGCAAGTTGTTAGTGTCTTGAGTTCAGATGTCTTGTATATAAGTGATGAGTTAACTATATAAGTGATGAGTTAACGTCCTAGAACTTCATGAATTTTGGGTATATTCAATTCTCGGTCCCTGTAGTTTTATAAACTGGTCATGTCAGGCCCTCTAGTTACAAGACTATAATAGAGTGTATGAGAGTGCACTAGAATCACGCATCTAAAAAGTTTTAAATTATTACTAATATTTTAATATTATTTTAATATATTAATGTCAAAAATAATTTTAAAAATATATATATTCTCAATTAAAAAGGCATTTCTCCTTCACTATGTGCACCAAAAAATATGTATTATTGCATATTACAACAGGAAAATAACTATTTTGCCCTTTAAAAAAATCAAATATATAGCTTTGGGGGGTAAAATAATCTTTTTTGCATGGGTTAATTAGTTGTTGTTGGAAGTATTAGTCCTTTAACATTTCAAATGCAGAATAACAGCAAAACCAAAATAAAGCTGTCATCCATGTCATTATATTCTTTAAAACATAGCAAACAGCTAAATCCTTAAAAGCAAAGATCCTTTGACTTGCCTTTAAAGGGTGTTTTTGTCTTTTAATTATTTGTTTTAATAAAATTCACTCAAGGATATTTGATAATTTAATAAACACAAATATTATTGAAAGAAATTAGTTAGCGTGACATGTCAACTTGTGGGTAGTGATCGGGCTTGTAGGCGGCATGATCAAATTCAACTAATAGTCAAACATTGATTTTTATAATAGTGTTTAAATCATCTCGATTATCCATCTCTACTTGTGAAGCACGGGCATATAATTATATATATTTAATATTAGCGTATCACCAAACAAAATGAGTTAATGTTATTGTTGGTGTACAAAGGTTTAACATAAGCATATTAAAATCATAAAAATAAAAAATATTAATATTTTTAAAATGAAAAACAATTGAAAAAAACTTGAAAGAAAAACAAATAATAAAGCAAAAACAACCCTTCACCTTCACTCATCCAGGATCCCAGCTAACTCGTGTTGCTGTACCTTAATATGTGCTGAAGTTCCTTGCGTAAACAAACAATCATGGGATGAATGGCATATCCCTGCTCTGAATCATACATAGCTGGAGTTCTAAATTATAAATTGTATTATCAGATAATAATATAAATTTTATTTAATAATTTAAATTTTTAGATAAAATCTTGTTAATCCAACCATCATACTTTCGAATTTGACCATTCTATCATCAATATTCTTACAGCGAAAGCAAATACGATGAAACATACCGTGTTAGGTCATTGTCATCTCTGTAATCATCACCACGAGATCGTGATCGGACAGGTTGAATTATTACACCAGATAGTACAACCGGGTGAAAATGATCTGCATGTTTACTACACCTATTATTTTCTATATAAATAATTTGTTTCTAGTTAATTTTAAAATAAAAGCATAAATTTATTTATTGCGCGTATATAGATGTTTACATCTATTTTCCCCATTAACATTAAAATCAAATGAACTAGCTGAAAACCATGCACGTAAAAGACAAGATCTCTTTGTTTTACGTAAAATGGTCATCCTTGTTTCACGGTGAACGAAGACTAATGAATTTAGGATAGTAGATAGGAAGTTTCCATCGTTGTGTCCCTTCCGCACATGGCAGTCAAAATCGAGATTTTGACACGGATCGGAAAGGACTCCGAAAAATCGGATCGTAAGATCGGATCGTAAAATCGTAGAAAGATCGTAAATGTCCGTACAAAAATTATTATTTTTTATTATATTAAAATTTAAAAAATGAATTTAAATATAATTAAATATTATTATTTTTTATTATTATTATTATTCTACGATTTTTCTACGATTTTGAACGATTTTTCTACGAGTTTGACCGGTTTCGATTTTTCTTTCCGGTCCAACCAGGTTTTCGGAACCAACTCGCAAAATCGTACGATTTTGCGAGTTGGCTCGCGATTTTGACTGCCATGCTTCCACACTCCTTTATTTTTTCCAACCTCAGACTTTCACCAAGAGGCATTAATGAAATTTAAAGTGTGGTGGAGATATGTCAGAAGGAAGCCTCAATATCGAGAGCTATGCCAGGTAAAGACCCCTTTTTTTTTGCAGATTGTCTTGTTCCCATTGACGCTTTGAAAGCTTTTTCAGACATGAATCAATCGTTACTTAACCAATTCATCTAGAATTTTAAATTTTTGGGTGATTTAATGATTTTTATTGACCTAATAGTCACAAATTTGAATTTTATTATCTCATTTTATTTGATAAGAAATCAAATATAAAGTATTAAAGAATAATATAAATGATATTTTGGATCTCACCTAACCGCTTAAGTTTTTAGATAATTTAGTGACCCTTATTGACTTATCGGTCATGAGTTTAAATTTCATCATCCCATTTTATTTGATAAAAAATCAAATACAAGATGTTAGAGAATAATATAAATGATATTTTGGGGCCTCACATGACAGCTTAAACTTTTAGGTTAGATAGTTTTTTAACATGATATCAGAGCCTTATTGACCCAGCGGGCAAGAGTTCGAATCTTACCACCTCCATTCTATTTGATAAAAATCAAGCACAAGATAGCATGGACTTGTATGTAAGTTTCAAGCCTAAAAAGCTTTCACTCTAGGGGATGTGTTAGAGAATAATATAAATGATATTTTGAGGCCTCAACTAACAGCTTAAGTTTTTAGGTGAGAAGGTTCCTTAACACAAGGTAGTGTGGGTCGATACAAGTTTCAAGTCCAAATGACTTTCACTTGAGGAGGTGTATTAAAAAATAATAAAATTTATATATTGAAACTTCACCTGATAGTTTAAATTTTTAGAAGAGTTGATTTTTTAACATAAATCGCCTTCAAAAACAGTGTTTATTACTTTATTTGGCTACATCTGATGATCACAGCTGAACAGAGATGGAATATATTCTATGTTATCAAGAATTCAGATGTCATAATGAAAGACAGAAGTGCTGTTCATCTTCGTTTTTACGAGAGGAGTGTAAGCCAGTTTATGATTAGGTCAAAGCTCGATACAGATAAATGTATGAAAAGGGATCTCATAGTCCTGGATTTTCAATCTTTTTTTTCAAAAAAAAGGACTATTTCAAGGGAAGAAAGGGGCCCTTGAAATGATGCTTGAGAGTATAGTTCCAGCTTCACCATACAAAAGAACCGACGTGATTCATCATGCTAACAATCTTATGATCACCGGCAACTGACAAGCTGTATGGCATCCTTCCTCTTTATTTCATGTTAGGTGGTAACATATCATTTGTTTCTTTCTTCGACATGCTCGTTGGATTCAGCAACAAGTTAAATGATGTCCCCTCGGCAGGTGAGTCACGTACCACGAGTTAGGGGCCATCCCTCACTGTCATGGATGGGGGGAGCCTCTGAATTTGCTTTCGAAATATTAATAATGAAAATAATTGAAGCACGATCACCACCTTCCATGATTTAATTTCCTTTCATGTGCCATGTTTGTGCCAAGAAAATAGGTGAGACTACAAAACAAAATAATACGAATCGTAGCTTTTTCAATATCTCAAATTCGATTCAGTTTCTTAGACTTTGCTGCCACCTCTACCTTAATCTCTGCCTTAACTTCGCTGTGAAAATTATTAATATTTTTTTAATGCAATGAAACCCCCCTAAAATGTATTTTTTAGGTTTAAATAAGCTAGTAAAATCTCAGTTGTCCCGAACTTTTACAATTATCGTACATTCTGAATCAAACTCGAAACTTCCGTGAAAATCATAATTTTTTTTTCATCACACAATAATTTTATTCTACTTGAAATACAATACTACGAGATTTTTGAGACTTCGGTTCTAGGTGCATTTCCTCCGCCCTCGAGCTTCCCACATATTCGTAAGTTGGGCTCCACGGATCCCATTGAGGCTAAATTTTATAAACACCACACCGTCCAAACAACCTCTCCTTGGGCTAAATCATGGGCCGAATCTAGGCTTTTATCTATACGGCCTGTTCAGGTTATATTTTTTTCTATTCAAATCGGGCTCCTCAGGTTTGCTCTATATTGGGCTTTTAGCCTATGGGCTGCATGACGTTGGAATTCGGGGACGTGGGCCGAATACAAAGATGCTGCATTTACGCTCCCCGGGATCATTTATGCAAAAAATTTATTGGTGCTTGCACGAGCCAGACCAGGTCTTGATAGAAGTTGTATTTGACGATTGCATTTTTTACTTTGATCCATACTTAAAATTTATCTTTAATAAAAAAAAAATTGATAAAAATGTGTTGCCTTTTTTCATGAATAGAAATGTTATAGGTGGAAGCGGTACGATGCAAGCTAAAAAATATATTTTTAATTAATTTAAATATTTGACTTTGTTTTAAAATAATTTTTTTATTAAAATAAAAATAAACTTCTGGCTAAACATAATTATGGTTAAGTTTTGAGTCACGATCTAAAAAATACCTATAACACTACAACTTTATTCAATAATTACAAAGTCTTTGTATTAGTTGCGTTAGTCCCTTGCTTGTCCGAGTAGAATTTTAGGTTGTGTTCAAAAGTCCTTTAAAAACAAAATTATATTTGAGCAAAGTATTTTGGAGTGTTTGGGAAGCATTGTAAATGTATTTTTCAAGAAAAAAAATCAGTTTGAAAAATAGCTGTGACCATACTCTTCTTTTGACTTTCATGATGCTAGTTCAGTACAGAAAATAATAAAAATATAATCGATATATTTAATCAAATAAAAGCTTTGTTTCATAATTTACTTGGATTATCTTATTAGTTTTTATGAATAAGCAATCGAATTTTAGTTTTTTTCACATTTAAACTAATCTTATTAGTTTCACTTTGCTTTGAACTCGGATCAATAATTAAAAGCATATATGTTACGTTTTATATTTTTGAATTTATAGATTTAGAGTTATTAATGTACAAAAGGAATTCTTATAGAATTATAATTACCACTAATTTTGTATCACCTGTGGTTGCTATAACTAGAGTAAAAATTCTCATATTATTTTGTAAATAAAAACATGGCCGAACTATAAATAAATATATATATATATATATATATATATATATATATATATATATATATATATATATATATATATATTGTGTATGTTAGAAAATGCATCAATGATAAGCTCGATTTGATTATTATGAAAAACAATTATCTATTAGTGTTAAAAATGATAATGAAAAACAGGCCCTGTTATTTTTATGATATGTATTTCACACAAATAATAATTTAGAAAGATTTATACTTTTAGTAGAAAAACTATAAATTTAAAAAATATTTGGAAATAGCCATAGGAGGCTAATGTTATTGAATATAACTATGATGGTTTAGAGGATGTTTGCACTATATCTAGTGCTTCGAGTTTTAACAATAATTAGGAATGGATGTAAATTGTTTATTTATTATTACTTTAAATAAGATTTTATTGTCCATATGAGTTATTTTGACTCTTTTTTTAAAAATTATTAGGTTTAGTAAAATTCAAATTAGAATATATGTGTTTTTGTTATGAAGAAGAAATCGATTTCCCTAGGTACTTCATTGAAGATGGATTTAAGAAAATCTAATGGCTAAGATATGAAAATGAATATCCAATGGCTAAGCAAGAGAATATAAATAAGCAAGGTAGTTAGAGAGAGAATGATGGAAGAAAAAAACAGGGAAAAAAAAGTCACTAAAGAGTAAAGACAGATCGATACTTTATTTTCAATACGCATGTACTGTTATATAGATATGATTGGTTAATTGTTTTGTCCGTGGTTAAATCATGGTTAATGAAACCTTGTTCGGTGATCTTCTAAGGTTTGATTAGAATTGTCCTCTCAAGATTTTCTCTCTTTTACGTGCAAAATTATACGACATACCCTTTTATTTATAGTATTTTCATTTTAGACTCTCATATTTTGATTGTTTTGTATGGTTATTATTTCTATTATAAAAGTTTAGATTTGTTTTAATTTTATCCTTAAATTAAAATTGATTATATATTCTGGTTTCATTTTGCTCTTTATTCTTTTAATTTTGGGATTTTTTTAATTTTTCCATTAGATTGAAATTAATCATATATTTTATTTTTTTACTTCGATCCTTATACTTTGAATATTTTTTTTATTTTAATTATTTTATTTTATATATATATTTCTAAAATAGTCCTTATTTTGCCCATGTTTATATGTATATGCTCTTAGTTTTTCTTTTTGTGTTTTATTATTTTCTATTTTGTTCGGTTGTATGTTTTTTTTTAATTTAGTCCTTAAATTTTAATTTCTATTTGTGATAATTTGAAAATTGATTTTTCTTATTTTTTTCCCTTTGTTTTTTTTATCTTTATTTATTCTTGAAGTGAAATGATTGTTTTTAAGCTAATAATATTTATTTTTGTTTTTTCATTTATTTTATTTTTGTAGTTTTTGATGTTGTTTTTTTTGTGAAAAAAAGACTTTTACGCTTTTTTTATGTATGATATTTCAAATTTAAAATCACATAAATAGAAAATATACGAAGCCACAAGTAGACAACGAGTGGAAAAATTAAGCCAAATTATCTATAACAAAAAAGTACACAAGTGATCTGCCCTGTGTTTCGTCGTAACCAACATCAAATTTTTTAGCATGTAAAAAAATATTAATGGTCAGAGATTTTTTTTTATGATGCTATTATCTGAGCGAAAAAATATCAACTACAAAAATTTTGATTATTTAGTTTTTTTATATATATTGTTTTATTATGGACAAAACATTTAAAATAATAATAACAATTCTTTTAAAAGTATTTTTTCTTAAAACTGTATAAGGCTAATTATAGATTTTGATGTTTGTTTAATATTAACGCTTGAAAATATATATAAGAAATAAACTAAGTTTTTTTGTTAAATCTCAAATTAATTTAATATCAGTGTTTTAAAATACTTTTGATATAATAATATGAAGAATAAATCTTATAAAAAAAACTATTATTGAACTTATTTTTATAACAATAGTGATGGTGATAATGATAGTATTGTCAATAATAATTACTAATGGTTATAATTGCAACTATAATAATTATGACAATTTAATAATTCAAATAATAACATTGAGAATAATAATCAAAACATCAGTCAATATTATTTTGGTTAAAAGTTGACTCTTTGAGCTTTTTTATGTATGATATTTCAGATTTAATATCATTTAAATAAATAATATACGAAGCCATGTATAGACAAAATAAGTGAAAAAATGGGATCAAATTATCTATAATGAAAAAATACACGGGTCAATTGCCCCACGCTTCGCCTCATACATAGCCATTTTTTTTTTTACATGTAATAAAAATGTTAATAGTTCTAGATTTGTTTCATGATTTTATACATCTGAGCGAAATAATTAGCTCACAAACCTTTTGATTATTTAGTTTTTTTATATATTCATTTTATTATAGATAGGATGTTTAAAATAATGATAATAATTATTTTTAAGGTTTTTTTTCTTGAAAATAATTATATATTTTGATATTTGTTCAATATATATATAAATAAAATAAAATTGAAATATTGTTTTTTTTTTAAATCTCAAATTAATTTAATCTATTTGTTCTGAAATAATTTTGATATAATAATATGAAGAATAAATCTTAAAGAATAAAAATAATTTAATTTAATTTCTTTTTAAATAAAAATCAATTTAAACTAAAAATATATTAGGTCACACATAAATAAAACAAATGCAAAAAACACAAAGATAACAAATCACTAACAACAAAAGATTAACCATACATGCATAAGAGAGAGTTTCACTCTCATTTCACACCACAAAAGCTAAACTTACCATGTTTTTTTTACACAAGATGCATTTAATACAAAGATAAATTACAATAAAAATTAACAGTCAAAACTAAGAGTATAGATACATAAATACAAAAAAAAAAACTATCCCAGAAGAACTAAAAAAATAAAAGGATCGAAACTAAACCAAAAAATAAAAAAATCGAAATCGAAATAGAAAACAAAAATTACATATGTTGATATGAGATAAAACAATTCTCGCTGCAGCAGAGTGCATGCTAGTGTCGGTTAATTTATATTAAACATGTATATTAACTTATAAGTGAACTGGTATTTAGAAACTTGATTATGTTCAAAATATGTTATTTTTGAAATATTTTTTTAACTTATAATAGTCTCTTAAAACTTTTATTCAACTTGTTATTTTTTTAAAAAATAACAATCAATTTATATGTATTCAACCGGTTTGATTGGATGTAACATATATGTTTTTGTGTTTGAGAGGATAATTGAGAAAAATATTTTTTATTTAAAAATGTATTAAAATAATATTTTATTTTTAAAAATTATTTTTAATATCAACATATAAAAATAATTTAAAAACATAAAAAATTAATAAATAAATAAAATCATTTTTTTTCAAAAATTGTTTTGAAATACACCATGTCTTCCTCGACCAAGAAATATATTTGATTCATAAAAAGAGAGTGGGAGGGCAACCTTGAACAGCTACAGGCCTACAAAAACATGAAGGAAGAAAGAAAGGAATATTATTTTATTATTTTTGGAAATATCAAGTAATAAAAGTTTAATCATTAAAAAAATGGAAAGGAAAAAATTGGAGTCAAGGAATTTCTGAAAGGGGAGAGAATCCAAGGAGTAGCTTCACGTTCTAAGACATGCTCGGTTCTCAGGAGACACACGTGGGAGAGTAAATCAATCCACGTGCAAAGCTGCCTCGTAGTTCGTTCTTATTTGGAGTCGTCTCCTTCACTGCCCACTGAAGGAAGAGAGAAAAAAAGATCAGCAGTGGGCCACAACTGTATTCTTTAATCTTTTCATGGCATCCACAAAATTTCTCTACGGTTCTCAGCTTTATTCTTTAGAAAGATGCTATACTTCTATAATGGTTTTAAGCAAGCAAAAGTAATTTGTATGGATATAAATAGAAAATCAGATATATATTAAAAAACCGGTTTGTATGGCACTAAAATTTGTTATTTAATATTTTTTATTTAATACTAATATCAGGTTATATAATTTTAAAAAAATTAGATAAAAAAATTAAAATAATAATGAGCCACAAAAGTTTTCCAAATCATTAGTTCAACATATTAAATTTGAAATATTATATATAGAGATGTTGCAAAACTTAATTCTTAATAAATACAATATCGAATGATAAATTACTTGAATTATTATTCTTATTGTTATTATTATGATTGAAAGTAAAGCAAAAAGAAATATCAACAACATTGAAAAAAAAATGATTTAAAGAATAAATGAAAAAAATAAAATAAAAAACAAAATTATTATTATTATTATTATTATTATTATAAATATTATCAGACTATCGAGCACATTCATTACTATTTAACTCAAAAACTTTTGATTATTTAATTTTTTTATATTCATTTTATTATGGATAAGTTATTGAAAATAATAATAAAAATTATTGTTAAAATATTATTTCTTAAGAATATATTAGGCTAATTATATATTTTGATATTTGTTTAATATTAACACATTAAAATATAAAAAAAATGAACTAAGATTTTTTTTATCTCAAATTAATTTAATCTCAATGCTCTGAAATACTTTTAATATAATAATATCAAGAATAAATCTTAAAAAATAAAAGAATAATTTAATTTCTTTTTAAATAAAAATCAATTTAAACTAAAAATATATCAAGTCACACATAGATAAAAAAATAAATAGCAAATCACTAACAACAGAACATTCAATATATATGTACAAGAGAGAATTTTATTATCATTTCACATCATCAAGCTAAATTTACTCTATTCTGTAATCCAAATTATATTTAATATAGAGATAAATAACAATTAAAATTAAAAATTTAAACTAATAGATACATTAATATGAATAAAAAATAAAAACTACCCCAAAAGAATCATTAAAATATTAAAGGTATTGATACTAAAAAAAAAATCAAAATGCAAAACAACAGATTGTATATATGGAAAGAAGAAGAAAAAATCTCGTCTTTCACCTTTTGAAATATTGATCAGCGAGGGCATAGAACTAGGCGACGAGATTCGACGGATCTCGGCAGATGTCATTCAACTGGAGGGTCACACTTGTCGAGCATGGAATTAAAGCTGATAAAGAATTAGTAAGAGTTATTTTAATAAAATATAGAGTGTAAGTTCACAGCATAATTATTTCCAAAGAATCAAATCAGTATAGACATCGTCGCTTTGATGTACGAGGAGTATCAAACCGCACTTTATAAACCTCTACATATATATATATATATATATATATATGTGCTAAAAAAATCTCTCTATAGTATATTATATATATATAAAGACTAATCTTGGGGCTGGCTTTCACTGGCATAAACACGTGTGAGGGTGGTGCACATCGTGGACAGTGCACGGATCCTTGATTTGGGAACAGGGCGAACGGCTGGATTCTTTATTTGGCAATGATCCCACGAAACATACTTTAAGGCCTTGTTTGTTTCAAGGAAAGTAGTTTTCGGGAAATCATTTTTCAAATTTTTCTGTGTTTATTTGTCTTCTGAAAAGTTAGTCAACGGAAAACACTTTCCAGTCAAAAAAAAATTTAGCTTGGTTTTCAGGAAAAATATTTTCCGGAAAATTTGGGCGGAAAATATTTTCCGGAAGTTGTGAAAAATTTAGAAATATCATTATTTGCTGATTATATCAAATTTGATCCTCAAACTTTTGATTGCTACATATAATTTGTTTTGAATATTTATTTTTCAATTCCATCTCTTAAAATTTAATTTTTATATTAATTTTGGTACTTATTTTTATAATTGCTATTTGCTTTTTTCTTATCATTTTTTTATTGAAATTTTTTATCTATCAAATTTGGTCCTCATTTTTTTTATTGTTACTTCTTTTATTTGAAATAATTTATGAAATGTTAATTATTTTTATTTTAATTTATTCACCTTTCATTTTTTTTTTAATTTTTTAGATTTGATCTCTATTACTTTGATTATTATTTATTTTATTTGAGATAATTTATGAAATTATATGTTTTTTCAATTTCATTCTCATTCAACTTTTTAATTTGTAAGATTTGTTCCTCATTATTTTAATAAACTTGAAAAAAAATTAATTTATTAATAAATTATTTTCCAGTTCATTTTTCATAACACAAACAAACACTGGAAAGTGTTTTCCAGTTCATTTTCCATAACACTGCCAAACATCAGAATTCACTTTTCAGGAATTCACTTTCCAAAAGAAAACTATTTTCCAACAAACAAACGGGACCTAAAAGGAACACCTCACGTCTACGCTACTGTTTTATCTTTTTTATTATTATTACAAAAACTGTTTTATTAATATTTCTTATTTATAAATATATTAAAATAACATTATTATTTAATTTTGATATTATTATATTAAAACAATTAAAAAAAACTGACTGCAAAAACAAAAGATACACCCTGGTCTGTATTTGGCATGTTCGAACCGTTAGCCAGTAATGAACGCCTCGAATGGTAGAAAATGTTTTGGAGTGCTCAACGAGTTCTCCAACTAAGAACTCAGTTCCAGGCCTCCAACACGCTTTATATTAAAGTGAGTTGCATCCTCGCAACAACCGGTCAAATATATTTACTGATTTCTGGTGTCTCAATCAAGACACGCAAGATTTTTATAGTAGGAACAGTTATAAAACCAGAAATTAAAAGATATAAAAACTCAAATAAAAAGAGAGAAAGAAATAAAAGTAAACCATTGATGACACCATGCATCTTCACGCGCCACATCATGAAAAACAAAATATAGTGGTGTATAGTTGTTAATTCCGTTCCGTTCTGTTAAAAAAACCGAGATAAAACAACGGTGTTTTTGTCTCGGTTTTAATTCCGGTCCGTTCCGTAAATTCCGGCCAAATTACAGCCGGAACGCCCGGTTTCGTTCCGGGTTCAAAATCAATTATATATTTTGGGATTTTAGAGATGTTTCTAATTTTGAGATTATGTTTGTTTAACTTTGTGTTTGTATTGTATAATTTAAAGTTAATTTATCTTGAAATTTAATTATGCTTTTTAAATTAATATTTTAATTTTTTTTATATATATATATATAATTAATTATATATGAACAGTGCAACTCCGAAACGGCACGCCAGAACGCTCCGAAACCGGAACGTTCTATTCCAATTGAAAAACCGAAACGACGACCGGAACAGTATTGACAACTATACCGTGTATCCATGAACATGTAAGAAGGTAATATTTGGGCATTAAATGACATTGCTCTCATGCCACTCACGTGACATGGATAACACCTACTCACTGGCATATAATGAGCAGGTGCTGGTATCATTTTTTAGATTAAAAAAATAACTTGACATGGAAAATACCAATATGCCCTCTCTGACCTAATTAATTACCCAAAACTCATATAAAAGACCAAAAATAACCTCGAATACAAACTTTATTTTATTTTATTTTTTCCCCTAAGATCAATAGCATATTTTAACTATACATGGAGAAAGGAAAAGACAAAAAAAAAATTATCATCCAAAATAATAATGATTTTATAATAACAATTCACAATAAATTATTGCCAGCAGTGTAGTAAATAATTCACTCCCTGTATATTTTTGGTAAGTTATTCATTGAAAAAGCCAAACCAGGCTCTGAGTTTAAATGAATACCATGTCGATGAATGAGGTAGGGGAGGACAGGGCACTCATTACTGCTCGATCGAGATAAGTAAATTCACAAGGGTGAGTTTGCGAGACTTGGCGTCAGATTTGTCCCCTCCACCTCTGCAGATTTGCCAGAACTATACTCGTTTACCGGGCCCTAACCGTAGGTCCGATTCGCATTCAATGCACGAATGCTTGGCCAACACATTTCATAATTTTAATTTAATAAAAATTAACGGCGTGGAACTCTTCTAGATATAAAAAATTGCATTCTGAAAATTATATTTTTCTTGAAATGCTCCGGTGGATGCATGACATGTACAGTCAAATTCTCTCCCCGGAGAAATATGGAAGTTCCAAATTTTATGAATTATGATAAATTCCTCCCATTTTTTAATCATTTTAAAATATCAATGTACAAAAATATGTTAAGAATTATTTTAATATTTTAAAAAATATCACAAATAATATCTTCGGTTACTAATACAGCCGTAGCAGCATACTTCCTTGGAAAGGTTTATTTGAAAAGTGTGATTGTTACTGTTTTTTAAAATGATTTTTTTATTTAAAATATTATTAAAATGATTTTATATTTTTTAATTTATTATCTAAAAACACTATTTTTTAAAAATAAAAAATAAAATTCATTTTTTTTATCAAAAAAACACTTTTGAATTGCTTCCAAAACACACTTTAAAGAAATGTTAGCTAGTATTGATGCCGGGTTCCATTTTATTATTTAGAATTTATTTGTTTTTGTGTTTAGTTTTTTTTAAATAATATTTTTACTGTTTTCAAATTGTTTTTATATGCTGATATAAAAAAAATTAAGTAAAAAATATTATTTTATTTTATTTTAAAAAAATCAGTTTGATATATCTTTTAATTTGCAACTGAATTGATGGAACAATTAATGTTTGGTATTCCCCCCTGACATGGTCAACCGCTCCAAATTCGGTGTATTGATTGGATCCTCGAAGCCTTGGAAAATTCACAAACAAGTCCTTCGTCCGTGTCTGGTGAATCCGTGATGCAGTCTTTCCACGTCATGTATTCTTAATTTCATGGGAAGAAAAAAAAAACCACAACGTCGGCTTTTAGCAATTTGACATTTCGTCAAATATTTGTAAATATCCATACAGAATCTCGTAGTTGAGTTCTCAATTGAAATAGTAGATTTGTTGAAGTCCCAGTTAAGATTTAAGTTAAAGTTTGAGGACTAGATCAAGATTTGTTTCATTTTATTTGATATAATATATGAGATATTTTTTCTCCGGGCGACCAAAAAGCTAGCCGGGCGCCCTTGTTCCAAACTTCCAAATTACAAAAGAGTGAGGGGCGTGCAAGGAGGACCAGGCCATAAAAAAATTGTTTTTGCTAGCCACCCAAGCAAGGGCCTCGTGCCTGGGCCAGCAGCAGCAGTTGAAGGCATCAAGAGGAATTTATTGATGCAGCTATCTCGTGGCACGATGGCAATGCACCTAGGTGATACGGTGGAGCCAGGTAGCACACCACACGTGTACACTGTATAGCGATTGACACGACTTGATCGGACATGAGAGTTAATCGGACATGACTTTATCAATTTGAAAAATATAAAAAAAATCCTAATAAAAAAATATAACTTAATTTAAAAAATTGAAGTAGATATTCTATTAAAAAGAATATTAAATTAATAGTATATACCATCAGATAACTTTTGAAATCTTTAAAATAGATCATGAGACCATGATCGTATTAAATAAAACAAATCAGAACAAATTATGAAATTTAACTATAAAAAACTTGTTGCTGAATGATTGATTTGAAAAAAAATATAATTTAAAAGAAACACAATAAAATAATTTAGATTTATTTAAATTAACTCATGAAACTTGTAATTCATGTTATAAAATAATGATAGTTTTATACAAAAACAAAATGACACAAATCTTATTATTTTTAATAAAATTAAAAATAATAATTTAAAAGTTAAACAAAAAAATAAAATCAATTAAATTAACCAATTAAAGTCATGACAAGGATAATGGGAGAAATAATTATAAAATAAATAAATTATAATAAATATTCCAGGTTTAATATTAAATAAATTTAAAAAAATATAAAAATATTTATTTGACTAGAATTTGAATGAAATTTCAGAACATGCCAAGATTTTAAACGTTATAAAATCCACTCTAATTTATTTTGTTTTTAAAACCAAAATAAAATATAGCGGCTATTTTAATTTTTAAATGAGCAGAGTGAAATAAACGGCCTTTGAGCAGACTGGGCATCGGTGGCTGGTTTCCCGTGATTCAAGGGCAGGGCCCCAAAACCTCGTAATACGAGCCGCTTGCGTTAAGATATTGGTTTATGTAGCATGTGTGATGTCCTATAATACTTGGTGTGAGCTCTACCTTATTTTGTCGTTTTTCTAATTTACTTAAGAAAAAGAAGCTACTTCATTTCATAGCCCATTTTGGCATCTTGCGCTTCACAATAATTTGCCACGTACGTATATACGAGGTATAATTATTATTTTAATCAATGGTGCTAGTTTAATGTGCGAGAATCTTGATCATCCACGAGGTGAAAAGATTGCATGTGAGTGATTTTATAGTATTATTATCGTGGCTAAGTGGTTATTATATGATGCAAGAAATTAATAAAAATGGTGTTCTTGCAACTATTATTTAAGTATGCATCTTCTAGATAAAATATCGCTATCATTTAAATATGAAACTATAGTTCTGTCACTAAGGCTTACTTTCTGGACTTTACCTGAAATCCCATCAATACATTAATTAGGATTTGTTGTTTCAGTTAATTAAACCAGCATTTCAATAATGAATAAACGAAAGAATTTATATATAGAGAGAGGTTGTTTCAGTTATTTTGTCGTAATAGTAATTGTTTTTTAAACTGTTTTTTATTGAAAATATATTAAATAATATTTTTTTACTTTAATATTAGTACATTGAAATAATCTAAAAATAAAAGTTTTCTTTCATATTTGTTTTTTTTTACAAGCTTGCTAGGGGGTTATGTTTCACATTTAATTTTAAAAATGCTTTTAAGAAAATTAAAATTTTATTTTTTATTTTAAATTAAAAATTTTAATATTTTAATATTAATTTAACGTGATAATATCAAAAATAATTTTTATAAAATAAAAAAATATAATATAAATGTATTTTTTAATAAAAAATCAATTTCAAAATCCCAAATATGCTGTTAGAAACCTGGGATAGTTGAGCTCCCGGTTCACCTTTGTCTTTTAACACCAAAGGCCAGAAGGACCTCTCTCTCTCTAGTCATCTAACCACCTCCATCATCATGGAAAAGCACGGCTAGGTGTGTGGGGTCCATCGTTGATGGTTTAGGGGGGTGGGTCTTTTATGGGCCCCGGGGTTTGGGAAAAGAAGAGGAGGATGAAAAGGACAAAAGAATAGGTGGGGCCAGAGTAAGAGCAGGTGATGTGAGCGGAACGGAAGGTAGGTAATATGAAACCGTGGGTTTTGAAGAAGGAGATGGGAGCACGACACAAGTGTCCAACTTCTTATTTGTGGTCCCTAACCATGGCTAAACGTACTTGCACGGAGTAGCGCGTGGCAAGCCACGTAATTTTATTCCAGGCACCACTGTAATGAAACTGGCCGGCTGCCGGGTCGACCCACGACCCGTGGTCCCTAGGCCAGGTTTCAAAACACTGAGCCCAAGTGTATAAGTGGCCGGCTCAAAATCAAGTGACTTGTCTAGTCAACTAAAAGACAGTGACATGATATAATTTGATGAGAACTGTTTTTTTTTTAAAATAAATAAATTTATGAATATTTATTCGGTATATTTTTTTTTGTCATAGCCCACATTTATATAGATTATTCTTTAACTTTATATGGATTGTCTCTTAACTTCTCAATATATATAATTATATATAGCCTACATTCATAAAAAAACAAGGTAACTTCTCAATATAGGTAATTATATATAGTCTATACCCATATTAGCTGGTTTTTTATTTTAACTTTTTAATATAAGATAGTTATATGACACCCCATGTATTGATTTTTTATTTATTTATTTATATCCTACATCTACATGGATTGTTTCTTGATTTTTTATGTGAAATAATTATACTACATTTTATGTCTCGTTTGTTGGTATAGTTTATATCCATGTAAATTGTTTTTAAATTTTTTGATGTGAGAGAATAATATATTGTTTGTATTTCTATTAACTTTTTCTTGACCTTTCAATGTGAGATAGTTATATTACCATTAATACCTCAAATATTTTTTATAACATACATTCATATAAATTATTTTGTAATTTTCAAGGTGAGGTAACTATATATATACATTACATACATATTGTTTATTGACTTTTCAATATTAGATAACTTTGTTACACCTTGTGCTTCACATATCTTTTTTATAACTCATATCCACACCATTCGTTTCTTAATTTACTAATGTGAGGTAACTATATGTATACTTTACATTCATATCCATTGTTTTTTTTTTTTCAATTCATGATAACTTTATTACACCTTATGTCTTGTGTGTTTTTTTATAGCCGACATTCCAGCAAGAGATTTGTTAACTTTTACATGTGAGATATTAAAACCTCAAATATAATCTTATTTAATTATTTTATTGGTTTATCCCGGGGTATCCAGGATCTGATCCCATGGTAGTTGGGTCAACTTTCAAATAAAGTTTAAAGTTAATTAGAATTTTAGAAATACATTAAAATAATATAACAAACAATAATCATAAACTCGAAATATAATGCTCAGTATGTTAGATTGATTGACTCAGGTTTTTTTAATTTATTTTTTTATTTTACCATTTAACATTGAGTTGATTGAAAAAATAAACTTTGTAAATTATTTTTATTTGTTTTTTATAAGATCATCTTGATCTCGTGATTTTAACTGTAAATTTAACAAGGTAGTTATTTCTTTTTTTATTATGCCCTTCAATATTATGTTGATTAAACATCAATCTCCATAACTTGTTTTTTATAAGGTTATTACAATCTCGCAATTCAAGTAAAAAATTTAAAAGATTAATCCATGTCAATTCAATGCATTACTATCTTAATATTTTTTTTAAATATTATTTAATATATCATAATATCAATATTGTTTTTTAAATATTATCCAATATACACCATATCTCGAGTTTCTAGTTAAATTATATTTATTATAAAATATCTAAATATATTTATATTAAAAACACAGTTCTGAACTAGAATGCAAATATGTTGAAATATATTTTTACCGAAAGATCACGAATGTTCTTCAATTGATGACACCTGTCATCTGCTCAATCAATTTTCAAAATACGAAACAAAATAGAAACACAGACAAACAAGACTTCATGGTTACAAAAGTTAACCATCGCATGCTTTTATGTAGAATCATAAATAGAATAATGCAATGTTTCCAGTCAAAACTCATCTTTTCTTTGATTCAATTTTGAAAGTCCATACAAAGAACAAGCCCTTGACCGAGGAGATTGTGAACGTTAAGTTAAAGCGCAAGGCATGCGCGTTGGTGCCTCCAACATTGACGTCACAACGTTGGTCGCTGGTGGGGCTCCGTGGGAAACGATTTTTAGGCCCCCGAAGAGCTCCCCCCTTCATCTTGATGAAAATTACAAAATCCCGTTTCTTCAATATACCAGCAATTAAGAGAAAATCACATTTCCGTAATTAAGTGATCTAACAGGGGCAATTGGTCCACAGTTTTTGCAACTAAAAAAATTAAGAAATCAACTGTACTTGGAGATGCAGGTATTTTCGAGCCAATAGATTCATAAGCACGGATTCTCTCATGCCTGCCGTTGTTTGTAGCTCACCCCTTCTCTCTCATATTCCTTGCTCTTAAAAACAGGCCATCCCCCTTCACCCACCCATCTTTATTAAAGCCACTGCTTCCTTCCTCCCTTCCTCCACCCCCTCCCTCTCCCGCGAAGCTTGAACGAAAGCTGGATAAAACCCAAAGCAGCAAATTATCTTGAAGCAATAGTAGTGTTATTTCAATCCCAGCATCACTCATGGTGTTTCAATCCTCAAAAAGGCCTTGTTTCATAGAGGAAGATGATGGGTTAGCCTCTCTTGCAGATGTGGGTGCTGGGTTTTCAGGGAACCACCACCCATTCTTCTCTAGGTCACTTTGTTATGCTAGAAGAGGTAGTTTCAGAAATTTGTCATCTATGGTGCCTTCTCCAAGGTCGGCAAGGTTTTGTGACTCCAGATATGACGATCACCAGCCCCATTTCCTGGAAGCCTGTTTCCTTTGCAAGAAACCGCTTGGTGACAACAGAGACATCTTCATGTACAGGTTAGGAATTTTTTTCAATTCCAGTCACTGTTGATTTTTTTAAAGATTTTCAGTTTAATGGGAATCATAATTCCTTATGAATCTAATATATCCTGCAAGACCGCCTGTCAATTGTTGGGTAACATGCAAGTTATTGGCCGGAAAACTCTATTTTGGTACATGAACATCCGGGGTTAATTAGAAGTGGCTAAACCCTGATTTAGTTTTTTCCTTGTAATCTCTAACATATCGTGGTGCTACAAGTTAAGAGCTGGATTCTGATGGGTGTTTATGATCTTTTTCAGGGGAGACATGCCGTTCTGTAGCGAAGAGTGTAGACAAGAGCAAATAGATATAGATGAAGCCAAAGAGAAAAACTGGAATCTCTCTTCATCTATGAAAGCATTAAGGAAAATTGACCAGAAGAAATCCACGTCCCCCTCTAAAGCTCAGGACTACTCTTCTCGTACAGGCACTGTTGCTGCAGGTTGAAGATGAAATACAAAAAGAAAAGGAGTTTATTTTAACCTAAGAGAAGTACATATTTCCTCTATATAAAAAAGAAAAAGGAAAATACAAAATACTACTATAGTTTGATGGTGGTTTTTGTCCATATATGAAGAGCAGCCCTGAAAGAGAAAGAACATGGTGGTGGCTTGATGATGGCTTCTGTCCGAGGACAGAGATGAGCAGATGAACAATTTTGAAGACTTTTTTTTTCCTCTTAATTTCTAACTAAAACTCTGTACTTATTACTATGCGAGAAAGAGTGTGATGGCCTGCTAGATCCTGCTATGGCTATGTGTAGTGCTTTCACTTTTGTCGTCTCTTAAGACTAAAGTGGGAACGTATGATCAGCGAAGAATGATGATGATGACATGTAAATCTCCTCCGGTTCTCTGTCACTCTGTCTATTTTAGATTTTTTTCTCCCTGAATCTTTTAGATGCTTTCCTGGTAAGCCGGAGCTGTCAGTTGCCTAGTGGGATTTCAAAAAGAAAAGGTGCTTTTAGGGTATAATATCAAAAGCAGCTTTTCCTGGCATGAAATTTCTAAGAGCTTTTGTCAATAGACTCTGTTCAATGTTGGAGCTTTTCTCAGGTCCCCCCACTCCCACTCGGGTAGTAGCTTCTTTCCATGCCCTTATGGCCCTGTTTGTTAAAAGGGTTTTTGAAAAAAAAATTATTTTTATTTTAAGTAATTTTTTTTTGATATTTTTTGATTATTTTTATTTGATTATATAAAAAATGGTTTTTAAAAACTAACAAATTATTATTTTGATAACAAAAAAATATTTTTAAAAATAATAATAATCACACTTTGAAACAGTATATAGAGTGTTCATTTCCCCGCCGACCGGGGCCAACTACATGATTCTGACGGGGACTATTCACCAGGGATAATTGGAGAGAGAGGAGAAGACTTGTTACATCAAAGAGGTTATATTCTTAAAATAAACATTTGGACCAATATCAATCGGTTTTTTCCCCTTATAAATAAATTAATCAAATTGCCGGAGAGAGAGGAGAGGACTTGTTAAATTAAAGAGGTTATATTCTTAAAATAAACATTTGGACCAGTATCAATCGTTTTTTCCCCTTTTTTTCTTAAAATAAATTAATCAAATTGCCGGAGAGAGAGGAGAGGACTTGTTAAATTAAAGAGGTTATATTCTTAAAATAAACATTTGGACCAGTATCAATCGTTTTTTCCCCTTTTTTTCTTAAAATAAATTAATCAAATTGCCGGAGAGAGAGGAGAGGACTTGTTAAATTAAAGAGGTTATATTCTTAAAATAAACATTTGGACCAGTATCAATCGTTTTTTCCCCTTTTTTTCTTAAAATAAATTAATCAAGTAGCTGAAATTGTGAAATGCAGGTGTGAAGGGGGAGGATGGGATGTTTTTAATAGTGTTTTTCTATTAAAAATATATTAAAATAATTTTTATGACATTATTGCTTTCAAGCAATTGAAAAAAATCATATCTACTTAGTTTTTTTCAAGACATATACAAAATACAATTACAAACCAACACGGATCATTCCTCCGCCAGTTGAGGAAGTAGATTCTTACTTTGAGTGCAAGGGATGGTTGCTAAATGGTCGAGATGACCGGCAAGCGTTTGCGTAGGCCGTCAGCGTTTCGTCTGTTCAGCCATGTCCATATTGGCAATGAGTTAGAAGAATACTTAAACTATGTAAAGATTTTTAGCCTAAATTAGATAATTGATCTGATATATGTGGCAACTCAAATATTCGGCAAAAATATATATAGTTTGATTTATAAATTTAAGGATGCCCTGGGCTGAAATGTCTAGCAGGGAGAGAGGATTACAGCAATATGGACGGCCATTCAGAATGGCCCAAGTAACTCAGAGAGGCTAAGCCTGAAAAGGAAAGAAAGCTAGGCCCACATGAAAAGGAAAGAAAGCTAGGCCCACCATCACTACCAAAAAGGGGTTATTACCAACCAATTAATAGGTTGTAGTTTAAATTAGCAACCAATTAATAGTTGCTAATTTATCTGCAACGAATACCCCGTTGCACATAAGGTAGCAACAGAAAATTCATTGTAGAAAAAAAACAATTAACAATGGAAATTCTATTATTATTGAATAATATTCAACAATGAAATTATCTTTTTTTAGTGAAAAATTTAAAATGAAAGATGAACTCACTATGGTACATTTTATTTTTCACCAGTATTATATAAATATTATTATTATTATTATTTTTATAAAAACTATATATTAAAGATATTTATTTATTGAAAGAACGACAGGGGCACACGTATTTTTTTTTATTTCTTAAATACACTCCAAATGACATAATCAATAATTCAGTCAAAAACTCTTAAACTAGCACACAAAATTATTTTTGTCTTTTGGTTTATTTTTAATACAATTATGATAAAAACTAAAATGTAAGACAAACTTTTTGTGGCTATAGATATATTTTACCTAGAATGAGAGAAAGATTTTTGTTTTTTGATTTGCTTGTCCTTGTAACGATTTGCTTGCTGCCTTAGGTGGTATTCGATCGAGAACAATATAACATAAGAAAAACAATCCAACACCTCTTTGCGAGGATCAATTGGTTTGTTTGCTATGTCAGCCTGCGATAATGCAAATACACAAGCTTAGGAAGAAATGCCTATTTTATTTGCCTGAACCCGACTTGCTCCTTTGTTGTTTTAGCCTTACACCTTGTTTGGAGTGTGTGTTGCGTAAACCTAGGGTTTTAGAAACAAATTCCTACATGTCCAGGTTTCTTAAAAGAAACCCTAAAAATATGCTTATGCGTTGTTGATGTTTCGATAATTACTCTTTCTCTTAGCATTTTCACACAAAGAGATCAAGATATTTTTCATGTTTAGCAGTTTATAAATTTTTATCCACGCATGATGACAAATAGCTTAAGATTTATTTTGCAAGTTATGAGTTTAAGATTTATTTTGCAAGTTATGAGTTTGAGTCGGGGCTTGCTCGCTTTATCCGGGTCCTTAAAGAGTACTTAAAGGGAGATGGTGTTTCCTCAAATCCATTTTTTTTTTCATATAAATTTGTTGTTTTTACTGTTTTAAAAAAGTGAGAAAAACAGAAAATATTTTGCATGCATATTTTAACTTAATAACTAGCTTATGAAGCCCGTTAGAACTTGGCCGTTGTTCAAATACCATCACAATTGCTATGATCCCATGCCATGAACATCATTCTCTCTTGCAGTATTTTCAGCCTTCACCTCATCTTGAATTACGAACAGAAGTGGAAGATATCCTTTCCATACAATCTAAGGGACTCTGATCGTAGCCGCACTGTGAATGTTTGTAGAAGATCCAGCAAAAAACAGTAGAGTTTTTTCTGGTGATTAGCAATAGATATTCCGCTGTTAGCTGTAGTTGCTCCGGCCGCCTCTATGGCAGCTAGCCATGAGCAGCGTTTGGTGCAACCATAATCAGTAACAGGAGTCTAGCAGTTGTCGTGAGAGGAGAAAAACAGAGGTTGTGGACGACAGTAGCTCTAGCAGCACCACCTACTTCTTGCATAAAAAGCTCGAAGTTCCAGCGACGGCAACCACCATGTTTGACTACAACAAGGCCAATCATAACCGCCATCTCTTTTCTCCACCGCGAGAAAGGGCTTGCTTCTTAGCCATGCTAGCTTTCCCCATCAGCTAAGAAACACCCTCTCGATCAGCCAGGTAACATTTTTTCTTCTTCCTTCCTGTAATTGCTTTCTCATGTTCTGCGAAGGGGAAGAGAGGGGTTGGACCTCCCTTCCAGCCCAACCGGGGATGGGCTGCGTCCAACCCACTAGTATATATATAGGGAGATGTTTTGTGCCATCTATAGGCCCATTCAGTTTGGGATGGGCTTGGGCCTTGGACGAAGCCACCCAACCCATGGTTTAAGGGTGTGCTCGACAAATAGGTACTTGTGTCTTTTTTTTTAGTTTTTAACATGTCTTTATTTTTAGTATTTTGCCAAGCATGTTTTTGTAAAAATTAAAATACAAAAAATGATATCAAAATGTTTCTTGGTGTTTTTATGTGTTGCATGAGACCAAGAATTTTAAAAATGAGCTAATGGCCATTTTAAAAATGATATCAAAATAAGTTTTTTCCTAAGTTTTTGCATATGTCTGGAAAATACTAGATCTAATGGCCATTTTTTGAAAAATCATTCCTCTCTTAATTTATGGGAATTAATGGTAAACACCGTGATATAAGTACTAGACCAACAAGGTAGGTTGATATTTGAAAATATTAGTAATTGCCCCGAAATTCTCAAAGTTAATTCTGAATATTCATTAATTGAGACTATTTAATCATAATAAACAACGATGATTATCCAAGATAAGTGAACTATGTCAGGGCATTTATATGATTTTTTCCTATATAAGAACTCGTTTGGGTGCACCAGCCAATAACATATTCAAAAAGATCATATTTATTCATGCAAATAAATTTTAGGCCAAAATACATGTTAGTAAACCACTCAAATCTCTGAACCACGCGAAAACCACAAAACACACTTACCTCAGTTAGTGTGCGCTAAAGATGATAACACTTTCTCTAATCACAACTAGCTCTCTACTATTTGAATTTTTGAGAAATACTTGAAAATTCGGTTTTTCTAGCGGGCTTAACTAAATGATGTGGTGGTAACTCTCAAAATTTATGACATCATCATCATTAATTCTGAAAATACAATCGTTTTGAATTTTTTTTATTGATGTCTCTTATTTACCTTAACCTTTACAATGTCTTTTCATTGAAATCATTATGTTTTTTTTATAAATATTTTATGATTAATAAAAAATATCACATGATTAAAATAAAATCAATTTATTTAATCCAATACTTTTTTTTCTTTTTTAAAAGTGTTTGAAATTCTTGAATATTACTGCACTTAGCGCGGGTGCAGGGATAGTTATTTTTATATTCGTCGTGGCTCCCGAAAAACATTAAAAGATGGACAGGTAACGTCTTTGAAGTTTGAAAAATTAATTACAAAAGTGAAATAAAATATCATGTAAAGTAGTTTTTTGATTTTATCCTAGTTCGAAAGGAAAACTAATGCATGCATTGCTGTGTGATCTGTCGGCAAGAGAAAAAACGAAAGAAGATAGAAATTACAGAGAATGCCATTACCCGCCATCTTGAATACTTTTTCTGACAGAGACAGACATTATTAAACCGCCTTTATTATCCACAACTAACAGTTACAGATCTCTCTCTCTCTCTCTCTCCCCTCCTACCAGTCACAAATCTCAGAAAAACTCAACACCAAGGGACAGAAAATGGACGGTCTGATCAAGGGCCTCATGGACGTGGTGCTCGACCACCTCGGTCAAAAAGACGATGAATCCCGCGATGAACGCTCCAGATCATCCTGGGCTCAGGTTGTTACCACACCCTATTCTATCCCATGTCTTTCTCGGTCGACTGCATGTCCTTCATTTTCTTGTTTTAACAAATGTATGTATTGTTTCTAAATGCGCAGGTGGTATCCGGCGAGGAGCAGGACGACCTGCAAAGTCAAGGGTATAATCGGAACAATCAGCGGGAGTCCCAGGAGGTTTTTTCTTTACGTTTTATTCTCTTAGTGAT
Organism: Salix brachista; assembly: GCA_009078335.1. Lineage (NCBI taxonomy): Eukaryota > Viridiplantae > Streptophyta > Magnoliopsida > Malpighiales > Salicaceae > Salix > Salix brachista. Next base: position 6,897,936 of record CM018574.1, on the reverse strand, counting down.
TGAATTTTGAAATTGAAATGCGCATTGGGCTTGGTTTGCTAGTTTTTCTTCTTCGTTATTGGCAGAACGAAGGCAGAAGAAATGAGGGGTGGGAGACCGAGGGTTCGAGGCGACCCCAAAAGGTTCTTTCTATCTATTTGATTTCACTATAATTTTATATTTTTAGGTCTCAAGAGGATCATTTAGAATGTTAGGCCACTTACCCTCAGTACCATACATGAAAACGATGGTGAATTTTAAATCGAAGAGGAATAACTATAATAATAATAATAATCAATAATTTATCTATGCGGAGAGGATTAATCAGAGGATGATGATCTGCCCTTTTCATACAGTGACGTTGAAGGAATTGTGCCTATAAAGAGTTAAAAGAACCTTGATGTTAGCATTATACGGTTAACCTTGCCCTTTTCATACAGTGATGTTGAAGGAATTGTGCCTATAAAGAGTTAAAACAACCTTGATGTTAGCATTATACGGTTAATCTTGCCCTTTTGTTTCATTTGATTCCATGTTTCTGTGTTCATTGCTTATATGTACTCATCAAAATACCAAATATTTTACAGGCCATGAATGAAGGGTATGGAAGGAATGAAGGTGTTGAAGAGCAGCATGATTATGGCCGGAACCATTGGAATAGAAAGGTTGGTTACTGGACTCTGCGATGCATGCTCTGATTTACTCAAATATCATGAGATCAGCTAGCCTTTGTTTAAACCAATAGCTACTCATCTTTAAATTTCCCACACAGGAGGATGGAGGAGAGAGAAATGATGGTTGGGAAACCGTGGGGGAAAAGCATCCTAAACGACCACACAAGGTATTTCTTTTATAAGCTACATGACGATGTAATTTTTAGCAATATCTTAGAACGTAAAGACCAGTAGCAAATATGATGTGTTTCTATAAAGTATATTGCCATGTAATTAATGTATGGTTCCTTGGCAATTTAATATTTTTAGCTTTGATGGATTGGTGTGTGATATTAATCAGCAGCTATAGTGAAGCTAAATACAAGTTGCAATGTCTATAATCGATTTTCTCGTGTAACTTAAAATTTGTACCTGTATCAGAATTGTTAGTTACTGCTTTGTCGTCCTGCTTAATGGATTGCCGAATTTTGAAAGAGTCTGAAATATGTGTTCAAAGATGATCTTTCCTAGTCACAAACATGTTTGGTGATCTGTGATATTGCACGGAAAAACTCATTACCTTCACTTCTCGATGACTTAACAACTGTTTTTTAAATATTAAATTGACAGATCCAGATGGATCAATGGAATGGATACAAAAGACCTCCCAGTGAACAGGAATACTCTAATGAGGTTGAAGACAGTGCAGGAATAGGACCTTCAAAAGAGGAGCTTGCTGACCTGTCACAAGCTTGCAACAGGCTTTGGGAACTCGACAGGAACCGTTTGGCTCCCGGCAAGGATTATCGGATTGATTGTGGTGAGGGGAAGAAGGTCTATGAGAAAGAAGATATGGCCCAAGGAAGCTTATTTAGCTGGCTGAGTGATGATGTACTTAGGAGGCCAACGTTTTCTCGTTTCTGCTCTCTTCTGGATAATTATAATCCAAATCAAGGGAGCAAAGAAGTTATTACATCTGAAGAGAGGCAAGAGCAATCTGCTTTTATAGAAGAAATTAGTAGAACGGCACCAATCAAATATCTTCACATGTATCTTGCATCCAAAGGCATTGTATCTGAAAATTACCAGGATTTTAAAAGAATATTGACTGGTCTCTGGTTTGATTTATATGGTCGAGGTGGTACATCCAGCAGCTCTTCTGCTTTTGAGCATGTTTTTGTGGGAGAAATCAAGCAACGTGGGGAACAAGAAGTTTCCGGCTTCCATAACTGGCTTCAGGTATTGCTTGTCAGAGTTTATCCTTGTGAATTCTCTTATATTGTATTTATGATAAGAACAAATCAATGATTGCCAAGAAAGAAGGGCTAACTTCTTTAAAGATTTCATGGCTTTCTCTCTCCCACCTTTAGTAAATCAGAGAAATATTAGTAAACAACAACACCGTATACTGTTTCCCTGGGATCTAATTTTGTAAATGCAGGGTCTTATTTATTTGGTAACATGCAGAAAGCTGGCTGTTCATCATCTGATTCATCTGTAGTTTCAATATTTTTCTGGAACCGTACTCTAACACATGTTATGTTATTGAGCTTGCATTCTAGAACTCAGAAGGGGATTAGATTGTATGATGATTCTGCATGTTGAGTACTTAAACAAATACCCTTGTGGATAATTTCCCCCTTTTCTTCTCTCCTTTTCTTTCTTGTTTCCCCCCTTTTATATGGTTTGCTTTCATCTTTTGTTGAGAAATGCTTAAGAGTTGTATGTCGGATTTGATGCTCTCTTTTTCACCCAATCAGTTCTACCTCGAAGAAGCAAAGGGGACTGTTGATTATCAAGGCTATATTTTCCCCCGGAGAGGTGGACAGATTGTAAGTTTTCTTATTCCAACTTTTGTTCCAGTAGAATGCTGAGATGCAGATGGTAATGAACTTCAATTTCAGAGGAGAAAAGAAAATCCTTCCACCAATTAGTGGCTGTTCAAAATCTGACCTTGATTATTTCCATTCCGCAGCCTGACTCAGAGTGCCAGGTGCTTACAATCCAGTTTGAGTGGAATGGAGTTCTGAAATCTGTGTCGAGCACCTTACTGGGAGTGAGTCCAGAGTTTGAAATCGCGCTGTACACTCTCTGTTTCTACATGGGCGGAGAAGATAATTACGTGGAGCTTGGACCTTATCCTGTTAACATCAAATGCTACCGCCTCGGAGATAGAATTGGGTCTGTGTTTCCCGCAGCGTAGCGTTGAAAAAATTGTATGATGGAAACCAGTTTTTAATTAGTTCTATTGTCTCTAATAAAAAAAAACGTAAACAAAAATACTGCCATGTAATAAACTGGAATAATTACAGACAGGATTGTACTTTTACATGCCTTCCATATTTAACCATCACGTGTTCTGGTTCAAATATTCTCGGATCTTGGGTTACGATGATTCTGCTTCAATACAAGCATGTAAACGCTACTGTTTTTGTTTTAAAAAGTTTCATTCAGACAGGAAAGGAAACCTTTAGCAGACAGATTTCCCCCCTTTTCTTTTTTAATAGATTTTTTATTTGTTCATATCTTTCCTGATATTTCAGATTCGAGTCGGTGAAGCGGCTTGCAGATGCTTACGAAGGAGGATTCTCTGGATTGGAAAATATCAGCAATCAGACACCTCCTCCATAATAGGAGAAGTTCTAACGCGGGCATGAAATATCTCGCAGGAGCTGTCCGGGAAGATATTATAATTTATTTTCTTGTGGTGGAGTGACCTACCGTACGTATCCCAGGCGATATTACTAAAATATCTCAATGAAATTAAGCTTGGCTCAGAAATAGATATTGGGGGCCAATAACAGAAATGCACCCCAGCCGAAATGTTAGACCTGATAAAGGGCAGCATCGTAATTGGGCATGACTCGCAGGAAATGGACGAATCTCTCTGGTTTTCGCATCCGTATCTGCCCATTTTTTATTTTATTGTTTTTGAGATGGCTCCTTGACAGCCAGGCTGACTCCCTACAAGCAGACGTGCTAAAAAAAGCTTACAATTCCAGCTATATACGTATTTATGGAGTATTTGGGGACATGACACCTACATGAACCATGAATACTCTTGTTAGAGGGCGAAGGTGGAAATTTGGGGAATAAGAAAAGAAAAGTAATTATATAAAAGATAATAATACTATAACACATCACATATTTTGTCATTATTGAATAACATATACAAATATCTCTTAATTCAATGATGACTTAATCATCAAAAAGACTCGTTGAAGTTTCTATGTTTGAAGCCTACAAATTAAACTCACGTCAAATATTTTTTTTTAATTATAGATTAGATGTACCAAACTGCGTTAATGAAGAGAGGACAAACACATCAATAAAGGTTTTTTTAAACATGATCGACCATATTTGATAACAATAAACCATAATTGACCAAACAACGATTCTGATGAAAATTATATTTATTTTTTAGTTGTTGTATAATTTATTTACAATTTGGTTTTTTTAGTTAGTGGTCAAAGTCTTATTTAGGTTTAAGTTTTTATATCATTAACTTCATGTATTAGTTTGAAATTACATCAAGAAATAATAATAATTTATGAGATAAAGACTTTTAGAATACATTAAAATTTTCTCTACAATTAAAAGCTGTAGACTTAAACTTGAGAGCTCCAGTTTTTTTTTATCTACAATTTAGAACTTGAAACTTGAAGGATTCAGAACCTTAGAACTATAAGTTGCACCGATCAATATCAGAGCATGATGACTTGTTCAATGAACAAAGATATTTGTAAGAACGTCCCACCCCGCGATGTATGAACGAAGTCCATTAGAGTATTATAAAGGCTGAAAAGGCGTCGATATGGACCACTAAGTAAATGGATCAACTACAATAAAAACACTAAAACATGAATCGTGATAAGGAGAGGGATATGTTCAAAGACTTACTTCGAGGTGAACCAAATCATAGATCGATTCCTGCAAACCCACATGGGCATTATGTCTATTTAGAAAGTGGTGTATATGATTTGCGATGCAATGAAAACTCAGTTTGCAATCAATCTTTTTTTGCTGAGAATTTTTTGAAGAAGACACTTATCAGATGACAATCAAAGTTGGATGGTACTTTTATTTAAACAAGATTTCTTGATATCAGAAAGGAGGATTTGTAGTAATAAACTTGCTGATGGTGCTGGAGATTGGTGGCAAGATGTGCTGGTTAATAAAGCTCGTGCTGATAAGCCTATTATTCTATCATAATGAGCTTTTAGAAAATTATTAATCTTGAAGTTTGTATAAGGTGATTATGATGAAAATTTATTTTGGATACTTAATTAGTTAATTACATAACTTTGCCTTCTGTTCAATCGATCATCTCGAATAATAGGGATAATGGAACAAACCTATATAACAAGAGTTCAACAAATCCATAAGTCAAACATATATAAGACCTTATCTAGACCACATTGGTATAATGTGTCCTTAGTCCTTACCCTCGTGATTTCAAGTTCTTAGACTTTACATTATTGAAATGCCAAGTTATTAAAAAATATTTTTAATTGAATAAAATAAATATGTAGTTACTGAAAATTACTTTGAGCTTCTCGATTTAAAAAAAGTGTAAGATAGAAAACACAATAAATAACAACAGCAAATCAATAATAAATGCACGGACTTCAAGCATATAATGACAGGGAGACTTGTAGTACTAGGCTTGCATATTTTATTATAAAAAAATATGGATGCCGGGTTTTCAATGATAAGCAACGGAGAACCAAGAAAAAAGAGCCTGTGAATTTTGAACATTTGCATGGGGGACCCTCTCGAACCAGTTGCCATGCAAGATGACAACAGTAGCTTCAATGTGCCAGTGTGAAAGAAGTCAGCAAAAGGGGTCTTCTCCTGCCGTCCAAATTCAGTCTTAATCCGTCTCCAGAGAAATATATTGCAAGATCCTTTTATTCGCTAGATGATACTGAAACTAGATTCTCCATGAGAGAGAGGGAGGGAGGGAGAGGGAGAGGGAGAGAGAGAGAGGGAGGGAGAGATACCGACATCGGCCAATGAAAGCTTATCCCAGCTCCCCCCTTTCACTATCACATATGTATTTGCAGAGAGACAAAATCATCCAAACGAAGGTGATCTTCATTTTTCTCCTGCATTTAGATTTTACCTCTAGATATGGATTCTCTTTTGTTGTTGTGGACTTCAGAATGAAACCACTACGTAGATGCCGCGAGAAGCACTGCATTCCTCTCGGGATTGTAGATCTTAAAGTGAAATCAAATTTACCCTGACGGAAAATGACGAGTTGCCGGAGTTTCTGCCTGGAAAACGCATCCCACTAAAGGGATATTTGTCAAATACGTTTTTTTTTTTTTAATTTTTTTTTGATATTTTTATATATTAATATAAAAATTAATTTTTTTAAAATAAAAAATATATAATTTTAATATATTTTTAAATAAAAAACTATTTCAGAAATACAAAGGATAATTAAAGCCATGTGATGACAAGGGTTTATAACAAATCCAAGTCACAGTTAAGAAGGTTAGGGCGTGAAAACCTAGAGATTACGGATTTGAGCGCTCCCTCTATTTTTTGTTTTTAAAAATGGGAGAGGTGATTTATCATATGTTATTTTTTAAATAAATAAATAAACAGATGATAAGTTGCCCTTTTCTTAATATATAAAAAATAGAATAGAGGGCTGACAAGCTATGCACGCATGGTTTAGGACCATGCCTAGTTTTTTACTGTTTTATTTATTTATTAATTAATTTTACACTTATTTTTTTATTTTTAGTAATTTTTTAATATTATTATAAAGTCTAATATTTTTAATTATTATGTATTTGATATGAAATAATAATACTACAGCTAATAAATTGTTTTGAAAATTCAATTAAAATTGATTGTTCATTATTAAAATATTTAAATAGATACATTTATGAATTCCTTATTTTTCATGGACATAAAATAAAATATAGACATACTTTTTTGATATTTTTTTTGTTAACCTACTTTAACAATCATAATTCTTTTGAAAAATATAAACATTGTTTCTAGTGAAAAATATCTTGTTAAATAAGATAAACAAGAGACATGTTGATAGAAAAACAATTATTTTTATGAAAACAATTTTTTAAAGAACTGTATTTTTCAGATTTAATAATATTATTAAGGATTTTCCTGAGATAAGAAAAACTCTTTTATTATATATGAATAATCAAATAAATAATTTAAATGCAAACCATACGAATAATTTTCCACTGTACCAAAAACAAATACGAGTGAAAATATATACATTGCCATTGTCAATTTGCGCCCGAAAACGACATATGTGTTTTCAGCTTCGAAGATCATGTCTGATTTTCACTACATGGTTAATTTCCCTCGAGATTTTTCTACACAAATTCCTTTTCCATCTATTTCAGTGTCCCTTTATCTTTCCAATTTTTGTTTCGACACCTGTCTTTTCATTCACAGGTCTTGTTCTGTGCGCGACGCGCGGGCGCGCACGCGCGTGTGTGAGAGAGAGAGGTAAGAGTCTCATATCCTCCACCAATTGTAATGAAGGCCTAACCACTAGGGCAGCATCGGTACAGTTAAGCTCAAAAGACCGTTGCTTCAATAAAGACCATAGTATTTACGTCAAGGTGCATGCGAGAGATTCGTGATGATCTTTTCCATCATCATCTAGGCTTAACTATCTATCAAGACTCGCCAGCAGGTCTTGGCCTGCTGGTGAAGAAAGCCTTCTCCTCTCATCTCAGAATATCTGTCACCCTGATGATTTACATGTTTATTAGATTTGTAGGATGTTTAGTGGACCCGAGAATTAACTGCGGTGTACACAAGCGGTCCGGACACCCCGGTTATAAAAACAAAAAGACTATCTATCAAGACTTGCGGGCTTCCTCTACGCTTATCAATGGAGTTTACCAGTCCTTCACTGTTGACAATGGTTGCTTCCTTTGCACGGCTATCACATGACAACGGTAATCACAACGTACGGTCAAGACAAACAAAGCAAGCAATCACTGAGTGCGTGTGAAATTAGTGAGCGAGGAAGCTTAAATTTCACGAAGTTCATTTTTATAGTGTTAAATGGCGCAACAAATTCAGATCAATGGCCCGGATCACTGGAAAACGGTAAACCTATACAGAATAACAAGACAGATCGATACGGAGAATAGATTCATCAAAACAATAAAACTTTCTAAGTTGTTTATCGCCGGCCAGTACTAAATTTCAAATCTTGATTTCTTTCTCTGGTTATGCCTCGTGTCGAAATCCATCTCATACCAAGCATGGAGAGATCAGTAAAACATGGTTAAGTAAGCCCGCCCAAGGGTATTTTCCATGAATATTGCTTCTAAAAAGGTGTCCATATTTCTCAGCACTGGTTAAATATGGAACAGCTTCATGCAAGATAAATGCAATTTTGAATCTCGTTGTTGAAGAATTGCATGGCAGCGAAATGAACTCATCGAAGCAGCCGACCATGGACGACTACAGAAAAGCAAATTCCAAACAGAGGTATTGCAACCACATGTTTTCCCAATCAATGGAGTCTCTTATCCGAAGCTGAGCAGAGCTTAAAAAAGAAACAAAAATCAATGTTTTGTCTGCCACAGAAAAATGCAAGTAGGAATGAAGATAAAGCCGAACGGAATGAAGCTATCATATTTTTGTGGGGTGAGCTGGATAGTGGCGAAAGAAAATTAACCACCCATTGTTCACCAATATTCCAAAATCAAATAGTTTCAATATAGAGTTTAGAGAAATTCTATGCAGTTTACAGCCATTTAACTTCATAAAACATGAATTACAATAGATGTGGAAAAACTAATGCGCCTAAGCTGTTAATTAGCGTGGTTTAGAATACTGAATTTATCAAGTTTGTCAATTCCGTTTCGGTTGGTGCTTTATTTTTTCAACTGGAACAAAATGTTTCGGTTTCAGAGTGTTTTTGCGTACCGTTTCGAGGTTATACTGTTTATGTATATATATATATAATTAAATATATTAATTCAAATTTTTTTTATTTCAAATCCAAAAATAAAATTATTTGGGATTGTGCAATTTAATCTAAAAAAAAAACAATAAAATGATTTTTCTGAACAAAATTATAAATATGTATAATATTATAACAATGCCATCATCAATTTTGGCTGAAATGAAACAAAATTAACAACACTGGAATTTACAGTATGCCCTTAAAAAATATCAAAGAATTGGACTTTCAAGGGGATTACATATTTTTTCACAAGATTTATTTAGCATTTTAGGACCATCTTGGTATGTTATGGGAAGTTTTTTTGATATTTTATTTTTTTCAAGCAATTTAATAATTCTATTATCTTTATAATCGGCTAAAATTTTACGGGTTAAGAATTTGAAAGATTAACATGTTTAGAAGATTCGACCAGGTCAATTATTATGGATTGCAACAATACATTTATTGTTTTGTCCCTTAAAAGATTTCACACCCACCCATTTTCAATTACCATGGATTAGATATTTTTGAATTGATTAAGGTTGCTATTGTCTTCTTATAAATTTTTGAATGTTTAAATTACTAGAATACCTTTCAAAGAAAAATAACACATAACTTGGGTATTGTTTTTTTTTTTTATATATATATATATATAAATAAGATTTGATTTTTCAAAGCACTATGTAATTACTCTATTGTTCTTAAAATTAAATTTGTTAAAGTTTTATTTCAAGGACGTATTTGTAATATCATATTTTTTATGTTATGATGATTTGGTCAATGGGGAATTTTGTATTTTAATTAATATTAATAATAATTAAAATAAAAGGTTGTTGAAAGTTGTTTCTGGGTCTTTTTTTTTAATTTTTGGCTTTTAATATTTGGTTCATTGTAATTGAACTTTCTAATTTATCTAGATATGAGTTTGATGGTTTTTTCACGATCTCATAGTGTTTCGTAGGTTAACCATAGTTGATCCAATATACCACAACCTCAATACTTTTTTTTTTATAAAAAAAAACATGTCATTCAATATATCACCATTTAAATATCTCAAAATTGTTTGAGCTGAAATGTATCAAAGTTTTGACTTCCTAGCATCTTTATATTTTAAAATTTTGAAAAACAAATGATCCAAGAGTGACATATTGCAGGTCAAGAAACTAGTACATTTAGAGGAAGTAGGAAAAGATATGGTGTTTCACATTCATATGAACAATTATGCATTTTTTGGTTCTTGCAATTACATCCTTATTACCTACACATCTAAAGAAAATAGAAAGGGATATGGTGCCTCAATGTTCATATGAATAGTAAATCACCTCTTTTTTCTTGCTGCTGAAACAGTCTAAAATATGATGGATCATACAAGATATTTTAATTGCTTGTTGTCAAAGCAAATGAGAGTCAAGCCCTAGGCTGTTTATTATTATAGTAGTTATTAATACTAGCATATTTTGACGATATGAAAATATAAATTTAAAACAAAATAAAAAATATTTTTTTTTTCAAAAACATTTTTAAAACTCAAATGTTAGAAGAAAAGATCACACACAAAAAAAACACGTTTTGAATATATACCCTCGAGTCGATCGATTCAAAGGGTGGACATTAAAAACTGGAACTTCTTTTTTTATTTCAAGCATAAAAAAATATGGAAAAGGTTGAACCACGTATGGCGAAAACGACTCGTTTTGATTGCTTGCACTTTTTCTCTTTTAGACGAGTGCCCACCAAAGTTTAATCCTTCAAAAACCTGAGCCAGAGTTTCTACATAAATACACACACAGCACACCCATTCATTCCTACATCTCCTCTACCCGTCTTCTGTTTTTAAAAACCCAAATAGAAACCATGACCATAACGCTGCGATCTTCAGCTTCTTTGATCAGTCTAAAAGAGATCAGAAGCCTTAAAACTCCTCCTGATGGTTTTTCTGGCACGGTTCGCTTCGCGCAAATCAAGCCATCTTGCCGCCTCCAAGCGAAGATCAATTCAAAGCAGGAAGCACAGCTTTCGCACGATGATATCTTGGTGGCAGAAGGAAGGGCGAGCCAGACGTGGGAGAAACTACATGCAATATCAAGTCCTCACGGCGGCAACGCCGGCTCGAGAGTGCCTGTGTTTGTGATGCTGCCACTTGACACGGTAACGATCGGAGGGAATTTGAACAAGCCAAGAGCAATGAATGCTAGCCTGATGGCCCTGAGAAGTGCAGGAGTCGAAGGAGTAATGGTGGATGCTTGGTGGGGATTGGTAGAGAAAGACGGGCCTTTCAAATACAACTGGGAAGGGTATGCGGAGCTGGTGCAGATGGTGCAGAAGCATGGCCTGAAGCTTCAGGTTGTTATGTCGTTTCATCAGTGTGGAGGAAATGTTGGAGATTCTTGCAGGTACTTTAAAGCCTAAACTTTTCTAGTTGGAGGTCACAAATAAGCATTGAATTTCTAGTTTTGATATGTTTTTCTCTTTTAAGTTTAAGATTAAGAGAGGAATTGTTGGTTGGAATATTTCTTGAGTCCTACTAAAGACCCTTCCAAACCTGACTACTCCAAGTTCCAAGCAGAAAACCTTTTCATTTAAGTACTATTGCAGTAAAATATTTTCTGTTAGATATTCTAAGAAGAGCCTGACCCCTTCTTTCTCTTTAACTCTTAGCATTCCCCTGCCTCCGTGGGTGCTTGAAGAGATGAGCAACAACCATGATCTCGTCTACACGGACAAATCTGGTCGGAGAAATCCCGAGTACATTTCCTTGGGCTGTGACTCTTTGCCATTGCTAAGTGGAAGAACACCCATCCAGGTCTACAGTGATTACATGAGGAGCTTCCGCAACAGATTCAAAGATTACCTCGGAGAAGTTATTACGGTATGCTTCTTCTACACATGACAATTCTTGGTGCTAGTTTTAGGGCATAGAGACGAACTTCATATTAATATGGGCACATAAATAATCACCAAATTTACTTCACAAGATAAAACCATGTAACAGACTTGAACTATTTTATTATTACGGTATGCTTCTACACATGACACTTCAAAAATCAAGAGCAAGCCCTACCTTTGTCTACACGTAGAGATATTATTTCTCGGAGCTTAAAAAACCGAGCGTTTCTATTGCAGGAAATTCAAGTGGGGCTGGGCCCATGTGGAGAACTGAGATATCCAGCTTATCCAGAAAGCAATGGCACATGGAAGTTTCCTGGAATAGGAGAATTCCAATGCTATGACAAGGTAAATTTGGTTCCATCCTCAACTAAAGATATTTTAGCATGCAAGTCGGCTAATTTGAGCAATCCACAGATGGAGTGCTCCATCGATTTATGACACAATTGATTCAGTGGTTGCATACGGAATCAAATCACAGATTAAAAACTTGTAATTTATTTGTTCAAGTTATTTGGGTTTGGAGTTTTAATACCAAAAAACAACTTTTTTGTGCTGAACAGTACATGAGAGCTTCACTGGAAGCATCGGCTGAAGCAATTGGAAAGGCAGACTGGGGAAGAGGTGGACCCCATGATTCCGGCCAGTATAATCAATATCCTGAAGAAACTAGATTTTTCCGAAGAGATGGAACATGGAACACTGAATATGGACAGTTCTTCTTAGAGTGGTACTCGGGGAAGCTACTAGAGCATGGTGACAAAATCCTAGCAGCTGCAGAAGGAATATATCGAGGAACCGGAGCAAAATTATCAGGAAAAGTAGCAGGAATTCATTGGCATTACAGAACGAGGTCTCACGCAGCAGAACTAACCTCAGGATACTATAATACTAGGCATCATGATGGGTACCTACCAATAGCACAGATGTTCAGTAAATATGGAGTTGTATTCAATTTCACCTGCATGGAAATGAGAGATGGGGAACAACCAGAACATGCAAATTGCTCTCCAGAAGGATTAGTGCGGCAAGTGAAGATGGCTACAAGGACTGCTAAGACTGGACTTGCTGGAGAGAACGCGTTGGAGAGGTATGACGCCGGTGCATATTCACAAGTTATGGCAACAAATAGATCAGAATCTGGCAATCGACTGACTGCATTTACATATCTAAGAATGAATAAGAGGTTGTTTGAAGGGAATAACTGGCTGCATTTAGTGGAGTTTGTTAAAAGCATGTCAGAGGGCGGTCGCGATGGAAAACTATCAGAATGTGACTCCTGTGGAACTGACCTTTACATTGGTTTTATCAAAGACAAGGGCGTTCAGAAAACTAGGGAAGCTGCTCTGGTATAAAAAAAAGTGCATCTTCATGTAAAACACCAAAATGCTCAGTGTATTATAGGTAGAAAAGAAAAGAAAAGTTGGGGGAAAAAATACCATACATGTACACCATACCTATGGCATGACCTGCCAAACTCTGTGATGGTTATATAAAAGAATCAGTCATTATACAAAGCTTTATTTCAAATTATCTGTATCGACATCTCCATGCCACTAACGAAGAAAAATTCTTGTAATTATTCTTGTAAGCGAATGTTGTATCAGCCAAGATATAGAAAGCTAAATAATGACTTGTCATTTTTGGGTGTGCTAGGGTGAGCCAAAGGGATCAGCTAATCTTATTCTTCACAACACCCAATCAACATATTTCTTTCTCTTGACATTTGCTTATTGAATGCTAATTAAATTCAATTTTAATCCCTATCCATCTACCAAAGGGGTGCAATCCTTTCAAGTTCCATGAAAAACATGCTTTAATTAATTTAGAAGAGTGATTCATAAGGCTTAAAATTTCAATTCCTGCAACTTTCAAGAACATACACTCAGTACCTAACACGATGGAATTCATCTCAAGCAGTTGTTGAGACCTTAAAAACCTGTCAGAATAACCTGTAGACGTGTGTGCCAAGCTTGTAGTTACCATGTATCCAAAGTATTACAGGAAAAAGGAGTTACCATGTATCCAATGTATTACAGGAAAGAGGAAATGCATTTTGTTAAACGGCGACCTTATTCTACAATCATATTAGAAGAATTGTCGAGTTAAAAACCAGTAAGTTTGTTGAATTGTGCATGCTACTACATAGACTGGAGGGAGTCATGCTTTCTAAGAGATCTAAGTGGCAGAAATTAATCTCAAGCTCCGAGGTGTCAATCTTATTAAACTAATGTGTACATTAAGCTTGTGCCTAACTTTATGAATACTAGTGTGTTCTGTTACATTTAACAGCCAAAATCCTATGCAAACCACCTACATGCAAAAAAAATGACACTCTGTAAAAAGGACTTTGATCTTCCAAATAGATCTCCGAGGGAAATCACTCATCTCTAAAAGGCAAAATTCTTTCACAAAGCTGTCTGCAGAGATATTAACTATATTCATTGTTCGTATATAGTCCCCATGTCATCTCATCCTCATCTTCAACCTTCAACATGCATCATAAATAATATGAAAAAATAAATAACATCTGCCTTATCCCTAACCAAGTCAAAAAAAGATTGAAGAAATTAGGACTCTAAAAGAATATTCGGATGTCATTTTTTCACGCAAATAAAAAATCATCGTCTCGGCCTATTTATACCAAAATCAACACAAACTATTAAGCATCTTATCATCGAAATCCCTCAAAGCTCTTAAGCTTAGGAACATTTTATGATCGGATTATTGTAAGATAAAAAACTATAATGTATGGACCTATTCTTTTAATAAATCTTTACACATCAATTACGACCGCAAAAAGGCCATAATAGGCTAATAGCATGAACGATGTCAAGCATCTGAATGTCTTGCATGCTTAACAGGATTTCATGATAAAATAATAATAATACTATAAAAAAAGGTACGCGTTAATTTAATAATATTTGGCCAATGCTTGTTAAGATCAGCAGCAATATTACACAATGTAGAGGTTTTCTTTAAAAAATAAAAAAGAGCAAAAATATAATTATGGCAGGAAACAATTAACTCACATAACACGGAGGATGAGGAGGAGTGAAAAGTCAAAACCCCAAGGTTCTCTTAAGTCTCCAAGCTCTTTTCGAGCTGATTCTCTTCAATTGAATTCGGGTTTCCACGGCGAAGACCTTCAATCAAGTCTCCAAGCTCTTTCCGAGCTGATTCTCTTCCAAACATGAAACCATACCTGCAACCCCCAAAAATAAAATCAAATTAAAAAAAAAAAACGATTGACTTCCGAGAAGAGAGTTTAGGAATACCAGAAGGAAACGGCAGAGAAAACTCCAGCTGTGGTTACTGTTTGAATTAGTGTGAATGATTTTCCCATTTTCCAATTCTGTTTTGTTCCGGGTTCTATTTCTATTCAATGAGTTAGTTTCGGGTTTTCCAAATCTTTTTACTCAGTACTGTACACCCATAAAAGAAAACTGAAGTAATTAAGAGTATAATGTGGGCTAAGGCCGGGCTCCAATAACCAAAGCCCACCTCTCAACACTTGTTTTCGAGTTATATTGTTTTTGTCTCAAATGGCAACCGTGAGAAAAAACCATAAGAATATTTTATTCCAAGATCAAAACAATAATTTGACTATGCATAATAAAAAAGGAAAATGAAAAATATAATTTTATACATTGAAACTTATTTCATTGTTTTCTTTTTCAAGGGTAAATACATAATTATACTAAAATCTATGTAAATTAACTTCGTTCTTTTATTGTTCGAATGAGATATACGATGAAATTAATTTATGAAAAACATTTTTTTTTTTTTGTAATTTGGGTTAAAACCTTAAATCTAGTAAATTTGTTAAAATCTTCTAAATATGCCAAGTTAATGTGAGAAATTACTATTACTATTACTATGCTCGGTGTTTCACTGTAGCTTTTTTTACTGTAGCTCCACACTCAGTTGCACTGTGGAGTGGCCATTTTTGATTTGTGCTTCGCGCGAGTTCGTCCGCCTCTTCTTCTTCTTTTTTTTTTTTCTTCAGTAAATCACGTTTTCTGTACAAGCAAGTTTTATGCCATCAAAGTCAAATAATTTCGCCATCAAAGCCAAATACTTTCTCCCAAATCACCCCGGATGAATAAATTAAAACATAAAAAAAGAACAAACATGCAAAATGGAAACTACATAAGACATAACTAAAATAAAAAATTACAATATCTCAAACAAAATACACAGCGTTCAATCTAAGATCTACCAACGAAAACAAACAAATCCTCCCAAAAAAATTCCCACGACAGAACTTTCTTTTTTAAAATCAAAACCCATATATATATAAAAAAATAATATCAAAACCCATATATATAAAAAAAATCAAGCTCCCAAAGAGCATAAAAAAATAGAGCCCAGATGCAACAACCCGTCACAATTTGATCCAAAATCAAGAGACCCCAAATCAAACAATCTGTGTCAAAAAAAACTCAAAAAGTTTCAATCTTTTCACGTTTAATAAAAAAAGAAGGAAATTTTGAATAAAAAGAGAAACAGAGAGAATAAGAAAACATACCAATTAAGTCGGGAGAAAATGTGGGTCGTTTTCAAAGTGGAGATGAGGAGGAGGAGGAGAGGATCAGACAGTGGAGAGAGAAGGTGGGGAAGATATAATGAATTTATTTTTGTTTTGAAAGTGGAGATGAGGAGGAGGAGACCGTGGAGAGATAAGGTGGGGAAGATATAATGAATTTATTTTTGTTTTGAAAGTGGAGATGAGGAGGAGGAGACCGTGGAGAGAGAAGGTGGGGAAGATATAATGAATTTATTTTTAATCTTTTATTTATTTTATTTTTTTCATTAATAATAATAATAATTTAATATTTTCATTTCTTACTTACTTACTCTTTTGTTAATAGGTTTTTCCCCTCTCGGGATAATTTAATAATTTTTATTCTTTTAACAGTTATAACAATGATAATTTTTTTTTTTTTTTATTTGATGTTTTCTTGAAGTTTTTAGGATTTTTTTAGTCTTTCATTTTTTTTTCCTTTCATTATTAACACACACATAATAATAATAATAATAATAATAATAATAATAATTTAATTTTTTTTCTAGCTTACTCCTTTGTTGATGTTTTTTAGGGTTTTTTTTTCATGATAATTTTTATTGTTTTGACGGTAATAACAATAATAATTTTTATTTTTATTTTATTTTTTGTTTGATCTTTTGTTGAAGTTTTTACGATTTTTTTAGTCTTTCATTTATTTATTTATTCTTTCATAATAATAATGTTTTAATTGTTTTTCTTGCCTATTATTTTGTTTATGTTTTTTTTCTCGATATAGTTTGATAATTTTTATTATTTTCATAGTAATAGCAATAATAAGTTTTAGATGTCAAGACTCCGATTTTGCTATTGTTATAATAGGGTATGTTAATCTATTTCATTACATTAAAGTTTGCATATATAAATATTATATTTTAATTTTGATCCAGCAAATCTTATATAAATTGTTTGTTCAGCCCGCAATGTAGGGTTGACAATTTTTTTAATTTTCAAGTGAAATGATTTTTTCCAAGTAATAATTTTTATTTTTGTTTTATCATATATTAGATTTTTTATTTGCTCTTTTATTAAAGTTTTTATGCTTTTTTTAGTCTTTGATTTAAGTTTTTTTTCATTATTAGCGCAATAATAATATTAATAATCATAATAATAATAATAATAATAATTTTAGTTTTTGTTCTTATTTGCTTTCTGTTAATTTTTTTTTCTCAGGGTTATTTAATATTTTTTCCTATTTTGGCCACGAAAGTGATGATAATTTTAGATGTTAAGACCTCGATGTTATTGTTATTATAATAGAGTATGCTCATCTGTTTCATTATATCAAACTTTTAATCTCAACAGTTATAAAAATTATATATTCGACCCGCAACGTAGTGCAAACCGACAACATCACAAAGGTTGATGTAATGTTGGAAAAAAACTATGTTTTCCAACATTTTGTTTTTGAAAAACTTTCGAGACAATTACCTATTTTCGTCTCTTTGATGTCAAAGTTTAGATATTGTTGTTGCGGTAGTGTGTATTGATGTGTTGTATAATATCAAACTTTACATGTGTAGATATTATATTTTATTTTTAAATTAGTGAAATCTATAAATTACTTCAAATCCAATAATTATTAAAATTGCTTGCTTAACCCGCAACGTAGTGCAGTCTATTTTTTGAATTTTCAAGTTAAATGATGTTGTTTCCAGTTAAGAATTTTTCTTTTTGTTTTGTTATTTATTTTATTTGTTCTTTCTGTTATTTATTTTATTGTTTTATTATTATTATTATTATTATTATTATTTTCAAGTCAAATAAATTTTTTTACCTCATAATTTTTATTTTATTTTTTTGTTTGATATTTTGTTAAAGTTATTATGATTTTTTTTGTCTTTTGGTTTTTTTTATTATTATTAACACAAGAAGAAGAAGAAGAAGAAGAAGAAGAAGAAGAAGAAATTTAGTTATTTTTCTTACGTACTCATTTGTTAATGTTTTTCAGTTTTTTTCTCTAGGGATAATTTGATGTTTTTTATTGTTTTACCAATAACTACAATGATAGTTTGAGATGTTAAAACTTCGATATTGCTATTTTTAGAATAAGGTGTGGTGATCTTTTTTATTATATTAAATTTTACATATTTAAATATTATATTTTAATTTTGGACCAGCATATCCTATTAATTTCTTTCATCCCAACAATTATAATTTTTTTAATCAGCTCGCAACGTGGGTAGATATTTTTTTATTTATTTTTCATTTATTGTATTTTTACATTTGCTCTTTTGTTAATGTTTTTAGGCTTTTTTTAAGCCTTTGATTTAATTTTGTTTCCTTCCCGTTATTAAAGCAATAATAATATTAATATTAAGAATAATAATAATAATTTTAGTTTTTGTTCTTACGTGTTTTTTTATTAATATTTTTTTTGTTTCCCTCTCAGATTTGTTCAATAATATTTATTGTTTTGACAATGATAATGATGATACTTTAAAAATTTAAGACTTTGATATTACTATTGTTATGATAGAGGATGTTGATCTTTTTAATTGTATCAAATTTTACATATTGAAATATTATATTTTAATCTCAACATTATAAAGATTATTTGTTCTGTCCGCACTACACCCGCAACGTAGTGCGGGCATGTAACTAGTGCACTCTAAAAAATATCCGAGAATGAGACTGAATGCAATCTACTCCCTTCAAAAGCCTCAAGCAATGGACATGTTTTTCAACTACGTTTTAAGAATATTTTTGAAAAAAATAAAAAAAATTTAATTTAATTTTGTATATTAATTTAATTTTTTTTTTGATGTTTTTAGACTATTTTTCATGTGCTGGATGTTAAAAATTATTTAAAAAATAATAATAAAATATTATTAATTTAACATATTTATAAACAAAAAACATTTTTAAAAGCTACTTCAATTAAACTCCACACTCCCGGACACAACATCCAAATTTTCACATTTTCACAACGAAAAACATCAAAATATCAGTCTGCAGGCCATGGCAAACTCTCTCGTTCTCACATATTCACATTCTAATAAGCTCGCTTCTGATGCTACCGGAGAGAGTTGTTCAGGGGAATGCTTTCTTTTTTTATATTTTACCAGTGGCCGCTGGTTAAGGAAAGAAAATGAACTTCAATTTCCATTTCCTCGAAAAGAACGTCTTTAACGATCAACTGGAGGCGTTGAGCCATTTACCAAGGCACGCAGGGATAAGTTCAAAAGTTGAGAAATAATGGGAACCACATTGCATTAATCATTACACTCATACTCAGACACGAGTTTGGCATCAAGATTCACAGCCATTCTGCCTATTTACTCTTTGTTATTTCCTGCCTCGCTCCATTCATAATCTTTGCAGCGGAAAAGAATGGTATCAGCTACCCTGAACCTTTTGCTTAGCCAACACTGAATCGGATCAACTCATTTGCAAAATATATGTAACTCTAGGATTTATTTTTCATCGGAGTGAATTCCAAGTGCACCGTTAAAGTTCCATCCATTGTGCTAAGTATCCAAACATTTACACCTGTCAAAAACATTACAAAAGGTGGTTCAGTCAGGAAAGTATGGTAATGTTTTGGCTGTTGCCAAACTGTAAGAGATTATACATAGACAAACCTTGTTCTTCTGTCTTCGCCTGATCAAGCTAGATTGAGATGATTCAGCTATGTTCTTATTTGTTGAGTTGTTCCCCCCTTCCAAATCTTGTATTATTTGCTTCAGGCTCGCCACCACTTGAGTCATTGCCGGCCGTTCTTTCGCGTTCTTGTTTAGGCAGCTATCTGCCAACTTAGCAATTTGCTTTGCTGCTTTGATAGAGTACTCATTTCTCAGTCGTGGATCAATAATCATGCTGAATCTGCTACTGTCAACTGGGAACTGTTTCACCCAATATAGAAGCTTCTGCTCTGCCACAGGGCGGTTTCTGTCCACAGTTCGCCTGCCAGTGAGGATCTCGTAGAGAACCACACCGAAGCTCCATATATCACTTTGACTGGTGAGATGGCCTGTGTCAACATATTCAGGAGCAGCATATCCATATGTGCCAAGCACCTGACACCAGAAAACACATCAGCACAAAAACAGGCAAAGCCGAAAAACCAATACTGAAATACAATCATGCAGCTTTGTGTTAATTTTTGATGGTCAGGGAAAGGCAACCTGCATAATCAGGCTTATCCAGATCTAATAATGGAACTTTTCTGGTAACTATGTGTTAATGATTTGATAGGCCTCGGTAAAGAATAAAGAAAAGAAAGGGAAAGGTAAGAGGTTAATTTGGTTCCTCCTAGTTGCAGCATAATTCATATTTAACCACTGGGATTCTTCAGTTTCTAAAACATCCATTTTCTATAATCTGAGATCATCACTTCTAGTATGGAGGTTAAAGGTGACAGCAGCAAACTAATGAAGAACGCATATCAGAAGATGGTTATGTTTAAAGCATGTCATAAAGCTACTCACCGCAGTGGATACATGAGTCCCATCACCAGTCGGCCCTTCTCTAGCAAGCCCAAAATCTGAGAGCTTCGACTTAAAGTCCTCATCCAAAAGGACATTTGAGGGTTTGTAATCTCTATAAATTACCTGTGCAATTGAGAAAGGAAAGGATTAAAACCCAATAATTGAATAAGAGGCTGTCTTAACATGTACCAAAACATTCAATGTGAAGCCAAGAACATTACAACACATAAAACCGATACCCTTAGGAAAAGAAATTATAAGAATTTGGATGCAGAAAATGAGTTCTGCCAGGTTTCATCCATGATGAGTTGTCAAAATAATAATATCCTGTGGTGTAAAACTAGATCTGAGCAGTAGATTCAGCAAATGTCTTTTCCAGAAACTATGAGGTATGTTTAACGAGTCAATAAAAATCCCTACCAGAAAAGAATGAGGACAGTGGCCAGGTCATATCATCCTCCTGAGCTGGAGACAAGTCAAATCATAGCGCGACACGATAATATTTTCTCACATGAAGCAACAACCTGGCTAAACCAGTTGCTTGAATTCTGTATGACTCGACCAGTATGATGGTCCAGATTGGACCAGTCAATCTACATTAATATTACAAGGTTTTCTGACTTCAAGACCTTCACACAAATACTGTTTTTTCTTACACGAATCAGCCAATACCTTACAAGTCCACACACTCATCTTAAGAATAGCATCATAGCCAAAACTTGGAAGCATGAAGGTGCAAAACGCTCCATATTCCTAGATCAAGACAGATTTTGACTTTGCGCAGTATAGGTAACAGGGACATTAATTCAGTTCAAATAGGTCATGTAAAAAGTACCTGGACTTCCATTCCTCCATGCAAGTAAGCCAATCCTTCAGCAGCACCAAGGATTATCTCTAATCTTTTCCTCCATGGCAGATTGGGCAGACCTCTATTGAAAAGATGATCTTCTAAGCTTTTGTTAGGCATGTATTCATAGACCAGTAGCCGTTGGATCCCTCTTTCACCATCTACGGCGCAGTAACCTATAAGTTTCACTAGGTTTGGGTGACTAACAACTCGAAGAAATTGAACTTCTGCAATCCATTGTTTGTGACCCTGTATCAGAGAAGGACATCATCAAAAGAAACGGGTTTTAGTTGATGAAATGAAGAGATACATAAACAACAAATAAAAGAAAACATATAGCAGTTAATGAAGGCCAACAGTCATCAATATTACCACAAAAAAAAAAAAGGTTGCATACAGTTGGGATTAAAAAATGCATATACTGAAGAATCTTAAAGAATTTGTGTAGTTTGAAGTTTGAACTACAGAGAAGATTCCAAGTACCGAATGCTAACTTTTGGATCCAACAAATTTGAACTTTGTTCCAGGAAAGACGCTCCATTTTCCATATTATAATGGAATTCTAAGCATAAAATTCAAGTGTAAAAGCTGCAATAGTTACCGGCTAGTTGCAGATTATTTTCCATTATGCATTTGAACTTGGCTTTTTTTTTTCTTTTACTAAATTTTGTGATAATGCAACCTCTCTGCTCAGTCACAATACTCTCCCTCAGGAAATCGCCAAATGACTTGCAAAGTCTTACTTATCACTATCAACATCATTATCCTGCATATCCAAATGGAATTG